>CM052705.1:27614129-27798818 GCA_028551405.1 Uromys caudimaculatus
CCCATGGAGGGAGCAAGAGAGTCAATGGGCCTGACCTCCCCCCCCTCCCCCGGTCCTCCTGGAGTTCGGACCACCAACCAAAGAATACACATTGACGGACTTATGGTTTGGACCACATATGTGGCAGAGGACGACCTCGATGGCCATCAGGGAGAGACGAAAGGCCCTTGGGCCTGAGGATGTTAGAGGCCTCAGTAAAAGGGAATATCAAGGCGGGAAAATGGGGATGGGTGGACGGGGGGTGGGGTGGGAGGTGGAATTCCCTCCTAGAGGTGGGTTGGGGAGGGGATGGGGGGTATACAAAGAGGAGACTCAGAAAAGGGGAAACATTGGAAATGTATATAAAGTATCAAAAATAAAAAAGGAGGAAAAAAAAATAAAATAAAAGCAGGCCTCAGCATTCTTGTTAACTGCAGAGAACAGGGCCTTGGGAATCTCCTGAGCATGGAGTTCTTCCTTTGTGAAGAAAGCATAACATTTGTCTTTTCTCTTTGGTTGTTTTGAAGAGCTTTGGTCAGCTGAGGGTCTTAGCACATGAAAAGCACTCAGCAAATGTTATCAACAGTGATTATGTTATTTATTGTAATTATTCCTGTTGAGTATATGGATGAGGGATGAAAGGAGGCATTCTTAGAGGTGATGATGGATTGGGGGTGCAGGTGTCTTTTCTAGTAACCCCTGATGACAGTAGTATAGCTACTTCCCCTGTTTGGTAAGCTAAGCTCAAGTTATCATCCGTGCACTCACCTCCTAAACTCCCAAAGCTTTCCTTCCCTGCTTCACAGCCAGAGAGAACTCATTTCACTGATTTCTGTTGCCAAAACTAGGGCATATCTAGAAAGCTCACTCTGACTCCTTAGAAAAGTCAGGAGGTGTAGACTATGCTCGCACATTGATGGAAATGCAGGTTTAGCTTGTAAATGTCTCCTTTTCCTCTCACAGACCATGATTCTCAACATCTCTCTGCAGCTTCAGTTGCTGTGGAGCCTAGTTTCCCAACAAAAGCCCAGCAGTCATGTGGTCTTTCACCTGTGCCCTCACAGAATCATGGGGCTCCTGAAGACCCTGAGCCACTGGTCCATTCATTCCCTAGATTCCTGGGGTCTGACTGGAAATGAAGCCAGTGGCTTCGTAGGAGAGTGTTTGTCTTGACACTGGGTGTTCTGGAATCAAATCAGCCCTTGCTACTTCCATAGCAAGTAACTTAGGTAGAAAGCAGAACCTTCTAGAACCTTTATTTTCAGTGAAAAAAAATGAGGATGAGGATGAGGAGGATGGCAAAAGTACCCAGGCTGATGTAGAATGGCCATTGCTAGTGACTGCTCACAATGCAGTCTAAGTATAAAGGGAAGTGTGCAGTGTTATATATAGTGTGATCACAAGTGCTCTTTGCAGAAAGGAAATACACGGCACAGAAAAACGATGAAAAGAGAGCCACCAAAGTTTATGTATTTAAATCTGTGCTGTCAGCTGCTCAGAGAACTTGTAATGATAAGTGATGATTTCCTGTAAGGATTCATGCTTACACACATGTACACACACACACACACACACACACACACACACACACACACACACACACAGGAACCTGTTTTTAAAAGGTATGCTTCCTTTAAGGTGTTTGCATTCCCATAGAAAAGATGCACCTGCACAGCAGGCTGACCCTCAGGGCACTCTGAGAATGACCAGGTGAATAGTGCCGCTTGGCCTACTGGGCCAGACTTGTGGGAATTATTGTTAAACATCAAGAGCATATTGAACTAAACTTCACCTTCTGGCATCAGAATACCCCAAGTACCTCTAATCATGCCACACAGGTGTTTAGGCCCCTCACCAATCCCAGTTGCTAAGGATTCCAAAATGGCTGTGGTCCAAATCAGCAAATGATATTTAAGTATCTTTGGTGTTTTAGGTGCTAGAGATGAAAGCTAGAGCCACTTAATTATTAAGAACACACTCTGCTGCTAAGATCCACTTTGAACATCTTTTGGTATGTCTGGTCTCACACTAGATACTGAATTTTTTGTCCTATTTTTATGTTTCTATAAAAATATGAGCAGGGTAAGGGAAGTCCTTTGAATGTTAGAATTAAGGTCCTGATAGTGCTCATAGTATCTGCTTCTTATAAATACACGGTTATAAACACATTTATTCATTCCTAGAGATACACAAAATTAATTTCCATCCCTTTCTATGACTACAAATGATAAATAGCATTAGGGAAAAATTCAGAGTCTTGGGATTAGAAATAGCTCATAAAAATGAGGACTCTCCTTCCAGACAGGAATACCCAACGCTTGGGAACAAATGTAGGGTCTGACTTGCTATCTGAGCCTATAGCTCCTTGGTGAGAAGGGAGGGACTGTCTGGAGAAAGTCATAGGTGGGTATTATACCACTGTGTTAGTGAGCATTCTGTGACTCTAAAGGAATATCTGCAAAGTCAACTAAATAAAGGGAAAGGTTATTTTGGCTCACTGTTTTAAAAGTTTCCATTTCTCACCCTCTTGGCCTTCTGTGTTCTGACAAGTGCATACGATAGAGGAAACCTGTTTACTCCAGGGTCAGGAAGCAAGGAAAAAGCCAGAGGGCCTGGGATCCCTTCAAAAGTCTGCTTCCAGTCACCAAAATTTGTCGACTAGTCATCATCTACTTAATATCCCATCACCTTCCAATAGCACCACAAGCGGGAGACAACACCTAAAATTCCTGAGCCTTCTGGAGACAGACACTCATGATCTAAACATTGATACTCTCTGAGAACACTGGCCACCAAACCTTAGCTTCTATTGGTCTTGTCTCTTCTAGACATAGATAGTAATAGAATACTCTAAAAATGAGATCTCCAAAGTGATGCACAGACTGTTAAAGCAAGCTACATTTGGAGAAAATCCAGCACACTTGGGTATTACTGAGGGTTGCCACTGAAGGGCCACTGTCTATCCACACAGGGATATATATGGTCCCTTCCTTCCATACCCAGCATTCAACAACCAGGGGCACAAGGGATCACAGGCTGCCCAGCTCTGATCCAGCATGATTACGTTACTTTGATAAACTGAAGTTCATCTCCACTGATACTTGTTTACCCTCCCTTCCCTTAAGTTTTTCTATTTCTGCCTTCATTTTATTACCTGAACATTTTAAAAAAGTTATTCCTTCATTTATCTCAATATCCTAAACACTAATTTTTTTGAAGTCTTTTAGATTTCCATAAAGCTAACTTCATCTGATTTAAGTTCATTCTCATACTCTCGCCTACTTCTGAGATTCGGGTTTCTTCCTGTGTTTGCAGTCTCACGTTACAGATGATAATTTTGTAGATTATATTTCTTCTTTCTTCTTTGGACTCACTTTTCCTTATCTTACAACCTTCCCACATTTAGAATTTCAAGGTTTCCACTCCAGTGATGTGTTAGGGATATGCTAAATGTCATTACCAGGAGGGCTGGCCCTTGAGTCTATTTTGAGTCACCCAGTCTATTGCTTCAAAAGATTCCCAGGTCATATCCGCTGTGAGGTCAAGTACAGGTGGGTGTCTTCAGAGAGGAGGCTGTGGAATCCTCTTCTGGCCTTGGCTTTAAGCAGAGATCCCACATCACATGCTACCCTGCCTTGAGGCATCTGCCTGCCTCCACACTCACAGCCACCTGCCTCTCAGCGTCTTGTCACTGGGTGTTGCTCTTCTGCTACTAGTGTGCCAGGCGTATAGCTTAGTTTTTATAGGGACCTGAGTTGTCATTTCCCTTTTCACAATTTCCTTTCTATACAGCCTCTGCTCAAACTGCAGAGCAGAGGCTCTATAGATTTTGGAGTGATTGCTTCTTAGGAGGGTAGCTCTTCTCTTCTGAGATTCTGACTTCGCACGTGTTTGGAATGTTCTCTCTAATAGAGGATGTGCTCCTTTCAGTCTCAGAAGAAAGGTGTGTTTTGTTCTTGTTCACTTGCAGTTCTGACGGGTCCTGTGAGACGACTGATGAGAGGCAAGAGGAAAATGGTCACCTGTGTGGGAACAACTTTCATGTATGCTTAAGGGCAGTCTTGGCAAGCTACTAAGTACTCTGTTGCTGTATTCCGTGGCCACTCCTCTCCAGTTGGTTGACATGTATTGGTGCAGCTCCTGTTCTGTGCAGCAGCTTGTACTGCAGTGATTCTCAACCTTCCTAATGCTATGACACTTTTAATACAGTTCTTCATGTTGTGGTGACCCCCAACCATAAAATTATTTTCGTTGCTACTTCATAAGTGTAATTTCGCTACTGTTGTGAATCATAATGTAAATCTCTGTGTTTTCCGATGGTCTTAAGTTACCTCTGTGAAAGGGTCATTTGACCTGCAAGGGGGTTTCAACCTGTGGATGATTGAGAACCAATGCTTATGCGCTAAGATCAAATATAGACAAATGGGACCTCATAAAATTGCAATGCTTCTGTAAGGCAAAGGACACTGTCAATAGGACAAAATGGCAACCAACAGATTGGGAAAAGATATTTAACGATCCTATACCCAATAGAGGGCTAATATTCAATATATACAAAGAACTCAAGAAGTTAGATGCCAGAGAATCATATAACATTATTAAAAATGGGGTACAGAGCTAAACAAAAAATTCTCAACTGAGGAATATCAAATGGCAAAGAAGCATCTAAAGAAATGTTCAACATCCTTAGTCATCAAGGAAATGCAAATCAAAACAACCCTGAGATTCTACCTCATACCAGTCAGAATGGCTAAGACAGCAGATGCTGGTGAGGATGTGGAGAAAGAGGAACACTCCTCCATTGTTGGTAGGATTGCCAACTGGTACAACTACTCTAGAAATCAGTCTGATTGTTCCTCAGAAAATTGGACATAGTATTACCTGGGGACCCAACTATACCACTCCTGGGCATATACCCAAAAGATTCACCCACATATAATAAGGACACATGCTCTGCTAAATTTGTAGCAGCCTTATTTATAATAGCCAGAAGCTGGAAAGAACCCAGATGTCCTTCAACAGAAGAATGGATACAGAAAATGTGGTACATTTACACAATGGAGTACTACTCAGCTATTAAAAATAATGACTTCATGAAATTCTTAGGCAAATGGATGGAACTAGAAAATATCATCCTAAGTGAGGTAACCCAGTCACAAAAGAACACACTTGGTGTGCACTCACTGGTAAGTGGATATTAGCCCAAATGCTTGGAATACCCAAAATACAATTCACAGACCACATGAAGCTCAAGAAGAAGGAAGACCAAAGTATGGACGCTTCAGTCCTTCTTAGAATGGAACAAAATACTTACGGGAGGAATTATGGAAACAAAGTGTGGAGTGGAGACTGAAGGAAAGGCCATCCAGAGACTGCCCTACCTGGGGATCCATTCCATATACAGTGACCAAACCCAGATACTATTGGGGATGCCAAAAAGTGCTTGCTGACAGGAGTCTGATATAGCTGTCTCTTGAGAGGCTCTTCCAGAGCCTGAGAAGAACAGAGGTGCATGCTCAAGCCAACTACTGGACTGAGCATGGGGTCCCCAATGGAGGAGTTAGAGAAAGGACTAAAGGAGCTGAAGGGGTTTGCAACCCCACAGAAAGAACAACGTCAACCAACCAGACCTCACAGAACTTCCAGGGACTAAACCACCAACCAAAACGTAGACATGGAGTGACCCATGGCTCCAGCCTCATAGGTAGCAGAGGATGGTCTTGTCGGGTATCCATGGGAGAAGAAACCCTTGGTCCTCTGAAGGCTCGATACTCCAGTATAGGGGAATGCCAGGGTGGGGAAGAGGGAGTGGGTGGGTGGATGGGGGAACACCCTCATAGAAGCTGGGGGAGAGGGGATGGATAGGGGATATCAGGGGGGGACCAGGAAAGGTGATAACATTTGAAATGTAAATAAAGAAAATATTCAATTAAAAAAGAAAAAGAATAAAGAGACATTTGTCATAAGGTGAAAAAAAAAAAAACCCAAAAGCAAAAAGCCACCAGTTTCTAGGCACCTCTTTGCATATGCAGAGGTTGCTCTGCTCTAGAAGACATTAGAGAACCAAGGCCTGGAAGGGGACACGAACAGTGTGGTGACAGTCCACCTACATCCCAGTTTGGTTTCACACCAGGGGATAGAATGGAGTGGACAGGAAGGTGCCTATTGGAAGTTCTCATTCCTCTTGTCTATATAGTTCCTTTAAGATCTCTGGAATTTTCCCCCCTGGTATATATGTAGGCAGCTCTTTAGAAGACTCTTATTTAGCTCTGCTTGATTCCTGTGCCTAGATCTTGGACATATCTCTATGGTCAGAACTGTGGCTACTGGGCTACTCTAACTCACAGGTCCTAGGACTTGGGAACAGGGAGTTCTGCAAAGGAGTAGGGGATATTTTATTACCAGTTTGTAGATGTACTCCAGAACTGTTTGTAATCCTTCATGAGCCAGGCATCATTGCAGGTACCTATGGGGAATAAGTGCTCCAGGAGCACTTGGGTCCTACTAACAAGAAGTGCTCGGTTGTGGGGTCCCAGATGGAGGAGTTAGAGAAGGGACTGAAGGAATTGAGGGTGTTTGCAACCCATGGGGAGGAAGCAACAGTGTAAACTGGTCAGCCCCCCCCCCCAGTGCTCCCAGAGACTGGACCACTAACCAAAGAATGCATATGGAGGGGTCCATGGTGCTGGCCACATAAGTGGCTAAGGAGGGCCTTGTTGATCATCAGGGGGAGGAAGGGCCCTTTGGCCTGAGGGTGTTAGATGCCTCAGTTTAGGGGAATGCCAGGGAGGGAAGACAGAGTGGGTGGGTGGGTAGGTGGGGGAATATCCTCATAGAGGCAGGGGAGGGGGAATGGGATTGGGGGTCTCCAAAGAGGAGACCTGGAAAGGGGAAAACATTTGAAATGTAAATAAAGTATTTAAAAAAAAAGTGCTCAGTTAAAAGCAAATAAAGGCTATAAAGACATAAAGACAGCTAATACCTGGGGAAGTCCTAAGGGTTGGGCTAGAGAGAGCACCTCTCCTAGAGCACCTCTAGGAGAGGTGCTAACATCTGATAACGAATGCCAAGCAAACACCATTCAGAGATATGTGGGGAACATGTTCCAGGTAGATGCAGCAGCTGAGCATGCGTCTCAAGCAAGAACCGGCTTTGTGTGTTTGCAAGCACACACCTTGGTTTTCCTGGTGCTTCCTCATCGTTAGGCTACCTGGATGTTCTTACTTGGAAAGAATTAGCACTGCACATCCTTGCCTACACTTTTTAATTCCCAGACACTCATTTGACTTGGTTAATTGTTCCTCGATCCATCTTTTTTGGGAATCTATTGAATCATTATTTTTTGTTGACTTTTCCATGGCTCTACACCTTCTAGGTGGTCTTTAAAATTCATGGGCTCTAACTTTATATTCTTCCCATGGGAGAAGCCTTTCTGATGTCCTGTCTTCACTCATGGGGCTTGAAGGATGTGAAGGAGATCGCCAGGACTCTTCCCGTGATGCCAACAGTACAGCTTGCTATTTGGTATGGCGATCTGTGCGTGATTATATTATACACACTCATATGAAGTCATTTCAAGGTAGAATTCTACAGCCAAAAATCTCTGAAAGACAAGCTGTAGAAAGTTAGTGGACTGAGGGCAAGGTCTGTTTCTAGTCCCTTTTCAGTTTCCTCCATAGGCTGAGCCCTTTTGGCTCCCCTGCAGCTCAGCAGACTTGTTGAATAGAATCAAAGGAAGAATAAAGGCAGAAGGGCAGCAACCCCAACACGATGTCCAGTGGAATACTATCTCCCACCATCTAATTAGACATTGCCCAGGATTGCTGTTTCTGCCACAACTTCCTATGTAACATGGAAGCAATTATATTACAATGCAATTGGAAAGTCTAGTAATCTCCTTGGAGCAGACAAACAAACTCTCAAATCGTTTACAAATGATGTACCAGATCTGCTTGGCATCTGCTCATTGGAGGGAAAAATGTGTTTCTCTCAAGAGGCTGTTCATGTGATGCAATCGCTGCTTTCACACGACACAGAGGGCAAGCAGGAAGCCTTGGCCAGGCGTCTCGGACTGCACTTGGTGTTGGGTATCCTGGGCAAGGAATAAGGAGGCTGAGATCTAGGAGTCCTGCCCAATGTTGGTCTGTCACTGCTCAGAGGCTGCTCTGGTGTGAGGTGAAGCTATGGAGACTGGCCACCACTCCATCGCTGGGAAGATGTTTTCTCAGCTTTCCTCTTGAGAGGCTGGTGATGGGGAACTGGCATTTGACAGGCTTTGATGGTCATCCAAGAAGTGAGTAGAGCCTGTCCCAGACACATACTCCTGGCATGGCCTTGTGTTTGGCTCTCAAGCCAAAGAGGAGATGGTTGTGAGTAGCTACATTGAATATGAGCTTACATTCCTTGCCTAATTCAGGTCTTACATAGTTCAAGACTAATTTTCCTATAAATTATCCCTTGATGAATAAAATTATTCAAGTGTATAAATAGAATGTACTCTTGAAGATTGTAATTTTCAACTTTTGGATTTAAGGGAATATTACATGAAATTTCTGGACAGCTGTGTTAGCTCCAAATTTCCTATTATCTTTGGGCTTAGATAATTATTTCCTATGAATGTCAGAAAACCACTCTAATAGAGGATACTTTGCCTCTCTTCTAACTCCGTTGCTTCTCGGACCACTCTGCCTGCTTAATTAAAGTTTGAATATAGGGTGGTGGTTGTTTGACTTTCTTCATTGGGTGTTATTGAGTTTCAATTCTGTGCTGAAGTATTGTCACTCCTTGAATGTATATTCCTTAATCAAAGCTTAGGGGATACTGCTGTAACAGAAAAAAGGTTTGTGTTACAATAGACAATGTTTTGTAATTGACAGAGGTTCAAATGCAAATCCTATGGCCTGACTAAACAAACTTAGATGGTGGATTAAGAGGAAAAGCGGCCTTAACATATTGTCTTTTCAAATTTTGTTCTCTTTGGAAAAAGAGTCCATGCTAGCTTGCAACTCACAATCTCTCTTAGCTGCATCCAAAGATGCGGTTATAGGCATTCATCACAATGCCTGGCTCTTAATATATTTTAATGTGGTATGCACTTTATATCCATTAAGCCAGAGAGCTTAGGGATCATATAATCTAAAAAAATCTAGAGAACTCACATAATTTCAAAATGTGTGAACAGAGTTAAATTTCAGTTTTGAAAACAAAATGTGGTATTTTGAATTTGGAAAATTCAAATTCACATGAAGGCAGCTATGCTATTATTAGCTAGAATTGTTTTGATGGTAGATAATGGAACAACTAACTTGTTGCTTTTTAAGTAAAATGAAGGACATCCTCAAAGGACAACGGTGTGACTCAGAATGTACTCAGCCATCGAACAGAGCTGAAATCAAGGGCTTCGTTGTTCTCAAGGCTTCGCCCTTCCACTCAATTGCTTTTGCCCTATGCACACCTTCGTTCTCTCTCATGAGGCCAGCAATGTAATTTGTGGAGCCCTATGCAAACTGAAAATGAGAAAATCACACAAAAAAAGCATTTCTTGTTCTGTTATGGTTTTCTTTAAATCTTTTGTGATTTAAATATCTCTCTCTCTCTCTCTCTCTCTCTCTCTCTCTCTCTCTCTCTCTCTCTCTCTCTCTCATGTTTGGTTAGCAAGTGAATATTCTTCCAGGGTGGGCACTGTGACTCGGTGGCTGAGATGTATGTCTGTGAACATCCATGAAGCCTCCTGTGGGGAGAAGGCTAGCAGACATCACTTAGTAGAGACAGTCAAGGGGAGATGTTCTGAGAGCATGCACACTAGGGTTCCCAGCCTCTGGGGCATAAGCTAATGTCTCACTGGGTTTCTTTTGCTGTGGGTTCGATGAGGTTGTCCAGGTAGCTTGAAAAACATAAATTCACTGTTCTAGAGTTTAGAAGCATGAGAGTAACATGCCAGTAGGGCTGGGCTCCTGTGAGAACTGCCCAGGTGTTTCTCTTAGTTGGCTGTGGTCTCAGACACTCTTAACCATGTAGTTAGAATTCCCCATGTGTCTCTATATTATCTCCTAAAGTGTATCTAGCACTCTGCCCAAAATTTCCCCTCTCATAAGGTTACCAGTCAAAATGGTTAAGGGTCCCTGCCCATTCCTTAGTTCCTTCTTTTACCTTAGCTAATTATATTTGTACTAATCAATTTTCTATGCAAGTTTAAGTTCTTGGCACTGGCAGATGGGATTTCTATATAAAAATGTGGATGGGGGTGGAGGAGAGGAGTTATGCACAGTTTGGTCCATAGCAAGTATGAAATGTAAACTTAAGGGCAAAACTGTCAATCACTTCAAGATAGCAGCTTCAGAGACAGTCCATGGTCCTGTGTGACTAGGCAGATAGTAGGATCTGATCACCAACTTTTCCCATTGGGCAAAACAAAACATGTGTCTCCCCAGATTGAGCTTCTTGGAGAAAAATGACTCTACCTTCTGAGTCATGTATGTATTTATCTTAGGCAGAATTTATCTGTGACCTTGAAGCTAGCACCAGGGCTCACAGAAAAATCAGTAGATGCTCCAGGCTTATGTTCTAAAGACAGTTACCACCATAGAGCCAGAGTTTTAGGTCCTTGGTCAGATGCTACCAAGACTTGGTAAAACTATTCTTACTTCCATTGTCTATCCCAACATCAACACCCCCACTCATTTCCTGTCTCCCTCCATAGTACAGGCTTGTAGGCCCATGTCACCATCCTTGTGAGAATTACAATGGTAACTACTTGTACTCTCTCCAAGCAATATCAACATATCGGCGATAGAATAAGCTAGAACCCAGAAGGATGGTGTTACAATTTTCATTCTTTTGCTGTGATAAAACACTCTGACTAAAAGCAGCTTAGTGGATGTTAGGATTTCTCTGGTTTACCCTTTCAGGTCACAGTCCATTCTTAAGGAAAATCAGGGCAGGAGCCCAAACCAAAATTCTGAAGTAGAAACCATGGAGTAATGGTGCTAGCTGGCTCAGTCACAGGCTATGTCTAACTATTTTTTTAATTTAGCTCAAGATTGCCTGCATAGAGAATGGTGCCACCCACAGTGGGCTAGGCATTCCTATATTGATCAACAATCAAGGCAATCTTCAACAAATATAACTATAGGCTAATCTGTTTGGGGCAATCGCTTGATAGAGACTTCCTTCTCAGATGACTCCAGACTATGTTAAGTTGACATTTAAAGCTAATATTGAACAATGATAGTCAGCTCTTTCCTACTTCTTCTCCCAACTTAGAAATCCAGGGAGGGATTATTTATAAACAAACCATAACTTGTTGGGTCAGAGTGTCAGACAGGGTGAAGACAGACAGTGGCAGAAGGGGAAGCCAGCCTCAATTTTGCTGCCCCATCGCCTATGAAAACCAACTCTTTACTAGAGGGAAGGAAGAGGTGGACTGTGTGCTGAGCCTGTACCAGATGGGCCCAGTAAATGTGAATTACGGTGAAGCTATGACATGTACCCTAGATGTGGTTAAGTAAGAAGAAGACATTTGAGAGATCATAGCTGTGTCTACTGCAGAAAAACAATGGATTTTATACTTTTACAAGGCTAAAGTGAGGGTGACACCTCAGCCAGTCTAGGTCCACAATGGGTTTCTAGCAAATGTAAGAAAGAACTTTCTGTAGTAGTGAGGGCCTTAATGTAAGGGCTACTCTGTTACTGTAATGTAGTCTAGGTTCCAGAGACACGAAATCTTCCAGAAAGTTCTTAGTCATCAAGAGTAGGTGTGCTCCACCTCACTCTGACTGAGTTTACTGCCTACTACAATGCACTTACTAAGCAATATTCCTTTGAAATATATACTAGAATTGACCATTCTTATCACTAGAGCATTCAACTCCCTGTTTCTGACTCTAGCTTCTTCCCACACAAACAAATCTCTGTATTTCAAGGTAAACAACTTTGTGTAAAATAGAAAGTATTTTATTGAATTAATTCACAAAATTTGTTTGGCTAGGTCATGGTATTAGCATTTTTATGTAGGAGATAACCTGAGGCTTTTGAAAGAATGGTTTTCTGAGCTGCTTAATAAATACCTGTGTGGAATGTTAGATCACAGGATAAAATGGCTGGGGTACAGGATTAGCCTGCCTATGTTTGCTAGAAGTTAGTGCTCCTCACTTTAGAGTTTGGGGCCTTGCTAACTATATGATATGTAACAAATTATTCATCTATAAAAGAGGTTGGGCATGTGTGTGTGTGTGTGTAACTACTTTGCTAATATTTGTTAATTGATGTTTTGTATCATTTATATTTAATGTAATCATTTATATTACAACTTAAATTTGACATTTAAAAGTTTTTCTTGGGGATAGAGAGATGGCTCAATGATTAAGTACATTTTCTGTTCTTCTAGAGAACCTGAGTTTGGGTCGAAGCAATGAATATGCCGCTAATGGCTGCCTGTAACTCCAACTACAGGAAATTTGACACGCTCTTTCGGCATCTACAGGCAATGCACTGATATGTACATATCCACACATGCATACACAGAATTAAAAATAATAAAATAAACAATTTAAATGATTTTCTTTATATTTTTCTCTTTAAGGTTCATTTCTGTTTTCTTTTCTGTATCTTATTGTGGATTAATTAAATTTTTATGAAATTCCTTTTTGATTTATTGACAATATGTTAGAGTATATCCTTTGGATAATATTTTAGGGGTTGATACTCACACATACAAATACACACACATACACACACAGAGATACACATACACACAGACACATACACACAGAGACAGACACACACAGACACAGACACACAGACACACACACACACACACACATACACACACACACACACACACACACATGCCATATAACCATAGATCATCCTCACATTGTCTTTTTTCAACTACACTTAAATCATTGTATTATCTCCTTTGAATACATTGGAAACTATATTAATTTATAATTAGAATAGTAGAATTTTTATTCTATTTACTAGTGGCTTTTGATTTTTATTTTCTTACTTTTTTCCATGGGTTCCAACACCCCTTAAAAAAATTCCTTTCCTTTCTGTTTAGAAAATATCTCCTGGCCACATTTAAGTATCAGGAGTCAAGTAGGACAAGCAAAAGAATAGGGCCAACCTCATACAGTTAAGGTATCTTTAGGCTATACAACACAGCACTATGGCAAGGAAGAGACAGAAGCCAGGTGACTTTTTTGGCCCAGCTCAGCACTTTATGATGTGCAAGGCTGTGGCACTGTGTGATATTATAGGCTATGGTTATTTTCTCTCTTGAATCTGTCAAAGGTCAACATATGGCCTTTGTCATGCCTCTCCTGGAGTACTTGTTTTTAATCTGTCTCCCAAAGGAAGTTTCAATTTTCACACTGGGTTTGGTTTCCAGAAGAAACTGACTCTGATATCATTTTCCGGTTTGTCTGGTTTGGACCTGTCAGAGTCCAGTGGTTCCCCCCACACAGGTCATCTCACACGAGCCAGTCAGGAGCTGTGTCTGCTGAATCATAAATTCCAAATGCATATGGTTCCCAATTCTTTGCTGTGGCCACCGGGTCATCCTCCGTGCTGAGCATGACAAAGCTCTGACTACTGAATGGGAACCATATTTCAAAGAGCCAAACACTGTGGTGGAAAATAGACTTGGGACTTTCTCAAGAGAAGATCTTATTTAATGGAACAAGCATTCTATTGGTCTCTCAGGCAATAAGGCAATGTTTTAGGTAGTTTCTCAATGGGGTGCCAGGGCATGCTGAGCTGCTACAAATGGGTTGCAGGTGTGTGTGATGTTGGGAGCCCTTTAGTTCTTGAAGCATCCAAGGCAGGCCCTAGTGTCTCTAGGGTTATAGCCTAGTTACCTCCATCTGTGAGCCACTTCTTGGATTCACCCCAGGGAGCCATGCACAAGGCATTGTTTTCTAGTATACCAAGAAGAGGAAAAGAAGTGAGTTTGTTTGAGGGGATATCCTCAGGGTGTGGTGCCATCTTGTGAGGTGAGCTAGCTTATTTTTTGATACCATTTTTAAAGTCTTCCTAAATAAGAGCTGTTGGACTTTCTTGAAGTATGGGGCCTTCTGGTTGAAGACATAAAAGGCATGGGTGACTGGTCTCTGAAGGCATGAAGGGTATGGCTAGAAGCATCCTGGCCTTGTCCACAAAGCATGGAATTCTGGGGTGAAGGAATTACTGGAAGCTCAGAAAGATTGATTGGTAAAAAGTTGATACAGCTAGATCTTTCTCCCAGTTAGGTTAAAAATTAAGAATTGAAAATACTTTTAAGCTGAGAAGAGTGAATTCCAAAATGCTTCTAAAAGTTAAATTGACATTGCTCAAGCATTTATAAAAGAAAGGAGCATTCTCAGAGACCACTGAGACTGGTATTATGTAGATAGGCATGAGTTGTTAGGCGACAAAGAGCTCCCAGCTGCTTGGTTTGTCTTCAGTTCTCTTGGCTCTTCTTTAACCTTTCAGCCCCATGGGCACTCTTTTCTTCCCTAGCTAACTCCAGGATCCCAAGTCAATGTGGGCTGGTCTCATTTTCCCAAGGAGCTTCGAGAAAAGGGATTTTAGAAGTTAGCTTTTTAGAAAGACAGTAGGGAACTAGAGTAGTTAGGTGATGGCCATCTGGTGGTGGCTTTGATTTTTTTTTTTTTTTTAAACCAAACTATCTCCCCCAAATTAGGCTTCATTGGGAACAGATAAAATGATTTCCCTGGGCTGGGGCATGGATATGTGGAGAGACCAAGATGGGACACAAAAGAGGAAACAGAATATATGGTAGAAATTGACAATGGAGATACAAATCAGGCTGGGGGAGCAGAAGGCCACTGTCACAAGGTGATTTCTATTGTTGCCTGTTTTGGTCATTGTTGCTCCTATGACCACTAACAGCATACCTAGTTACCAATGCTACTATTATTTAGTTAGAGCTAATTATGAGAAATGTGCTATGCAGAAAACTGATCCTCATGGCAGCCATGGGGCTTTGGTCATATTGTCCAGATAAGGAAATTGAGAAGCACAGATGGCTGATCCCCTCTGCCACACAGTTTATCCACATGGTTCCTTGGTAGTAGAAGGGGAGTTTAAACTATAGATTTGTCATCTCATCATTTTGACTTCTCAACTGGGTAAAATTGCAGTCAGGGACTAGAGGGATGTTGCATTATTCAAATAAAGCACCAGAATATCTTATTCTGGTCACATGGGGGTAGACTGAGTCCTAGAGCACTGAAGAAAACAGAGGGGGGTCATAAATATCCATCTTGCCAGGGACTGTGGATTTGGAATCTTCAATGTGCCAAGGACATCCAATGTTTGTCTAGCAAGCTTTTCTTAAAGAATAACAAACCCAAACGCCCAAAAGGAAGACTGAGAAACATGAACAGGTAAAGGCTGGAGCAAAGAAGAAGAGCCTAGGGAAGGAACTGGGAGAGATTATATAAAACAGGTGGGAAGAGAAAGGGGAAAGTGAACGGGTGAAACGTGTGGGGCGCCATAAAAAGGGGAAGAGCTTGGGGCATATTGGCTGTTGAAAAGCTCCAGTCTTTCACTCAGGTGGCCAAACTGGCATGCAAGGAGGGAGCAGTTTCCAACCCTAAGGAACCAGGGCTTGGGGAAAGACTCCTGTTTATTCTGCCAGGAGTGGAGAACAGATTAGATTCGAAAGCCAAAATCCCCTGTTCCCATTGGAAGGTGAACTCTATGCAGCATTTCCAAGTACAGTTTCTACTATTTGTTCACATGCAAAATATGTTTGCTAAAGCTCTGCAAAGTGCTTAGATGATATAAATGAATGCCTGTGTGTGAAGTGGAGGCTGGTCACGATCCTCAGAGCAGCGTTCATGTTTATAATTGTGTCTAGGAAGTGCTGGTCATCAAGACAGTGAAACTACACACCTCCATTCTTGCTGTTTGTATCGCCTTAAAGTCATGAAGGTTGTGTGTTTAGTTAGCCAAATGCTTTGATAAGTGTCAGATCTGTCCCCCCACCCCCTGCCTTAACATTCTGAACATCTTTAAGGTATTGTTCAGGCAAATCCTGAATTTACTTCAGACTGCATTTTGAGATGGTATTGTCATGAGCGTTGTATTGAGAATATTTTTGTTGACTCTTTGGAGATCTTGTATTTTTTAAAGGTACCCTGAGAAACAAAATTCTATTAAGAGATCTTTCATATTTGTTTGAGACATATACAATGGAGGAATCTGAGAAAAAACAGAGACAGGTCCTCTCTGAAAAGTATCGAAGTCACATCTTGGTTGAAGAGGACAATCATGTTAACTGAGAAAGCAATCACTATCTATTGGCATATGTGAAGATTCTGGAAGCTTCCAGAAGTGGAATCTAATAACTAAGCAAGGCTTAGCAGGCTATCTGAGAACAATTGGCAATGTTTTCATGGAGGTAGGGAATCAGAGGAGGACAGAGGAGTAGGAGAGAGAGGAGGAAAAAATGGGAGACAGAACAAAAGGGTGGACACTTCATTTCAACAGCCAAGGATTTGCAAACTGGAAACAGTGACCCCAAAGTGCATATCAGGACTGTTGGCTCACAGCAGAGGCATGGCAGGGCCCTTTCTTCTCTTTCCCAGTCACTGCCGCCATGATTTGACTCATCTTTCTGGAAATATTTCTATCTGTACCTCTGAACCTTGAATGTTTCCCAAGTTCATTGAAATGCACAAGTGAAAATTATTCATCTGTTTGGAGGTTACACAAAAGCTGGAAGTGCTGTCAGAAGCAAGCAGATACAGTTACACAACCAGACAGATCCATTACGAGCAAAGGACACTGTTGCTGGTAACCCTGCAAAGGGCAAAGTACTGAAGACAGGTGAAGGAAGACAAAGAGCCATGGCTGGCTGTCCTCAGGGTAGAAAGGCAGGCGCCTAAGCAGACACTTATAAGAACACACATTCATCAAAGCAAATGACACAGAGCTGGATGCTGGCCACCCAGCTGGTTGCATGGAATCTGCAGAGATGACTCAGACGGTGCAAAATCAAAGCAATGGAGAGAGGAGGGAGGAGAGAGGAGGGGAGGGAGAAAAGGAGGGAAGGAGGGAGAGAGAGAGAGAGAGAGAGAGAGAGAGAGAGAGAGAGAGAGAGAGAGAGAGAACAGAGAGACATTCTCTCAGGAGATTAGATGGTGAGTCAGAACATTGGGGAAATCCTTTCTGTTTCTGCAGTGATCAAAGAAGGCATGCTGGGCCTTACTCAAGCCATTTAGTTGTTATCTTTTTACAAAACAGGACATGCAAATCATCCTCTGCAGCACAAGCCAATGAATCAATGAATTTCCCAGGAAAGGAGACAGTTGACATTACTTAAGAGTAGGACTGTTTTTCTAACAGGCTTACTGGAGTCTTCTAGAATATAGCTGGGGATGCCAGAAAGATTGCCTATATAAAAGAAGCTCTCATTTTGCCAGACTTTCCACTTTTGTGGTCCATTCATTTTGATAAATGTCTTTCTAGCTACCTCTCTTAAAGTCCAGGGTCCCGGGAAGGAGGAAAAGTCAGAACATCTTTAGGACATCTAGGAGGACTTAATCATTCTGTTTTGTGACAGTTCTGGATGCCTGGGGCCAGCAAGGTGTTAGAGGAGGGGTAGGTACCTAGGAAGGAAGAGAGATTGAATGACAATTCCAAAAGATTCTTAGTAGCATACAACACACACACACACACACACACACACACACACACACACACACACACACACACACCCCATTGCTTTCTATGGGTGTGGAGATGTTTCTTCTCTTTATAAAGTTTCTAGGCACAATTCTGAGTCTGGACTACATGGAAACGTGATCTTTCAGAGTCAGGGTCAGTATTGTGTCCTAGCTGAGCTTGAGGCACCCAGTCCAGAGATAGACCTCCACAAATCTGTGACTCTGTACATAAACCTGAACTAGTAAGTTCTCACTTATGCAGTAGAGTTAAAGATGCCTCCTCACTGAAGTGAAACTAACCAACCTATACAGCAAAAGGCTGTGAAATTTTGGTTTGTGTGGGAATCTTTCTGCAGTTGCCAAGCTTCCCCAATCTTTCAGGGAAATAGGAGAAAGGTTGCAACTCACCGTTCCCCATCCCCATGGTTGGCAGCCATCTTCTTTTCTGAATAGATGTAATGTCAAGAAGTTGCTTTAAAGTTTTTAAAAGAGAACCTATCTATCTTTTTGCACTGTATGCTCATCAGTCCTAGTCTACTACTGTCTGGGTCTTCTAAGCATTTCTAATAAGCTTGCCAACCTGCACCACGATAGCCTTACAGTATTTTGAAGCTGGGATGAAGTGTTATGATGTTTTCACTTCTTGAGACTTGGAAAGCTGTATGTCATCAAATCTTACTCGTCTGACCCAGACTGAGCTTTCAGACATCTCTGTTACTTCCTCTGGAATGTGGAGGTATTTTGAAAATATCAGTTTGCAGTGTATAACTCTCACAATTGATGTTTGTAACTCAGGCATTTTGCACAGGGTTAGTAAGTTTATTGTATACAAATATCACTTAATGCAGGGGCCTGTTGTGTGCAGAAACTGCACTGAGGGACCATGCAAGTTAGCATCAACTACCTCCCCAGTGGTCCTTTGCAGAGCGTTCCCAGGACCTTCATCTTCCAGCTGTTAGTGACTGTAGAAATTTTCTTTCTCTGGCTAATATTTGTAAGTTAGATCCAATACAACTGGCAAGTATTAGTTTTAAAACATGTGAGTCAATTCAGATCAATACTTTAAAAATATGATAAATTACCGAAAAGCCAAATTAGAATTATATTAATTATAGATCACAGTCTTTATTATTAAAATTATAGGCATAAAAGTATTTTAAACAAATGCCACCAAAGCAAATGGAGAAAAGATAATGACTTACAATAAATGGACAAGCTAACTTATAGGCTTGGATCAAGGCTATTTATATAAAGAACTGTTAGCAAATGTTTGCAGTTTTCAAGGATATGATATCTTATGACTGCATTAGGAGATATCTTATTGTATATATGCTATCTGCAGTAATACCAGGGGAAAAGATTTTGTGTGCAAAACAAGTTAGCTCTTTGCATGTTAATGGATCTGACAGAGCTCATGGGAGTAGGGCCCATCTCAATTATTCCTTGTTTTGCTAAAGTATCTGCCATAGTAGACAGATCAGAGCCCAGGCACTGAGAATAGAAGATGTGAACTTCCAAAGAATTTCAACAGATTAAGGATATTTAGTTTAAATATTTTTAACTCACAATAAAACAAGTAATATTTTATTGTAAAATTTTTTAACGTCTTTTTTAAAATTAAAAAATACTATTTATGGTGTGTGTGTGTGTGTGTGTGTGTGTGTGTGTGTGTGTGTGTGTGTGTAGTGCATAGTGGAAGGATGGTGAATGTCCATGGGACATATATGAAGAACTTTTGGGATATAATTCTCGCTTTCTATCATGTGGACCTGGGAATCAAACTCAGATTATCAGGAGTGGGAGACACCTTTAAGTGCTGAGCCATCTTGCCAGCCCCTAATTTTTCTTTATCACTAGCCTACCATAACAATTTTATTCTAAAAGTTATAGTTAAAGAAATCATCTTTGGCTGATGAAAGAATTGGATTATGGGCTTGCATGCTACTACCATGGGCAAGCTATCATTGGGATGTTTGTTTTATAATCTACAACTACTGCATATGACTAGTCCTCAGTCTGTAGTAGAGTTAATAACTGGCCTCTAACCCATTCATCAAAGGTGTCCATTCCTGGCCATCACAGCACTATGCATTGTTAGAAGTGCTTCTTGATACTTGCTCTCAGATTCTATGTGTGCTTTGTCACCAACACGGGACAGCAGTTCAGTAGCCAACCAGGCATCCCATACTTAGAGACTTGCCAGTCTACCTTTGGGCAACAGCACTAACTGTATTATTCTAGTTGCTTTCAGAAAATGTCATTACATTTTGCTCAAATTTATGTCCTTTACCTATCCCCCCTTTAAATTTTGAACCTCAACTAAGAAATCTGACTTCCATTCCACAGAGCCATTGCTAGAAGTCTACAAGCAGGTGTCCATTCACTTTAGTGTTTTTAGTGTCGCCATTAACACACTCCCCGTCAACTGACCCAGGCAAGATTTTCACCTTTATTCCAGAACGTTCACCTCCTCTCACTTGGGCCACTTCATTGGTTCACAGTCTGTGAACATATATTGACTTTATACTCAGTGTTGTAATACAAATGGTGTTTTTCTTTTACAATAAATAAGACTTTGACAGGTGATATAAATGGGCATAGTTCTAAGACAAAAGTAAATAAACCCTGTCTCCCCTCCCCCAGTGCTTGCAATATTTGTTTTTTTAAAGGGAGAGATAGTAGCTATTATGGAAACAAATCATAAAGCCCCTAATCCACAGCTGTCTGGAGAATGAGTTCCTGATCGAATCCCATTGCCAGTATACCTGTTGTCACACTCTGACCTCAGGGGTGGCAATTATAACAACAAATGATGTATGTTTCTTCAGAATCACCTGTGTGTATTCACACATGCCACTTCTTGATCTGAATTCTCAAATAACCCATGGAATAACCAAGGGACCAGACACCGTGATTGAAACAAACAAGCTGAGAGTCACAGAGTGCAGCTCCAGTTGGATGGAAAAAATCTAGACTTCTTAACCAACAGATGGTTTTCTCCTGACTACCCTAAAATAAATTCGACATCATTGTTTTTGCTTTTTATCATACATAAAGTTATCATTACGACCACTGTTTGTCTGATAAGACTTTCCACTTGATTACCATACATTCTAAAAATTATTTTCAATGCCGCTCTTACTACCTTTGACAAAAGTAAAGCAGAAATGACAGGGAACGTTTTCCTTTCTTTTTCTTTTTACTTTTCTTCTTTTCTTGTTTTGTTTTGTTTTTAGAGCTAAACTATTTTAGGAAAGAACAAAAGAACTGGCAAGCGCCCTGGACCGTCTCTTTGGTTAAGAGCCTTGGCACTTTATCCCAGGTAGGATTTGACTGGTTCGGTCTGCCAATGAAGGAAGGGTCTATCCAGGGAGAGGTGACTCAGAGCCCACGGCCACCTGCATCTCTAAGTTCTTTGGAACATCCCTAGAAGCAGTGTCATAACTCAGGTTTGTTCTACCTCACAGGCAAAGCCAACTATGTGGGTGGATAGGATAGTTTGTTTAACATTTAGTTCCAAGAAAGAAGAATAAGCCTGGACATTGAAGGAGGAAGCCAGAGCCACCAGGAAGCACTTTGCAAGGTCACTGCAGGGGCCATGTGGAGCTCCGTGATGGACTCGGAACTGGATTGAAGACTTAGAACTGCGTACACCTCTTGCTACTTAGATGATGTCCTTCCAGGAACTCACTACAATTCTGGCCACCCTGGAGCATTGCTTATCTGGGCCAGAAGCCCCAGGGGCAGAAGCATGCTGGGCAGAATGTAATGAATGCAGTAGGAGCTTGTTCTTGTCAGTGTGGGTCACTGTAACAAAATTACCATAGACTGTGCAGCTCTAGGAACAGCAATTGATCCTCAGTTTGGGAGACTTGGAAATCTGAGAACAAGGTGCTGGCCTGCTTGGTTTCTGGTGAGATCCTGTCTTCTGTTTTGCAGAGTGATGTCCTTATACAGAGAGAGAGAGAGAGAGAGAGAGAGAGAGAGAGAGAGAGAGAGGAGAGAGGAGAGAGAGAGGAGAGAGAGGAAGGACATACTATCCCTTCTCCTCTCCAGATGAGGATATTAATCACACCATGGAAGACAGGCTCCATATCACCACAGAAAGGCTCCCATGTGAATTTGGATAACATGGCATTCAGTTCCCACCAGAACTTGGGGTAGCAGCAATTGGTGTTAGGTGATCAGCAGGGTCGCAGAGGCCAATCCAAATAGGTTGAGTAACTGGCGATTATGACACCTGCTGGAAGCTCTGGAGACAGGAAAGCTGAATAAGACTTACTTCAGAACCCAGGGTCCTTTCTTTTACTTCATTTTCTATATAAAACGTGTCTCTGCAAAAACCAAGGCCCACCGTATCTGGCTCTCTATCTCGAGCAGCACAGGGCTGGATATGTCCAGCGTGCTCAGAGAGACCTTGCCAAGCTAGATATCTGGTTGTATGTGCCAGGACATAGATTTGATGCTTTTAGAGATTGTCTGTACTTATGACCATTATTGTCCCAAATGTTCATCCACTGTACAGGGGTAATGCATTTTCTTGGGGAAAAACAGAGCTTCTTGTGAGACACAGAATTGAATATGTACAGAGATTTGGTGCTTTACTTATCCCTGTGGTCCTTTGATTTTGTTAAAGGCCCTTACTCAAAGCAGTTACTTGCTCTTATACTGTTCCCTTTCAAGGTCCTACTTTAGGTCCTCTTATCCAGGAACCTGCCTCTGATTAGACCATCCCACAGTGTCTTCTCCTTTATCTACACTGACATGCCTCACAACTCACACCAGAATGAAGCCCAGGTTGTAGGATAGTGAATGCAGCTGTATTGAGGGACAACTGGATTCTTCTGTATGTGAGCCCAGCCTTCTGGGAGTTTGGGCTAACTGGCTATCACCCAGGAGACACATCCAGGAAGGTCAGCTTACTTAGGAATCAATACTGCTGCTGCACCCCCAGGCTGCAGAGCTCATCTCTACTGTCTGAGTTACATCACAGGGACCTAACGTTTGTTTTAGAATAGGTTAGAAAATTAATGGATAAAGTAAATGCAGCAGATGCTACCTATTAGAAAAGAATTTTGTGTAGCAGGCCATGAAAATCTTGTTTGCAAAATAAAACCTAATTAGTTTGGCTGGGCTAGAGCACAGTGAATTAAAGAGGAAGAGAAATTAATAGTGATAGTTTGGGTCTCCTCCCCAGATCCCCTTCCATTGGCGGCATTTGTTGGAATTAATGTTATCAAGGCCTTCAATCTGAAATGAACTTTGAGAGTTCAATATGGGAGATGATTCTACCACAATACTTTTTTTTTTCTCTCCTATGGAATACATAGCCTTTCTTCTTTTGGCTGCCTAGAAATTTGGTTTTGATTATCCCTTTATTGGCCTGATGAGGGTTTCTTCTACTTTGATCTGCATCCATCACTCTGTGCATGTAACATGCATGTATAAACACCGTCTAGTAAGAGGGACAACGTAAAAGACAGTGCTGGTTTAGAAGCTTTATGGTAGTGGAGAAGACAGAGACTGGTGTCCTAGCCTGGTCCAGGGCATGTTGGGCATTAGCAAGAAAAAAATACATGTGAGGCAGTGAGTTTTTCCTTCCTAGTTTTATTGAGGTATGACTATAAAATAAAAAACCGCATATGCAAAGTATACAGTGTGATAATGAGCTACAAGTTTCCACTTGGTGATGGAATCCCTGATTATTATTCAGTTTACCAGTTCTTGCAATGTAGCCCTGGCTGTCCTGGAACTCACTCTGTAGACCAGGCTGGCCTGAAACTCAGAGACCCACCTGCCTCTGCCTCCCAAGTGCTGGGATTAAAGGTGTGTGCCATCATACCAGGAGGCTTTCTGGAGACTTTATACAAACTCCCGTGAGCCCTGTATTGAGTCATCTCTTATACCTACCAAACAGAACCACAGTGATGGGGCCAAACTCTGCCACCACCTTAAGATGATACAATGGTCCCTGTGTGCCTTCAAGGCTGATTCTAGGAAACAAGCAAAAACAAAGCCCCCACCTTCCTAGGGATCCATTTTAGAGGTGGGAAATCCTGTGGTGACACTCTCCCTTGAAGAACTTACAGTCACAGTCTAGAGCTTCTCAACATTCCTGTGCTTCGACCCTTTAGTCCAGTTACTCAGGTTATGGTGACCCCCCCCAACCATAAAATAATTTTCATTGCTACTTCAAAACTGTAATTTTGCTGCTGCTATGAATTGTAATGTAAATATCTGATATGCAGGCTATCTGTTATGCAACCCCCATGTGGGTCATGACATACAGGTTGAGAAGCCCTGCTCAATAGCCCTTCATGGTGAGGTATTACCTCACCTTTCTTATTGTCTCAGAGCAGAGCGTCGACTTTCTATTTGAGGGTGCCAATCTCTTTAACAATGACAGTTGCTTTCTTTGCACCCACTTTTTCTCCAACTTTAAACTGGCTTATGTTCCTTTAGTTGCTGAAATCTCTCTCTCTCTCTCTCTCTCTCTCTCTCTCTCTCTCTCTCTCTCTCCTCTCTCTCTCTCTTTACATTTGAATGCTCTCTGTAATTATAAATCGGAGCAAAAGTAGTGAGCAACAGCCATGACACAGTTTGGATGTCGTCCCATTTTAAAATGTCCCAACAACTTAGTTCACAATGTTTGGCTAACTCAAGTTTTCAAGACATTGCTAAAAAGCAGCCGTATATCATTATCTAATCTTTATATGTGTATACATATGTGTGTGCATGTGTGTGTTGACATGAGGTAAAATGAATGACCTCTATCCCAAATCCTGATAAATTCCTCATTTCTCTCCCAAATGTCACGATCTAGGCTTCCTTTGTCTACATTTCTCTTAGCACTTTGGTCTTACTAATTGCAAGTAGCATTCCACACTGCACTGTTCACAGTACTGTAGGATTATCTCACTTGCCATTCCAAGCTTTTCCTACCTTCTTCACTCAAAACAGTTCCAAAGGCCTCTCAACTACTTAGTCATTTATTTTTGTCACAGAGACGATTCTGTTACCAGTACCATATTCTGTGTTAGTTTCTACTTTTATTGCTGTGACA
Source organism: Uromys caudimaculatus (assembly GCA_028551405.1). NCBI lineage: Eukaryota > Metazoa > Chordata > Mammalia > Rodentia > Muridae > Uromys > Uromys caudimaculatus. Next base: position 27,638,847 of record CM052705.1, read on the forward strand.
AAATACCCAGCAGGCTGCCTTAAGGGAGGGCTTATTTTGGTTCATAGTTTGACAGTCCATTATGATGGGAAGGCTTTGGCAGTAGAAGCAGGAAAGGGTTGGACACATTGCTTCTGTAGGCAGGAAAAAGAGAGTGATGAATGTTGGTGCTCAGCTCATTTTCTTCTGTTTTTCTTTCTATTCAGACCAGGACCCAGGTCCATGGGATGATAACCGTAGGTGTGTCTCCTAGGTTATTCCTGTTGAAATCTTGTCCAGTTGACAATGATTAGCCATCAGAGTCATCGTTGAGTAGAATCACAGTAGGCCTCCATAACTTATCCATCTTATAAGCTCGTACCATTTCACTATCATCTTCATATCCCTTACTACCATCTTTAACCCCCAGTAACCACAATTCTATATTATCTGTCTCTGAATTCACCTATTTAAGTTTTTTGTATAAGTGAGATCATGAAGAGAATTTATCTTTATATAACTGGCTGAGATGCCTAATATAATGTCTTACAACTTCATCAGTATAAACATCAAAGGTAAGACTTCCTAGTATTTTAAGACTAGCATGTATTTGCATGTACTACTTTTTTTTATTCATCCATTTCTAGATGTTTGACTGATTAAGTTTCACTGGTTTTTTTTTTTTTTTTTTTTTCAGGCAAAATAAGAGCTGTGGTGGAGGGAAAATGTTTTGAGAATCAAGTGAAGACTGATTTGATTATGTCTTTTTCAACTATATTATTCTAGAAGTATTAGGGAAGATGCATTGTATAAAGGTGGATCAGGAGCTTAGAGAACATTTTTGTTTGTTTGTTTTTTTTTTTTTTTTTTTTTTTTTTTTTTTTTTTTTTTTTTTTTTTTTTTTTTTTTTTTTTTTTGAGACAGGGTTTCTCTGTGTAGCCCTGGCTGTCCTGGAACTCACTCTGTAGACCAGGCTGGTCTTGAACTCAGAAATCCGCCTGCCTCTGCCTCCCAAATGCTGGGATTAGAGGCATGTGCCACCACTGCCCGGCTGAGAACATTTTTATGTAGTTTAATAAGAGAGGCTTGAGACGCAAATTGACAGGGACAGCAAAGAATGGAAGGCCAGTAATATTACTAAGGAAGACTGAGAAAATCAGAGCCTCATTGAACAGAGATTGGGGAGTAGATGGTAACAGCATAAGCAAGAAGACATGAAGCTGATGTTGTATTTTCTAGGTGGTACCCATTGGACAAGGGTGCGGCTTCCCAGAGTAAGGGACCCTTGGAGGCAGGTAGGTTTTGAGGTAGGTCAACATGGAAGTCATAGAGTTAACATAGTGAATGCTAATTACATAAGATTATGACTATAAATGAAGACCAACAGTTTCTGTTTTATATGTGAAGAACCTAAGCCCCAGGCTAGTAACTTATACTTAGTTATGTATCTAGGAAGCAGCAGAGCAGTTTATCTCCTGGGCTGAAACTACCTTGCCTTAAAGATGATGAATGGCTTTATTTCAGTCTGTGTAGCATCCACATCTCCACTAGGCAGTGGCACACAAGTGTCTCATTTCAAATTATAAACAAGGACACCTTTCATTTGGCCATGGGGGGATTAAAATCAAAACTTCACAATGGTTACTTTTAAAAGCCTCAGCCATTCATTTTGACTGCTTGCCACTTACAACATGAGTTGCTGTAGAAGAAGCCAGAGTGCTCAAGATTCACTTCCACTTTAACACGACAAGCACCTATTGAAGACCTACTATGCACCTGGTGTTTATTGTGTGCTATTCCATTATAAACAGTTGTGACCCTTCCATGTGAGTTCACAGTTAACACCTCTATCAAGAACTGGATTTGAAAGGGGAAGGACAAAGGCAATTTCCCTCTGGGTGATATCATTATTAATCATTTTAGAGCTTTAGTTTTCACAGTTAAGGCAAAGTACTTTCATTCTCCAGGCTGAACATCCGTCTTGATGGCTTGCAATCTTCCCATTGCCCAAGCAGACACAGTGTTATTCGTACCCGTTGAAAATTTTCACAGTTCTTTGTCTGTCCTTGACCATCTTTCTCAACCCTCCCTGAGGATAGCTGGCCTCACTAAATTGGATCCGTAGTATTGAAAGTCAGGGAAGAGAATAGGCTAGAAATCATGACATGCCTCCTGACAGCATAAGCCCCCAGGAGGACATCAGTTCTTCCTTGGAGAATCTGAGGCAGAAGGTAGATCAAGTGCTGGAAGGAAGACTGGGTCGACGGTCCAATTGTTCAGAGGATAAATAAGGTCATCTCCTGGATGTTTTCCATCTCATACTTCTAAGATTTCCTGACCACAAGTTCTCTTCCGAGGTTGTCCAAGAGGAACAGCTGCTTCTGGGTAGGATGGATGGTGTTATTCCAACTTTGGTCAGCTGTGCTAAAGACCTCCGTTTCCTCAGCCAGTAGGCCTGATTTTGACCTCTGATCTCCTTGTGTGGTTTGTATAATTATGGTGAGATTTTTATTCCAGGGAGCCCAGGATCTTTCTCATTTCCTTTGCAGCTTCTCCTTTTAAAGACACAAAATTCTTTGCAACTCCTGAAGGCTGGTGAATCCTTGCTTCGCATGCATGACACTGTTATCTATTGTAGCTGCTGTTTGATTCGTGTGCTCTGTAGGACTCTGATCTGTAGTCTCTCCCCAATCAAAATTTAGAAACTCCACTATCCCTCTCTCTGGCCTCCTGAACAAGTCAGCGTTTGGGGACATGGCATGGTGACCTTTTAACCAGCAAGAGCAACCATACCACTTCACTATCCCTCCAGGTTACGGCTTCTAATTTAGCTTACTTCCTCTGTAGGGACCATCCAAGAGAATTATTTCTTGCGTGAAATTATTTTTGGAGATTTTCCAAATCAACAAGGCCCTTCTCTACCCTCAAGGGCTCAGAGGGCTATGGATTTGCCAAAGTTAATAATATTAATCTGTCTATCATATTAGAAATTCATTGTGTAGAGAATAAAGAGAGCTATTCTATTTAGGCCCAACCCCGTGTGCCATTGTTTCCTTCTCTGTCATAATCTTGTGTAGTATTTTGGGGTACATCCCTAAGTCCAAGGTTACCCCTTTCCTAGGATCTTAAATCTTATGGTACCAGCAGTCATAAAGAACCAGGAGGCTGCTATGTTCCTCGGTGTTTCTAGCCTTAAGGCTTGGCTGGCTGGAATCCTGAGTCTTTCCATGCTTGCTTTGTTATAGAGAATCCAGCTCTGTGGCCTCAGGAAATGGCTATTAGAAGACTAGTTCCTGCAAGTAGGCCTTTGGGATCTTGGCCTTTTGTTAGTTCCTGATCCAATAAGTGAAAGAGGGTTAGCCCAGAGAGAGAGAGGCTGCTGCAGTGGTTCGGAAAACTGACAAGAATTTACATGATGCAAACTTCCTTTAACCAATGCCCCAAATGATGTGAGGTGGGACAATTCTTCTTTTTTTTTTTTTAAATTTTTATTATTATTATTATTTTATTTTTGATACTTTATTTACATTTCCAATGTTTCCCCTTTTCTGGGTCTCCTCTTTGGAAACTCCCTATCCCCTCCCTCTCCCCACCTCTATGAGGGAATTCCACCTCCCACCCACCCACCCACCCATCCCCATATTCCCACCTTGACATTCTCCTTTACTGGGGCCACTAACACCCTCAGGCTCAAGGGCCTCTCCTCTCTCCCTGATGGCCAACGAGGCCCTCCTCTGCCCATTATGTGGTCCGAACCATGGGTCCATAGATGTGTATTCTTTGGTTGGTGGTCCAAACTCCAGGACGACCGGGGGGGGGGTGTCAGGCCCATTGACTCTCTTGCTCCCTCCATGGGGCTGCAAACTCCCTCAGCTCCTTCAGACCTTTCTCCAACTCCTCCATCTGGGACCTCACTCTCAGTCCAGCGATTACTGTAAAGTGAAACTTGGGCATTCTGAACTTTTGGGCTAATATCCGCTTATCAGTGAGTACATACCATGTTTGTTCTTTTGGGACTGAGTTACCTTGCTCAGGATGATATTTTCAAGTTCCATCCATTTGCCTGCAAATTTCATTAAGTCATTGTTTTCAATAGCTGAGTAGTACTCCATTGAGGTGGGACAATTCTAAGTCGCCTTCTACAGATGAGGAAATTTAAAGCAGAGTTTAAAAATTCATTCAAGATCATGTGGCTACTTTGTGGCCGACCTGATCCCCCAGGTTTGACTTTCTGAAGACAGTGGTACCGCTTATTCAAATTTTGGCATTGTTCGCATGAAATTCATTCATCAGTGCACTGCAGCGCCACACCTGCAGGGCTTTGGATCCTGCTCACTGTAACAGACACTGGAGCAACTTACACAACTTAATACACTCTTTGGACATGTCTCTACCAGCTGAAGATCCATCTTCATATCAGCTAGAGGACATGGGAGTTCTTAGGATTGATAGGTTGAATGTAGAATTCTGTCGTTTGTGAGAGAGACTTTTGTGAAATAGAGCTGGGATCTGAATCCTGCTTTAGTGAGCTTTGACCCAGTTTCATAATTATGCAGACACCTTTTAAGGCCCCAGACTGACCTTATGTTTGCTTAATATCATCGTTGGACATGTGCAAAGCATTAAAGTAATTTTAGTGCCTACTTCCCTTTAAATAGTCTATTTGTAGGACAAATACATGTTTCTTCTGTAGTGATACTAACTTGTGTTATTTATTGAGTGTGGTGTACTAGCTATAGACTCAAGGTAAAACATTTAAAACATTTTTAGTCTCTTGGATTACTGTCTGTGTCATTTCACTTGTTGCTCACTAATCATTACTTGTATCTTACTAGTATCATTCAAATTCAGAATCCTTACTATTTCTTTTGGCAACAAACCTAGCACTGATAAAATTTTTGTCCTGTAAAACGGTTCATTCTGCCTTTGTGTGAAATATCTTGTTTCTGGATATTAACTGACCTTGTGACTAAATTCTTAAGTTGAATTGTGATATTGTGATGATCAAATTAATGAAAGAACTTTAATTTGATTTTACTTATGAATTAAATTAAAATAACTTTGATTTTAAACTGGATAGGCACATACACATCCTTAAATGTTTACCTTCATAAGAAAGGTATTCTGTAGTGATGCCTCGCACAATCTGACATCAGTTCCCACTAATTTTTTTTTTTTTTTTTTTTTTTTTAGAAAAAAGATGTTTAATCTAAGGAAGAGAGAGATTTGGCAGATAGACAAATCTATTGTGAGCTATGTTGCTAATATAATGCGAGTAACCATTGGTGATAAGAAAATGAATTCTTTAGACATTAAAAAATGTTGGAACTGAAGACATGGCTCAGTGGATAAAATGCTTGCTATGTCTCTGTGAGGTCCTGAGATTGCATCCCCAGTAGTCACATAAATGTAACTTTCTCCTACAATTCCAGAACTTGGCTTCAGGGGACAGGGGATCCCCCTAAGGACACTGACTAGCCAAAGTAGATGAATCCATGAACTATGGGTTCAGTGAAAGACCCTGCCTCAACTTCTGGCCTTCATACAGGCACACACACACACACACACACACACACACACACACACACAGGCACACACAGTGACTCACACAGATACATACACAGGGACAGACACAGGCACAAACACACATACACCCCGAGGCACACACAGGCACATGCATATACACACAGAGGCACACAGAGACACACACACATACACACACAAGCACAGACACATACATATACAGGCACACACACAGGGACAAACACACACAGGTACACACATATACACACACACACACACACAGGCACACACACATAGGCACACACACACACTATACATGCTTGCATGCATATCATCCAAGCAAAAATAGTTTTAGATTTATTTGTTCATTTTTGTTTTTGCATATAGGTATACATGTCTGTACTGAGAGAGAGAGAGAGAGAGAGAGAGAGAGAGAGAGAGAGAGAGAGAGAGGGAGAGAGAGAGAGGAGAGAGCCATTAAAGGCCAGAACATGAATCTGAATTTCATTAGAACTGGAGATACATCTGTTTGCTAATTATATATGGGATAGACCCCTAGGTGGGGCAGTCTCTGGATGGCCTTTCCTTCAGTCTTTGCTCCACACTTTGTCTCCGTATTTCCTCCCGTGAGTATTTTGTTCCCCCTTCTAAGAAACACTGAAGCATTCACACTTTGGTCTTCCTTTTTCTTGAGCTTCATGTGGTCTGTGAATTGTATATTGGGTACTCTGAGCTTTTGGGCTAATATCCATGTATCAGTGAGTGCATACCATGTGTGTTCTTTTGTGACTGGGTTACCTCACTCAGGATGATATTTTCTAGTTCCATCCATTTGCCTAAGAATTTCATGAAGTCATTGTTTTTAATAGCTGAGTAATACTCCATTGTGTAAATGTACCACATTTTCTGTATCCATTCCTCTGTTAAAGGACATCTGGGTTCTTTCCAGCTTCTGGCTATTATAAATAAGGCTGCTACAAATTTAGCAGAGCATGTGTCCTTGTTATATGTGAGTGAATCTTTTGGGTATATGCCCAGGAGTGGTATAGCTGGGTCCTCAGGTAGTAAGTACTATGTTCACTTTTCTGAGGAACCCCCAGACTGATTTCTCGAGTGAAATAGAGGAGTGTTCCTCTATTGCCACATCCTTGCCCTCATCTGCTGTCACCTGAGTTTTTTGATCTTAGCCATCTGACTGGTGTGAGGTGGAATCTCAGGGTTGTTTTGCTTTGTATTTCTCTGATGACTAAGGAGCCTGATACAGTTGTCTCCTGAGAGGCTCTGCCAGAGCCTGACAAATACAGAGATAGATGCTCGCAGCCAACCATTGGACTAAGCACAGGGTCTCCACTGGAGGAGTTGAAGAAGGGACTGAAAGAGCTGAAGGAGCTTGCAACCCATAGGAAGAACAACAATACCAACCAACTAGACACCCCGGAGCTCCCAGGGACTAAATCATCAACCAAAGAGTACACATGGAGCAACCCATGGCTCCAGCCACATATGCAGCAGAGGATGACCTTGTCAGGCATCAATGGGAGGAGAGGCCCTTGGTCCTGGGAAGGCTTGATGCCCCAGTGTAGGGGAATGCCAGGGCCGGGAGGCAGGAGTGGGTGTGTGAGTGGAGGAACACCCTCACAGAAGCAGGGGGAGAGAGAATGGGATAGGGGATTGAGGGGAAACCAGAAAAGAGGATAGCATTTGAAATGTAAATAAAGAAAATATTCAATTAAAAAAAAAAAAAGAACTGGAGATACAAATGGTTGTGAGCTGCCTGCCATTGGTACTGGGTACTACATGCAGGCCCTTTGGAAGACCAGAAATTCTCAATTGCTGAGCCACCTTCTGAGACTATACATGTTTATACATATTGCACTTAGTTATCCTGGAACTTGTTTTGTAGACCAGGCTAGACTTGAACTCACAGAGATCTGCTTGCCTCTGCCTCCTTAGGGCTGGGCTTAAAGGTGTGATCCAACACTTCCCAAATACCTACATTCTAAAATAAGGAAACACTTATATATTATTCTTACACAAATCTAAAACTGTCCTGAAAGTTGAAGTAAAAGTGTCATATTATATAGTGCTACTTAGCGAGTTGATTCAATTAAATTATATGCCATATAGATAGTGTAAAGATTTATACAAGCAACATTGAATAGACTCAACAGGTTATATTTAGGAATACATACGTCTATAAGATATATAGATGCCTGTACAACTGGTGAAAACAGAGGCCACGAGTTTGAGAGAGTGTGGGGAGGGGTGTATGAGAGAGTTGGGAGGGAGAAAAGTGAAGAAGGAATGCTGTCGCTACAATACAATCCCAAAAACAAACAAAAATATTGTTTTAAAAGAAATCTTAATGACCCACATGTAACGATTAGCCTGCAGAGGCTTCGTTAGAAAGCCTGCTAATACTAGCTCAGCTCCAGGGTTTGGAGTAAGGATTTGGTGGGATTTCATGTGTGAAGACAGATAGGTGGAGTGTGGCTGATGTGAGTTCAGATTCCGATGCTGGGACTTGGTAGCTCTGGTCAGCTCACTTAACTCGTAGGATCATGGCGTCTCATCTGTGAAGCTGTCCATCTGAGCTGTGAGGCTTGAATGAGAATGTGTGTGAAGGATGCTAGGAACAAGAGAGGATTCATTGCGTGAACAGCAGCTGCTATTTCTGCCACAACAAATGAGGCTTCTGTCATGGATGAGCTTTTCTCCTGTGAGGGTCAGAGCTTTCCCAGTCAGTGGGTAATGTCTCTTCTTCCTCTCTTGGGGGTTTGTGACACCCTCTTTGGGAAAGATCTCACAAATCTTCTAAGAAAGGTGATCGTGTGTGTTGATGGATAGCGTGTAAAGCAAAACAGAACTTTAAAAAAGTTTGCTGTAATTCAAGACCTTCAAGTACTCAGAGGACTTGAAAGTCATGTCATAGTTTCTTTATTATGAATGGTTTGAAAAATTCTTCTTCTTTTTTTGTTAGTTTCTTTTCCCAAACTAGCCTGAGCTACTTGTAGCTGAGGATGACCTTGAATTCCTCACCTTTCCCATCGCCACCTTCCAAGTAGTGGGATTATAGATATATAACACCAATTCCCAAACTCAGAAAGTAATTAAATTCTGTAAACTTTCACTTTCTTTTACTGGTGGAAAATATAGACTAAAACTTGTTTTCTGAACCTTTCTACACAAAGGGCTCATAGAGTGAGAGTCTTTTTTCTTTCTTGCTTGCTTTCTCCTTTAATCCAGAGGGACTGTGCTCATTACTAAAAGTTAAATGCATCTCACCACAAATGAAAACATAATGATTTTGTTTTCTCAGAGTCATCTGGAAACTCTATTTGACTGAAAAACAATACAGAATAGTGTCCCAAATCTGTCTTTGGGTTTATTCATTCTATTGCCAGCACTAGGCGCTTCTCTTCAGATGGGCGGTTAGCAGACTGGACATACGTATCTTGTCAATTGTATCTGATAACATGGAGATACAACTATGTCCCAAGCTTGATTTAATTTTCACTGTTAATAAAGGGCTGGCATGCACCTTATCTCATTGATATTAAAGCTAGCTCAAGGAAACATGGGAGGAGTTACATGGGGGAGAGAGAAGAGATGTGATGAAAGTACGCCAAACTCATGTGTAATATTAACTTTTTACAATCCTGGAAAAGAGAGAGGTGAGTCTGATGTATCAGGGAACCTGTGGTAGTGGATTCCGTTCATTAAGTTGACTGGATCAGGAAATAGCAACACATCTGCTTGGACAGATGAGATGAGTGACAGATGGGAGGGGTCAGCATAGCAGTTGCTTTTCGCCAGTGTACACCGACATTAGCCAATTTGTTCAGGGCCTGAAGAGAACAAGAAGGCACTTGCTATCTCCATGCTTGAGCCGAGCCATCTCAGGTCACTTCCTGTGACTGGGTTGGGTTTTACACCATTGGCTTCTCCAGTGTTCATGTTTTCACCTTTGTAACGCTGGCTATCCCGGGACTCTAGGATCAGGAAAAGTCTCAGCTTTGATAACCACATGAGTCCTCTCCTTTTAGTAAATCCATTTCATATCTGATTGGCTCTGCCTCTGTGGGGGATCTCAACACAGATCATATCAGGCTACCCACTTCCTAAGACAAGCCAGAGTTTCTCAACCCATGGGTCACAACCCCTTTGCTGGGGTTGAATGACATGGAAAAACATAGATATTATATTATCAGTCATAACAGTAACAAAATTGCAATTACTAAGTAGCAACAAAAATAATTTTATGGTTGGGATCACCATACCATGAGGAACTGTCTTAAAGAGTTCCATCTTTAGGAAGATTGAGAACCACTGATCTGAACTGAGATGGGCTCAGTTGGAATTTAAATGGGGGAACACTGTCAAAAATTCCATTCAGGAGTCAGAAATTGTTAAACCTTTCTGAATACATAGGACATCCATATGGAAAGGACCTGAAAGAACAGGAAGGCAATGACTCTGTTGGAAGAAGGAGTCTTTCCCTCAAGAAGTTCTTGGAGTTGTCAAGGTGCTAGATCAAGATGAACATCCAGACCTTGTGATTGCTAGCCTATGGTACGTCCATGAAATCCTGCCTTCTGAAGGACCACCCAGCTCTTTGTGAATGCCGCTCTCTTTTCTCTCTGTTCACCTTCCCTTCTAACCTGGCTACTTAGGATTTCCCCAGGAATAAAGCATGCTGCATACATGCTCTCTGAACCTCCTAAGAAAGCATAAGGATTGGATGTGTTCCTCCCTTCTGTCCTGCCTCCCTGTTGGGCTGAGCTGTCTTTAGGAGCAGGAAACTGTGGCTGCCTTTTAAAATTCATAAACCTGAAGAGTTTGAGGCATGATGGGGACTTCAAACAGGGGCATGGTTACTTGCTGCCAATGGCAATTTTCCAGAGGGAAGTGGGTGGGTGTGGGGTGACTGAGATAATACCAGGAATGTCATAGAATCAGTGTCTCTGGCTATCAAGGCTGGGGGGGATTGCTCGCTCTGGAACCTTTTATGCCTCTTTTAATAACCAGTTGATGATTGACCATGCATATGAAGGGAAAGATTAAAGATTTCTTAACAAAAACTTTTGGCCTGAACTTCTGGCATATATATTTACCACGGCCAATTATGTGAATAAACGTTAAGAAATAGGGTTTGGTAACATGTCTTACTCCATCTTGTTCAGGCAACTAAACGTGCATTTTAAAACAATTATAGCACTGGCATTTTTCATTCCTCTATTGGATATGAGCAGTGCATGTCAGTATTAGGAAGATCTCCAGGAGAGAGTCTATTGTTATGGGGTCAAACTGAGGCAGACATCTGTTTGGAAGACTCAGGCTCATCTCTCATTTCCCCAAAGCACCTCATCAAGGTTAAAGAAGAAAAATTTGGCTTCTCCTTTTATGTCTCAGACTCCTAAATCTATCCTGAACTGTGCAATTGTGTTTTCTTGAGAAGTCAGAGCCAAGTATGGATCAGGTGTCTTTGCTTTACCTGGCCCTGCTGATGGCAATAATCAAGTTCAACACTTAATTGTCAAATTTCCTGTATTGCCTTTGTGCTGTTTAGACGGGGGTTCCAGAATGCTTGTAAAGACGGGGCCATAAATAAAATAAGATTGCACACAAGGGCTTGGAAAATGGAACTTTTACGAAGCCCCAGACGCAAAGCAGAGGGACTTCAGGGTGAAATATTTAATTACTTCATCATTGGAAACTAATTACCAATCGGGGACTGTTTTCATTTCAGAACAGAGATTGATTAGCAGGATCACGAATGCTCTAGTTTCCTTACTACTGATTACATCTTTCACAGAAGAAAAATGGGTTCGTTTTAACAAGCTCCAGTCAAACTAGACACAAGCAAAGTTCCCGAAGAGTGATTGCCCAGGATTAGTGTTATTCAATAGGCAAAGGGGTATTGAGTTCAGGGTTTTTCCTAGTAGACTATTAGAGATAAATTTTGCATTTGGGATTTCCTCTCCTGCAATGGGTGAAGTTGTATTTTTTCATTCAGGAAGTTAATTTGTTTGTTCCACAAAACGTTTCAATCAATGTTATACATGTTTTGGTCTGGGGCCTTGAGGTTAAGTTTTGTCCCAGATACTGGACACAGATATATTGTTTAAAGACAATGTTTAGAAAATTAGGGTCTCTATAGCAATTTCTCAATGCTGAAACATGCAAGCTATAGCTACTTGGTGGATCACTTGGTGCCCAGAAGACAGAATCAGATGGGGCAGAACATTTTTGGGTGTATTCAAAATGCATTGTTGGGCATTCATTGTTCAGGCTTGCATCTTCTTGCCATGATGTCTCCATGCCACACAGGTGTTCACTCACCTTGTGCTCACTTAGCTTTGCCCTTATCTATTCTACTCTGTGGAAAGATGTGTTTAAATCAGTGTGTCTGCTGGTCTTTTTAAAGATGCAAAATCATTTCAGAACCCAAATTGTAAATGGGCTGTGGGTCTTGAAATGATGCTGTTTAGATAGCTGGTCTTCCTGAGGAGTTGGCAGACCCTGCCATGGGTATTATCATGGCATTCTCTAATGCAGTAAGAAGAGTTCCAGGAAGAAGCAGGAAACTTGTATTCCAGCTCTGGGTCTACCATTTATGGGGTGTCTCTGGGTACATTATTGATCAGGGAAGTATATTTCTTCTTGTTTATCAATGAAGATCATATGAGATAGGGCCATTGAAATGCTCAGTCTTCAGATTAAAGTGATTATTTGACAGCTAAGATGGATGATACACATGGTGACTTATAACACGAGTTTTTGTGCCCTTCCCAGTTTCACTCTATGTTGAAATCAAGATTTCCACTTGGAGATGGGGGCAAAATGTAGTTTACATACTGAAAGTAAATGTGATTGACTTTTAGACTAGTGTATGTCTGTATCCATAACCTAGTGATTTTCTGATTTACCTGACTTTTGGTGGTTGTCTATGAATAAGCCTAGGCTAAGACATGACGTTTCCTGAAAAGAAAAAATTTGAGTATTTGGCTCAGACAAGAAAGAGTCACTACTAGCTCAAGGAAGGATTTGAAATTGAGCGTAGGAGCTCAAAAATCTTGACAGTAAAAGTTTTCTGAATTCACAGATCAAACTCAAATTCCAATGTATAATGAATCTGAGGCATACCTGGTTTAGGTTTGAGACTACTGTCTGCTATGACATGCAGTGTTTAGTTTTTTTTTAATGGCACATTTAAAATTTTCTGTTCTCCCAGAAGCATCACGGTTTAATAGCAGAAAACAAAGAATAATATTATCCTATTGTCATTCTTCAGCATGTATCAGATTCATACATCTTGGGGTTTGAGTTACTGATTTGTGTTTTATTAAATATCATTAAAAGTTTAGCTGGGGATGAGGACCACATATCAACTACTTCCTGAAATACCCTAAACATATGAGTGCCATTTTGTACTGCATGCTTTATGCAAAGTGATGGCCTCAGCATTGACGATTATATCAAACCATCAGCAAACTCTGAAAAACAATTGATGATGATCTGTCCTGTAGTATCAAATATTCAGCCAAGATCCAATTTTTAAATAAAACTAAAAAGCACATGCATTTCATTAGTATGCAAATCACTTTCTTCTTTAATAAATGGTAAAATTATATATTCTACATAATTATTTTAAAATAAATTTTAATATAATACTTTCACTAATTCTTTGAGTAAAATAAATTCATGATTTGTTATCAATGCACACTTGATTGGTATTAACCTGTACATTTAGCATCTTTCACCCAAGAACCTTTATAGATGCTAAATGTACAGGTCATACCAATCAAACTTAAGAAGTGACAAATCTATCAAGTGTCCCATGTAGCTGCTGGTGATAGCGCAGAGGGTGAGGTATGGAGAATGATAAAATCCAGGAGGGTGAGGATCCATTTGGTTTTTATTTCTCTCTGGGTCAGCCTGAGCTTGCCAACTCCCAGGACCAGGCTTTCAGTAAGCCAAAAGGTAATTTGATCCTCTTTTCTATTTAGGTCAAAGGGACAAACCAAAGTGTGTGCGTGTGCGTGTGTGTGTGTGTGTGTGTGTGTGTGTGTGTGTGGTGAGTTTGTGTGTATTTGTGTGTGCATATCTATATTTTGATGAGTCCTTTTAGTGTAGCACAATATATTTATGTTTAGGACTGACCACTTGGGATAGATAATGTATCAGCAGGGTTGTCTTTGGAGAAAGCTCATCCTCCTTCTCTTAGAAGCCATTAATTACCTGTAGCTCTAGGGGTGGTGTTTTGTGAGGTTAAATTTCCCCATTCACACTGGTATGTGAGCTATTGTTGACATTGTGTAGATCTTGTTATTAACCCAGATGGTTTTTAATCCATATCAAGTTGAAAGCCAAAATTCAACCTTCTAGACAGAGTCCAGGGTATTTATTTTGTGGGTGGTTGTGGTATCTTGCAAAGAGGATTTTAGGGGGTGAATGGGAAGTGGCTGAGACAGGGTCTCCTGTAGTTGAAAATGACCTTGAACTTCTGTTCTTCCTGTCTCTACTTCTCCAGTGCTGGGATTAGAGGCGTGTTCCACCATGCCTAGTACAAAAGGGGTTCTTAAATAAGATTCATCTGAGCAGCAAGCATTGTCTACAACTTCCGTTTTTGATATTGAAGTTTCACGTTTTCTTAGGTTCTATAATGTCTAGAAAATCCAAGTGTCAGGGTAGGTTTTATAGAGGATCCTGTGTGAAGCTCGTTTGTACAGAAAGTGGAGCTGAGAGATACTTTTTTGTTGTTTTTCAGGAAGAAAAAAAAGAGGGAGGCGTACACTTCCACAGTGATGTTATCACTGACAGAAGTCAGGACAGGAACTCAAACAAAGCAAAATCCTAGAGGCAGGAGCTGATGCAGAGGCCATGGAGAGGTGCTGCTTGCTGACACCACAATGGGCTGGGACCTCCCCCATTGATCACTAATTAAGAAAATGCCCTACAGCTGGAGAGAGACACTGTTTTTAGCCCTTGGGTTTTGGAGAGTAGATACATTTAAATAATGTCATTTAAAGAATTCTTAAAGATTTACTATCTGGCAGTAGAGTTATTCAAATTACATGAAGTATTTCATTTGGTCCTCATAGTAGTATTATGAAATAGGTTCTGGTGTACAAATGCTACAGGTAAGAGTGATCTAGTCCCCCAGCTTGTGAGCACTGAAGCTGGCATTGATCCTCAGCCACTGAGGTTCTTAACCCATGCTCTTCCTGCCTCTCATCTGCTTTCACGGCCATGATCCCAGGTCCCAGCCTCTGCCCTGGTTCCTGCTGCCTTTGAAGGTGGTAGTTTGTGTCGGTGCTTCCTTCAATCACTGGCTGCGATTGGATAGTAAGGTGCACTTGTCAAAGGCACTTAGGACACATACGCCTGTGAGGACATGTTGACAGGGTTACCAAAAGCTCATTCTACTTGCTGGTCGTGGGGCAGAGGATGGAGTGGCAGTGTGCATGGAGGATTATGAAATCAAGGAGGGCAGGAGCAAGTCACCTTTTCTTTGACTTCTCTGAGTCACCTAGACTTGGTACCTCCTGGAGCTGGAATTTCAATAAATACAAAGATGATTTGCTTCTGCATATTTTCATTTGTGTGTGTGTGTGTGTGTGTGTGTGTGTGTGTGTGTGTGTGTGTATGGGTGTATGTGTGTGTGACAAAATGATGGTGGTATTTACATGTTTTCCTTAGTTAACTGTGCAGGCATGAAGTCTCTCATGGAATGCTTGCACCCTACTGGAGATATTGTGGCTGGTTTTTTAAATAGAATTTTTGGTCACAGAGCTAAAAACATAGGCCATCTACTCTGGTGTGTGTGTGTGTGTGTGTGTGTGTGTGTGAGAGAGAGAGAGAGAGAGAGAGAGAGAGAGAGAGAGAGAGAGAGAGAGAGAGAAGAGTTGAGTTCCTGGATTGTGTTGCTGTCCTGAGCCCTTACACCTGTCCTGGGCTTCTCATCATGAAAAACATTTAGGTTATGGTTAAGTATTTGTTGGAAACTGCTAATAACAAACAAATGTTCCACCAGGAAGGAAGCACATTAACCTACCAGAAGACCTTGATTCTTGACACAGGTTACGGGATTCAGATTGTGAGGTAGTAAGATTGAATCCTGGATAAGGGAGGAAGGATGGCCACTCATGGTATGTCCTCTCCCCGATGTCGCAGGCACTGCCACCTCCTGGAGGACAAGAGGCATGCTTTTCTTTCCTTTCCAGTTTCTCTCAGGTCCTGCTCTTCATCCTTCTGTGGAAGGTGCTCCACACATGCATGGCATTCTGGGTGAAGAATGAGGGAAGGGAGGGGTAGACAGTCTTTGCCTTTAATTTGCCACCACCACTATGGGAGTGTTCACAAAAGATTCACCGGGAGAGGCAGGGTAGAGGCAGAGAACTGTAACAAGGGTTTACGAAGCACAGATCCAGGTTGCTGTGCTGTGACAGCAGGCATGGAGGATGCAAACATTTCAGTCCCACTCTGCCTCACAGAGGGGGATGCTTCCTGAGAAGCTGGAGAGACACATTGTACAGTAAACAAGTCACAGAGTTGAAAATGTGTGCTTTTGCATGGCTTGTAGCTCTGCACAAAGATCTCGCATACTTCCTGATAGGGTGCACAGAGGACACACCATCACTTTTGTAGGCCCCAAGGGTACAGTGATCGACTCGGTTCTCTTAAAAATGTCATGCTCACATGATATTGGATCCTGAATGGCGACCGGGAGAAGAAAATGAACAAAACCAAGAGACATTTGCTAGAATGGACCTAAAGAGATGATAGTAACTCAGGGGATAGAAGCTGTAGATCAGATAATAGTGCTGTAGCAAGGTTAATTCATGATTTCAGTGATTACATTGTCGGGTATAGGACAATATCCTTGCTTTAGGATATGTGCAAAAATGCTTAGACTCAGTAGTTCTTCATGTCTGCAAGTTACTCTCAAAGGGTTCAGGAAGGACTTAGCAAAGAACAACGAACCAGATGTGATAAAGTGCTAACCTGGGGGGAGTGTGTAGGTGAAAAACACATAGGAATTCTTTATATTAGTTTTGCAACTTTTCAATAAATCTGAGTGACTCAATTGTTTCAAAATAAATGGACTGTTCATAGTCCCACATCTAGGAGACGAAGGCATCATAATGGCTCAGGATTTTCTGCATTCAGACCCTCACCATACCATTCTGAGCCTGGATAATAACAGAACACACTGGTGTCTACATTGGCTGACTGAGAAGTACATGAGCTGACGCCTAGAAGGATCCCTGAATAGTATAGACACATGGCAAGTGTGAAATATGTGTCAGCTCTTATACAATCTAGTCCAAGTTATACTTGCTAATTGTTACTTATAAAGAAATAGATACGTATCTGTTGATTAATTGTTCTATTTTGTCTAATGATTTATTTCATTAATATACAATCACAAGGAATATTGCAGCCATAAATACCACACCAATAGGTATAGATGTATAAGCTCAGGCCAAGAAAAGTCATGAAGTCTCCCTAAGCCCACCCCTTTCCCATGCTGATATTTGGAACAACGTGGAGCTGATCCCTGGTACCCTGGCAACTAATCCTGGAGGAAATTCTTCTTTGCAGGTGCAGCCAGTATTACTGTCCCATTGGCCCACTTAAAAACCGAGGGAAAGAGGAATTTCCTGGGACAAAATACATTCAAGGGGCCTTCCGTCATCCATGTTGTTATCTCCTTATCCACTGTCAAAACCTGTTGTGGTATGAATGTGTGTGGTTGGGAGGCAGGACATGGATTCTTCCAGTGGTTATAAACTAATTCCTTGAACTAGTTTTAAAAAGTAATGGCGAGCCTCCAGTCCAAGGGAGTGTAAGATCTCCATGGCAGGGAAATTCAGCTGGCAGCCTCCCTCAGGGCCTTAGAGCATCTGTCAGAAGAATTTCCTCTATCTGTCACATTCTGTGTGCATGATTGCAGAATAGCCAACATTTGGCCATTCTGGAAACTATAGATTTCCTTGGAAAGAGCTTTAAATTCCCTTTAGTCTTCAGTTATTGTCTCTTTAAAAAAAAACAAACCAGAAAAAACAACACAACAGGAGTTTACTGAATAGGCTTCATCAGGACTTTGTGGGACTTGGAAACTGGATTCATTTCTCCCTGTACCCCATGGTCTGCAGCAGAGCCTTAGTCTGACAGATGTGATTATTCTAAAGCGATCTCTGGCAACCCCAGGGTGGAGGGAAAGCACCTCTCAGTTTGTCAGGGATCATAATGACTTCTCTGTATTCGGTCACTGCTTTACAAGTACACAGTTTTGTATGGGACATTTCTCTTGAGTCTCAATAAGTATGTGGCTGGGGTGGGTGGAGGACGATCTATGATTCCTACATGATAAAGTCAGGGACTTTCTGAGACTAAAAAGACAACTCATTAGCCAATGCTAAGAGCTAGGACTCCGTGTGCAGCATGGACACTCCACAATGACAGACATCCCAATTTCACCATTCTATTGGAGAGCTTAGACTTTTTGGCAGAGCCACCTACAAGTCATGATTGTGCTTATTCATCACCCTGTGTTCATCAAAGCCTCCCTGGCCTGCTGAGTTTAAGCGTTTCTGGGTTCTCTCTCCAGCAGGAAATCTGGAAGGCTTAGGGAATATGGGAACCCTCAATGAGTTGCTTAAAAAGACAGGAAGCTGGGAGAGTAAATCTCTTGCCAGCCTGATAATAGACTCGTGGTAAACTGTTGAAGCTGTGCTGAATAGAAGTTCTTAGTTTAAACCTGGACAAAAGTCTTCTCCATATGCATTTCTCCATATTAATTATATGAAATAACATGTTTCAACAGAACACTCTCATACATGTACAAGCTGTGCTTGGATGATGTTCCATTCCCCATAACTCATCCCCTTCCCCATTTAATGCTTTTAAAAATCGATTCCGGTAGGAGAGAAAATGTGGTGTTTGTGTTTCTGAGTCTGGCTTATTCACTGAACATCATGATCTCCAAATCTGTCCATTTCCAGCAAATGACATGATTTTTGATCTACTTTATGGTGTAAATTACTCCATTATGGATGCACACACAACATACTTTCTATAGACATTCACCTGTTCTTGGACTCTGGTGTTCATTTCATCACTGCAAATCTGAACCATCCAGGACAGAATAACTATCATTGTGGAAACAAACTTTCGTAAACCTGCAGGGAAAACAACAACAACAACAACAACAACAACAACAACAACAATGACCTTTTAGTCATTGCTGATTAGGACATAAATTAGTTCACTAAGGAAACCACTACAGAGATTCTTGAAAGAAATAAAAATAGAATTACCATACAATCCGTCATTCTGTATGTATTTCAAAGTGAGAATTGGAGATTCATCCATTCCTTCAGCTATGATGTTTCAACTGTGGGCCGGTGCTAAGCTCTTGCTTCCCCATCACCTAGGCAAGAGGCTGAAGTTTTAAGAATAGAAAGTAAGGACTTGAATGCTAGGTTTTCCCTTCAGTGCCACCTTTTAAGGTCTGCATTATGAAATAGCTAATCTGATATCTGGAAAGTTTCTTACTTTGCTGTGTCAAGAGAGGAAAGCCAATTTGGAAACTTGTCATGGATTACAGAGTATTCCTTAAATATGGATTTTGTCATGGTAACAAGGTTGCTAATGATGATAAAAAATCACTTCTGAGGAGTTGATTGCTACATCACTCCTTCATCCTTAGTCTCTCATAGGTGGTAAGACAAAAGTGCAATGGCTATAAATGTAAACATTGTATAGGAGGAAGAATAAACTGAAGCAGCTACAGATTGCCTTTTTGCCCTGCTTCTATCAATTTAAGATGCTTGTTTAAGAAAGCATTTTCTTAATAGAGGCAAAAAAGAAGGTCCTTTATGTTTTCACAAGTAACTTACAGAATGCTTGACACTTCCAAGCTCCTGGGAAGTCAGAGAAGTTGACCTCTCTTCCAGGAAACCATCTTGGATTCACTATTCATCCTAACCCACCCTGGATGAAACAGCCCATCTCTTCTGCTAAATACAGATGGGCTTGTATTTACCATGCACACTAGGCTAGAATCCCCCATCCGTGTGGTCTCATCCTCTAGATGTGTCTTACTCATCTTTGCATTTTCAATGTTGACTGCAATTCCTGGTGTATTATTTTTGAGATAGAAAATATTCCTGAATGAATAGGCAAATAGTTACCAGCTCAAACAAGGCTTGGCTTATAAACACAACAAGAATTGAAGTCAGGGAAATGTGGTTCACTATTGCCATAAAGAGCTTACATATTACACACTACAACACAGGCTCCATAATCTTCGAAAACTCTTATATGATTATCTCCATAAAACCCCCATGGGTTAGGTGGGACTCTCATGACCTCAGGCTGGAGCAGTTTCCTATCTTCTTTATATGACATCTAGCCTATTTTCATTATGGTAAGGATGACTGCATTCATGGAAGACAGAAAGGATCAGAAGATGACTCCTTCCCCAGGAAGTCTTCAAAAATCACACTGGCCTTTGGGAGTTCCCACCAGTGTATGTATTCAGTATGATATGGGCATATTTGTACAGTTTTTTTTTTTTTTGTAAAAAAACCGATTAAACATGATACAGTACTGGAAGTGAGCACGGAAGATTGAAGCCTTGGGTTTTATGCTTTCCCTTGCTACAGGGGATGGAAGGAATATTGTTTCTCCTTAAAATGATTTATTTAAATGGGTAGGCTAGGATTCTACTTAAAACCCAGTGTCTGAATGCACCTGTTTAAGTCAGCTTCTTGTTCTCTCAGGTATTTAGGCATTGAATTTTCCCCATTAGGGGAGTGATTGACACTGTGGTCCTTACAATAACACATGATTATAACTCTGCAAATGGCAATTACATTCAATGGAAACCAGATGTTTCTTGGAATTTGACTCTTCTGGTTTCTTGGTGAAGTAGATGAATTTGTAAAGTAGAAAACCACAGTCATTACTCAGATGGACTGTACATGAATTAATGACATAATATCTAAATCATATATGGTTGAAAATAATGATTAACTTAAACTATCAAGATAAGCTAATGAAAAACAGACTCTTAAAAATTAAAGATGTGTTTTCTTCAATATATTTTATTCATATGCTAATCACAAAACTAGCCTGGTTTTTCTGTGTCTCTTCGGTCCCAAGTAAGAAAAAAAGAACTTGTTTTAAAAGAAGTCTTTTTGGTGGTTCACATGTGGGAGAAGGTGGACAACTATGATGGTTTTTCTTGGCTAGCGAATTTTTCTAGTGTCTGAAATCAATCTTTTAAAAATATATTGTTGTTAAGGACAGTTAGCAGTGTTTTATGCTGAATTACACACGTTATATTTCTAAGAACATATTTGGCATCCAAGGGACTGGCTTTTCATGTATGTACACGTACGACTTCTTTCTCTCTCCTGATCCTGCAAACAAAATACATGTGCACACATTCATGGGTGCACAGATTCTCTCTCTGTCTCTCCTTCTCCCTCTCTCTCCCTCCTCCCTCTCTCTCATTCATCCTGCACGCGCGCGCGCGCGCACACACACACACACACACACACACACACACACACACACACACACACCACTCAGTGATGCCTCGGGCCAAGAAAGCAAATTGGCATTTCAAATCCACCCACACTACCATTTCAAAAGCTCCTAGCCTTGGGTTAGCACCCTCTGAGGTGGTTGAGTTTGCAAACCTTGGCCCATCATTTCCACTGTCATGAATTCTCAATGACATCATCACTGTAAAATTAGGAACGCTCTTTCTTTTCCTGCAGATGTGAAAGCTTGACATCGCATTCCATGGTCCCGTGCCACATTTCATCAGCGTTCTTCCTTCGCTTTCTCCAAAGCCCATGGCCGCATGTGGCGTGTAGATTGCCAGTGCTGTTTGGGGTCTCATATCAAATGCTGCTACTTAATCCCAGGCGGCCTTCCCCAAGCCCACACCTGCAGCTCATTGAATCCTCCTGGAGTACAAAGGGCTGATTTACAGCACGAAGGATCCAGGCACTGGTTGCAGCTGGAGTTCCAGCAGGAAAAGGAAGTTGTTCATCATCTTGTGTGCATTTCATTAACAATAGTGTACCCGATATGTAGCTCATAGAATAATTTCAAATCACTGACAGAGAGCATTATGGCATTTGGCATTACTAGGAAAAATACTTCAGGATGGGCAAATTAAACGTGAGCGAGGTTTCCACGCAACCCCCTGGAATCGCAAACACTGGTTTACGCTCGGTGGGTTGACCTTCTGCTAGTGACTGATTCTTTGGGCATTATCCTATTTCTCATTCTTTCCCTTTGTCATTGGGGCAGTCTTGGGGTAGGACTGGGATATTGTTAGCTTTCTGCTTTGTTTCAGGTATTAACAACCAGGAGCTTAGAGGGAGCTGTGCTAAGCTAACCACTTGAATATGTGTAGTTGGTGGGATGGCAGTTGCAATGGCAGAATGAAACATACAATATGTATATTCTCTTTTGAGAACTCACATCCATGTGTGAGTCCCAGTCTGATGCTGGTGGTGAGGAGTGAGGATGATGGAGACACAAAAGGGACAGATGCCAAGAGACTATTGTCTGGTCAAGCTTCCTCGCTCATTTCTTAGGCCTAAATCCTCTGCAGCCTAGTATCAGTCTCCAAAGAGGCATCTCTATCCACCAAGGAGCTGCCCATTACTCTGCAACTCCACTTGTTCTATGGGAGATCCTGCAAGTGAAGGATCTATTAAGGAAATTGAAAGCCTCAACCTAAGCTTACCTCAGAACGAAATCAATTCAGAAGTGACACAGGACACTCACTGCATTTGGGACAATGCTCTGCACGTCGGATAAATGATGCACAGAATGGAAAGGAAAGATAGATTTACAGTGACCATTGGCACTTTGTTTTCTAGAGGACAAAATCAATAAAAATCCACCCTGCTCGAGGGAGAAGGCTCAGAGAGGGAGAAGCAAATTTCTTTTCACTCTGTAATGGTAAACAAACAGGGCTCAGAGCAGTATCTGATGTGGCCGTGCAGGGCCTGGTTTCCAGTTTCTCTTGATGTGTCAAATGTATCCCTTATGTGAATCATCGTTTAAAAATACTTGTATGCAGTGGGTTTGGGAAATCAATAAGCTTTTATGATGCTCTCCTTGCTTCACATAATTTCTGATTTCAAAAGAAAGCCTGTGTATTCCTTTAAGTTGTTTATACATTATGTGTTTCAAAACTAACAGCTCTTCCAAGAGTTTCCCCAGCATCGTTAGGGCTTTTTCCCTTGTTCTCTTTTCTTGCTTGCTTACTTTCTCTTTCTTGTCCATAATGCTAATGAGTTCGAAACTTACACATAAATTGAAGCCGGATTTACAAAATGCAATAAAAAATCTTCTAGACAAGAAAGATAAATATAACAATCTATGAGACCATGTCAGCCTCTTCCAACATTGGAAAGACTACAGACGGGGACATTAATGACCAGGATGTATGGCGTTTCCCAGGTTAGGGGCTGAGGCTCCCAGCAAGCAGCCTTAAGATGAGCTGTCCTGCCTTCCTTGATTTCTCTGAAATTCAAATCTAATTGCAGATTGGAACCTATCCATCCGCTCAGTCTGTAAAAATAATTTTCCCTGAATATTTACCCAAAGTGCATTATTGCTTATACAGTTGTGAAAAGCATTTAGCACTTTATAATCCTCTATTTGCTCCTATGTGGGCCTGGGAGTATACTCTCCTTACAGAATTCACAAATGCCTAGAAGGCTAACAATTTTTACAAAGTGTTCCTCATGGAAAACATCTGGAACTCTTCCAGAATGGCATTCCAGATGTTATGGTTTTAGCAGTCACAAAAGTGCACCGGTGTGTGTGTGTGTGTGTGTGTGTGTGTGTGTGTGTGTGTGTGTGTGAGAGAGAGAGAGAGAGAGAGAGAGAGAGAGAGAGAGAGAGAGAGAGAGTTAGTTTCCTGGTTCTACAATAGCCTGCTGCTTATGTGCACTGGCTCTCCTTGCTTTACTTCTGGGACACTTTAGGTATGAGTTGTTTAATATTCGCTTCTGGACAACTCTGCTTTCAGGACAATTACACATCTGGAAGGAGGGGAATCTGATGTAGACTACTGTAACAAAATATGCTCCAAGAAGGGATTTTTAATTGGTATTTTAAAATTGATTCTTTTTTTCAAAACTCTAGTCAGAAAGGAGACTAAACACCGGGAGAATGACAGTTGGATGCAGCATGCATGTGGGAGAGAACTCTGGTCTTTCCATCCCCAATTTATATGAAGTAATTTCCTTACTTATCCCAGCTATAGGGTATGTGTAGAGCAAGGAATGGAGTAGTAGGGGATGAGCAGGCAGGACTTCGAAGAATCTACTTTCAGTCTGATGAGTCTTTCTCCATGGGCTAGATGTCCAGGAAGGAGTAAGATACAAGTCATAGCTCTGTCACCTGCCTCATCTCCCTTTCCACTCTCTAGATAGGAGCTTTGTACATTTCTTAGGGCACCTAGGAGGCATTAGAGCTTATAGAAATTCAGACAAGAAACTAGAACTCCCGGTCTCTCAGGACAAGGCAATGGAAAGGAATAAGAAAGAAAAGGAGGAGAAGGAGAAATCTCACTGGGCTACCATGGAAGGGCAGAATCCCTAAGGAAATGACCCTGGAGTTTTCTAGCCATGAGCTGCTTATATCTTGGGGAGGGGGGGACAGAAAGTCAGCATCCATCTCTTTAACAAACCAAACACATTGGGAACCTCCTCTGAGGTTCCCAAAATATTTGTTGAGTGTCACATAGAACTAAACAGATTTTATAGTATGAGTACCTATGGTGGGTAGGGGTGGGCACAGTGGAAGGACAGTGCTGCAGTAAACCAGGTGAGCAGTGGTATATGGTAGGTTGATTATCAGTGCTGGCAATGGGTCTAGGTGGCTGAGGGGAAGTAGGGTGGGAGTCTTGGGAGTAAGTGGAGAGGTCCTACCAGAGGAGTATGGTTTGTTCAGGACTAGCCTGAGGAGGTGAGGTTGGTGCTTGATTAAGGGTTTAGGAAAAGCAAGGGTTGAGAGAGTAATGGGTGAGCAGCTTAGTCTCTGAGCTTCTTTCATCTCAGCCTATACCTAATGCTTATTGTGCTGTGAGGGTGGACCTGAGGTGTGCTATGCCTGCCACAGTTTGGAAAGACACAAAAGCATCCTGGGATCCACTTTAACTTTCCATACTGCAGAGGATGCAGAAGCTGAGCAGAAATGGACCTGTTGCTCTAGGCTTGACTGCCTACACAAGGCAAATAATATCCTGAGAGACCAATTTGGATGCAGCAAGTTACTATCTATATCTAGTTCTTCACCTATGAAACAAGTAGGTGTTTGCTCCAGGCATTTTTCTCAAGGAGTTTCTGCACAGTTCTGGATTCATCTTGGTAAGATCAGAACTGAAGATGCTGTCAGTGACGAGGTCCTAGTGTACACTAATGATGCCCTCGGAACTTCTCCATGGGTCTGTATCCACTGCCAAGGCTCCATCTAGGGTGTGGAGCAGATCTCCTATCAGCCCTATGGCCTTTATTTCCACTGATGACTCCATCAGACTAAACTGTACCAGTTTCCTGGGTCCTGGAACAACTTCTAGTCTTGGACAAACCATGACAGCTTGTCACCATAGTTGAAGTCGTTCCCATCTTGTGTCCTCATCAAGCAGTTGCGATTTTTCCCTCTCCTCCCAGGATTGCCTGTGAGGGTTGGATTTCTGGTAGTCCTTGATTCTTTGAAGTTTTGCTACATTGCTGGAAGATCATGAGGGCTGAGTCTTGCTTCTTCAGGAAGTATCAAGCAAGTACTTCTATATGTTGATGACTTTCTTAGACCCCATAGACTTATCCCTGAGAAAGCTCACAGAGTGGTTACTGGAAGCTTCTGGGACAGCTAAGAAGAAAGGCAAGAGCACAGTACCAAGATGGAGACCAAGCTTCCAGGTCTGGATTCAAGGTCAACACCAGTTTCCGCTCTTACACTGGAGTCTCCTCATCAGCGAGATGAGTCATTCCAGCTTCTCAGAGTTATTGTTTATAAAAATTAGTGCATACATTGTGTGCACTATTTGATTTTTTAAAATAAGTTGTGAATGGTGGCTCATGCTAGTCCGGGGCCAGACTGGACTATACACAGTGAATTCCAGCTCATTAGGGTTACAGAGTGAGACCATGTCTTAAACAAGTTTGTTCCTTCTGCATCATGGAGACTTAGAGTTACCATTCAAAGTGAGCTATTTGTTGTTTTGTCA
Organism: Uromys caudimaculatus; assembly: GCA_028551405.1. Lineage (NCBI taxonomy): Eukaryota > Metazoa > Chordata > Mammalia > Rodentia > Muridae > Uromys > Uromys caudimaculatus. The sequence goes on from CM052705.1 coordinate 27,664,606, forward strand.
TTTTTTGTTTGCTGGTATTTTGCTTGTATATTATAGTTTCCAAATTTTGTGTTTTATAGGTGTGTGTGTGCATGTATACATTTCTTGTTTCATTATTATTATTCTGGTTCTCTCCTGACATATCAACAGAGTCACCAAAGGGTCCAATCCCAATACCACTTTAATTCTACCCTATTCTGCTCTCTTTGGATACGGGTACTTTTATGTTAACAATACCCCAAGCTTGATTTGATCTTTATTTCTGTCTCTCTGTCTTTTCCTTTGCCCACACATATAAAAACAGATAAGCACATATAAAAACAAATACACACACACACACACACACACAGAAAGAGAGAGAGAGAGAGAGAGAGAGAGAGAGAGAGAGAGAGAGAGAGAGTGTTTCCTCATTAAATTTCTCTCTGTAATTCCATCTTCTCAGACCTATCTTGCTATCTTGCGTCCTTGGTCAGAACTATCATTCTAAACCTGGACCATGCCATTTCCTGAATCTAAAGCCTTTGTTACGCCACGGCTACTTCCAGGAAAAGTCAAAGTTGGAAACTTGGAGGTTGGGTCATTCTTATTTAGTTTGTAGTTTTATTTTTACTGTCACATGGGATACTCTCATCTCTCTTTCTTCTCTCTCTCCTACTTCACAGCAGTGTTGTATACCTCCAGCCCTTCACATGAGCATCTATTTCAGCATTAAATGCTTCTTCATCCCTTGATATTCTAGTGAACCATCAAGCATGACTTCATCTCTTTGCTGTGTAAAAGGAAAGCTAAAGCATTACCATGCAACTCTGTGTTTTGGAGTTTAACTTTTGTGTTATTAAGCTTTGTTGTCATGGCAACTTCACAGAGAGCTGCAAGATTTGGATTGTACTAGAGGTAGAAATGTATAATTCAGCAAATAAGCAATAACACTGTGACAGGAGGCTGAACACTTATTAACAGGTCACCAAGCTACAGTATCATGAATTGGGTCATTCCAAGAGCTCATAGGAATACTGTGAACCTGCTGTTCAGTTCTTCCATGTAAGGGCCTAATGTGTAGATTGGAACTTGCCTTGAGAGAAGCCTTGGGCATTCTGGGATGTCCCACTATCCCAGATGAACTCTAAGTGAACTTTTTGGTATAGAACCCTATCTTTCAATGATCCTAAACTTACAGAGCCAAAGAGACTTCATACAATTTTTCTTTTAAGAAAATTAGATGAAATGAATAACATGCCTCCTCTCTAGTGCTATATTAGTAAGAGAATCTGGCTAGTGGAAGATTCTGGCGATACTTCTGGGGAGGTATCTGGATGATTTTTGAGGATCATAGAGTGGGAAAGAACAGGAAATGATTGCCCAACTGCATATGCTATGAGGCAGAGAATAAGGTTTGAATGGAGCAGCAAGAACATGAGGTAGTTGAAGACCCAGAGGCATTGAGGCTAGCCTCAGATCCAGTGAAGCCCATGACACAGGAGGACCAATGATTGCGTTGCTGATTAGCACCACTGGGAAGTTCATAAAATAAAATTTTTTGAATGAATGTTCTCTGTCTCTGGACACATAACAGGAATTCATAAAACGACTCCTCTGGGAGGTCTTTTCCTACTTAGTTGATACTCAGTGCCTGATGCTCGGCTAGGAGGTCAGCGGTGCCTATTGACAGACATGCTCTCTTTTGTTCCCTGAGGCCTTTTTGTAAGGCTTCTGAGGAGGCTGGTTTCCTTCTTTTTCTGACTTTAGCACTCCCTCACCTCCACCTTCCCAATCCCAGTCTTTTCCAAGGTCTCTATTCTTTGTCCCTCCTTCCTCTACTTCTAAGAGCCTTGATTAGAGCTAAACCCACAGAGTGAGCCCCTCAGCAGCTGTCTCCCTCTACTCCTCCCTGAAAGAGGCATCTGGTTCTCATTCTCCTCTTGATGCATTGGTCTCCACTTTCACCTTGCTCTGTTTATGTATATATTATGTCTGTTTGAAACCCTGAGCTCCTAACTGGCTTTGCACCCCTCTCCAAGTAAAGTAACATCCAAAGGAAATCAGAATAGAGCTAGACAGATTGAGAAGAGTTTGGGTAAGCTTCAAGCCCTAAATCCCATCTGAAGGAGGTATTAATAACCTTTACTCATAGACAACTTCTGTGGAGTCTGATGGCCAAACAAAGGAAATTCAAAATTCTATGTGGGTTAGGTGAAGTCTTCTTTTTTAAAAGATTTATTTATTTATGTATATGTATGCTATATCTGCATGCACACCTACATGCCAGAAGAGGGCATCAGATCTCATTCTAGATGGTTGTGAGCCACCATGTGGTTATTGGAACTGAACTTACTACCTCTGGAAGAGCAGCCAGTGCTCTTTACCACTGAGTCATCTCTCCAGCCCCAGTGAGGTCTTTTGACCAGAACATCCACAGCTATTAACAATATTCTCAATGGAATCTGTAGTTGTGACTAAAAAGAAGCTAAAATCCATCTTAATAATCTTTGTGTGTGTGTTTACTGTAGGAACCCCAGACTTACCAAGAGGAAACCCAACCTTGGGGAGTTGTGTACTTGCTGAAGTCACTGACTAGTGTGGGTCAGAATAGGACCAATCAGCAGGAGTGCTGTGCACGATCACACTCTGCAGCTCCCAACATGGAAGTTTAGTCTCCCTCTCTTACCTATTGTAATGGGGAGCCATGTAAAACAGGCTGACTGAAACATGTGCTTCACAGCCCCCACTCCATGATCCTAAAGTGAAAGTTTGAAAGCCATTAGCCAGCAACATCCAGAATAGTGAAAGGAGGCTCAGTGTGACTTGGGAAACCTCCGTGCTGATCCAGTTTGGCCAAACAAACTCAGTGTGTTGATCTACCTTTAGACCGTCTGGATTCTCAGTCTGGATTCTTGATCAAGACTGGCCTTTATTTTTCTCTGTTCATCAAAGCCCAGATCTGGAGGTACTCACAGAAATATCCACTCCATTTAGAATACTGCCACCTCTTTTATTCTTTGGTTTTCTATAAGAATATTCTATAAGAATCTCAACCTACATTATCAGAGGCTATCTTTGAATCCTCTTCTATATTTTCCCATGGTAAGACATAAACCAGTTATTTAGAACGTATCTTAGGAAAAATGAATAAATGATCACATGACTTTGAAGATATCTCAAACTTCTTGGATACATACCATCTTTCCCACTTTTTATGCCAATAGAACCCCAAACATCTTTAACTCTCTAAAATTGATTTCTAGCACAGCAGGCTAGTATGTTTTCCTGGAATTCTTCTACCTGTCTTAAGTGAGAGGAAATGGGAAACAGACATTTACTTAATTCTAATTTGTCAAAGATGTTATTTGCATACTACTGCCCAAAGAGAAAACTGGAGTGAGCTAATTCTGATTGAAGGGTTCAAACATCCTTTGATGTATCAGCTGCTATTCAACCTGCCCACTTTCCAGACTGGGCTCATCCTGTTGACTCTAGTTGCTCATGGAGCCACTATCAGAGGTGTTTGGTGTTGCTTCTCAAACCAGGGCAGACCAAGGAACCCTATTTTGGTCTTAGTGGTCGTCTCATCTTACCCTCAGGTGTCCCTGATACCGTGATCTTTTTCCTAATGTGTTTCCTGTTCTTCATCAAAGCTATCAGTTGCCTTCAATATTACCAAGGGCTTATTTTGAGATTCTCCTGTGTGCTTTTTTTTTTTAACTCATAAGTTGGAGACAAGTTGGAGATGAATGGAGAAAAAAATAGTAATAACGTCCAGTAAAGACTTATACTTTGGGTATTTTTGAAAACTTTAAAGGGTTTATGAAAAAACATTTAGATTATACAACATAAGTTTCATTGAAATCAAAGAAAGTTTTCTTGAAATTAATCTGAATAATTCTTTATAAAACTATTTTAGAAAAGTCATGTACTATCAACATCTAACATTTCTCTTGGTAGAGAAATTCCCAAGAAAGTCAGAAATAAGACAAATATATGGCTTCAAGAGGAGGATGAGATAGACCACTTAGCTCTACTCTGATAGAAGAGGGTTAAGTTCAGGTCCTGGGCTCCCAAGGCTCTGGGGGCACAGTCTACTATTTAGCTATTTGTTCCTTGACTTGTTAATTCTGTGCCCCTCAGTTTTCTCAGCTCTAAAATGGGGAAAGTGACAGTATCCACCTTCTAAGGTTTGATGACTGAGATGGTTGTGGAAGGGTGAGCCTCCTTGTTATGGCTTTCAAAAGGCAGCTTTAAAAAAGTCTCTGGGTGGCACACATATGAAGAAGTGGCTCAGAGGCTTATAGACTTGACTGTGGGCCACTAAACTATTTGACATAAACTTTGATTTTCTATTCAGCCGGTGAGTCTTGTTAGATCATCAACCATTCTGCCATTGAAACCTGATATTAGAGGGATTTGAAGCATGAAAAATCAATTGCAAAATAGATTTGGTATCTAGCACAAGAGCACAGGATATGTGTGCCATCATCCTGACAGTGGTGGTCCCATCTCTTAGAGTGACTTGGGCAGGGCATCTTCCAGAACTTTCTATTCCAGGGTTGTTTCAGAAAAGATGGGTCCAGTGGCCACAAGGACCTCCTATTTTTACCTTCTTCAGTAACCAGACTCAAATAGGTTCATAGGAGGAATCCAAAGCCACCTCTGTGTGGTGGCCTTCACAGAAGCGGGTGCCACTCTGTTTGCTTTCACAGCCGGGAAGGTTTTAACCTTTCATCACCAAAAACCGCAGCTGAAGCCTGAAGAATGTGGTGAAGTTAATTCTGTGGGCCTTGGTTCACAACATCTAGCATCCCGCTTTATAAACGAATCACATTAGTTTTCCACACTCTGGTGGCTGACAACTTCCTCTCCACCAGGGAGGCCGCCAAAGCTGCTGATGTGAGAACATAAACATGTCTGACAGGTGAAAGTCTTTGCAGGGCGTTCCAGCCAGGTCACAGCCCTGGCAGCCAGATGGGACCAGTGATGTCAGATAGGTGAGCGGCTGGCAGACAAATGAGCTGTGCACAGCCCTTTGTTGCATCCAGCGAGCTCAAGTTCTTGTTCTCATTCATTTAGGAGAGAAGACTCACATCTGCTAAAATGAGACTGGCAGGCTGAAACCTAGAACTTTGGAGGTGAAAACCCAAAAAGATGAGGGCGCCAGACTCCAGCCTCTAGTAGCCATGCAACTTCGAGCAGAATAGCTCCAGATTCCATTTCCTGTGAAATCCACCCTGCCACACTACTAGAGGTTCTAATGTGGGAGTGTGATTGAGTGATTCAGTTCTCTCTTCTCTCTGTATCTCTCTGTCCCTGTCTTTCTGTCTCTGTCTCCCTTTGTCTCTCTGTCTCTGTCTCTGTTTCTCTCTCTCTCTCTCTCTCTCTCTCTCTCTCTCTCTCTCTCTCTCTCTCTCTCACACACACACACACACACACACACACACACACACACACACACACACACACACCGTTTTCATTGAATGTATGCATGCATGGGGAGATATAGGAAAGAACACTATAAATTCCAATTGACTCTTTCTTGTTAGTTTTACGAGACAGGGTTTCTCTGTGTAGCTCTGGCTGTTCTTGCACTCTGTCAACCAGGCTGGCCCTGAACTCAGAGATCCACCTCTCTGCTTCCTGAGTCATGAGATTAAAAGTGTGTGCCCCAGCCTTTTTATGTCTTTGATCTCCTGCTAGCCTACTTTGATGGGTGCACTGAGTCCTCATTGTAGGCCACATATCCTGTGCAGGTACTTAACTCTTAGTTCATATTGTAAGATTAATGAATGCAGGCAGAACTGATACTGTCACACTGAGGTCCCAGCGTCTGGACATCTCAGTTGTCTTCAGTTTATTTATTTTGAGATTCTTGTACAGCATTGACTCTATCTGATTTTTATTGCATCTGTAGGCTTTTCTCTTTCCTAACTTGTGAGAAACGATGTTGGAGAGGGAGCACTCAGTTGATGGCTTTCCTCTTCCCAGAGGAGCTGCCCTTAGCTTGAATGATGGAGCAAATGTTGTATGGATTTGCCTGAACTCTGCACCAAGGTTAAAACATGTTACTTAAGGGGGATGGTGAGATGGATCACCAGATGTAAAGACTAGCTTCCAAGCCTGAAGACCCAAGCTCAATCTGTAGAACCCACATACAGAAGGAAGGAGTGAACGCTTACAAGTTGCTCTCTGACCTCCACACTCAGGTGTGTACATGAACACACACACACATGTCACAGTCAATAAATGCAAAAAATTTTAAAGTGTTATTTTTTGTTATTGTGGAAGAAATAAAATTTTATGCTAGGAAACTTAGACACTAGTATAAACAATGCTGCTATGAAAGTTTAAAAACCGATCCCTCATGGGAGAACTTTAATTTTATTTGAATTTAACAAGATAAAAAGAAACAAAAGAAATGGTATAGCTTCTAAACAGCATTGCTTCACTGTACTGGAGTTTACTAAAAAAGTTCAGCTCCGTATTTTCCCAGGGATACAAAGGTTGGAAGGTTGATGACCTGTGTGCTCAAATACCCTTTATGTATGCCACTTTGCATTCCAGGTAGTAAAAATCAAGCCACGTTTCAACAAATATCACCGATGTCTGTCAAAGAAAATGCCAACATTTAATTCTTCTATGATGAAATAAACTTTAAAATGCATACTGATTATTTTGTTATTCTTCTGTAAAGATTAAAGGGCAACATGATTTTTAAAAATTCCCCAAAAGTATGATAATACTTTGGAGAAAGGGACAAAGCACTCTGAAGAAGCCAAGAAACTATAGGAGAGACTAATTATAACCTCGAGTGCATGTGAGGTACCACAGGATGGCTATGTCCTCACATCTTCTTACCTCTTGAACAAGTTTCAATGTATTTGTTTTTGCTAACATATAGTAAATACTTACCCATGCCCAGTAGGTCCTAAAGTCAGACAGACTTCAATGTACTTTGTTTATAACTCAATTGTGGCTTGGATGAGGAACAGAGTGCTTGGGAGTAGGTAGTTTAGGATTCCAGGACTGACTGACATAAACTGAAAATCTGGAGTTAGAAGGAACGCTCTTCCTTTCTTCAGTAGAACTGTAGGAGGTGTCAGAGGAGGGCGTCATGCAGCTGATTTCAGGATCAGGAAACCGAGCTCCCAGAGGTTAAGTGATACTTGGGTTTTTCCCAAGCATTAGATTCATCAAATCTTTTCATTTTTAGCTGCAATGCTCTCTCCATCATCTGGGCCTCATCTTTTCCAAACATCAATATTAGGCCTTGGGTTCATGGTTGATGCTGGCATTTATTTTCAGCACTTACATTGTCTTTGATGTATGCTAGACCCTTAGGTTAGTGAATCTTTTGCCGTTTTGAGGATGCAACCAGCCTTGGATGTGGAGACAGGCTGGTGCAAGGTGAGAGGCTTAGGGAACCACTGGTTCTAGAAGTACCAGGCAGCAGATGTGTGAGAAGGTTCCAGCCATTGTTCCCCCTTTCAACATCACCCCTGTCACTTATAGTTAGAAATGGAGGCGAGGAGGTGCTAGCAGCAATCCAGCCGATATGTTTTCTTAGGCAAATTGTCTGTGCCAATCAGAGTGTGTGGGCACAGCGCATGTGCTAAGCCTTGGAGGGCGCTTGCCTTTGAGTCTTCACTTTCAACACCAGCTTCTTGTTTTTTAGCAAAGGCTTCGAAGTGTTGCTCAGGTTTCACCCTTTCAACATCTGAATGTCATTCCTTTGGCTAACGGATTCTTTTCCTCTCTTTTTTCACTGGGTGACAACAGGAGAAACTGCTAGGCTTTTTTTTTTCCTTGAAGTTGATTTAATGGTCCACTTGTAAGAAGCCACATAGCAACCACTCTGTTCTGACGATTTGGAATTTATTTGTTTCACCTTCTCAGATGCCTTATTGAAATTGTCTTCAGAATGTGTCTAAAATGGGTGTTGCATGCTTTACTGATGGCATCAGACCTGGAATTTCCATCCAGGTATTTATTTAATTGTCTCTTCTAATTCTTTCTTCTGACACTCATCTTGAAGTTTACTTTTGCCATTTTGTTGGAACCCCACTCCACTCCTGCCCCAAACATTTAACTCCCCTCAGCTCAATCCAAGACCAACCCAGAAGTTCCCAGTTTGGCTCTAAATCAATGCCAGACTCTGTGATATGTTGGTAATGGCTTACACTTCTGGAGATAAATTTTCCTGAGTGGTTTCAGAGATGCAGAGAGAAAAGTGGCAGAGAGCTCATGATGAGGCACTGGTAATTATTTCTGCAAACAGGTGGAAAAGATGTGGAGGGGAGATGAGAAATTGATTGTTAGAATACAAAATAAATATTTGAAGTGTGGTAGACACTTTCAGTCTTTCTAGATCTTAGCTGAAGTCCGCACATTTGAACTCAGTCCCAAACAAGCATGAAAGAGTCTGTCATTCAATAGGAGGGGCAGCCCACTGGCATGTGCTGTTTCTTGGGGCCTTTCTCCTCTGAGATCTGGCTGACTTTACAAAGGAGTGCATCTCTATTCCTGAAGCAGTCCAAGCTCCATCTTTTAAATGTGTGGAGGACTTATTAAGAAGATAAAGATCATGGGCCAGATTTTACATTTCTTCCTGCCAGATTATATGCTATATAATCTAGCTCGTTAAGTTTAATTTGATGGCGACAAGGTCTTGTATAGCCCAAGTTAGACACAAACTAGTTATGTAGCTGAGGATGACTTTGAACTCTCAATCCCCCTGACTTCACCTCTGACTACCTGGATTTTAAACAGGCACCATCAGACCATCATGCTCATTTTTATGCAGTGTCAGAGATTGAACCCATGGATTTGTGAATGCTAGGCAAGCCATTCTATCAACTGAAGTTCATCCTCAACTTCACAGCATAACATTTCATGACAAACTTGAGTGACTCGCCTCTCCTTTGTATGCCAGTTTCCTCCTTTGTAACATCAATGGTATAGAACATAGATGCGTCTGTGGATCCTGTTCTACTTTTCTATAACCATAGTAAGATAATTTACAATAGCATTACATGGAGGTTTTGGAATCATAAGTAGACAGCATCTAAGAAATAATCTTGTCTGCTTTCCTGGCTCGGTTAGCCTTAGCTTAAAAATAATGTTATTTCTCAAAATTCTGTGGGTTGGCTCAACAGTATCTCTTTTGCTTTCCTTGGCCTTGTTCACGTCACTTCTTTCAGCCTGAGGGGCAACAGGCTGGAAAGACCCAGGATGGCCTCACTCCCAGCTTCAGAAGCTCGTGTTGGCTCTTGTTCGGAGGCCCTTGTCCTTTGCCATATGCTCTTTTATCTCTTTTATTTAGATTGAGCCACTTTCTTATACAGCAGACACAGTATAGCATCCAGAGAGTGGGAAACAGAAAAGCTTCTTCAGACCTAGTCTCAGAAGTCACCAAAGTTACCTCTGATGCAGTCTATTGGACAAAGCCAATTATGAAGTCTGCCTAGATGCAGAGAATGGCAAATAGACTCTGTCTGTATCTGGATGGAAGATTGACAAATTTATGCTGCAAATAGGGTCATTTGAGAAGAAAACTAGCATCCTTGCTGGTTGGCTAAACAAAATTTGAGGCATAAAGCAGTCATTCAAACAAGCTAACGGTGAGCTCACAATGAGAACTCAGTTATCTGAATGGCCTTATACTGGGTCCATGCTAACTATAATGCCCTGTTCTAGTGGTACTAGAACATTAATATATATTAATCGCCATTAATACATTTCATCATTAATAAAGATGAAAATCATTATTAATCAAGTATAATAAATATTTATCATGTTTTGGATTCTGGAAATTGGTGTCTTCAAAGATGAGTAGTGAGAGACTACACTTTCCTTCAAGTATTCTATGATCTATACTCAATGGAGCATTCAAAGCAGGCCAAATAACCAAGTTGAACAGGGCTCCAACTTACCTTTGTATTTCGTATAAGAATATGTGACTTAGGTGGAAATGAAGCCCCTTTTTATCTTGAGTTCAGTAGGTATCATCATATATCTTTTCTAGGACAAGAGAGGTTCTTTCTCACTTTCTACACTCTCCATGGAAGGTTTAATACATGAAGAAAGAAAATATCCAAATTATCGTAAATCCTTCGATGTTCTGTTTCAGCACAGAGGCCCCCGTGAGGCCCCATGGATCTGCAGTGTTGTACTTACTGGATTACTGCTTTTGTCCTTTAATGGGGTGCACCTCAGGGTCGAGTTTTATTATATGCATCTTAAAAATGGAGAGCTGAAGTTTCAGAGAGGGAGGTTGAGAGGTGACCTGAGTCAGGGTGGGACATTAACCCCACGACCTCTGAAACTGATGGCTCTCAGGCACTACTTACTGCTTTACAGAGGGGAGGCCATTTGGCACTGGGAGGGAAACAAGATGACTCCCTGGTGTTTCATTTTAAGCTTTGAAAGGTTAAACGTAGGCTTGCCTTTGACCTCTAATGTACTAAGGCCACCCCACAGCAGAGATCACCTTTAGGATCCTGTACCTCCTCTTCTGAGTTCTTAGCTCTTACCATCAGATACTGATATTCATTGGTTGTCATGAACCATTCCACCCATACCTGGCTTTCAGGAAGAAGTCAGCTGCCAATCACTGGAACTTCAGTGTGAATGTCAGTTAGTGGATAAGCCCTGTTTTTCTCAAGAAAATAAATGGTTTGGACATGGGGAGAATCTAGTTACCAGCAAACATAAGGATTTTCCCAAGGCCTCTGAGCTCACGTTAAATGTCGTTGTATTTGTTTAGAGTCTGTGATTTTTGTGTAATACACTTTTTAAAAGAGCAATGATCAATAAAATCTCTGCTGATGTTATTTATTTGTTGTTGGAAAACCAAAACCAAAACCCAAACTGATTCCTGGAAGTGGTGAATTGCTGTGCTGTACAAGTAGTGGCAGAGTTGGAATTCAAACTGCGATCAACTGGCCTTTAAATGACCAAGTTTGGCCTCTGTTATTCATTCTCATTCTAGGAAATCTGTCTACCCAAAGCTAGACAGGTTTTCACTACAGAAAGCCCTACAGCTACTTTAAAATGAAGAGATGATGGTGGAGCTTTTGATAGAATGAAGGTGGCTGAGGAAATGTTGGGTCATTGCTCCATTGGCTGTTTGGGATACAGCACATGCAAGTGGCATCAAGAAAACACCCCTAGGATAGATACTCTGATTCTTGGGTTTCAGCTTCCAGAAGGAAGTATGCTGCATACTTTGGCAACTCCTCTAATCTTCCTGTTCCTCTTTAAAAACAAAGACCGAGAATCAGTGATTTCTGAGCACACCTGAAGCTAGTCTAGACCTAGAACTTGGAAAGACACAATCCTGCTGAAGCAATGAGAGTGAGCCCAGACCTGGAGGCATGAAAGGTGGTGACAAATATTTTCAGGGACATCAAATAGGCCACTCTAGCTAAGGATGATTTATGTTGGCAAGGTTTAATAAACAAAGCGAATTCATGTTTTTTGCTTGTTTGTTTGTTTGTTTTTAATCAAAAGAAGCAAATGATTAATGGTAGAATCCCAGGCACTAGCAGTGATGGAGTAAAGGAAACAGTTTTGGTCAAGAGCTTTCTGAGTAGTCTTCAAGGCTGACTCGCCATCTGTCTACTGGGTTCCTATGGAGATGTTGTCTAGAGCAGCCACTGTACAACACCCTTTCACTCCTTCTTCTTCATGATTGGTGAGGAAAGACAGCTCTGAGAAAGGAGCTGAGCCATGAGGCAGTCACATTGCAGGTCTATCATTCTTAGCTACGAAGCCTTGCCCAGGGAGTTACCATCCCTTAAACCATGTCTTTCTTTATGAAAGTAGGTATAATGATATCTACCCTGTCTGCCTCACAAAATTCTCTTAGGGAACAAGCAAAGGAATCTGTGTGAATGTGTTTTATGTGGAAAGAATGTTACAGATAAGGGGAGTAGTTCTTGTCCAAACCCCTCACCTCAGTCCCACAGATCTTCAGCCTCCAGTGAGCTCATGCAGCTGTATTCACCCTGTAAAACCACAGCGGTTTTTCTTGGGCACCCAAACCCCAAATTGCAGAATCCCATACACGCTTGAGTGTGCAGATTTGAGCATAACAGCCAGCTTGGAATTGCGTTAGCAGAGCAGGTACTATGAACAAGCCTGGGGCTGTGGAATTTTTTAAAAGGGACCCAACACCAACATCTCTGAAATAAATTGATTTGGTTGAAACTTTTCCAAAGAAATTACCTTAATTCTGAGACTAAATATGCGGCGCTCCAGCCCAAATGGACTTTCTTGGCCAACCCTCTAAGAAGTAAACATCGTAGTTTAACACGGAAAGGGAGGTAGAACTTGTAGTTTCAGCTCACTGATGTCACTCCTTGCTTTTTGAGCCAAAGAACAAGAAAATCCAACACTTCCTCCAAGGATGAAGGCATGGGATGGAAACGTTGCAAATATGTTTGTGGTTTCTATATATTTTCTCTTAAAGGAAAAAAAAAAACCCAGGAATTGAAGAGGATCCATTTTTCAGAATCTTGACAGACACATGTGCTCTTCTTGGAGAGAATCCCACCTGGGATTCTTGGCTGTCTTGTCACAAAAAGCTGTCTTTTTTTTTTTTTTTTTCATTCCTGATTTAAAAATAAGAGGATCAGAGAGTGTCTAAGCCATGGAATAACTTGTGCTAAAGCAGATTTTAAAAGTCAGGCCCTGGATAAGATCTTGGAATCTGGGTACATTTGAGAGCTGTGATGAAAGAAGAATTTGCATTTTATTGATGCAGAAGTGGGAAACCCAAAATCTAGAGCATGCTAACATGCCCTGGAGCAACAGGCGTCTATGAACACAGTTCTACTAGAATGCAGCTCCTTTTGGCACCAGTGCCTTCCTTATTGTATTTGAGAATAGAGTATTCCTTGATAACCAAGATATATTCCTGGGAACATGCTGTAGCCCTGAGGTCTCATGGCAGTGAGCATGCTCATAATTAAATGATAGGGGAGGAACACCTCATGTCCTTCAGTGAGGTGGCTTACTGACAACATCAAATGGCATTGAAAGGAGTCAAGTCTTCCAAGGCCTTCTCCTGGGAAAGCAAATAAAAGGGTTGGTTTTCAAATGTGCTAGTAGATTGCTATTTTGATCTATCTCTTGGAAATTTCTGCTGTGCATGCAAAATGCTTGGGTAGATTCAATTTGATTCCATCAACCTGAGTATGATGTCTAATCCCTGCCAGAGATTCCTCACATCCTTAGGGAAGACTGGAGCAGATTCCTCTCAGTATCCACAGCCTCCCCATTCCCTTACACTTAGTGAGTATTGAATTAGCATGAAACAGTTGAGTGAAGACGGTTACATTATATGTTGGTGGTAGAGTGGGTATGGTATGGATGGGGAGAAGGGACAATCAATCTTTCTGGAGTGCAGAGAGGAACAAGGTCAAAGAAGCTAAAGAAAGCTTCAAAGCTGATATTTGATCTGAATCTTAAAGCGAAACACATTGTGCTGAAAAAAAAAAAGATCATCCATTTTTTGTACTTAAATTTCAGGTTGTATAGTTCTAGTATAGCAAAGAGAGATACTAGTATGAACTTAGTGTCCATGTTTCTTTGAATTAACAGGTGACCCTTGAGTACAGTAAGGTTCTGAAGTACCTCCTTTTGTGTCATAGGAATTGCTGTCTCTGCCTCTGGCTGACCTTCAAGTTCTGCCCTCTGGCTGGTGCTCCACTCCCAGGAGCTGCCTCACCTGATTTCCTGCACTGCCCTCTCTTGGGTCCTTGGGACAAGCTGTTGTCCTTGGCGTCCCTCCACCCCCAGGGCATGCAATTACTCAGAAACTCCCAGCTGTTCCCAAGCCCCACACTGAGTTCCCAAACAAAACCTGTGAAAACAGCTGTGGTGGCAACTCTGGCCACTGCTGGCAACAGCAGGGTGTGCAGTGCACCAGCAGACTCTTGAGGCCCAGCTGCTCCAGATGTGAATGGAGCTGGGACAGACACTCTCTTTGGGATGTATCCAGGAAAGATCTCCCTGGAAAGTCTGAGGTTCCATGTTGTTCTTTTTGACTCCATCCAAACCAAACGGAGCCAAATGTCTTCTGTCCCTTTCTTATATTTAGCCTCATGCCTCTATAATCCTGAGGCAGGAGAAAAGCTCTCTGGGTATAAGAAATCTCACATAGGTGTGGTCAGTACACCCGTCATATTTTTGTATGGGGAACATGGTGTCATTGTGAGACCCTCCTGTCTTCCCAGCCTCTTACCTCTGGTCCAGTCATCTCTACATTTGAACTTGCCTGTTATCTGTCTTCAAGCCTGTCATCCCCCTACTTCCCAGTTCCTCACTGCCTTTTTCCCCTTCCGTTTTTGTTTCCATCCTTCAGAAGCATCCTGTTCCTGGCTTGTCTTTCCAAGATGAATATGCCTGGTAACATGATTCCCTTACTCAAAATGTGAGTCCAGCTTGCTCACTTACGATGCCCTGATATCTTCTCGCATTAAGACCATCTTTTCAGGACCTGGGACTAAGGCAACAGGGACAACTTAAGCTTGTGCCTCTGTACTCCACATGCAGAGGTGTGTCTTGAAAAGGGCTACCCCACTGTAACCCACATTTCCCACCTCACCTGTGATAGAACCTGCATCTAGAGTTTTGAGGTAGGTAGGTATTAGCAGAGCCAACCTCTAACCGGGGGTGGGGGTGGGGGTGTCACACCTCTATCACCTCTTACTTTCTTTGGTTTCAGTACAGGCATCGCTGATAGCATGACTGTGGCCTGCACACATGCCACTTGAACTAAAGCATTTTGTGTTCAAGAGTAATTTTGTTGTTTGGCTTCTCTGTGACAAAGAAGTATTTAGTTATTTACTTTCTTAAACCATTGGAAATTGGGACTTTTCTGCTTTTTTAAACTTAATTTAAGTTTTTAATGTTTTTGAAAATTTCATACATGAGTACTATATTTACATCATTCCTGCCCACACTTTCTCCTTCTAACACCTCCTATATCCCTCCCCCACCTTAAATCTATGACGTTTCTTTAATTTTCATTGTTACACATATATGTAACGATAACACATATATGTAACACTAAGCACACACATTTATGTAACAATAACACACACATGTATATATAACAATAACACACATATACACACATATATACATAACAATAACACACACACACACCCCTTTATAAAACCCACCAAGTCTGTTTAATGTTGTTCATATGTACATGTGTTTAGGGTTAACCACTTGGGATTGAATAACCTGTCAGGGAGCTTTGTCCTGGAGAGGGTGCATTCTTCATCTAAGTGGAGGACTTTGTTAAATTTCTCCCATCTATGTCACCTTGCCAATGGGTATTGTCACTATACAGGTCCCATGTAGGCAACCATCTTGTTGAGATTATGTGTGCAGCTTCCCTGTCATATCTAGAAGACACTGTATGTTCCCTGGCTCTCTAGAGCTATAATCACTTTACCAATTTTATGTTTCATAACTATCATTGATGGCTACTATGTCTAGACCATACTTACTGTTCTCTGTACACACTGCTTCTCGACATGGATACACTCTGCCCACTCTGCTTTCTCTGCATTTAGCCTACATAACACTGCTCATTGTTCTGGATGTGGGGGGAGCACTTCCTGACCACCCCATTTCTTGTGGCAGTTTCAGGGCAAGATGAGACCCCCCTATTCTGTCTCTTCTCTCACCCGCTCTGTTCCTGTGTTCCCTGCTCCCTCATCCCACAGTGCGATATTCCTAGTGGTTTTTGCATCTTCTTCCTGTTGCCTAAGTTATTAGGCAGGAAATAAGGACATGTTTTTTTATCCCTGTTATAACACCATGAGTCCTTCCCACTTAGCATCTTGCATTTAAAATCACTTGGGTTTTATAGAAGTGAATATTAAAATAATAAGTCAGAGTGGACACCTTGATGAGGTACCATTATAGGAAGAATTGGGAAGGACCAGTCCTGATGCAGGCCCTACTATCTCTGCCAGCTCCTCCTTCTGCTCATGCATAGTGTGATAATGAAGGATGAAGTCCAGTCTGAGAAACCAGACTGTCAAGGTTTGAACCCAGGGTCTGCCACTTCCTGGTGGTTGTGTGATTGTGGATATGGCCCTTCACTTTTGTGCCCCAGTCACCTCCTTGTAAAATGGACAATATCCCACCTAATTTGGGCTGTTTGAAGAATACATAAAATCATATTTGTAAAGGTCAAGAGTCACTTTAAACAAGGACAGTGTTCATATCTTATGGCTCACTTTCTTGTAGCTTACCTTTCATACATCTGGTCTTAGCCTTCATGTACTGAGCTATCAGCCTAGAATTTGGACAGTAGATTTTTCCTATTGTGTATTTCCAACTGCAAGCAAAAGGCACCCTGGATCGTTGTATGAGGTAATGATGAGCCAGATATACCCATAATCAAGGAGATGTGTGCACTGATAATCTAAGAGAGGAATGAGCAGTGACATGACAGACATGCTATAGTTTCAAAGACCTGAGATTCTACTAGGATTACAGCTAAGAGAAATGAATTACTTATAGAACATAAGACATGAATTACATACATAGAAAAACAATTTCTTAAGGGATTTCAAGTATCTATAAGTCAGTATTCAGAATTGTTTTGTGATCTTTTCTGGGGGAATGTGAGCAAACTTCTTTTCACCACAGAGAGGATGTCAATGACAGATCAAAGAAATGTTTCCATCCGAGTGTAGTTTAACAAACAAGTAAGTATGTTTATTTGGGTTGCTTATAAGAACATGGGTGAGGGGCTACTTATTGAGCAAGAGGTTTCAAAAGTCTCCTCCAGTATTGATGAGTATTTGTGAAAGCTGTGTCCTCGGAGTTCCCTGCACAACCTATAGGTAACTTGGCCACACAGAGCCTCTTCTCATCAGCAATTATTACTTCTGGAGTGGCATTTGTGCCCTGTTTTATGGAATTTCAACAGCTTCCTGAGACTTGTCAGTTTTGTTTACTTTCTGAGCTTTGTGAATTTACTCTACTTTCTGAATCTTAACTAGCTTTCATCCTCCCTTGGGGTGTAGATATTTTCATTTGGAGGAAATTGCAACACCACAGGAAGTCAGATGAATGCTATAGCTTTAGGGCTGGAAAACCATAGAGATTATATGCTATATGAAGATAGGAGGGAGATAGGGTGAGGAGAATTACAGGGAGTTGGAGGGAGGAAGGGGTAGGTAGATATGGTCAAAATACCTTGTACAAATACATGAAAATTTCAAAGAATAAATAAAATGTTACTTTTTCTCATTTATTTTAGTTATTTGAGATCATACAAATGTATTTTGATCCTATTCATCTACTTCCCCAACTCCTCCAAGATAAACTCTCTTCCCTACCCATCCAACTTCATGTAATTTTTTAAACCCATTAAGTCCAATTTGGCTTCTCACATATTCTTGGATATGTAACCTTCCATTCTAAAATGGTCTACCAACTTAGGGCCATAACCTTAAACAAAACTCCTTCTCCTAGAAACTATCCGTTGCCAATAGTTCTTCAGCTAAGGGTGAGACTTCATGCCCACAGCCCTTCTCTATTCTGGAACTTTGTCAAGCTTGGACTTATACAGGTCTTGTCTATGTTGTCACAATACCATGTGTTTGTAGTGGTAACTCCCAAGCTGTGCCAGGTAAACATGGTTTCTCTGTAGTCATCCACCAACTCTTCGCTCTTACACTCTTTCTGCCCCCCCCTTCTGAAATGATTCCAGAGTCTTGGGAGGAGGAAATATGATGTAGATGGCCACTTAGGGCTGAGCATTCTGCTATCCCTTATTCTTTACTCCTTAACCAGTTGTATAGTGGGGGGGTCTCTATGTTAATTGCTTTCTATTGGGAAAAAAAGGTTCTCTGATGAGGTTGAGAGATGTACTAATCTATGGGTCTAACAATAAGTCATCAGGAGTTGGTTTAATACTATGTTCCATTAGCACAATAATATTATCAGGTCCCTCTTAGACCTATAACATGTCTAGCCATAGGTTCTTGACCATATAGTGATGTTATGTGTATGTTTTATCTTGTGAAATGAGCGTTAAATTCAAACCAGAAAATGATTGTTTACTTCCATGACAGTTGTGCCACTAATGCATGAGCAGACACATTTTCGTCTGGCTGGCCATTATTGTAGCTCTCCAGATTCATAGCCAGATAAACTTGGTACTAATTTTCCTCTTCAGTAGTATGCACAGCACTTTCCAACACTAAGAAAACTAGCCAATAAGGATGAAGCTTTCAGATACCAACTTGACTTCTCCATGTTCTATGTGGTACCTTCATAAATACAGTCTTACCATAAGTTTCTGGAGGGTTTCCAGGAGGGATGCTGAAAGCTGTAGTTAGAACACTCTGGATAGGTTGCTCTCCTCTTAGAACCTTTATCCCCTCATCTATAAAGTGAGAAGTGATGGTGTCATCTTGACAGTTAGTGTAGCCATTAAAAAGGAAGTGAACACATAATGTACCTGGCATAGTTTAGATTCCTTTAGTAAGCTAGATTGTCCCAAGGGAGCCTTTTCATTCTCTTGCCACTTACTTCTTGCTCAGAATCTTCTTATACTTTTCCACCTTCTGAATCCTATTCATTTATTTACTTTTTTAATTTGTAGGACTGGGTATCAAATGCAGGTCCTCATACATGCTAGTCAAAGTTCTATTACTGAGCTATAACCCTGCACTTTGGCATGAGCTTTGACTAAGTGCTACTTGAACTGTGGTTTGTGGTCTGCACTCCTTCGACAGGGCAGGTGCAGAAATGAAGCAAGTATTCCTGTGATTCTGCCCCAGATGCATAAGCATGTGGTCAGTACAGGGCTTCTCTGGCCAATTGTAAAAGGCTTGCAGGAGGAACAGTCAGAAGGGAAGAAGATGGGCAAAACATTTTCTCCAAATACTCAAAATTAGTGACAAGATTGTGTAGGTAGGTTTGCTATACAATTTATTTGACTCATGTGGCTATTTGAATATATCCGTAAGTAGGGCCGAAAAATGCCTGTACAAAGTTCCTCCAAGAAGCAGTTGTATCTTACAATTTGGGGGATTATTTTCCCTATGCATTTTCTCTCTTACATTAAACAATGATTTTATATAATGGATTATTATTTTTAATGTGTATGTATGTCTGTGTAGATATGTATAACCCCATATGTATATTCCTTCTTACCTATGTATTTTCATAGATATTTTCTAAGTAGATGCTTGAAACTATAAATGACACCAAGTCCTTTAAGTATGATGTTTGCTTTATATATACACACTAAAGATAAACTTTAATTTATAAATTATGCATAGTAAGAGATTTACAGTAATAAGTGGCGATAAGAAAGAATAATTGTAAATATGTAGTCTTATGAAAGTTACTGAAGACACATGAGGTATTTATTCTAGATATTTCCATTAATACATTCTATTTATCATTGACCATGTATAACTGAAACCCTGAACAGTAAAGCTGAGTGTGTGCATTGGGACTTCTACATACACATATTACACATATGCATATGTGTTGTATAGAATTTGCAAAGAGAATGCCAACTTTCTGTGAGTTTATACCCTGCTTTATAATCCTGTTTATTGCATACAAACTTCTTAAAGGCATGAGGCTCAGATACTATTTTGTGATTAGGTCAGGCTTTCTAACTCGCCCAGTGTTGATGCCCTCATTACAGCTTGATTCCTTGTGTTCTTCCTTGGAGATTCTGAGTTGCTAACCAGGGTAAAAAGCAACATACAGATCTGCCAAGAAATTGTCATTGCTAAGAGTCAGAAAAGCAGGGTTTTTTTGTTTCCTTTTTACAATGTACTTTGTTAAATGGTGAAATATACATTTAGGAAGAAAAGTAAACTTAACCATTACCTGAGTTTTCAGACCAACATCTCAACTTCTACCTCTCTACTTTTATCCCAAGACAGAAAATAAAAGTTTGAAGTGAGAATGAAAAGATGATCAGGTGGGCGTGGTCTCTGAAAGTGAAGGCCAAGCAAGGGGAAAAACTCCTGGACTTTTAGTTGACATTGATTCAATCTGCTCACTATGTCTATGGACTCTGAAAAAAAATCAATTCAATTATTTCAATTCAATTATTTAAACAAATTTTAACATGGTTTGGCAATATGAATTAAGTATTCATAAAAAGATCTTCAGCCTAAGAAATAGATATGTGAGGGACTTGATTAATCATAGAAATGGTGGACAAGATGGGCTCCATATATTGGTGGTCTATGTGTCAATACAATGCTAAGCTTCACAACACACACTTAGAGCAATCAAAGGAACCACAGTGCCTAGGAGTTAAGTTACGACAGGCCAAAGGCTCAGCCACTCACTAAACAATAAATCAGGCATTTGAACCTAAATCATTTTGGTTTCAAAGACTATATTCCCATGACGCCAGTTTGCTTCTTTGTCTAACCAGTATGCAGACAGTGGATTTATACAGTGTTCACATGTGATATACTTGTTGATTAAATGGTGGAAGAGTTCCATTAGAGCTAGGTTCTGATTTGTTCTTTTTTTTTAGTTTTTAATATTTTTTATTTTTTCATATAGTCTATTTTGATCACACTCTTTACCTTGCCCCAAGTCCTCCCAGGTCTCTGATTTGTCCTTAATCCAGTGTCAGAAGACAAAGCATTCACAGAAGAATGTAAGGGATTGAGAGGATTAGTCCTGAAAAAAAAATTTCAAGAGAATGAATTCAAGACCAGAAAAGCAAAACAAAGAGGAAGAGGAAGAGTGAATGACTGGGGCTGTTAAACACAGGGAGGAAAGGATTGCAAGCAGCCATGTAAATGGCCCTTCAGGTTTATGAAGCAAAGAGATAGTAGCAGGAGGAGGATGCTTAGTTAGGAGACCAAGTGGAAGCTTGAGTAATCACTGCAGTGGGCAGGAGCTCACTATGCTAATGGCTATGTGTCCTATGGAATGGCTGACTATGGGGTTTTGGATGGGTACCAATGCCGATTGCTGAGAAATGCAGGGAAGGGAAGCACTGCAAGACTCAGCTCATGATGCCTTGTGCTTTTGCCTGCCTTGTACATATATCATCCAGTGTCTTACCAGTCTGTTCTTCCCAGCGTCAGTCGTGTCCATCACAACAACTGGAAATACCATTATCTGAACAGAACTGCGTTTCTGCAGAGTCCCCAAGTCTCAGTGGATAATCTGACATCATAGAACATGATGGATCATCTCAGACCATATGCCCTGAAAGACATACATACCATAGGTAAGCCAAAGATTATGTCACATGCACTGTAGTGTCTCCATTGAAACCACTCTCCGCCAATAGTTTGGACTCCAATGAAAGCACAGAGGCAAAAGAAGGCCAGCACTTGAAGCTCTATACTGGGAGCATGGGGTTACCTCACTAGTCAGCAATGTCCAGGCATGAGTTGGCAGGCAGACCCCCTCTCTGTGTGCTGCTCTTACTCAGCCCTTCCTGTTTCGTTTTATGCACCAATCCCCATTTTTTTTTTTTTTTTTTGCAATCAAGAAGATACTGAATGTCTTTGTTTTAACTTGCATGACCAGTTAAAGGAGGCACAACATTTTAATTAAAAGTCTTACACATACAAGATACAAAAAAGTAGAGCAAGACAGTACCTACCTGGGGAACAGCCCAATCCATTGGAATATAAAAAGGCTTCAAACTCAACAGAATCATTATTAAAACCCAGCACTGTCCTTGATGGTCAGGGTGCGTGATACATTAGTCTTTTTCTATTCTCGAAAATATGATTATGTCACACAGGAGATTGCAAATTGACTTTCAAAGACTATGACTGCATGGAATTTCTGATTATTTTTTCAAAAGCTATCTATTGAGGGACATAGGAGCAGCTGACTGGTCTGGACAAATGTTTTTGGCTCAGGGATTGTGCCTGCTGAAATGAAGCCACTTTTTAAAACATCCTGTAAAAATTACAAAGGCTCTGATTGGAATGTTTTCTATCCTTCCATGTTTTCCAAAGTGTTCTGAACTCAGATCACTGGCTCAAAGACCACCTCTTTCGACTCATTCTCTTACCATGGCATGAAATAGGCATTTTATGAAACCTAACTTTTGTTTCAAAGGGCATCCCAGGACCACACAAATCCCTTTGAGAAGTTAGGATGCCAAAAGGGCACATGGCTCCTCACTATCTGCAGTGGAGATGGCAGTGTGTGTGGTGCTGGAAGCCAGCTGAGACTCCACTTTTTCCCTCTGAACTCTGCACACCACCATCCAAAGGAACCCGAAACTTCCTAAGGCAGAAATGCAGGTGATCCTACTGCCGCTACAAGGCAATGGCTGTCACGGACACATATTTCAACATTCAAGGAAGTCCAGGTAAACAGAGATACGGTAATAGTTTCCAGGGAGGTAGAGAAAGCTGCTGGCACAATGATTGTCCCCATCAGGCTGGTGGATAATGAAAAGTCCCTTTCTTTGGCTCAAATAGCTTCCTCCTGTTGGTTGACTTTTTTTTTTCCTTTCTAGAAGAGAAATGTTTTACCTTTGGAATTATATAAAGCTAAAGTTTACTGGTTTTGTTAGAGAAGAGGTTTGTTATTCCTAATTTACTGTTTGTGCATTCGCTTCAGCATGATTTTATTGTACAAATCTATCATTATGAACTGAACACTAAAACTCCAAAGACTTAAGTGGAATTTTAAATATTTCCTATAATTATTTTACAATAGCAAATGGATTAACAAATAGCCCATAGTAGGGGACGATAGCGGAGATGTTTACAGGGGGGAAAAAGTACAAGTGAAATATGGTTTGGCCAGGTTTAATACACACAGAATATACTTTAATACTTTCATATGGTCTGAATAATATCCCCATATTGATTTTTTCCTTGTTTCTACCAACTCCACAGCAAATGTACGACAATGGCTCCTTGATTTATTGCGAGTGTAGCCATGGGTTTATAACGGCATGAATCATGCCGATTGCTCAATTCACCACATGCCTTAATAAAAGTTTCACTTTAATAAAACTGAGCTAAGGCAAATATGCCCACAGGCTGGTCTGACATTCCTTATACATTACCCTGCCTCAGGAAATTATTGCCATATATTTTACAGCAGCTACAGTAGGCTAGGGGATCAGGATTAAAATGTACTAACTACTGTGATATTTAACAGAACTCCTGTGTTCCCAGTTAACCCTCACAGGGACAAAATGGATAGCTATTAAGAGACAGCACAGGGTAGAGCCAAGCTGGACTGGAAACCAAGGAGTTGGGGATCAGAGCTGACCCTTGTCACTCCACATGCATCCCCTAAGATCTTTGTGCAATGGGGGTGAAATTACCCCTCCTGTTTCTCTGGCAGTGACAGTGACAACATCATAGGAGAAAAAAGAAGCATCAGATGCCAGTGAAACATCAGATGGTGTCCTCTACAGAGACAGGGCTAAGAGGATCAAAATGGCTCTTTAGAAAGACTAAAAATCATGGTTGTTAGCAATAACATATTTGCATGAAGAACGGGTATGATTCTCTTTAGAGAAATCTAGGGATTTAGTCACTAAAGGTCAATCCTAGAAACCCCCAACTGTTTTTCATCATAGCTAGTAAGAGTTGGAAAGACACTGTGTCAGCATCCTTTTGATAAACAAAACAAAACAAAAACTGACCCAGAGTATGGGAAGGCAGGCCATGAGCAGGAG
This sequence comes from Uromys caudimaculatus, assembly GCA_028551405.1. NCBI lineage: Eukaryota > Metazoa > Chordata > Mammalia > Rodentia > Muridae > Uromys > Uromys caudimaculatus. The sequence goes on from CM052705.1 coordinate 27,688,265, forward strand.
GTGTCATTCATGTGATATATCACCTGTTGGCTGTTGTTCTGGAAGAAATTATGATTGAATGATATTTTTCAGTGAGGACCAGTGCAGTGTTTATTAGTCCCTAAGACCAAACAAGCCTATGTGGATTTCCTAACCAATGTGAATAGCTTAGGCATTACTGCAGAGTGTTGCATACCATAAGAAGGTGCCTTGATCCTGTGGTAAGTCGGGTACCTATGTGACCAGAGATGAACTGTAAAATCTCTCTAGATCTCTGATTAGTCTGGGAAATATATTGAAGTCAAAAATGTAAGGTACCTGGGCTTGTAATAAACACTGAGAGATGGGCTTTCTGTGCCTACTCATGTCTATTTTATAATAATTCTCTAACATCTCCACGAGTGGACTGACTCCCACACATATCTCTCTCCTGGTCCAGCTCTCAGGCTCTCATTTTCCTTAGAAAACAGCCCAATAGGAAAGGACTTAACCTGCCCAGCATCCCGTACTGGCTTCATGGGCTTCCTATTCGCTCCTGCAGTACTTTTGTCATATTCAACTCTCGCTGAAACACCTTTTATACAACTTGAAATGTTTCCCCACCTCCTGGTAGAACCTTGAAGGAATTTTTGTTTTCCTCAGTTCTGTTACCTTTGTGTTAAACATTGTGGTCAGTACCTAGAAAAGATAATTAATATTGAACAAATGACTGCATGGGGAAATGGTCACTAAATCAACAAATCCATGATGTGGAGCCAAGTTAAATCTCCAAGACTACGTCCACAGAGGTGAAATTGATCATGCTTTATAAACAAGGGAAAACTAGGGAGATACTAATAAGTCAAAACTCAACCAACTTAAAGATACTGCTTCCATGACTGATAGCAATGGGCCATTTATGGTGTACTGGGCACTATGCTCATCACTCAGCCTGCCTCATGTTCACAGCTCACAGACATAAAAACCATTATTCTTCACATATTCCAACCTAATACCTTGATCTCAGAGAGATGAAGTAATCTTCCTAAATCTGTGCTAGCACTAGAATCCGGGTCCTTCTGATTCTAGAATCAGTTCTCTAGTTTCTGCAAAGTGCTGATGAGTACCCAGACTACTGACATCCACAAAGCAGAAACACTTCCATAGGGAGTATAGTCTTTGAGTGAACCAAACTTACCGTGAACAGTCCAGTTGAGTCTGACATCCCCTGGTCCATGCTCTGAGGTTTGCCACATTTTTCTCTCGTTCACCCAACAGGAGCAGCTGTAATAAAACCCACGATCATCAAGCAGGAATGGAGCTGTCAAGAGAAATGAAATATCCAGGGGCAGATTCGGTCTTACCATTCATTAATGGGTTTATCGGGAACTCTCCTGACATTGTCTAACGATGACATTTACAAAAATCCCAAAATTTGAAAATAAATAAGTTGGCTGACATACAGACATTTTACATATGAGTTTAATAAAATAGATTTTTTTCCTGTTTGAAATCTTTGGTAATCTCTGAAATATATCAACTGCAACCCAGGAACATTGTATCCCAAGTCGTGATTCATGAAATGAAACGGAAATGTATTATGTAATTCAATTGGGAGAGTCCAGCCCAGAGCTCATTAAGGCCTTGCTGGTGATGTGGACTTCACTCGAAGGCTCTGTGGTTTGGGCATGTTTTTCTCAGTCCTTACCTCCTCCTCCTCCTCTGAGGACATTTTAACTAAATATCGTCACCCTTTTCAAAACAGCATTCTTGAGAAGTTGCCCACAGGCAAGGATAATTCATGGGAAATCTTAAGAGAAATTTTGAGTCTTTTCCCTGTTCTCCACCTTTACCATTAACCTATCTCTTGGAGCAGACACAGAATGGATTCAACCCTCTGGTGTCCACACCACTCCATTCCAGGTGCAACCTGCACATCAGGTAGTTGAATATCCTGTGCCATCCTATGAGATTGGACAAACCCATCCACCCCCCCCCCCCAGAAGGCGGACGAGGTGAGAATGAAGAAATCTATCCAGCATCATAAGGCTCTAAAGCAAGAACTGCAGGTAGTTCTGAAGTTGATCCCACTTTTCCCAATCTCTTTTCTTTCTCTTTCCTTTTCTTTTTCTTTTCCAGTTCAACACAGACAATACTTATAGGCACAGCACAGTTTTCCCTCCCTAGGCTTATTTCCATGAGAACTAAGCAAGTAGGGGGGAACACCATGTAAAACGCTTTTCTATTAGACCTGCCACTGTCTGTGTCTCTGTGTCTCTGTCTCTGTCTCTGCCTCTCTCTCTGGGTCTCTGTTTCTTTCTATGTTTCTCTCTCTTTATGTCTCTCTCTCTCTCTGTGTTGTGTGTATCTGTATCTGTCTGTCTGTCTTCTCTCTCTTTCTCTTTCTGTATCTGTGTGTATGTATGTGTGTGAATGTGTGAGTGTGTGCTTTTCCATGTGTAAGTGCTTGTGAGTGTGTGTGTGTGTGTGTGTGTGTGTGTGTGTGTGTGTGTATGTATATTTCACTAGCATTTGGCAACTTTGTGCTTGGGGTTCATGAGAGTTGTTCTGAGTAAGGTCTGACAGTCCTTTGTGGTATTTTGCATTTCTTAATGTCTCAAAGTGATGCACTCTTTTCACTTGCTAATTGTCCATTTAAATGTATTTAAATAAATCTATTTTTAATTGGCAAGAATTCATTATACTTATCATAATATTTTGAAATATGTGGACTCTGTGGAGCTTAGTCAGACTAAATAGCATATGCCTTACCTAACATATTTAATTATTATGAGACAGCTTAAAATCTACTGCAATCGGTGATATCCAAATCCTAATACAAAGTGTTAACTATAGCCACTGTGTTGAGCAACAGAGAACTTGAGCAGAACTTTTATCCCATTGAAATTTCATCTCCTTTGATAAGTATGTGCCCCAGCCCCCTTCCCCATATCTCTGTTATGGTTTGGTTCTTAAATGTTTCCCGGATTCCTATGTGCTAATGTAAGGGTCAAAGTTAACCTGTAAGTGCCACTTGCCCAAGGACAGTTAACTTCCTGGAATGTTGGAGGCTATTGTTTATGGGGGATAACCACATGTTTTCACTCTCCTAAACAAATTTGTTTGACTCAACTGTACCAGATGTGCTTGATCACATGTAGGCAGGAGGCATAAAGGCAGGAAATACATCCGAATGTACACTTTCCCTTGATTAGACCTGATAGAATGTATGGTGGCCTTAGGGGGTTACCTTTTTAAGCTTCTGAAAAATGTGACTTGTGGCCATTTCTGGGAACCAAGGAATTGAACTTGGCCAGAGTCCATCATCCTTGCTAGTATTTAATTAAAGCGGGCTTCAAATTTGGCTCAAAAGACGTGGAACTAATGTTTCTTTCTTATAAATCTCAGGTTTAACACTCAAGGCTTGGTTTTCCTTACTGAGAAGCAGAGGAACCTTTAAAATGAGGATGGCAGTAGAAAGAAGATAGGGGACTGGGTGTGCCCTGTGGCAGATGCTGAGATTCGGGTCTTCTCTGTATCCTTCTAGTTATCATGGAATCCAAGCTCATATACATGCTCCTTTCAAGATGTTCTGTCTTTCTATAGTTCCCAGAACAACAACAGAGTTACTGAAACCTTTGAAACCAGTAATATATATATATTCTCTCCTTTTATATATACATACATATTCTTTCCATTTATATATGGAAATATATAGAAATATACATCAATAAATATATATTATATATAATATATTCTCTCCTTTTAAGCTTATTGCTCAGATCTTTTTTCATAGTGAAAGAAAGCTGTATAACACAGCTGCCAACTACAATTTTCTTACCTGATGTAAGTTTAACTTTTAGATACCTCAAATAGACACACTCACATAGCATTTATCTTTCTATGCCTTGCTTATTCAGAATAATGGAATGCTGCTCAGGTTCCTTCATTCTGTTGTGAATGACAGGTCTCCACCGTGTATGTATGGCACACCTGCGTCATCTTTTCACCTGTCTGTAAACTCCTAGGTAGATTCCAAACCTTGGCAGTTGTCACTAGTGCTGTAATGAAAGCATCTCTATGACATTCTGGCTCAATCTTTATTAGCCATATTAATATCTTTCCTAGAGAAATGTCTGTTCAAGTCACTTGCCTGCTTTTACCTAGAGTTGCTCGGTTTTGGTTATTGACAAAAAAATTTTCTGTATGTTCTAGGTATGAGACCCTTAAGAGGCAAGCAATTTACAAATGATTTTCTACTCTGTGGGCTATACTTTCATTTTTAATAGCATTCTTTATCCAAAATAATTATTTTTAATCACAGTAGACTTATTTTCTTTATGATTTGTGTGACATAGTTAAGCAATTGTCATCTAGACACCAGCCAGAGAAACAGATAGGCTAACCGCAGGACTTTACGTCTCCCTCTGTTCCTCCAAATCCAGCTACCAGGACTCATCTCCAGTCCTGCAGCGGACTGCCTGTTTTCGCCCCTGTTTCCTCTTTGCCCCCATCTCCGGGGAATCACACAGATGGTCCATTTCTAACACCTCCCAGAACTAATTGCTTTATTCTAGCCCCCTACCATAGCAAGCTTCCCTCGGGATCAGTTAGCCACTCCAACCAGGGAAGCAGGTAGGCTAACTGTAGAACTTCACCTTTCCCCCAGATCCTCCAAAACTAGTTCTTTTGTTTTATCTCAAGCTCTATAGGAAATCACCTAAAATTGAATTAAATTGAATATGCAACATACCCAAACATATGGCACACAAGGGAAGTGGTTCTAAGAGGCAACTTCATTACACTAAGTGCCTACATAAAGAATTGGAGAGATCTTAGTAACTTAACAGTACACCTGAACATTCTAGAACAAAAGGAAGAAATCACACCCAAGGGTAAAACCAAATACTACTTTACAAAACAAAAAGACAATTAAATGACTCCCAATGCATTCTATTATACTCATACATCAGTGCCTTGCTCAGCCATCATCAGAGAAGCTTTCTCCTGTAGCAGATGGGAACAAATACAGAGACCCACAGACAGAGAATGAGTGGTCTTGGAACATTCAACCCTAAATGAGATGTCTTTATCAAGTATCTTCACTCAGGGCTCAGTGAACCTTGTGGAAGAAGAGGCAAAGCGAGTTTAAGATACAGAGGGGAAAGAGGACAAGGCCCTCTAAATAAAAGAATCTAAGCTCAGATGAACACAAGAGACTGAGGCAGCATGCACAGGGCCTATATGGGTCTGCATCAGGCCCTCTGCATATATATTACGGCTTCCAGTTTAGTGTGTTTATGGGATTCCTGAGAGTGCAAATGAGTGGGTCTTTGTTTTTGTGCCTTCTCTTGGGCTCCTTTTTTTTTTTTCCTGTTTGTTTGTTTTGTTCAATTCTAAAGTGTTAGTTTTGTCTTATCTTATTTTCTTTATTATTATCCCTTAGAAGCCTATTTGTTTTTAATGAGAAACAGAAAAGGAGTGGATCCAGATGGGAGGGAAGGTGTGGAAGATCTCAGAGGGTATAGGAAGGAGAAACCAGAGTCACCACATATTATGTGTGAAAAAAAACCCCTATTTTCTTTTAAAAAATTGGTTATTTTATTTATTTATCCAAGTGTTATCCCCCTTCCCAGTTCCCCCTCCACAAACCCCCTATCTATCCCTCCTCCTCCTCCCCCTGCTTCTATGAGGGGAGTGCTCCCCTACCCACCCATTCCCTTCTGCCTCACCACTCTAGCATCCCCCTACATTGGGCACCAAGCCTTCATAGGACAAAGGACCTCCCCTCCCACTGATGCCAGATAAGACCATCCTCTGGTACATATGCAGCTGGAGCTACAGGTCCCTCCATGTGTATTCTTTGATTGGTGATTTAGTGTTTTCAATTAAAGGAAAAATAAATTGATTTGGGAAATGCAAAAAAAAAAAAAAAAATTAAAAGAAATGATCTGTAAGTTCATCTTAACTCTACAGACAAAACAGGGTACTGTCACCTCCTGACTCTTGCTTTTATTGTTCAGCATTATTCCCAAGAAACAAAAATGTACTATAACTTGAAATTAAAGAAAAAAAAGAAAAGAAATAGACCATTTTGTGAGAATAAGAATGGTGATTCATACAAGTTAGAACTTCATCTTCTATGAAACCTAAAAGAAGATTTGCATAATTTACATAAAGTCTTTTTCATGAATTTAACTTTTGATGATCATAAATATTTTTAGAAAAATTTCATTTCCCTTTAGTGATCATATATATGACTTTATCTATAAAGATTTTTATTAGCTATATTCATCAAAGTAAGGTCATTTTAAACATATGGTTAAATGGTATCAGATATTTGCTACCAGTAGTTTTGTTTATTGTAGAATAATTTTAATGAGGTTAGTAGTATTATTATCTTTTGGAATGCCTGTGTTCTGAGTTATAATACATAAGTCAAAACTTCAAAAAAAGAAATTATCATGCAAGTCAACATCATGAAGGTCACCTGTACTTCTATTGGAAGCTCTAATCTCCTTATCTCTTGAATTTAGTTCTTTCTTTCATTCATTCACTTTGATTACATTTTATATATGTTAATTACATTTATATATGGTGATTACATTTTTTATATGGCCATCCAAATTCACTCTTTGTTGTGTGGATATTCGGTTGTTGCAAAACTAAGTGTTAAAAAAGATTGTCCCTTACATAAGGGACATAAGGCCTTTTTCACCTTGTTAAAACTCATGTGATTATAGATAGATGATTACTTCTAAGTTCCAAATTCTATTGCATGGGTCTGCATGTCTGCAAGACCTTGCCATGTCTTCTGAGTAGCATGGCTTACCAGGACTAAGTGTGGACATTGGAAGTATGAGTTCCCCAACTCTCTCATTCTCTTTCAAGATCATTTTGGCTCTTCAGAATCTCCTTCAAGTTTATGTGAAATTTGGAACTGACTTGCTGAATTTAACTAAAGGAGCTATGAGCACATTCATAGAGATTATGTTGAATCTGAACATAAGTTTGGAGCAGGTAGCTATCTTAACGACTTTACAATTTTTTAAACCACGAGAGCACAATGTTTTCTATCCTTTTGTCTTTTCTTAACCTTTCTCAGCAGTGCTGTTATTTTCAGTTTAGCACATGTGTCTTGTTAGTTAAATTTATTTACAGACATTTTCTTTCTTTTGAGGCTAATGGGATTGTTTTCTCAGTTTTGAAGTGCAAACTGTCAGTATCTATTGCCTGTGCCAGGGACTACTCACCCGGGACCCTACCTGCCCTGGGGTTAGGAGGTGAGGTGGCACAGGACTGAAGCTTGTCTGAAACACTGCTGCTGCAAGCTCTTTAATACCCTCTACCTGCGCCCATTGGTCCAAAGAAAGCATCTCTTCTAAGCAGTTCCCGATTAGTGGGCATTGTCTGTGTCAGAAATCCTTGGTCTCTCAGGCAGTCTTCAAATATGGAGAAATAAAGCAGATTCTTTGAATGTTCTTGAATCATACAGCTCTGCTGAGTGTGTAAGATTTCAGGTTTGTGTGCGTGTGTGTTTTTAAGGAATTTCTGTGTATAATCATACCACGTGTCATGATTTTACATTTTCCTAAGTTAGAGGACTATTTTTCCCTAAGTGCTCATCCTGGAACTCGCAGCACCATGTGAAGCGCTGACCAGTGTGGGTAAACTTTTCTTACTGCTGATTAGGAAAGCGTTTCCTTAGTCTTTTATCAATAACTACAACTCTTAGCTCTGAGATTTCCGGTTTTACTCTCTGAAAAGGCTTCTTCCACTTCTCAGTGTGTTGAGACAACCTTTATTTTTCATGAAAAAGCAATGGAGTTTAAAATCTGTTATTTTGTTTTTTGTTTTTGTTTTATTTTATTTTGTTTTGTTGTTCTTTCAGTTTTTGGTTTTTGGTTTTTTTTTCCCCATCTGTGAGATGGTCATATGGAATTTTCTTTTTTCATTTTTAAAACTTTCAAGTCAGTTTTCTCCCTCTCCCTTCCACGGTTTATTACTATGGTCATATTCTATACAAGAGACGACACTTATATTCCCTGAATAAATAACACTTGGTGGTGGTGTAGAACTCTTGGAGCTTACTGTGGGATTCATGTAGCTCGTAGCTGGTAAATTGTGTGCAAATACACATATGGAGTATTGGCCTTTTAATTTCATGAAATTTTGGCAGTGATTCCTGTCTCATTGCAGACTTACACATTGACTAATCTCTTTTTATTTTTCTTGACAGCGTGTAGGTGAGTCACTGATTTTTTTCTCACCTAACATACTTTTAACTTCTTCCCTAGCTTAAATCTTATCTTCAGGTTTTTTCTGTTCTAGTTTTGTATAATGGCAAAGTTATTGATTTGAGATCTCTTTTTTTTTTTTAAAGTCTATGGATTCTTCTAACTGGATCATACCCTTCCTGCATCACATTGTTCTGATGCTTTGTTTATTCATTTAAGTGTGGCTGAAACTGCTTTCTAGTTTCTCTCCAGATTTATTCTTTGATCGACTCATTTTAAAGAATGTGTTGATTTACATGCATTTGTGCAATATAGTTTTCCTTCTGTTATTGCTCGTTTCTGTTTTGAAACTTAAAATTTGTTTATTTTATTTATTGTGTGTGTATTTCTGCTGTGTGTGGAGATCAGAAGACACTTTGTAGGAGTTGGCCCCTTCCTCAATTATGTGAGTCTCAGGGATCAAACTCAGATAATCAGGCACGGTGCCTTTACCCACTGAGCCATCTTGCCAGCTCATTATTAATTGCTAGGTGATCCTCCCTGCATCCCCAGTGTCAAGTATCGAAGCCCAGGCTTCCCACATCCTAAGCAAATGCTGTACAATCCATATGGCCCATCGTTGATTTCTGCTTTTATTGTATCTTGGTGATAGAAGATACTTCGTGCCCTTAAATATATTTTATCTTGTATTTGTAGATTCTGAAACTTCAATTTTGTTGTTGTTTAGATTTTGCCCTTTTATTTTCAAGTATGTGTGTTTTGTATTTGAAGTGATTGACTTATAAATAGCATATGGTCTAATAAATTAGAAACACAAATTCTGCCCATTCATGCTCTTAAGTTAGGATATCTGAAACATTTTATTTTAAAGTAATTGTTGCAAAAGATCCTTAATTTATGCTTTTTCTTATATGTGATATAACCTTATTGCTCCTTATTTTCTCATCCTTTCTTCTTTTGTGTTAAATTGATATTTGATAGTCTGCTACTTGGATTCCCCTTTAGTTTCTTTCTTTGTGTATTTTATTTTCTTTCACTTTTTAGTGGTTGTCCTGGGGGACTTCAGTCACTATCCTAATTCGTAACTATTTAGTTAATGTTATTACCAACATTGTTTCAGTGGTGTATAAACTTTTGTTTCTGTGGAACTTGGTTCCTCAGTGCGCCATCTTTAATTGTATGTTTCCATCAGCATGAATTCATCCATCTCTATTGTTTTGTGCAGCTGTCTTTCAAATCATAGTGGAAAAAAATCAGCGTTACATACCAAAACCCCTTTTTCACTTTATAGATGTCTTTAATATATCCACTGAAATTTGAGTTATTGCTCATATCTTTTCACTGCAGGCTGAATAACTTTCCTTAGCATTCCTTGTTGAGAAAGTCTAAGAATGCTACATGTTTAATTTTGTTTATTTGGTGTGGGAATTTGAATGAGGTGTTCCCCATTAAGTCTCAGGCATTTGAATACTTGGGTACCAGTTGGTGGAATTGTTTGGGAAGGATTGGGAGGCATGGCTTTGCTGGAGATGGTATGTAAGTTGGGGAAGGCTTAAAGTTTCAAGAGCCTCCCACAATCGCCAGTTTGTTTCCCCTGCTTCCTAGATGTGGACTGGAATGTGAGCTCTCAGCTACTGCTCCAGCTTCATGCCTACTTGCCTATAGTCATGCTCTCTGGCAATGATCATGATGGACTCCTATCCCTCTGGAACTGTTGGTACCAAATAAGCCCTTCCTTCTGTAAGTTGCCTTGCCGTGGTGTTTCATCACAGCAACAGAAAAATAACTAAGATGTTTTAATTTCTACTTTAGTATAAAACCATTTTATTAAGCTAAAATTCACATAGTATACTATTTACCCATGTCAAACAGTGACTTTCATTGTGTCTGTGTATATGTACAGTTTTCACCAGAGTCAATTTTGGAACACTGCCATCACCTAAAAAACAGCTCATACCCCTGAACTTCACTTCTCCCTGGTTTATTTTAAGTAATAAAAATTATTTTGGCTCATTATTTTTATCATGTAATGTGGGAAACTCAAACTATGACTTCAGTCTGGAAAGGTTCACATTTTATCTCTCCAGGAAAAAAAAATCAATTCTTCAGCAGTCTTGTTCTGTCATTTTAATCTTTCAAAAATGGCCATGGCCAATTCTCTCATCCCACATACCCTGCTGCAGTATGATCTCCTCACTTCTCTACTGAGAGGTGGAGTTTTTTTTTTTTTTCTTGAATCTGGGCTGATGCCACCAACTAACGTGTAACCAAACACTGTGGCAGCTATACTGCATGACCTCAAAGGGTAAGTAAAAAGGCTTGACATTCTGTCTTCGGTTATCTGAGTGTTTCCACTGGGGAAAAAAATCCTGTAAGAATTCTATAGTCATGGTCTGAAAAGCCCATGTCACACGAGAAGGCCATACATAGGTGCTTCAGTTGATAGTCTTAGGTGAAATCAAATTTGGCCACACACAACTCCACGTGCCAGGCTTTTGAGTGAAAGAAACTCCAGATGGTCCCAGCATCCAGAATGCCAGTCAATTCTTGTCTTCTTAGCTGGGCCTCAGATGCCATGAGGCAGAAAGACACCATTCGCATGGTGCCTGACCCACATGAGCATAATAAATAAGTAGTTCTGGTTTATGTCACTAAACTTGGATTTTTTAAATGTAGCAATATAAAGAACAGGGATCTTGAACAAACTATGATCCTCCCATGCTTTAATTCTTTCCTGTTAAATGGGGTCTCGTACAATCTCAAAGTGTTGACATGAAAATTAAATGAGTTAATTTAGGTACTGCAATTCAAACAGTACATTAGAGTTGGTCAACTGGGAGAGTAAAAAGAGAAGTCACAAAAGCTCATGGATCTGAAGGAAGCCTACAGGGCATGGGTGACTACTGATGCTCCAAATTCTCTTTGCAGAGTTCATATAGGAAGGTAGTAGAAGAAAAAGGAGAGACTTCTCCCTAGGTGCTTAGCCTAAGCCTGTTGACTAATTGGTTCCCTCACTCTTCCACTGAATAAATCTGAATAGCTGCCATATGCTCTCTAGACACTGCAAAAAGCATTGAGGATTCAGCAATGGTAGGCAATAGTTCTCATAGAGAGACAAAGTGCTGTCTCTACAGAGTATGGTAAACGCTTCTCCAGGGCTCAGTGCTAGGGCAGGCCAATATTTGATCTCAGAGATCAAAGACCCTGTACTTCCCAGATGAGGGCATTTAGGTGAAGAGTGTGTGAGGCAGGTGAGTTTGAAGTGAGGAGTATTCCAGAAAGATAAATAGCATGGGTAGAGATTCAGACATGTGAGTTGTACTCAGAAATTATTGTTTAATTCATATAGTCAGTTGTAGTGGTAGAGTAGGAATCTGAGTCCAGAGAGTAGCAGAGAGTGAACCCTAAAGAATCGAGTAGCAATAATAAAGGGGTTTGGACTTCACATGCACAAAAATACTAGCCTTTTAATAGTCCAACCTTACAGATGCATGTACGCACGCATGTGCATGCGCGCGCGCGCGCGCGCACACACACACACACACACACACACACACACACACACACACGAGAGAGAGAGAGAGAGAGAGAGAGAGAGAGAGAGAGAGAGAAACTCTGTTACCTATCATAAAGCTATAATGTGAGAAATCCCTGAGCACACAAAACTCACTATGCATACTACATTTAAATTGTGTTTTTGCCTGTCTGGGCAGAAAGGCTAACAGGTTATCTACACATGTGCTTCAGCATGCTTTCTGGCAATGATCATGATGGACTCCTATCCCTCTGGAACTGTTGGTACCAAATAAGCCCTTCCTTCTGTAAGTTGCCTTGCCGTGGTGTTTCATCACAGCAACAGAAAAATAACTAAGAAATATGACATTGGTGTCTCCTTTTAGTTGTGGATAAGAATTCTAGACTCTGGTGGTGATTTCCTTAACACACAGAGTGGTTCTTAGCAAAGAGGGGGCAGTGTTTTAGTCTGGGTCTAATTAATCACCCTAAGATGAAGAGATCTTAGTTATTGGGATTGTGGGATTCTAGCAGAGATTTGTAAGATTTCTTTGAGATGTAAATATGTCTGCAACCTCCAGGTTCTTATTTCTAGTGGCAGAGACAAAGGGATCAGAAAGAAAATAAAAATGGACAGCCACCCTTCATTAGGGAGAAAAATAAAAACTCTTAGAAGGATTGTTCCTTCAGTTCTTCAGACAGGAAAACTGAGCTATTCCTTTAAGATCTCCATACACTGCTAAAGGGAGATAGGACGGATACCTTCAGAGGTGGGAACATAATGTTGGCTCATTTGGAAGCAGATAACATTGAGTTTTCCTTTCTCCCTAAATTTGATTAAGTTGAAGTGGCCACAAGAATAATAGTGCTCACGTTCCTCTCAACTGGCCAGAGTCAATGTTCTTTATGTACTCTTTAAGCAGTTCTATGTTCTAGAAAATTCCATGCTTGGAAACCTGCCTTCTATTCCATACTTCCCACAGCCTTGATTGCTTCACAACTTGGCTCATTCTTGACTATTTCTACGGAGGGGGATTCTGCTAGGACTCCCAGCCACCAGAATTGCTCAGCCAGGCTGGAATCCTACAGTGTTTCAAGAAACAGAGGAGGTATCAGGTGACAGTGCCCAAGGCAACACAGGAGAACAGATTTCAGACAGGCATGAAGGAGACAAGTGATGTTGAGCAAGTGAGGTTGACTGAGCTTCACATCTTTTGAGTGTCAGAAATGGAACTTGGTTCTCCACTAAAAGACCCTTGCTGAGACAGGAAAATGGTTCATTAGCACAAATACCATTGATTCTGGTAATGAAACTTTTGTTTAGGTTCCATGCCCAAATTCTGAAGAGGTGCTGACTATGAAATTAAAATGCAGTTTCTGAGGGTGCTGTTATTCTTTAATTCAAAATATCAAATTTTATTCAGACTGTCAGAGAAATCTACCATGAGTGAGAAACTATTTTGAGAGCATTACATTTGAGGTCTGTTTATGTGTTGCTGTTTTTTGTGTGGAATAAATAAGGGAATTGTAAAGAGTTAAATGTGAAGTTAGTTGTGATTTTTGGGGTACATAGTGCTAAGAGGATTCTTGCCTCAAACTTCAATCTGTGCTTGATTTATTCCACAGAAATGGTCCACATGGAGCCATAAAAAGCACTGTCAACAAAACTCGAAGCCTTGAAATGTCCCAGCTGTATTGGACCTGTTGGTAATATTGAGATTTTAGATAATATGGCCATGTGTATAGAACAAATATTGTTAATTCTCCATCTGAATCTGAACAAAGATGTGGACTTCTGTGATGTCTCAAGATTCAAAGGCCAGTTTGCATTGAGGGTTTGTCCAGGTCCCCATGATCTCTTTCAGTTTGTTTATATGGTAGATTAGGTTGATGGATTTTCATATATTGAACCATCCCTGCAACTAGGAAATGAAGCTTACTTGATCATGGTGGATGTTGGCTTTGATGTCTACTTAGATTCTGTTTGTGTGTATTTTACTGAATATTTTTGCATTAATGTTCATAAGAGGAATTGGTCTGAAACTCTTGTTCTTTGTTGAGTCTTTGTGTGTTTTAGGTATCAGGGTGATTGTGGCCTCAGAATGAATTTGGCAATGTTCCTTCTGTTACTATTTTGTGGTATAGTTTGAGGAGTATTAGCTCTTCTTTGAAAGTATGGTAGAATTCTGTGCTAAAACTATCTAGTCTTGGGTTTTATTTTCCGTTTGGAGACAATTAAGGACTGCTTCTATTTCTTTAAAAGTTACAGAATTGTTTAATTAGTTCACCTGATCTTGATTTAACTTTAGAAAGTGCTATCTGTCTAGAAAATCATCCATTTCATTAAGATTTTTCCGTTTTGTTGAGTATAGGCTTTTGAAGAAGGACCTAATGATTCTTTGAATTTCCTCATTATCTATTGTTATGTCTCCATTTTCATTTCTGATTTTGTTTATTTGGATACTGTCTCTCTGTCTCTAGTTAGTTTGGCTAAGGGTTTGTCTATCTTGTTGATTTTATCAAAGAACCAAGTCTTGGTTTTACTGATTCTTTGTATTGTTCTCTTTGTTTCTAATTGATTGATTTTGGCCAGATTATGATTATTTCCTGCCATCTACTCCTCTTGGGAGTGTTTGCTTCTTTTTGTTCTAGAGATTTCAGGTGTGTTTTTAAGTTGCTAGCATGAAAACTCTCCAATTTCCTTATGAAGGCACTTAATACGATGAACTTTTCCCCTTAGCACTGCTTTCATTGTGTTGTATAAGTTTGGAAGTGGGACTAGTTCTACCTCATGACAAAGCTAAAAAACTTCTGGGAATACACCCAAAAGATGCTCCACCATGCTGCAAGGACACTTGCTCAACTATGTTCATGGCAGCTTTATTCATAATAGCAAGAAACTGGAAAAAACCTACATGTCCCTCAACTTAAGAATGAATAAATAAAATGTGGTAAATTTAAACAATGGAGTACTACTCAGCTATTAAAAAAAAAGGGCATCATGAAATTTGCAGGAAATGGATGGAATTAGAAAATATCATCCTGAGTGAGGTAACCCAGACCCAGAAACACAAATGGTATGAACTCATTTATAAGTGGATATTAGCTATAAAGTACATGATAGGCATGTTACACTCCACAGACCCAAAGAAGCTAAATAACAAGGAGAGACCGAGGGAAGATACTTGAATCTCACTCAGAAGAAGACATAAAGTAGACATTGGTGGTCAAAGGATGGAGGGAACTGGGGGCAAGAGGGTTGGGAAGGGGAACAGGAGTGAAGCTAAGGTGTGTGGACAGCAGGGGTTGAAGAGAGGGCTGGAAAAGAGAATAGAAATCATGGGTGGGCATCTTCAGGACCAGCTGGAGACCTGGGACAGGGAAGGTTCCCAGGAGTCTATGCGGGTGACCCTAGCTGAGACTTCTAGAAGCAGGGGATATGGAGCTTGAAGTAGCCACTTCCTGTAGGCAGGCAGGACTTCCAGTGGAGGGAGAGGGACACCAACCCACCCACAAAACCTTCGACCCAAAATTCGTCCTGTCTACAAGATGTACAGGGATAAAGATGGAGCAGAAATTGAGGGAATGGCCAGCCAACAACTGGCCCAACCTGAGACCCAACCCACGACACTGTTTGTTTGTTTGTTTGTTTGTTTGTTTGTTTTGATGTTTTTGAGACAGGGTTTCTCTGTGTAGCCCTGACTGTCCTGGAACTCACTCTGTAGACCAGGCTGGCCTCGAACTCAGAAATCCACCTGCCTCTGCCTCCCAAGTGCTGGGATTAAAGGCGTGCGCCACCACTGCCCAGCCCCACGGCACTGTTAACGATACTCTGCTATGCTCGCAGACAGGAGCCTAGCATACCTGTCCTCTGAGAGGCTTCATCTAGCGGCTGATGGAAACAGATACAGAGACCCACAGGCAAACAATAGGTGGAGCTTGAGGAGTCTTGTGGAAGAGTGCGGGGAAGGGTAACAAATAAGCTTTTTAAAAAGGGTGTATATAGAAAGACAGACAGAGAGCACTATCATAAGAAAATAGTGCTCTTGTGAAAGCAAAAGCACACAATCTTCTGGATCCCTCCCCATGCTCCATTCCTGACAATGGATGCAGGCATAGAGTAGAAATAAAATAGAGGGTCTGTTCTTCAAGAAAGACTGTGTAGATGAAACCCACACAGGAAGCTATTTCCTCTTCTTCAGGGAGGGAGCACTTAACCTTGTTCCTTTCTGCATATGCCAGGAAAAATGAATATTATGTGTATCTGTGTTTTGGAAATACAGGTGAAATAGAAGAAAATGTTTTATAATTAGCTGGTAAGAAAGAATCATGCCCAAGAGCTATTCTTTCTTTCTGGAGATCAAAACCCCAATAAAGCAGATGAGGTGAATTAAGCCCGTGTTACGTACAGGGCTGTGAAGCTTCTGTCGTGCTTTGGTCAGATCAGCAAGTGCCTAAGAGTTCAGTGTCATCACACGGCAGTCACCTCGGTCTGAGTCATCTGGTCCACTTACCATCTCTTTTCTGTAGTCAGTTTTTGCACTTGAAATGCACAATGCTACATCCTACCAGCCTGTGGCTGGCTGTGCGTTTTTAGGTAACCAACTTACAGAGCTAAAGCTAAGGGTGCTGGGCTGTGTCTCAGAACATGTGTTTGCCTCTGCTTCGAGGATAGAGCTGAGAGTAAATGTTGTTTTGTTTATTGTTTGATACTTTAAAAGATCAACTGCTGATACTCAGCTGAAAAAAATACTGACACAAACTTCTCAAGGGTATAAAATGTAACTTCGCTGGCCCAAACTATTATGTCATATTTCATTTAATATTTCACATTTCTGTAGCATGAGTAGTTACTTTTACTATGATATTCATGTAGACATGACTATCAGGCTAATTACAAATGTAGATTTTAAAAATGTGAAGAAGTTCTTCTTTATCTTTACAACACAGTATTTTCATCTCATATGTTTTTTTTACTCTCAGGAAATTGTAGCTTTCCTTTATGTGGACTTAAGATCTGAATGACAAAGTGTGTGTGTGTGTGTGTGTGTGTGTGTGTGTGTGTGTGTGTGTGAGAGAGAGAGAGAGAGTGTGTGTGTGTGTATGTACACATGTATGATAAAAATACCTGAGGTTATTCTCTTTGAAATTTCATGACACATTACATGATTGTTAACTATGGTCACCATGCTGTATCTTAGATTTGTAGAAGATATTTATCGGAGTAAAACTTGCAGTCTTTGGCAGCTTCTTCCCTTTGCTCCAGTCCCCGGGTTATACCAGCAAACATTGCTGTTATGATTTTCACTTTTTTTTTTGATACTTTACTTACATTTCAAATGTTTTCCCCATTCCAGGTCTCCCCTTTGAAAACCCCCTATAACATCCCCCTCCCCCGGCCTCTATGAAGGTATGCCCCAACTCACCCATCAACTCCCATCTTCCCTTCCTGGCATTCCCTTATACTGAGGCATCTAACACTTTCATACCCAAGGGCCTCTCCTCCCACTGATGGCCAACAAGGCCCTCTTCTGCCACATATGTGGCCAGCACCATGGGTCACTCCATATGCATTCTTTGGTTGGTGGTCTCGTCTCTGGGAGCACCGGGGGTCCTGACCAGTTGACACTGTTGCTCCCTCCCCATGGGGCTGCAAACTCCCTCAGCTCCTTCAAGCCCTTCTCCAGCTCCTCCATCTGGGACCCCACGCTCAGTCCAACTGTTGCTGTGTATTGAATCATGGGTGTTCTGAACCTTTGGGCTAATATCCGCTTATCAGTGAGTACATACTGTGTTTGTTCTTTTGTAACTGAGTTACCTCACTCAGGATGATATTTTCAAGTTTCATCCATTTTCCTGTGAATTTCATGAAGTCATTGATTTAATAACTGATTAGTATTCCATTATGTAAATATGCCACATTTTCTATATCCATTCTTCTGTTGAGGTACATCTGGGTTGTTTCCAGCCTCTTGCTATTATAAATATGGCTGCTATGAACATAGTGGAGCATGTGTCTTTATTACATGTTGGAGCATCTTCTGGGTATATGCCCAGGAGTGATATAGCTGGGTCCTCAGGTAGTATTATGTCCAAATTTCTGAGGGTCCGCCAAACTGATTTCCAGAGTGGTTGTACCAGCTTGCAATCCCACCAGCAACTGAGGAGTGTTCCTCTTTCTCCACATCCTCACCAGCATCTGCTGTCACCTGAGTTTTTGATCTTAGCCATTCTGACTGGTGTGAGGTGGAATCTCAGGATTGTTTTGATTTGCATTTTCCTGATGACTAAGGATGTTGAACATTTCTTTAGGTGCTTCTCAGCCCTTTGAGTTTCCACAGCTGAGAATTCTCTGTTTAGCTCTGTTACCCACTTTTTGATAGGGTTATTTGGTTCTCTGGAGTCTAACTTCTTGAGTTCTTTGTATATATTGGGTATTAGCCCTCTATCAGACATAGGACTGGTAAAGATCTTTTCCCAATCTGTTGGTTGTCATTTTGTCCTATTGACAGTGTCCTTTGCCTTGCAGAAGCTTTGAAATTTTATGAGGACCCATTTGTCGATTCTTGATATTAGAGCATAAGCCATTGGTGTTCTGTTCAGGAATTTTTCCCCTGTGCCCATGTGTTCAAGACTTTTCCCCCTTTCTCTTCTATTAGATTCGGTATACCTGGTTTTATGTGGAAGTTCTTGATCCACTTGGACTTCAGCTTTGTACAGGGAGATAGGAATGATCAATTTGCATTCTTCTACATGTTGACTTCCAGTTGAGCCAGCACCATTTGTTGAAAATGCTGTCTTTTTTCCACTGGATGGTTTTAGCTCCTTTGTTAAAGATCAAGTGACCGTTGGTGTGTGGGTTCATTTCTGGGTCTTCAATTCTATTCCATTGATCTACCTGCCTGTCATTGTATCAATACCATGCAATTTTTATCACTACTGCTCTGTAGTACAGCTTGAGGTCAGGGATGCTGATTCCTGCAGAAGTTCTTTTATTGTTGAGAATAGTTTTTGCTATCCTGGGTTTTTTGTTATTCCAAATGAATTTGAGAATTGCTCTTTCTAAGTCTATGAAGAATTGAGTTGGAATTTTGATGGAGATTGCATTGAATCTGCAGATTGCTTTTGGCAGGATGGCCATTTTTACTATATTAATTCTGCCAATCCACGAGCATGGGAGGTCTTTTCATCTTCTGAGCTCTTCCTTGATTTTTTTTCTTCAGAGACTTGAAGTTCTTGTCATACAGATCTTTCACTTGTTTGGTTAGAGTCACACCAAGATACTTTATATTGTTTGTGACTATTGTGAAGGGTGTTATTTCCCTAATTTCTTTCTGAGCTTGTTTATCCTTCGAGTATAGGAAGGCTACTGATTTGTTGGAGTTAATTTTATGTCTGGCCACTTTGCATGAGTTCTCTGGTGGAGCTTTTCAGATCACTTAAGTATATAATCATATCATCTGCAAATAGTGATATTTTGATTTCTTCCTTTCCAATTTGTATCCCTTTGACCTCCTTTTGTTGTCTAATGGCTCTAGCTGGAACTTCAAGTACTATATTGAATAGATAGGGAGAGTGGACAGCCTTGTCTAGTCCCTAATTTTAGTGGGAATGCTTCAAGTTTCTCTCCATTTAGTTTGATATTGGCTACTGGTTTGCTATATATGCTTTTACTATGTTTAGGTATGGGCCTTGAATTCCCAATCTTTCCAAGACTTTTATCATGAAGGGATGTTGAATTTTGTCAAATGCTTTTCAGCATCTAATGAAATGACCATGTGGTTTTTTTCTTTGAGCTTATTTATGTACTGGATTACATTGATGGATTTCCGGGTATTGAACCATCCCTACATCCCTGGGATCAAGCCTACTTGACTGTGATGAATGATCATTTTGATGTATTCTTGGATTCGGTTCGTAAAAATTTTATTGAGTAATTTTGCATCCATATTCATAAGGGAAATTGGTCTGAGTTTTCTTTCTTTGTTGGGCCTTTGTGAGGTTTTGGTATCAGTATAACTGTGGTCTCATAGAATGAATTGGGTAGTGTTCCTTCTGTTTCTATTTTGTGAAATAGTTTGAAGGGTCTTCTTTGAAGTTCTGATAGAATTCTGCACTAAACCTATCTGGTCCTGGACTTTTTTTCGTTGGGAGATTTTTAATGTCTTCTATTTCTTTACGGGTTATGGGACTGTTTAGATGGTTTATCTGATCCTGACTTAACTTTGGTATTTGATATCTGCCTAGAAAATTGTCCATTTCATCCAGATTTTCCAGTTTTGTTGAGTATAGGCTTTTGTAGTAGGATCTGATGATTCTTTTGAATTTCCTCAGAATCTGTTGTTATATCTCCCCTTTCATTTCTGATTTTGTTAATTTGGATCCTGTCTCTGTACCCTCTGGTTAGTCTGGCTAAGGAGTTATCTATCTTGTTGATTTTCTCAAAGAACCAGCTCCTGGTTTTGTTGATTCTTTGTATAGTTCTTTTTGTTTCTACTTGATTGATTTCAGCCCTGAGTTTGTTTATTTCTTGCCTTCTAATTCTGCTGGGTGTATTAGCTTCTTTTTGTTCTAGAGCTTTCAGGTGTGCTGCTAAGCTGCTAGTGTATACTCTCTCCAGTTTCTTTTTGGAGGCCCTCAAAGCTATGAGTTTTCCTCTTAACACTGCTTTCATTGTGTCCCATAAGTTTGGGTATGTAGTACTTTCATTTTCATTAAATTCTAGGAAGTCTTTAATTTCTTTCTTTATTTCTTCCTTGACCAAGTTGTCATTGAGTAGAGCATTGTTCAACTTCCATGTGTATGTGGGCTTTCTGTTGTTATTGTTGCCATTGAAGACCAGCCTTAAACCGTAGTGATCTGATAGGAGGCATGGGATTATTTCAATCTTCTTATATCTGTTGAGGTTTGTTTTGTGACCAATTACATGGTCAGTTTTGGAGAAGGTACCATGAGGTGCTGAGAAAAAGGTATATTCTTTTGATTTTGGATGAAATATTCTATAGATATCTGTTGAATGCATTTGGTCCATAACTTCTGTTAGTTTCACTGTGTCATTGTTTAGTTTGTGTTTCCACAATCTGTCCATTGATGAGAGTGGGGTGTCGAAGTCTCTCACTATTACTGTGTGAGGTTCAATATGTGCTTTGAGCTTTAGTAAAGTTTCTTTTATGAATGTGGGTGCCCTTGCATTTGGAGCATAGATGTTCAGAATTGAGAGTTCTCCTTGGTAGATTTTTCCTTTGGTGAGTATGAACTGTCCTTCCTTATCTTTTTTGTTGACTTTTGGTTGAAAGTCAATTTTATCCGATATTAGAATGGCTACTCCTGCCTGTTTCTTGGGACCATTTGCCTGGAAAATTGTTTTCTAGCCCTTTACTCTGAGGTAGTGTTTGTCTTTAACACTGAGGTGCATTTCTTATATGCAGCAAAATGCTAGGTCCTGTTTATGTATCCAGTCTGTTAGCCTATGTCTTTTTATTGGGGAATTGAGTCCATTGATGTTAAGAGATATTAAGGAATAGTGATTGTTGGTTCCTGTTATTTTTGATGTTACTTTTAGGTTTTTGTGGCTATCTCCTTTCAGTTTGTTGAAAGATTACTTTCTTGCTTTTTCTAGGGAGTAGTTTCCCTCCTTGAGTTGAAGGGCTGGGTTTGTGGAAACATATTGTGTAAATTTGGTTTTGTCATAGAATATCTTGGTTTCACCATCTATGGTAATTGAGAGTTTTGTTGGGTATAACAGTCTGGGCTGGTAGTTGTGTTCTCTTAGGGTCTGTATGAGATCTACCCAGGATCTTCTAGCTTTCCTAGTCTCTGGTGAGAAATCTGGTGTAATTTTGAAAGGTCTGCCTTTATATGTTACTTGACCATTTTCCCTTACTGCTTTTAATATTCTTTCCTTGTTTTGTGCATTTGGTGCTTTGACTATTATGTGACAGGAAGAATTTCTTTTCGGGTCCAATCTATTTGGAGTTCTCTAGGCTTCTTGAATGTTTAAGTTCATCTCCTTTAGGTTAGGGAAGTTTTCTTCTATAATTTTGTTGAAGATATTTACTGGCCCTTTAAGTTGGGAATCTTCACTCTCTGCTATACCTATTATCCTTAGGTTTGGTCTTCTCATTGTGTCCCAGATTTCCTGGATGTTTTTGGTTAGGAGCTTTTTGAATTTTGTATTTTCTTTGACTGTTGTGTCAGTGTTTTTTATGGTTTCTCCCGCTCCTGAGATTCTCTCTTCTATCTCTTGTATTCTGTTGGTGATGCTTGCATCTATGACTCCTCTTTCCTAGGGTTTCTATTTCCAGGGTTGTCTCCCTTTGTGATTTCTTTATTGTTTCTATTTCCATTTTTAGATCTTGGATGGTTTTGTTCATTTCCTTCACCTGTTTGATTGTGTTTTCCTGTATTTCCTCTTTAAGGGCTTCTAGTTGTTTATCTGTGTTCTCTTGTACTTCTTTAAGGGAGTTATTTATTTCCTTCTTAAAGTCTTCTATCATCATCATGAGAAGCGATTTTAAATCTGAGTCTTGCTTTTCTGGTGTGTTGGTATATCCAGGGCTCGCTGTGGTGGGAGAACTGGGTTCTGATGATGTCAAGTTGCCTTGGTTTCTGTTCCTTATGTTCTTGCCCTTGCCTTTCACCATCTGGCTATCTCTGGTGTTAGCTGGTCTTGCTCTCTCTGACTGTGACTTGCCCCTCCTGCAAACCTCTGTGCCAGTACTCCTTGGAGACCAGCTCTCTCTGAGAAGAATTTGGGTTTGGAGAGCTGTGGTACAGGGTCAGCTCTAGGGTGCAGACAGAAATCAGAAGGATCCTGTCTTCAGCTGTTCGTTGGTTCCTATATCCTGATGGCTCTGCGGGGGTCCCTTTTGATCAAGGAATTTGAACAGAAGTGGTGGTCTTGCCTATGCTCGAAGGTGTGTTGGTACTCCTGGAAGACCAGCTCTCTCCTGGCACTATTTGAGTATGGAGCACTGTGTCTCAGAATCAGCTCCCTGGTTGCAGAAGGAAACCGGAAGGCCACTCCTCAGTCCCTGTGCCCTGAGGGTTCTGGGCAGGTCCCTCTGAGCAGAGGTGCTGGCCTTACCCCCATCACAGGCTTGTCCACACTCCTCGGGAGGCTAGCTCTTTCCCTGTGCTATTTGAGTATGGAGGTGCATGGCACAGACCACAGGTGTAAACCGGTAAACCGGAAGGCTTTTGTCCCAGGCTGCTCCTAGGTCTCTCTGTCCTGAGGATTCTGGGTGGGTCCCGCTGTGCTGTGGTGCTTGTTTTACCTCCAATCATGGGCTTGTCCACACTCCTGGGATGCTAGCTTTCTCCCGGCACTATCTGGCTATGGAGCCCTGTGGAAGAGATTGAGGTCCCCAGCCGCAGAAGGAAACCAGAAGGCTCCTGTCCCTTGACTTTATTTTTTAAAGCTTCTACAAATATGTGGGCCCATGCATCATTTTTTTTTTCTCAGCTTGGATCATTTCACTTAACACCGTAATTTTCTTATTTATCCACATTATGTCAACTGGCATTGTTTGTTCCTTTTTATAAGTCAAATACTATTTCTTTGGTTATTTGTACCAAAAGTCCTGTATCCATTCATCTGTCAATAGATACTTGGGACATTTCCCTATGTGGCTACTGTGAATACTGCTGCAGTGAATAGGAGGATACAAATATCTCCTCAGAGTAATGCTTGCCTGCATGTGTGTGTGTGTGCGTGTGTGTGTGTGTGTGTGTGTGTATGTGTGTGTGTGTATGTGTGCACACACACATGCATACATAGAACTGAAAAACAAATTTCAATGTTTAAATGGCACAATTTAAAAAAAAAAGAAAAGAAAGTAGTGGCAGGAGAGTTGGGTGCCGTAAACTGAAGAGGGCAGGATTTGGTTTTGAAAGCTTTAGTATAAAAATCATACGCTGGGCAAAGTAAATGTCTCCAGTCTTGGCTTCCTCAATTACTGTATAAATATAGTAGTAAATATAGCAATAAAACATGCCCTCATGGCTGGGCAGCTTTTGAAGAACTCCAGTGAACCAAGGCATGCAGCAATGACTTAAAAATTCAAAAGTGCTTCACCATATTAGTTAATATTGCCAGAGAGTGGAAACACAGTCCTATCTCATAGAGAGGGGACTTGGCATGGAGCACAATTGTTGTATAATTTCAGATAAGCAGACCCACTTAGACCAGAGTAGGCACTCAGGAATTTTGAGAAATGAATGATCTAATTTCTCTTTTGTTTTTGTAAAATTGTCAGACAAATTGTTTGGTGGCATGTTTCCTCCTTTCTAACATCTGGATTTCCTGGTTCAATCAGAACGAGACATACCAAAAGAGTATAAGAAATATTTTCGGATATATTTGTAGACACGAGTCACTTGGATCTTTTCATGCATTTTATGAGTTCTTATCTCAGCTCAGCCCAGACAGTTGAGTCTTTCAATTCTCATGGACATGACATAAGTCATCAGGCGACCCTATTTATATTCAGTTTACTTGCGATGTTGTTGAGTATGCACTGGTCAAACTCATTTGTAATAGAAATATGGGGCCAAAGGGCTTGTTTGTTTTTGTAGTTGTGTGAGGGAGAAGTCTTCACTGAGGAGAGGACTCATTACCTAGGTATTTGTAAGAAGGACATCTTGAGTCTTGACTAGCCAGGAACATATGCCAACGTAAGACTGGCCTTTAAGCTCCCCAAGCAGCTCTGCATCTTTCTGGCCAGCCATGCTGATCAGTGTGAGGTTGAAGGGTGAGTGGCCTGACTGGTGAAGCAGGTGTCATACTAATCCAGGAAGACATATCCTGATATTCTTTCCTTTCCCTCAGGCCAAGGCGACCACTGTCCCTGAGCTAGGATAAGTGGACAGTCAGATAAGTTAGGTCATACTCTGTATTCACTCACATTGACTCAGTTGTATCTAATTGAATGAATGCAAAAGACAGCATGTGGTTAACCAAGCCAGAGTGCCACATGGTCTCATAGAACTGAGTGGGTAGTTAGTATACATAGAACCAAGAACTGCTAATAGAATGAGAGGTGATTCTTCCTACAAATTATGAAGTCTTCCACCAGTATTATGTTTGAACACTAATGCTACATGAATTGATGGATAGATGGTTACCTACCCTGATTCCCTAAGAAAACTCTGTCATTGCTGGGGTAAGGAGAGTAAGGGTATGTCGGCTCAGTAGAGAATTCTAAACAGACACAATGACTCAAGTAAGACTTGAAAGGAGAAAACAAGAGACTCTTAGCAACTGAAAGCATGTCAAGTTGGAATGATAAATTCTGAGGCCAGAAAAGTTGTGAGGGGTTGCACCCCTCTGAGACAGGAAACAAATTCTGCTCTTTACTTAGTGAACCATGGGAAAGGACTGCAAAAGAATTCGATAAGCTTAATGTGAAAGATGGCTTGCTGTAGTGAGGTGAAGGAAGGCCATTAGATTGGACATCAGTTCAACAGTTGAGGTAGAATGTGGTGGCCGCTAAGGAACAGGAAGCAGTGACAGGAAAATGAAGCAGACATAATGACAGGCTGCATGGGGGCTGACGAACCGTGTGAGGACTGATAAAAGTACCAGTGAGACACTGGTGCGACGGTGGTGTGCATTCACAACTCCTGGATGCAACTTTCGCTTGCACAAGTGTTGAGGGACACTGGAAGATGAAGATGGAGGAGAAAGCAAAGCTCATCTTGCACCAGACAGTTTTAGTGCTTTGTGGATTTATGTAGAGACACAGAGTAGACAGGTGGATCCCTGGTGCTAAAATTCAGCAGTTGAGTTAGAACTGGGCTGTGCACTTGATAGCCACGCACAGATGGCAAGGGAGGTGATGGGCCTTAATGAGAGGAGGAAAGAGAAGGGGACATTCCTGCTGATAGACACATGCTGCTTCTGCCAACAGGCTGTGTACTTCCAGCAACCTCACACTGATTGCTGCTGACATTAATATGTTCATGGAGTCCCAGAAGCCCATTTTCTTTTTCAGATTGATGGGAATATGTACCCACCTGAGTGTGATTGTGTGTATGTGACTTCATGTATAATTTCAAATTTTACCATGCACTGAGTTGAGATTTTATTTTCTGACACTTCTGACTGCCAAGATTTTCATGATGGTGGGAGTGAAGTGTTTTTTCTGGGTAGAATTTGTTTCCTTAACTTTGATTTTTTTAAAAAAGCACTCTCTCTCTCTCTCTCTCTCTCTCTCTCTCTCTCTCTCTCTGTCTCAGATTTGCTACTCCTTGGAACTTCTTTGTCTGGCCTCAGTAAGAGAGGATGTGCCTAGTTCTGCAGAGTTTTGATGTACCAGAGTGGGGTGATACCCAAGGGGGCTCCCCCTAGGGAGAAGGAAAGAAAGGAGAAATTATGGGAGGGGGGCTGGGAGGATAGTGGTGGATATTGGGTTATAAAGCGAATAAATAAATTAATAAAAAAGAAGTATAACTCATTATGTCCTCACAATTTCTGTCTTGCTATATGACTCTCATTCCCAAAATAAGTCTGCTGGTTCAGCAATACATGGTACTGGCACGTTCTACCCACAGATGTCCAAGCATCCTGTTTACAATGAGTGCATAGTCAGAGGTCTAGCTCTTTGCAGTGAAGATGTACTATTAGGTTTGCATTTGCATTTACATCTTTGGTTCAGTTTGTATGGGAAGAACATGTTTTTAAAGTACTTCCTATATTGTTTCCCAAGTGTAATTTTCTAACTTTTCTATATGTCTTGGGGAAGACACAGAATTTTGTAGGACCCAGATTGTGGATTTAGAAAGATTTGTGTTTGGGGTTGATAGACTTGTCCAAGGCAAATCATTCAGATCAAATATTTTCCTGTCTTTTATCTTTTTTCCCATCTTGTATATAGACAAGATAGAATTTGCTTTGAATTAAATTATTAGACAATATCAGGTGAGTGCCTACCATCTGCTGGGCTCATGTCCTGGAATACCAAGATGAAACAGCATTATCCATGCTTTCAAGACATGGATGCAGAAGAAACAGAGAAAACACAGGCAATTTTAAGGTAATATAATGACAAAGATATGGAAGTGATTAGCCTAAGGAGAATAAATAAATTATTGTGAATGCTATATGTTCTAAAAGCCTGCATCTGGTTAGTTCACTTAAGACTAACGTGCATATCTTACTTCAAATCCAAAAGGAACTCAGGGAAGGGGGAGGTAACAGAGAAGTTATGTGACTTGGGCCAAGATGATACATGAGGGCAAAACTTGACACTCTGGAAAGGAGGTAGTATACAAGAACTTGATATACCCTATATGGAGAGGACCTACTGAAAGATGGTGAGTTCACACTGACAGTGGCATCCCTGTAGATACTGGTATATTGCTCACCTAGGAGGCCATTGAGGGGCCTCAACTGTGTAAAATACTGAAATAGATAATAGTATTTCAACTTGCTGTCAAGAGGTAGAAATTCTTTCAAATGAGTTCTAATATAAAAGCATTGATCAGAAAATGTATGATACATATATATATACATATATATATATATATATATATATATACATATATATATTCATAGTATGTATGTATCAGGTGTACTATGGCTGAACTCTATTCTTTCAGTCTCATGAGTTCTTCCCTGAATGGGATTTGATATCTCATTAGCATTTCAAGAAACTGAACAACTTCCAACCTCAGGATATAATATCTAAGAATTTATGACTTTTTTTTTCCTTCTAGAATGCCATGATTATGTGCATAAAGGAAATGTTTTTGTTTGAAATGGCTCATTAGCTATGTTTCTTTCCTTTCTGTTTTAATTCCTAAACATATGGGATTTTACAAATTAGGTGGAGAGATCTTTAGCTAAGAGTTTTGCTTATAAGTGTCTAAACACAGATTTAGACCACTTATAAATGATTTCTACTCCCAGCAAAGAATTGTTTGAGGTTTACTAATACATGTTTTAGATACAAGCTACTTGAAATCAGATTGTATGACAATGAGGAAGTACAGCATCGAGTAACCAGATCCAATAACTTTGATCAGCTTGTACTTAGTGCTATGGAACTATGTGTTTCTTTCAACTCTGTCTGGTTTAGAGGCTCTTTTGAAGCTCACGTGCAGGCAGTTAATCTTAACTGGCTCCATTGATTTATAACAGGGAGAGAAACAATCACTCTTGTGAATCCAAATAACTTAAACTTGAAAAAGTTTAAGTCAAGTGATTTTGTCCATAAGCCACTAATAAAATTAAGGAGATGTCAAACAGAGAACAGATGCCTGATGGGGGTCAGTGCTTTGCAGGTGCAAAAACTTGAGTTTATTAATTAGCACTGGGGAAATATGGCAGATTTGATTTGACAAATGAGACTCAGTTTTTGATCAGAATTTATTATATATATATATATATATATGCACACACATATACACATATATATATTCTTTGCCTAATAAACTCACTTAATTTACAGATCAAAGACATCAGTGAGCATGGGCACTGTTATCTTAGCTATGGTATCATCGAGACAAAGATGTTTTGACTGTGCATACAGAGAAGATGTGGTGGCTATGTTCATCTCAGACGATTTTAAGTAGTAATGTGGGAAACAACATGCTATATAAGAAGTAGTGTGATGGATAAATTAGAAAGACCTGTGATTAACTTTTACATAATGAGAGACATAACACAGTATTATTTCCATAAATTAAGACACACTGACCCAACAGGACAGGGACCATATTTTGTCAGCATATACAAATATATCAGTGTTCGATAAGGGAACTCGAAGAAGTAAGGAATCTCTGCAGATCTGACAAAGCAACAACAAGCAGACCAAAACAAAGGAACTGACAATTAACTATGAATTAACTATGAGCATACACTATGAAAGTTGGGGGTGGGGCAAAAGGAAAGTGAAATTTAGAGGTGGGGTGGGGATTGACTTCATCTCTGAGAATGAGAGAAGACTGCTCAGAAGAGGAATGGTTTTCTTTGTTGTTGAACAACAGAAATTTGGAGAACTTGAGTAATACATTTGGAATGCAGTGAATACTGCAAACAGGGAACAGGACACAAATGGTCTTGATGGCAAATGAGAAATGTGTGTGTTGTCTCGGGAAAGGAACTGCTCGAAATTTTTAAGTAGAAAAAGAATAAGGACTAATTGGTACATAGATACATTGTGCTAATCATCTTTTCATTACTACAACAAAATACTAGAGGTAATACATTCTTAAATATATATATATCTCCTCACAATTTTGAAGGTTCATCCCATGGTCAGCTAGTCCCATTGCTTTTGAGTATATGGTAAACAGCACATGGTGGAATGATTTCCTCTCATGGCAACCAAGAAGCAAAGATAGAGCAAGAAGTGGGTTTTGTTCTAATAACCTCTACAAGAACATCCTTGATGACCTTTCTTGCTTCTATTAGGCCCATCTCTTAGAAGTTCCAATGTTGCCATGGGCCAGGGAACCAAACTCTCAATAGGTGGGCCTTTGGGAGTATTCAAGTATTATAGTACTACACTCAAGAAGCAAGTTAGAACCTGGGTTTAAAGGTGTGTGTGTGTGTGTGTGTGTGCGTGTGTGTGTATGTGTGTGTATTTAAAGCAATCTGCGATGAGGGAAGAGTATCTGCATTAAGAAACTGACAATGTAGATGGAAACTTGGAAAGATATATGAACATATTAAGGTCCTAACGTTTGGCCAGTGTGGTTTATTAAATATTGGGAGATGAGAAAAGAAAGGACTCAGAGTGATCAGAGATTCTGCCTCATGAGTGACAGGGCTATTATAGGAAAGGGAATGTGAAGGAAAAGGAAGAGAAGACTTAGCTCTCTTTAGCATGTGTTGAGAGTGATTCATGGTGGCGCCAGACAAGCACAACGAGGTCTAATTACACTTAATACCGTTATTAAGAAAGTGTCATGAAGTGAAGACAAAAATTTTCACGATTAATGTAGTGGAAGTAGGATGAACTATTTCAAAATCTCAGGAAGAATATGCAGAGGGAAAGAAAAAGTGTCGAGCACTGAAGAATGCAAAGGAAAAAGTAGGGGTATGAAAAGAGGAATAGGGGAATGTACTTAGAAAATAATGCAAGAATGAAAATAAGAGGTGAAATTTGTTAAATAGAAAGAAAACTCTGGAGGCAGCATGTTAGACTTCTAGGGAATTGGGCCCTACTTGTGTGGATAAGGGCTCTACATTTTGGACTATCAGCAGGTCTTGTAGATGGTACTCTTGAAATTCACTTCCTGCCTGTTCTTCATTGCTATTGCCACCTCCCAAGACCCAGAGCCATTACCCTTGTGATGACAGTCAATTGTGGGTTCTCTTCTACTTTAATTTTAATTACATCAAAGTACTCAATCTAATTTTAAATACATTATATGAATTTATGAAATTCTCAAACAATAAAAAGCTTTAAAAAATAAATTTAAAAGATATAACATTTATATTATTTTGCAAGTCACTTAGACTACCCTGACCAACCATTTGAAAGGTTTTTCCTACCTAGTATTGGCAGTTTTGGTAGTCTATGGTTCTTTTGGAGAACATTGTCTTGAAGATTATTGATGTAGCCATTGATTGCCTCTTGTGGTTTAACAGTGGGCCCTTATTGCTGAGGATCCCTCACTTAGGACACAGAACTCCTATGGCTCAAGCTGGATCTAACCTGAAACTGTCTTTATTGTTCTCTACCTTCCATAGTTCAAGAAAATGCTATGCAAGTTGCTGGGGGAAGGGGGGAGAGTGGGAAGCATTTAAATAGTTATACCTAACTGGAAGAGGTATGGAACAAGACAATTACTATTGTGGCAAGATATGCATAAAGATGCAATAAGAGGCATTCAGATATTGTTGGTGACCAACAATTGTCTAAATGGACTTAAGACCCATTCAACAGGAGAAAAATCAAGGCTGGTATAGGAAACCTAGTCAGCTTCATGGGGCTAGTGAGGGTATGGAATTTATAAAAGAACCTACTGCCAGCACTTTTCTAGGCCACCATCTCTCCTTACTATATTCTAAATCTTATACCCACAGGTAAGTGCAGCTACCAACTTTCATCAAAGAAGCTTCTCTTTACAGTAAATGGAGATCATCACAGAAGACCACAACTGGACACAGGACAGAGTTTATCAGATGCTAGAGCATAGCTCCAAAGGGTACCTCCCCATAAGAGCTCCCACATCTGCAACTCAGGGAACATCGTGGGGAAGAGGGCAGAGCAATCGTAAGAGTCAAATACCAGGAAGGCTGCTGTGAAACAGTCTCTTCGAAAATGGCTGCATAAACAAGACAAGAACAATAGCAATATAATTGACATGTCAGTGTGGCAAGAGGAAATTTTCATGGTGTCTCACCCCTGACCAAAAGACTATGGACAACTCACGACTGTTGGGAGAAAGAGAGTTAACCTCTTTCAGGGCTGAGCCTCCTTATTGGCTGTGCAGTGCAGAGTGATTAGCCTTGAAACCATAAACACACAAACAAGCCAAGTGGACATATATGTCTGTGAATGCACATTCATCTATCCATATATTCATATGTCTGTACGTAACTAAAGAAAAAGAGGCTGCCAATTTGAGAACAGTGGGCGTCTGGGAAGGGTTCGAGGTAGGGTAGCTGGGAGGGACCTAAGGGAAGAAAGGGAGGGGGACAGTGATGTAATTTTTTTCAGATAAAACCATTAAAAGTAAAATTATAATTTAAAAAAGGAAATGCAAAAATTGTAAGCGACATCATGCCTCTTGTCTGCTTATACACTTTAGCTCTCTTTTGAAGAGAAAGGAGAGAAGGAGGAGAAGAAGGAGAGATCTTTCAGATTATATTATGGCTTGCTGCCAATTTCTCCAACTCACCTCCTTGCCTTTCCATTTTTGGCCTCCACAGTCCTACACTCTGTTCTGCTGCAGTACACTTTTCTGCAAATGCTGTCATGGTTTCTTTATTTTTATCTTCCATGCTTCTACTCAAGTCCTGTATGCTCAGACTAATCTTCCCTGGTTACTCCACGCCTATTAGTCTACCAACCACCTGAATCTTTCTTATTTCATTTCCTTCACACTGTTTATCTTCATAAGATGATGTACACCTTCGCCAAGCAACATTATAAATATATTTTTATATATTTCACCTAGTTGCCATAGTGATGCTGTAGGTAGGTACCTGGGTCCATTGGCTTCTCTTTGGAAAATGAAGCTATTACAAATTGTCTGAGGAGAATGGACACAGGAATTCTACATAGCAATCTACAGCAGTGAAGTTCGGAGGTAGTGGTGGACACATTCAGTGTTGGGGGAAATCCGTGGACTGTAGGCATTCTGGGGAAAGTCATGACCACAAGGTGAGAGTGTTGGAAGAGATCTAGAAGTCTGATGTGTCCGTCATGAGCTTCTGACAATTCTGTCTTTCAAGTTCATGGACTTTCTCTCAATGGGGTGTTGTAGCATTGAACTGCCTTGGTAAGGGAATTCTGGGAAGCAGAACTCTAAGCCCTGAAATAGATGTGGTCAGGGTACTACATCAACAGTAACTAAGCAGAATGGCACTATTGTCTCTTTATCAGCAAAAGAAACTAAGGTAACAGATAATGTCAATTATAGTAAGTGTAACTCATGGGAAGACCCAGTCATGTGGCTGCTGAGGCTTGCTTCCTGCTACTGTGGCATACATCTTTATTTAGTATGTAAATTCTGCCATCAAATGGATCTTTCTGGCTTGTTCCTAGCATCCTCTGCTGAACACTAGCAGTAAGGATTCACTGTTAGTTCCTCAAAATACATGAGTTCAGGACTGAAAACTTAGAAGAAACTAGGAATGGTTTGGGTTAGCCATAACCTCACATAACCACTGTCAATGAAGCAATTGAGGAAAGATCAGAATAGAACAAGGAAAAGAGTGAACAAGATAAGAATTCTGCAAGTATAGACAATGCTTTCAGGTGGTGTGTCCCTGTATACATGCTGATGTCTCGTGACACCAAATGCTTTCATACTGGAGTTCACATTTATTAGGCCAACATGAAGTGACACCTGCACGTTTTGTATTCATCCATGTTCTTGTGTATTCTTTGTTCTTTATGTTGCTGGTTTCCCCGTACCGTCAAGTGAATCTATGCTTGCACTTTTTTATACTGCTGTTTGTGGAACACGGATTATTTCTACTTTGGGGGTTATTACAAATGAACTCTTCTTGGGGATTTTACTGAATGGCTTCTGATGTTAATAGTTGTCTGTCATTTGCACATAACTCAAATGGGATTTCTGAATTGTAGGATGGCTACATAATGCAGCCAAAATGTTTTCCAAGGTGACTGTCCTATCATACTGGTTTAAAATCTCCAGACAACAAAAATCTCAGACACTCACATTCTCATAGCTCCTCTTTAAATTCATGGTTTTTCTTTTAGTTAAGGAACTCATTATAAATTTAGAATAAGATTTGTACACAGAGAAATGTAACTCAGTATGTAGTGCTATATGGTGAATGTACAGTAGAATACAAATCAAGGAACTCCAGGGATATCTAGACACTTCCCCTTGTTCAGAAGTCTAAAGACAGCCTGGCAATTGCTGCCCCCATTGCCACTTTCCCACCTCTGTTGTCTGCATTGCCACATTCCTCCTATCTTTTTGCATTTGTTGGACGTACCTTTTACATTCAGCGGAGTGCACAGATCTCCAGCGATCAGGGAGTGCACAGATCTCCAGCGATCAGTTGCATGAGTTTTGGCAATTAGACACATCTGTCCAGCCGGCACTCAACACAGGTTACAGTCTGCATTCTTCACCATCCGCAGTTCCCTCACACCCCTCTCCAATCAGCCCCCTCCCTTAATCCCTGCTAACAGGAAAACAGGTTTCTTTCTGTAACTTGCCACTTGTACTTCCTCAAACCTCAGCAATATCCCCCGAGGGAGAAGTGGTTGTAAATTTGGGGCTTGACTCCATTCCATCCATGAACAAAGCAGGACTCATCAAAACGCTTAGGGTTTCTTTTCCTTGGTAAAGTACCTGAGCATTGACGGGTACTCATGGCTGATGAGTACCACTGAAGTAGAAATCAGTCAACATTTCTCAACCCAGAAAGAAAATGATTTACCAGTTTTGTTTCTAAGTAGTTTAGTAGATATATAGTTTAAAATATTTGTTTCTTTCCTAAATTGTTATGGGAGACTTATAGGGCTAACAAACACACACACACACACACACACACACACACACACAAGCACCCTACATGTACATATACATACCACATACATATGCCACACACACCACGAACACAAATGTGTATGCATGCATATGCATCACACTACACACATGCATACTACATACACACATACACCACAAATGCACACACTACACACACCAGCACACACACAAGCACACAAGCCACACATACACCACACACACATGAACACTCTATATACACATATTGACACACACGCACATTACACACTAATACACGTATTCACATGTACATGCCCACACACTACTTGAAATTTGCACATCTATTTTCTTTCTACAAACAATCTTAAGAGGATTTTCCAGCAAGCACTTACTAAATGCCTGTTGTATTCTTAAGATAGCACTTGTGGGAGTTAGAAAAAGAAAATAAACAATGGTCCTTTAACGCAGGTAGCTGACATATATTTGAGAAGAGAAGCACACTCAAGTAACACTATTAGTATGAAGGAGTGTTGAAGACATCGGAGAGCATCTCGCCTTGGCTGAGTCATTTGCCTGCTAGAACATGGTTTCCTCAGTTACAAATGATGAGAGGCTTGATTTCAACCAGTGGTGGTTATCACACGTTTACATGAAACACACTGAGCCAGATGATGGGGCTGGCCAGCTGAGTAGCTGCCCAGGATATCCATCTAGATGAGGTGTTAAAATAGCAATGGAAATATAATAAGACGAAGAAAACTGAGTCTACAAGAGGCCCCTTCAGGAAGGATACCATATGTGGTCCCAGCAAAAGCTGTTTGGGAAGCTGGGTGAGATTCCCAAGGAGCATGCCTAAGGAACACCAGATGGAGGATAAACCCTCGGAAGGAAGGCAAGGGAATCTGGTTTACTACTGAGCTTTTGTTCTGCTCAACTGCAAGTTTGGGTTCCATCCAAGATGCCTGGGACAATCGAGAGGAGGCTGAAGTTCTGCACAACCAGCCCTGCTTTTCTGCCCTTTTTTACATATATGATGAACACATATTTTAAATGACAGTCCAAATGTGGCACGTACATATTAGCTCTGCATGCCTCAGCCTCATTGTTAGCGCCTATCTCCTTTACAAAGGGGATTTATTCAGAGCCCCCCGTACAAAAACATCAAAGGAAACGACTGGCTGCTTAAATTAGCCATTGAACTGAAGCCTTGTTGGCTTGGCTTCCCTTCAGAACGGTCCATCACATGTTGGTCCCCAGTGAAACACTGTTTGAAAACTGCTGATGTGCATCATTTCCAGTTTGGACCACTCATGCCCTATGATTATGTGACAAGGTAGAGACACCCGGAGAATTAAATTACAGAGTTTTATTTCTTACTTTCTATGTCTCTTATGCTATAAAGTCCTGGCAGGCTGGGTACTCACTAAATCACACAGGCTTAGTTTATAGGCACAGCAAGTCTCCTATCTCAGATTTGCAAGTACTAGAATTACAGGTATATGCCACTGTGTCTGGCTCCTAATAAATCATTTATCAATATTAATATTAGCAATTATCTAGTTAAATGAGATATTTTGAGAGAAATGAAACATACACGTGCTGTGCTATAATGATCTCTCAATTTTTTGTTTTGTTTTGTTTTTTCTTTTTTGCATCTCTTAGCCTGACTTGTATTCTGCAAATTTCCCTGAACTTTTTTGTGCTAGACTCTTTTATTTCCATGAACTCTTTTTCATTGCAAAATTAGTAGCAAAATTAGAGTTATGTAACAGCAACCAAAATTCTTTTATGGTTGTGGTCACCACAACACAGAAACTGTATTAAAGGGTCACAGCGTTAGGAAGCTTAAGATCTGCTGACCTATTAATTAACATACTTCTGAGGTCCATTTTGGTTTTGAGGTTATACATTGCATTACTATTTTTTCTCAGTTCTTTTTCTAGCTTAGTCCTCTTTTTTCTGAACAGCTAATTTTCTAAAGGTTTACAGGGAAATCTTGATTTAAATTAATGAATACAGGTGAAAGACAAGATTAACTGATAAAGGCTGATCTTCTGGTTGTCTGTTTTCTAAGGTACCCTTCTTTTAGGAGACAGTAATTCAAACTTGAGGTATGTTGATTACCAGGCTTCACTTCACTGGGTTTTCCCTCTGCTGGGCTGTGATGAAGAAAATTGGAGGTTTCCTAGGAAACATCTTCCTCAAGCATGTTCTTCATTCCTTGTGGAACGTTCTGTATGTCTCCACTCAGGGAAGATCTTCCTGTTCTGTGAGGAGGTGAGAGGACCCAGTCACCCCAGCTGAATCTCATAGGCAAGTACCCACTCACCAGCTCAACCTCTGTTTTGTATCACATTTGCTCTACCCTATTTATTCGCGAAAGTTCTAGCATGGAAGTTTCCTTGTGAGGTAGCTTTCTTCCTATGCACTTTCTGAATCTCGCTCCTGTTGTTCAAGATTTACTTGTTTAATGGCTGTCACTCTCTCTATTGGTGTGCCATGGTTTTAATTCTTTGTGTACTGTCCTGTAGTGGCATACTGAAGATGAGGCTGTTGTATGTGTTCTTGCTTCATTTTGTTGCTGTAACAGATATTATGAGATAAAGCAACTTCTAGGAGGAAAGGGTTTATTTCAGCTTACAGGTTACAATCCTTAATTGAGAGAAGTCAGAAACTTGAAATGGAAACCCTGGGAAAATGTTATTTTCTGTCTCACTTACAGGCTTGTACTTGGTTAGCTTTACTGTACAATCCAGGGCCACCTGCTCAGGGAATGGTGTCACCCACAGAGGGCTTGTCTTCCTATATCAATTAGTGATCAAGACAATCCCCCACAGACATGACCACAAACCAATTTGATCTAGGCAATCCTTTAGTTAAAATGTCTTTTCAGATGATTCTAGGCTGTGTCAAATTCACAGTTAAGGTTAACTAAGACAGTATGGATAAGGGAGGCTCATGAGACCCCACCCTAAGCTGAGGAACAGTTGACGATGGATAGCTGCTGGGGGTGGAGGAATCATTTTTGTTTATTTGTATTTGTTTTCAAGGATGTGGCCCCTAGTAGGTTGACCATGTTTGGTGGATTGTTCTACACCCATATGGATATGGGCAGCACTAATTTTATGTAATGGATTATAAAAGAATTAAATAATTAAATAAGAAAAAGATAAGAAGTTGGGAAGGGGTCAGGAAAGACTTGGAGTAGGTAGTGGGAGTGGATACTATCTAAAAAAATTGCATATATGTATGAATTATCAACACATCTTTTGAAAAAGATGAGGTTGCTGGAAAGTCTCATTCTAAATGTAAATACTAATGTCTTATTTTAGACTACCAAAGTCATTAATGAAGTGTCCCTTCCCAATAAAATTAATTTTTATTGTTGTTTTGTTTTGTCTTGAGAGAGGGTTTCCATATGTAGTCCTGTCTGTCCTAAAACTCACTATGTAGACCAGGTAGAACTTGAACTCACAGAGCTCTGCCTGCCTTTGCTTTCTGAGTGCTGGAATTAAAGGTGTGTGTAGCATGACTCCAGCACCAAATTCTGACTAAATCATCTCATTTCTAAACAAACCTTTTGGTTACTGTTGAGCTGAAATATATAGTGTAGGTGCATTTTAGAAAAGCATGTTTTGTTTTACAAAGCATTTTTAAAATGCTCTCACAAATACTAGATTCTGTGGGGCAGTAAATTTGATATTCTGTTTGTGCTGTAGTCCCTACATGTAGACTCTGTAGCATTTGTACTTTTGCAGCATATGTGCATTTCTAGGGTACAGTTGTGTGGAGCTGGGATCGTGCTCACTTTGAACTCACTCCTACCTTAATTCCTATAGAACCACGTATCCTTGCACTGAAGAGAATGGTTTTGAGCTCAACAATGACAGCATGGTGATCCATGAAGACAGACAAACAGCACCCAAGGTACCTCACTTTCCACTGTTCTTGCTTTGAATTTGTATTCACTACAGTGATGCACAGAGAAAACCATGAACTGAGTGTTTTACAGGCAAGTAGAACTTTTAGTTAATCAGTGAGGCATTCTATTAAATGGGGACACTATTTTGAGTGGTATTCTCGTCTTCTGTTTCTAGGTTAAATATCTGTTTCAAAGTATGGAACAAATGAATGAAGGAACAGTAGTTGTTTCTGAAAGTTATTTCATGGTAAAGATAAAGGAAATATTAAAAGATGATCTGCTGGGTGGCAAACATGTTGCATATCACTGCTTTCTGTATTTTGGTGTATGGACTGAAAAATGTAAGTCTATGCATGCATGGACTCAGACTGCCCATTTGAGCCAGAATCAAAGCTAAGATGAGGCTATAGGATTAAAATTGTTAAAAGGTATGTTTAAAGCAACATACAGAGACATCAGAACTACCATCGTTTTGAATCAACAGCGCTTGGTCCTTTGATATGAACAGATGCACTGTGAATGGTGTCCTTACACTTTTAGCTTTGTCAGTCCTTCTAAGAGGAGCACAAATCCCTCTGCCCCTGTTGTGGCTTCTCAGGCTGCTTCAGCTCAGACTTGGTCTTATAAACCTTGTTCATGATCTAACAGCTTTTGTATCTGTTTTTATTCATATAGTGATGTCTTTAAGGCTAGAGACCACACCTGAAGGAGTCACTATATCATCCATAACATAAGCCTGTCCCAGGAATGTTGCTGGAATGGGGCTGGTCATGTAGGCTAGGCTTAAAAGAACTTCAATAGTAACTTACTTGAAGGTAGACTTTTACAAAACAGCTCATTTATTTGGAAACCACACTGAAATATTTTTATTACCTTTTTACAGTCTAGCCGTTGCCCCTTCCTGGTCCCCCTCCCACAGTTCCTCATCCCATTCCTCCTCCCTGCCCACCCCCCATCTCCAAGAGGATGCTCTCCCAGCAGGCATCCCCACTCCCTGGAGCCTCAAGTTCCTTGACAGTTAGGCACATCTTCTTTCAAGGAGGCCAGACCAGGCAGTCCTCTGCTGTATAGGTGTCAAGGGCCTCAAACCAGCTAGTGTATGCTGCCTGGTTGGTGGCTCAGTGTCTGAGAATCTCACAGGTCCTGGTTAGTTGAGACTGTTGGTCTTCCTATGGGGTTTCCCTCTTCATCAGCTTCTCCCAGCCTTTCCCTATTTCAACTACAGGGACCCCTGACTATAGTCCAATGGTTGGGTGTATCTGCATCATTCTCAGTCAGCTGCTTGTTGGGCCTCTCAAAAGACTACCATGCTAGGTTCCTGTCTGTAAGTGCACCATAGCATCAATAATAGTTTCAGGCCTTGGAGGCTCTCCTTGAAATGGATCCCAAGTGGGACTAGTCACTGGACCTCCTTTCCCTCAGTCTCTTCTCCATTTTTGATCCCACAGTTGTTTTAGACAAGAGCAATTCTGGGTCAGAATTTTTGACTGTGTGATGGCAACCCCATCCCTCCACTTGATGCCCTGTCTTTCTACTGGAGGTGAAGTCGACCAGTTACCTCTCCCCACTGTTGGACATTTCATGTAAGGTCCTTACCTTTGATTACTGAGAGTCTCTCACCTCTCAAGTCTCTGGTACTTTCTAAAGGATCCCTGACACCCCCCCCCCACAAGGTTGCATATTTCCATCCATTCTGCTGGCCCTCAGGGCTTCTTTCCTGTCTCCCCCAATACCTAATCATGTTCCCCCTTTTCCTCCCCCTTCCCCTCTTCCACCTAGGTCCCTCTCTCCTTCTGCCTCCCATGATTATTTCCTTCTCTCTCCCAAGAGGAATTGAAGCATAACATAGTAAAAATGGTCATCCTAACAAAAGCATTCTACAGATTCAACGGAATCCTCATCAAAATTCCAACACAGTTCTTCACAGACATGGAAAGAACAATTCTCAATTTCATATGGAAAAACAAAAAATCCAGGATAATGAAAACAATTCTTAACAATAAAAGAACTTCTGGAGGAATCAGCATCCCTGACCTCAAGCTGTACTGCAGAGAAATAGTGATAAAAACTGCTTGGTATTGGTACAGACACAGACAACTTAAGTCAATCAATGGAATAGAATTGAAGACCCAGAAATAAACCCACACACTTATGGTCACTTGATCTTTCACAAAGAAGCCAAAAATATACAATGGAAAAAAGAAAGCATCTTCTATAAATGTGCTAACTGGCAGTCTGTATGAGGAAAAATGAAAATAGACCCATATTTGTCACCTTGCACAAAGCTCAAGTCTAAGTAGATCAAGAACCTCAACATAAAACAAGATACACTGAATCTAATACAAGAGAAAGTGAAAAAGAGCCTCAAACTCATTGGCACTGAGGGGGGGATTTCTTAAACAGAATGCCAGTGTTTCAGGCTCTAAGATCAAGAATTGATAAATGGGACCTCATGAAATTGCAAAACTTCTGTAAGGCAAAGGACATAGTCAATAGGACAAATCGGCAACCTACAGATTGGGAAAAAAACTTCACTAACCCTACATTTGGTAGAAGGCTAATATCCAAAATATATAAAGAATTCAAGAGGCTAACTTCCAAAAAAGCAAACAATCCAATCCAATAATGGGGTATAGAGCTAAACCGAGAATTCACAACAGAGGAATCTCGAATGGCTGAGAAGCACTTAAAGAAATGTCCAAAGTCCTTAGCCATCGGAGAAATGCAAATCAAAATGACTCTGAGATTCCACCTTACACCAATCAGAATGGCTAAAATCAAACTCACATGCTGGCAAGGATGTGGAGAAAGAGGAACACTCCTTCATTGCTGGTGGGATTGCAAACTGGTACAACCACTCTGGAAATCAATCTGGAGAGTCCTCACAAAATTGGAACTAGATCTACGTGAAGATCCGGTTCTACCACTCTTGGGCATATATCCAAAACATGCCCTGCCATACCACAGGGATACATGCTCCACTATGTTCATAGCAGACTTATTTGTAATAGCCAGAAGCTGAAAACAACCCAGATGTCCCACAAACAAAGAATGGATACAGAAAATGTGGTTCATTTACACAATGGAATACTATTCAACTATTAAGAATGAGGACATCATTAGTTTTGCAGGCAAATAGATGGAACTAGAAAATATCAACCCAAAAGGACATGCATGGTATATACTCACTAATAAGTGGATATTAACCAAAAACTACAGAATACCTTGGATACAATCCACAGAACTCAAGAAGGTTAACAAGCACACTGAAATACTAACTTCCAATTTGTGTTAATTTTATAAAGTTTATTTGGGGGAGCAAATAGTAGAGTATGATTATGTAGCAGTGGGTTTTTTCACTAGCTGCACCTAAACAACAACTCCAAAAGACTAAAAAGTGTAATTGCAGATATGTTCTGGTCTGTGACAAGACCATTGGCACAGGCTTGTCACCTGATTCAGAAGGGGTTAATTTAAAAGATAACATTCTTGAATTTGCTGTTTTTGTTACTTGAGTATCATCCCCTACTGATGTCATTTTTATAGCATTTTTAAAAGCAATCAATCAGTTACACAGAAGGTATAGGTTAACTGAAATGTTATCACAGGTTAAAGACAATGTTCTGAGTTCAGGAGGAATTTCTGATTTGTGTTTCTCATAGTCCAAGCAAGCATAGTTGTCATCAAACACATTCCATGACATATAGCTCAATATCTGTAGAGGAATAGGAAAGAGTGTGGCAGTTGTGGCAAAGAAGAGGCTATCAGCTTCTATCATTAAGATTCGCTTTGGGTTTTTACCCGCAAAGACAATGAATAGACTGGGGAAGTGGTGAGAGATGAGTCTCAAACCAAAGACCTTTCATTTGGAAAGCCCAGGCTCTGTTTGGACAGAACCAAGCTTTATCAGGTCATGATGGAGGAGAAAGGGATAAGATGAGGCTTGTTTAACAAACACAAATATTAGATACTCAGGGATGCTCCATCCAGGATAACTAAAAGGAAGATAAAATTTCAACACTGTGAAATACACTTCTGGAATTCATTAGCCCAAGTAATGGTCCTGACCAAAGTTTAGTATATTGCAAAGAGTTTTTAATCCATTCATG
Source organism: Uromys caudimaculatus (assembly GCA_028551405.1). Taxonomy (NCBI): domain Eukaryota; kingdom Metazoa; phylum Chordata; class Mammalia; order Rodentia; family Muridae; genus Uromys; species Uromys caudimaculatus. The sequence goes on from CM052705.1 coordinate 27,730,168, forward strand.
GATGACAGAGATAACAGGGCTTATTAAGGGAGGCTAGGATGGTGGGACACTTCCCTGACCTCTGGTGATAATGTCGAATGTTACATCCTGGCCCTCCATGTCTTACATCCTGGCCCCCCAGGACTCATTCTTTGGGTCATCCTTAGAGACAGTCTTTTGGATTGAAGAACATGGGACTGACCCAGGGGCACAATTCTGATGTTCTCCTGTTTCATCTGACTGGGCTAAATATTAACTTTGAGTCAGGAGTGTCTGTCACCAAGTCATCTGTCTTGGTAAATGCTGATGGAGTCTCAGCATTACGAGGGGGTAATGAATTTTCCCTGCTGACAGTGAGAATATCCACACCGAGCTGCCATAGAGATTTCTGCTTCCCACAATGTTTATGACAGTAAATTAGGCCATGGAGCCTACTAAAGATTGTTTACATAACCCCTGGTACCTAGTGTATTTGTCAGTCCCACTCTGTGGATGGAGACTGCAGTAGAGCCAGAAAGCGTTTGAAATATAAGACTGTAGATAACATATGGAAGCTGCAGGCTATTCACTAGAACCCACACTTGCTTTCTTGGACCCTAGACCTTGTGCATCCTTCCTCCTCTTTTCTCTTGGGTCCTTGCTTTATCTTTCTTCATTTTTTCTATCTTTTTTTGCTTCAATTCCATACCTAAGTAAATTAGCTTGGGATTTCATTTTAGGCCTGGTTTTGGTTCCTCTGCTTCCACCCTCCATAGCCATTTTACCTTTGAAGAAAGTCAGCTGTACAGAGTGAGTGTAAACTATTTTAAACTTAAATTATTCCCAAATCCACAGGCCCAGCGGGAAACGTGTCTTTCTTGGTTCTGAGTCAGGAACTCATCATGCAGATCTGGCTGCCTGGAAGATGCTGTTTAGATCAGGTTAGCCTCAAACTCACAGAGCTTTCTTTTGCCCACGGAAAGCTGGGACTTAAAGGTATGAACCATCACACCCAGCAGTAATTTGTGTCTTAATTCTTTGTATTGTATGCAATCACCTTCAACTTAGTTTTATGCTAATACTTATGAGTTTACTAATTAATACAAAACCTTGTTTGTTTTATAAGGAGAAAGAGAGAGAGAGAGAGAGAGAGAGAGAGAGAGAGAGAGAGAGAGAGAGAGAGAGATGCTTGAATTTGGTTCTCCTGCTTCTGTCCTCCATAGCCATTTTACCTTTGAGGAAAGTCAGATGTACAGACTGAACAAGAGAGACTCCTAAAAACAATGCTTGTTGAGAATCCTTTCAATAGAAACAGGATTTGGGGAAACACGACATACATTTTGCAAAATATTTTTGAAATTCATATGAAGGATTTTGCCTGGTGGTAAATTTTGTCATTTGACAATGGAATATGACTCTTTTTTAGAGGCAAAGTAATTTATTTTAGAACAGTAATATACCTAGGAAAGCCCATAATGTGGATGGACCTAACAGCAAGATTTTAAAGTACGTGAAAAGATGGGCTGAACAGAGAAAGAAGCTTACAATTCCAGCTCTCAGCACTTCTCCCCAAGTACAGATGCGTGCTGCATCCCCTTCAAGGGCCCAGAGGAGAAGCCATACCTATCTATCCACCACATCTACTCAGATCTCATGAAGAGTAAGGCCAGATGGAAATCTTGAAGCCTTATAACAAAGAGCATCATAGGCTACTAGTAACCAAAAGAACACATAGACAGAAAGTTAGCAAGGTCAGAGTCACCTAGAACTGCATGGCGTCTACACAACTAATGTCAGTGATTTGAGTTTATAGAGACTTTATCCACCATCATAAAGCACAGGACTGCTCAAGTCCGAGCAGAGACTTCACTGACATGATATTGTTTCAGGACCATTGAATAAAGCTCAACAGATTACAAAGAACTGAAGTCATATACTATATGCTGCTTCGGTGTAAAAAGGATTTAAACTAGAATTATTAACAGAATGCTATTAGCGAGTAGCATAAAATTCTCAAATGATTCCAATTTAAACAGTGTCCTTATAAATAAGTAACCAAAGAAAAGTATAAAGGTAATTTAAGTTAATTAAAAAAAAATCTATGAAAAGACAAGTAATACTGTTGAGGTAATATGTAGTAAGAAGTATATAACACTAGAATACAATATGCTAGAAAATAAGAGTGCATGTCAAGCATTCTGAGTAATTACTGCAAACATCACAATTAACAGACCAACTGCTATGTATAATATCAGAGGCAAGGGTCAGTGATACAGAGGGATACAGGACTGCCCAGCAGCTAAAGACGCTTGTCATCAAGCCTAATGATAGAAGTTTCATTCTCAGAACACAAATGATGAGAGGAAAAAATTCAAAAACTCCTGCAAGTTATCGTCTGATCTGCTATGGCAATGCATGCAATTACATACATGCATGTACACACACACATGCACACACACACACACACATGTACACACATATATATAAACACACACACACACTTAACTAATAAGTTAACAAATAAATAAAATTAAGAATTGAAGAGACACATTAGCTTGAAGGGAGTGTGATGAGCATACACAGAGGCCATGAATATATTTATGACATCTCAATTCATTGCTTAGTATTTTATTTGATTTGGTGATATAAGATGGCCAGATTAATTCCAACATACTAGGAAGGTTCCTGTGTATAGTTTCCCTTTTTAACTATAGTCCATAGTTCTGAAGCAAAGTGATAAGAATGGAACATTCTATGCATTTGAAAATGCTATTTAATTGGGCAGAAAGTAGACAATAAAATATATTGTCTTATACTTAGAGAAAAAATGATGAATGTTCAGTGTCAACTTGGTGCAGATTATAGTAATGTTGGGAGACTCATTAGCTCAATTTAGAACATTTAAGATACACACACACACACACACACACACATACACACACACACACACACACACACACACACACACACGCACACACTCTAAAAAGGGAATGTAATACTTCATAGTGAGGCATATTGGAAAGACAGTTTAATCAAATGCTAAAATCAATGAGAACCACAGGCTCCAATAGAATTTTTGTTACAGAAATTTTAAATCTTATAAATTAATAGGCAAAATCTACTTAGAAACAAAAGTGTGCCAAACTGGTTGGTAAATTCTTAAATACTGTCATTAGAAAACAAAAGTTCTGCAACATTCTGCAACGATTACTATCTTAGGTAGCAATAATAAGAACAGCACATATGGGACTGGGTGATGGGGTGATAGCTAAAGCTATATCTGCATTCCTAAAACCCACATAAAAGCTGGGCACAGATATTTAAGCTTTTAACACCAGTACTGGGGCTGGGAGTTAGACACAGATGGGTCCCGATGACTCTCACTGGCCAGGAAGTCTAGACCAAATAGCAAGTTCCAGGTTCAATGAAAGGCCTTATCTCAAAAAACACTGTGGAGAGAAGTGGAGGAAGCCATGTGACCTCAACTCCTGGCCTGCATATGTGCATGCAAATTAGTTTCCCCCTTGTATGCTGATGTTGTAAGGATAAGTTTTGGTAAAGTCACTTTGTGCTAGGCACGGTGATGCCTCCTGGAACTAAACTTTGGAAGCTGAGGGTTGAGGACGGTGAGTTTGTTTGGGACACAAGGCAAGACCCTGTCTCTGAACAAGCCAACAAGCCACACTTTTGTATTTCTTAGTGTTATATTTTATCTTACCAAGTGTTTATAAATGGAAACTTTAAAAACAATGCTTATCGCATTGTAACAATTAAGTGTGGATTCTATAGTCCAATCTGATGAGCTTCTGACATTTATGACACAACTTTTTTGTGACATAAATGTAGAAAGATAATTGTTGAAGTATTTATTTGCTATTACTAATTTAACATGCCAGAATTTATCACACCTAGATCTGAGTTTCTTCCTAACTTGGAGGAGATATCGGTCAGTATACATTTACCAGAAGAGTTGTAAAATAGTTAGAGAACACAGTGTAAACATCCAGAGCACACAGGATGAACTAAAATTATCGGTGATGCCATTTCAAAATGCTAAACATACTTTTAAAATTCTTTTAAAATACTTTGTCAAAATTCTGCTGACTATCGTGAACCTATTTTTAATATGTTGAATAATTTTAATCCATTAAAATAATTCAATTAGATAACATCATTGGAATATATTTTGTTCAGAGATTGTAGCTATCCATTTGTATTTAATGAATTATTCTAGAATTCCTATGTTTTTGGAAAAGAGAGCAATGAGAAAGTCACAGAAACTTACAAATAAGATTTATATTTTTAGTTGTGAAGAAATTTGACTTGGAAATATATTTCTGGATGTGATGTATGGGCGATACACCTGGACACCTGATTAGTATTTTCAGCATTCTAGCAACTATAATAAAAAACTACAGGAAAAACTAATGCCATAGTTTAACAAATTAAGTGCTTCCAAGAGGTTCTAGAAGGTGTTTTTATTGCAGTAAGATTCAAAAATAGCTACTATCGCTTCTGTGTTTTTCAAACATGGCTGTTTTATATTGAAAAGAACACTATCAATGAAGCTAGTTTGAATAAAACAAAATTTGAGATATTTTTACATTTCACTTCAGTGTCTCAAATTTCTCATAATTATTTTCAAGAAGAGAAATTGAAGCATTAAAGGAGTAAGTTTTCTAAGTAAATCCTAATAATTGATTGAAATGTAACCTACTAAAAGAGTAAATCACTCTGTTGGAGCTTGCCGCATATACCAAACATAACTTTTATGATGGTATTTATCATCATGTTGGGTTAGGAGAACAAAAGAAGTTCCATTGCTAAATATTCATGATGGACATTCACAATGACACTTTTATGTATAAACTATAAATTTCAATAATGAATTGTTCAAAGCAATGAAAAGACATGGGTTTTAAAGCCTAACAGAGAGGGCTGGCTAGATATCTCAATAGTTAAGAATGCTTGATGTACAAGCATGAAGATCTGACTTTGGACCTTAGAATCCAGAAAAATCAACTTTGCATAGCAGTGTACCCCTATAACTCCAGTGACATGGATGTCAAAGATAGGGGGATTTGTGGGTCTTGCTTAACACCATCTAGATCCTAGTTGAGAGAAAGTCCCTATCTCAAGGGGACAAGGCAGAGGATGATAGAGCAGGACACCCAGTGTTCTTCTTTAGGATGTGTATACTTGTGTAACCCTACAAATGTGCATACAACACACACACACACACACACACACACACACACACACACACACACGAGCATATTAGAGTTGATCTGCTTCTGGTTAGGTTAATAAGAGATACTTGATTTACCATTCCACTTGAAATAACAGTAAAAATTTTTATAGACAAAATATATGAAACAATTATTTCACAAAACTGAGTAAAAACAGTGATTCTTAATATATGGAAATAAAGGTGGGCCTTACAGCCATCTGTATCCTCCCTCAGTTCTGAATTTATGGATATAGTCACTATACCAAGCTTTTTATGTGAGCATTGGTGATCAGAATTCAGGTTCTCATGTTTATATAGTAGACACCTTATCAATTCAACCATCTCCTCCTCCCTCAAACAGTATTATGCTCAAAAATTTAGACTAGCTAGTTAAAGCTAAGTCAAACGTGTTGAAGACACAACTGCAAAAACCTAAACCAGACAATTAGAGGTTAAATGATGGAGTCTATGATCGAAGATGCATTGTATTGAATGAATGTAAGATTGAAGGGTACAGAAGAATCAATTAACGAGATTGAAAACATAACAGAAATGATTCAAAACAAATCAAACAGATAGGGACCTGGGAGGTGAGACACTCTCAGGACTCAAAGGGACCTTAGATGAAATATCCCACAATAGGGAGAGGGAACTTGTAGAACTCACCTCCAGCAGAAAGACAGGGTTTCAAGTGAGGGATGGGGTTGTCATCCCACAGTCAGGAAACACTGACCCATAATTGTTCCTGTCTGAAAAAAAAAATGCAGGGATGGAAATGGAGAGGAGCCTGAGGAAAAGAAGGTCCAGTGACAGGCCCAAAGTGGGATCCAGCTCAAGGGGAGGCCCCAAGGCCTGACACTATTACTGAGGCTATGTAGCACTCACAAAAAGGGACCTAGCATGACTGTCCTCTGAAAGACCCAACAAGCAGCTGAAAGAGTCAGATGCAGATATTTACCCAACCAATGGACAGAAGCTGCTGACCCCTGTGGTTGAATTAGGTAAAAGCTGGAAGAAGCTGAGGAAGAGGGCAACCCTGTAGGAGGAGCAGCAGTCTCAATTAACCTGGAGCCCCGAGATCTCTCAAACACGGGACCACCAACCAGGCAGCATACACCAGCTGATATGAGGCCCCCAACACATATACAACAGAGGACTGCCGGGTCTGTGTTCAGTCAGAGAAGATGCACCTAACCCTCAAGAGACTGGAGGACCCAGGGAGTGGGGAAGTTTGATGGGATGGGGGTTGGGAGGGTGGGGACATCCTCGTGGAGATGGAAGGTGAGGAGGAGGTACGGGATGTGGAACAGTCAGAGGGTGGACCAGGAGGGGGATAAAATCTGGAGTGTGAAAAAAAAAAGATTAAATAAAATAAAAAAATAAATAAAGATAAAAGAATGGAGTATCACTGTGATGTGACTTCATATGAGCCAATAAAGATGCAATTAGAGCTCCAAAGTAAAGAGGAAGTGCAAACTCAGTTGAAGAAATGATGGGCCAGTATTTCTCAGGCTTGATGGAAACACTGAAACGGATCTAAGAAGTTTAATAAACTCTACATATATAAAATATCTGGGGCGGGAACTCACTCTGAAAAAAGACTCTCATTGTGGTATTGCTCAGAAGCAGTGATAAAACTTTTCAAAGCACTGAGAGGGGCTAGAGACATGGCTCAGGGGTTGGGAGTCCACAGTTCTTGCAGAGTTTGGCTTTCAGCACCGTATCAGATAACTCACAAATGCCTGTACCTGTAGCTCTATGGGATTCAACACCCTCTTCTAGTCTCTACAAGTGCCACATCTACATTATTAAATGGTTTTTTGTAAGCTTAAAATAACTGAGTGTGAAGAAGACACACAGAAACTGATGTTAGGATATAGCTGATTTCTCCTCAGAAATATCCAAATGGGAAGACAGTGGAACCACGTACGTACTGTAAGCGCCAGAGGACAGGATGTGCCTGCCAACCAGTAAGTCCATAACTAAGGAAAGTATCTTTAAATAATGAAGCCAGGCGTGTAGTCACCAGGAGATCTGCAAGACTAAGTACTTGATATAACCCCCCAGACCTAAGGAAAATGGTAGTGAGTGGAAATCAGAAACTGCTCAGGGGAGGAAACAATGCATGCGTACAAACACATTTCTGTAGTGCTTAACTCTTCGTAGATGACACTTCACTTTTAAAATAACAATATGATGTAGTGTTTATAGCAAGTGTGAATCTATGATGTGTGACAACTGTACAAAGGCCAGGAAGGAGAAGAAAGACATGAAAATGTACTATTACAAATCTCTAGTGAGTTAATAAGTGTGCTTTAAACATAAACGAAGCAATCACTATAAAGAAAAATCATGGACAATAGGTTAACAAAGAAAATAGAGTTGAATACTTACAATTATCCTTGAACTAGAAACAAACCAAGTGAACAGGTGGAGTGGCTTCACAGCTGATATGTGTGTGTGTTATTAATATATTAATAAGAAATAATCCACTGATAAATACAAGGGCAAAAATGAATCGGAAGGTGATTATGCTGATTAAAATAGAGACACATGCAGAATTTCTTTACAGATCCTCAAGATCCTTCAACAGACTAGGAGAGTGCTGAACTGAGCTACACTTCTAGCCCTCCCTAGTACTCTCATTTTTAATTTAATTTTTAAATTAGTATAAAAAACAATTGACTTAACTATGGCATTTTCACATGTATTTAGCTTAAGTTGACTGCCCTCTACACCTGCTCCCCATCTCCTTCACCTCCAAACCCACTTGTACCCCTGCACCCTCAGTATTCTGCATTCTGGGTTCATATCACATGTATTCTATTACCCTTTCACACCCGTCTCCTAAAGCCTCTGTTCATGTTTCATGGGCCCCTTTCTACTGTCCTGGCTTCCACCCACATGCACATATAAAGACACATATATAAAATTTAGAGGCTAGGAGTTGGAAATGAGAGAAAACAGGCATTTCTTACCTTGCTGAGCCTAGGCTATCTCACTTAGTGTTTTCTAGTTTTATTTATTTTCCTAAGAAAATCATAATTTCACTTTTCTTTAGAGCTGAATAAAATTCATGCTTTATATATATATATATATATATATATATATATGTTGTTTTTATTATTCATTCATCTGTTGGTAGGCACCCAGGCTGATTTTATTTCCTAGCTCTTGCATATAGAGCAAGAAACAAAATGAAAACAACAAATTAAAAAATAAAAAGACCACCATAGAAATAGAGCTATCATATGGTCCAGCTGTACCTTCCTTGGGTATATACACAAAGAACTCTATACTGTAGTGTTTAAAACATTTTATTAGGTTGAATAATTTTCCTGCATGTTCGTGTGTACCATGTGCTTGCCTGGGGCCTGTGGTGATCAGTAGAGAGCATCAGATTCCATGGAACTGGAGTTACAGGTAGTTGTGAGCTGTCATGCGGGTGCTGGGAACCAAACCTGGGTCCTTTGCAAGAGCAACAAGTGCTCTTAGCCAATGAGCCACAACCCTAGCCCCAAACAGAGCTCTTTTTGAAGAATATATTTAGTTAATAAGAAGTTTTTATTCTGATAGTTTTGTCTACTCTAGATGAGAAATTCGGCCCAATACCTGGGCACCTGTTTTTGGCAGTGGATTTTTGGACAATTATTAGATTAGTTCTCAATAATTTTGCCATTATCTAGTTGTGTGGCAACTGAGAGAGTACTTTTCCTTGTTGGCTTTGTTTCTTCAGTATTTGTCAAGTAGAGGGTTGGATTCTAATAGCGCTAAAGTCATGCATGTTGGGTCAGGTCTTAGACATTAGGCATAGCCCCAAACCACAGGAGGGCTGGGCTCCCATAGCAGTTAGTTTTCTGTTGTTGTGATAAAACACCATGACAATCCCTTAACTTGAGGGAAAAAAAGAGTTTATTCTGGGTTAGTGTTCCAGAACAGTGCAGTCCACTATGGTGGAGAAAGCATGGTGTGGCAGAAGGAACAGGAAGCTGAGAAATCACACCTCATCTACACACAGAAAGCACACACACACACACACACACACACACAGAGAGAGAGAGAGAGAGAGAGAGAGAGAGAGAGAGAGAGAGAGAGAGAACATCTATAAGCTCTTAAACCTCTCCCATTGAAATATTTCCTCCAGAAAGTTTCCACTTCTTAAAGGTCCCATACTCCCCTAATAGCATCACCAACTGAGGATCAAGTGTTCGAATACACGAGCCTACGGGGAACATTTCTTATTCAAACCACTGCAGCTCCCAATCAGGTACTTTTATATGCACGTGTGTCATCTTGACCTGTCATGCAGCTGACTGCACATTTTCTTCCCCTCTCACCCCAGCCAGGTGTTTTTGAGGACACAGCTGTTCTGATTGCATGTTTTCTCTCTTCCAGCTCACAAGTCTATGCTTTGATGGTAAGGTAGCTGAAGATGACCTTGACTGATATGCACTGACTTAGGAAAATATGAGGCAGTGTGAGGGCTGTGTGTTGTCCCTTCCTTTGCGCTTTGATTGACCTACAATGTGGTACCATTTCAGACCTCTAGAAATGTGAGTTTTAGTGTGACCCGTCAAGTCTCAGATAATTTTTTTACGTATAAAATACAGAAAATTACCTGCATAGTGCCCATTGCAATGAGTGGTTGCTTGAATCAAATAGAAATGTTGGTGGAGAGGTGTTTTGTAAGAAGTAAGGTGTGCGGTAGATGTAAGGGGTTGTACTAATATACGAAGAAACCTAGGCTGAAGCAGCTAGAAATTTAACTTGTAGCTGCTGTAACTGAAGGTGGATGCCAGAGGCAACTTTGGCTTTGCTCTTTATGCAGCCAAAGGGAGTAATTCATTAGCCGAGATTACAAGGCATATATACATAGCACCTGGGTGTGTGGTCAAAGGTGCATAATTATTTGGTCACCAGGATTTGTGGGAAATGCCTGGAGGACATGGCTGGTGCTCCGTGGGTGGTGACAATAAACTTCCTCTGGAAGCAAGAGGGGTTTAGGTCTAATGTTAGTACATGTTAAGGATCCCGTTGAATGCAAAGGAAGAGAAGCTCAAGGCTTTCTTCCTCGTCTCTGGGTGAGACCAACTCATCCTTGTAAATTGCTCACTGCCCCGATGGTACTCCTCTGGGTCTGTTGGCTGTACCATGTCATGACTGGTTTTTCTCTCGCCTGCTATAATTGGCTGTGAATTCCTTCAGGGTAGAAGCTGAGTTTTTATTATCTCTTAATTTTTAACCCCTGAGTGCCGTGTATGAAAAACTATGTGTTCAAAAAGCCGTTGGTGAACTGGAACAAAGAAATAAAAGAAAAGAACAAAGGCAATTCCCAAGACACGGCCCAATTCTGGAGCCTTGCAGATCTTGCATCCAACTAGCAGATGGTGGCTTTTGACTAGATATGTCTAAGCAATGTACTTCACGGGAGAATGTAAACTTTGGAGAGGACTTCTGGCTGAAAGGCAACGATACTTGCATTGTCGTTCAGAGGGTGATGCCAACGGAAGGGTAGAGGAAATGATAGTTTAGAAATTTCCAATAAGATTACTGTCTCTATGAAATTCAATACTTCGAAATGCTTAATTTTCTGTTCTGGATTATTGGCATTGCTGGATATTGAATTTGGGGCTTTGTACACACCAGTCAAGTGCTTTACCACTGGACTATCACCTCAGCCATGAGGAAGCGGTCTTTACTATCATAGTCATAGTCATTATGCAAACCTAAATGGGCTATAAAGGATGCGGCTGAAGCCGTGAAGCAGGTTGAAAGGAGTGTAGACAGTCAACGCTTGCAACTCTACTTCTTTGCTCTTTATTCATAGTAAACACTTCTCACTGTGCTAGCTCAGTACCTTCCACTGCATTGGAGAATGCAGCCCCACTGGGTGCGCCTCAGACACAAGTAGACCTTATACACTAGGTGTGTTTGAGGGAACTTGCAGTAATATAAAATGAAAGGAGAAAATGCACTGCTTATCAGAGTTAGAAATGGAGAGATTTATTCTGTAGCTGTGACTTCATTGACAAACAAATGGAATCGTTGCTTACAGTACAAATCCCAAGCGTAACAAAGATAAAAGATTTCCCCCATCCCTGTGGGGTCAGGGGAACAGAACTGATTCTGCCAATATTTGCTAAATATTTGAAGCTTTTTTGGAGAGAAGAGATTTGAAAAAAACTCAGTGGGTTTTTTGTTTGTTTGGTTTTGGTTTTTTTTTTTTTTGCAAGACTTTTTCTTTATTCCAGTCTTTCCTAAATTTAAAGAAAAATCAAACCCACATGCTTTGGGATAACATTTATTTAACTGATAGGACAGCATGATATGAGACTTACTTCCTGTCCAAGAGCCAGCTTTGATATTCTAAGTGGACATTCATTTTTAATATACTATTATTAATTTCTTCTCAGAATGTATATATATTTGACTATATTCATCCCCAACTCCCTCCCCCAACTCCTTCTAAAATCCCCCATATCCTTCTCCCAAATTTTTTTTGGCATTTTAAAACATAAAACATTGAATTCAATTAGTGCTGCCCATAAGCACATGTACATACGGCCATCTTCTCCGGAATGTACAACCTACAAGGGGCACATACCTGAAGGAAACTGACAAACCCTCCCCTAGCTACTCACTGTCAATAGCGCCTAAGCTGAGGACAGAGCCTCACGGGTCCCCTCCCACAGCCATGCTGGAATGTTGACTAGGTTGATCTTGTACAGGCATCCATGGCTGTTGTTATTAGCATTTTGTCTAAGCTCCACCCCCACGGTTACCTGGCAACATCCAGGTATGCCTGACTCACTATAAAAGGAACTGCTTGCCCTCTCCTCACTCTCTTGCACTTCTCTTGCTCTCTTGCTTTCTCTTGTTCTCGCTCTTCCTCCCCCTCCCCATTCCATTCTCCCTTCTCTCTCCAAGTGCTCATGGCTGGCCTCTTCTCCTCTACTCCTCTACTTTCTTTCTCTCTCTCTCTCTCTCCCTCTACTACCCTCTTGACTCCTCTCCCCATGCTCTTAATAAACTCTATTCTATACTATACCTGTTGTGTGGCTGGACCCTCAGGGGAAAGGGAAGCCTCAGCATGGGGCCATTGAGGCACTCCTTTCCCAGCACCTCACCACACCTCCACAGAACATATGCCCCCTCTCTTTATCTTTTTATAAACACATCAGTTGTGACTTTATGAGATCAGTTGTCTGACTGAGTTGATCTTGTGCCGGCAACCAAGGCTGTTGCTAGTTCATGTGATCAGTGATCCAGAAGACACTGATTTTCATCTTTCTTCCCCAATCTCTGGTTCTCACATTCTTCATGTTCTCTCTTCTATGATGTTTCTTGAACTTGGGATATGAGAGTTGAGATGTAGATGTCTCATTTAGGGCTCCAGAGTCACTAATTTTCTGGAGTTTGACTAGTTTTGAGTCTCTGAACTATCCACTGTTGACTGCAAAAAGTAGATGACTTCTGAAATAGCCAGATTTGCATAATATCTTTTCAAGCACCATTAGGATTGCTTATCCCATTATTGTCTTCTCCTCTGCCCCACCTTCTCATCCCCTTCCTTAAATCTCCATCCTTAATATTCCCCCTTTTCCCTTCATAAACCTTTTTTTTTTTACTCTCCTTTATGTCCTTAGGATCTTTCTTCTACCCCCTAACTCTAACTCTAAGAACTGAACTCAGGTCATCTTGCATGTGTGGAATAATGGTTCGCTAATACTGCTTATCAACTTTAAAGAGAATTGGAATCACCTGTGGGTTATTATTTTGATTAGGTTAATTGAGTTGGGGAACATTGCCTACTGTGGGTGTCACCATTCCCTGGACTGGGGTACTAGATTAAATAAAAAGGAGAAAGCAACTTGAACCCAAGCACATCTAACTCTGCCTCCTGACTAGATTCAATGTGATCATCCACCTCAAGCTCCTGCTTCCTGACTTCTCCATCAAGATAGACTGTACCATCAATCTGTGAACCAGAATATAGCCTCCTTCCTTAAGTTTTTTTTTTTAATTAGGATATTTTATTACAACAACAAGAAAAGTAAACTAAGATGCCATTGAGCCATCTTCCCAGCCCCATGCCAGCTTTCTATTATAAAATTTGCCTATATTATCTCAGTATGACAGTTCTGTATGTAGATAATATTTTTATCTCTTATTTTGGTAGATGTGGTGGCTGAAGTTTCTCTAACACAGAAGTAATAAGTGACAAGCCAGAAATTAAAGATCTCCAATGTTGACCAATCTTGACTATTAGACAATGAGAGAACCCTCTCCTGTCCTGGCCAAGGACTATATGCAGGGCCACAGATGCCCAGGAAATCTCCAGGTGGGCCAGGAAATATGATTCAAAAAGTAACAAATAAACACCCATGTATAGTATAGATTAACTTTATTCTTAAACCTTAAATGTTTCTAATTCATTCCTCCAAAAGCATCACATTAATTAAGGGATAAAGAGATAGCTCAGTGGTTAGTGGAATTTGATGCTGTTATAGACGGTGCAGGTTCCAATCATAGCACCCACATAGCAGCTCATGACTCCAGTGCCAAGGATCTGATGTTCTCTTTTGACTTTTGCAGGCACCAGGCATGTATATGCAGTGCATTTACATATATGCAGACCAGATACTTATACATGTAAAATAAAATTAAATAAATCATTTAAAAACTCACATCAACTTATTGCCTACGCATGTCTAATGCTGTTTCTACCCAAGTGAATTTGATGTTCTCCAGTTAATTGCTGACATCTTAGCAAGACCATAACACTGTGGGTAAAGAAAACCACTGTAGTACTTTGTGTGGTAGCAAAACTAAAACCAAGCCAACAAAAGTAATATGCAGCCTCACATAAATGAATGGATGAATAAATAAATTAATAAGTGAATACTCAGGATGCAGTCTACTATGCTCCTGTTGAAAATCATGTGGAAAGTTTGTGCATTGTCTCATTTCTTTAAAATATACAAGAAGAAGGAATTTTAACTGTGGGGATTAGAATGGGGAGGGATATGGGAGCATATGTTTCTCCTTCCATCTTCCCAGACTCATATACTATCTTCTACCAGTCTACTTCCATCTTGGGCATTAGTTGTTCTTTACACACACCCTACTCCTTCTGTCTCGGGACTTCTCTGTGCATGTTTCCCCTCCCCAGTCTCTAGATTTTCGGTGTCCTTCATTTGATGTGCCACTAAACTCTAGAAATTCTAGAAATTTTCCCAAGTTCAACTCAAGCGTTCCTTATTCAGAGAGACAGTGACATTTACCATTGTACCTGTGTAATTATTGGTTTGGTGATTATCAGACTGCTGGAAGAGATGCTTCCGGATACCTAGGACCTTCTTCCTTGTCATTCTTACGACTGTGTCCCTGTGTCAAATGTAGTAATTTGTGTGTCAGGTGTGAATGGATTTATTAATTCAACAAGGATTGTGAGCGCCAGGTGCTGTGAAGCTGGAAAGTCAACTGCCTTCAAGAAATTGGTACTCTGCTGAAAGAGAGAACAGATGATGTGAGAAGATGGCTGAGCTAAGGGAAGGGCCTTGGAGAGGATGGTGGGGATCCAGGATGGAAGCACTTGACAGAATCTGGGGGTAGTCGGGAAAGATTCGGGGTTCTGGACAGCTAGAATGATGCCAGGCGGGGGGGGGGGGTTCAGTAGAAGGGAAGGCCAGTGGACGAGGCACATGGGATATAGCTTGTGGCATAGTGTAAATACAGGTAGAAATTACAGGACCACACGTTTATAGTAGCCTCAGGGTGGAAGAGAAGAGGGCAGCTGGGAAGGTGGCAACTCTGAAAACATGCCCTCCTCAAGGGCACACACTCCAGGAGATCTATAACATTCCTGATACTCCCCATGCATCGTTCCCTTAGCCGTATATGGAGTGGTGGTCTGATGGTACCCACGTTCCTGCGTCCTGACTCCTTATATTAAGTTGGAGGCATTCAATTCCCCCCTGTGTTGTTTTAATAAAATTGCAAATCAGAAGTTGTTCTGTGGTGATATGAAAAGCACTCAACAATCACAAAAGCAATCAAGTTAAGACAGTGGGTGACAGCTCAGAATTTCCTATGCATTAAAAGTTAATTTAAGGCTTCTATACAAAACCCCCCAAAGGTCCCCACAATAAATTCTCATCCTCTTGTCCACAGCCACTCCTCCCTTGCTAGCCAAAACTTTCCTGGACTTCAAAGTCTCCCTGAGCCCCAGAGGTGCTCTCTGGCCATTATCAGAGCAGCCAGTGTGGGAACAGGCAGATTTAGAGTCCCTGCTCTCCCATTTCACAAGGAGACTGCCTGTCAACTTGGGTCACTGTCCCCTACATGAAGACACATTTTAAAAACACTCCAAGTCAATGACTTTGGACATTCTGGTCTCTTGTTAATATAGAGTAATAAATTTTTAAAGTCAGCAATGACAAATAACCGTTTGCAAGTTATTAATACTTTATAAAGCAGGCATCCAACTCTTGGTCTGGCTTTCCTTTGCTCCCCCTCCTGTTCTCTGTCTCTGTCTCTCTCTCTCTGCTGTCCTCTACTGCTGCGTGTCTTCTCAGACCTCACAGCTCTGTATTTTGTTTTGATGGTTCAAATCTTGTTCTCAGTCAAGGTTTGCTCATTTACTTTGAGAATGCTTTTGAATTTCCCAGTGAGAATACCTTTTAAGGCAGGGAACTGTTTTGTTGCAACTGTTGTGGCTTCAAGGATTTCTTTTATCGTGGACTCAGTTGAAGCTTATTATTTAAATTTTTTTCTCTTTTTTGGCCCAGTTTTCTATGAAACTTGTGTCTATAGATATTTCTTCCCGTAACCTTTACCTAGAAGCTTCCACCCCTTTCTTCTTTCTCTGCATTTTCCCTTCCTCTTTGGTGTTGATTTTTCTCATTGGTAAGCTTTTGAATTGTGGAGCGAAGACAAAACATTCCTGCCAATCCGTTGGAATCCCTACCAGACACCTATAACTAGAAATAATCAGTACATCCAAGAAGGTTCTTCTGTGTAACATGGCTTTTTAAAAACTCAAAGATGCAATCTGAAACTCTTCGCAGAAGCATCTACCGATTTCCGGTGAGAGGAGTAGTCAGTTGCATCACATAACTAGTTTCCGCAGCTGACATGTTATTTACTTGCTGGCTGTCTTTTGTCTGAGTTCTGGGTAAGCGCTAGTTCAAGTGTAAATCCTGTCTGTGGAAGCTGCCTGCCCACCAGCCTTCCCTTCTGAGACTGGAATCCTCCAGGGTCTAGCACTTGCTCTTTTAAGCAGGGCGTTACTAGCACTTTGCTCCAGTTTCTTATCTCTGTGTGTTTTACAGCCTTCCAGGAGAAGGGAGCCTGCTTTGACATCCCTCAAGGCAGGGCGGACAGGAGCTCCAAATGCCTAACAGATGTCTTGCTGAAGCTCAGGATGATTCTCTGACTGACTCGGACCTCTAGGGAGGGTGACTTTTGCCAGGTTTCCTTTCACACTTGCCACGAGGAAATGGATGGAGCATCAGTGAAGAGGGCAGAACAATAACAATAAACAGATCCTGCTTAAAAGCAAGGCAGTAATAACAAAAACAATATCTGGTCTCCTTGACAGTCCTCTCCTTCCCACGCCAGGTTGCAAATCACTTGCTGTTTCCTTCTCCTCTAGCTCACACACATGCAGAGAGATAAAGGAGCTGAAGACGTGCCCAATGTGAGTTATTGTCCTAGGAATTATTTGGATAAGAGACAGGTCTAAAGAAAGTCAGTGTCATGTCGGAGGAAGTTTTCAAGAGATGGGTGGGTGTGTTAGGCCTGGGATATGCAAAGGAAGGACAGTTTCATTTTCTTTTCCGTTCTAGTCACAAGCACTTGCAGCTTCAAAATCATGTCCTGATTGCAGTGGATGCCAAGGGCATATTTTCTGTGTTCAAAGCAGAATCCATCATCTTTGCCCCCTCCTTCCCAACCCACAGTCACTCATCTAATCCACTGCCATGAGCATTCGCTCTCTAAAGTTCCTTACTCTTGGTTTCTTTAGGCATCTTCCAAAGCTTGGTTTTATGAAAATATACAAACCCATTTCTATTGAGGGTTGCATGAGGGCTACAGACAGCAGTACGAAATGGTGCTGTCTGCTACTTAACGGAGGCAGGAGTACAAATGGACATGGAGAATTGAGATAAGTGGGGGGTTCAAGGCTCTGTTGTCATGGAAAAACAGCGAAGCAAGGCTCGAGCCTATCGGCAACGGGTTTGTGGAGGAAGAGCACAATCTGAGTTGAATTTGCCAAAGATGGACATTAAAGTGTGCAGTGTAGAAACCGGGGCATTTAATGAAACAATGAGGAATTCTTGGTCAAAATATAGAGGCTCCAGAGGATATGTGCTTGAGGGAGTTAGTGGGTAGATATGTGGGTAACATTGCTTGTTCTGCAGGAGAGAGGGGCCTGATGATAGAGTTTTAAACTAGGGGATAACACGAATAGGTTTCCACGATGTCTAATTACTTATGGAAAGACGGGAGGACAGGAGCTTGCTGGTCTCCAAAAGGGAGACCCTGGCATCAGATACTAGGAAGGACATGCCTCAGCAAAAGTGTCAGATAGTATTGAGTGGGGGTGGGAAGCACCTAGATGTGATATAGTGACTAGTGAAAAAAAGAACACATTAATGATGGGCCACTGACCTGCTGAACATGGAGACAAAGACTATAAGACTGTCAGTGGTGGTCCATGATTTACCAAGTGAAACCCAATATGTTTTGTATGATATGTGACACCATGAGGCTTTGGATACATCAGGGCTGTGGGGATGACTTAGTGGATAAAGCACTTACTGTATGAGGACTGTAATCTACATTCCCAGCACCCGTGTAGACACTCAGCAGGTGCAGCTTCCTACCTTGAAGCTCAGCACTCAGCAGGAGACAGGGGGTGCCTAGCACAAGCTGGACATTGTGAACATGTGGTGGCCTAGGGTTGATGCTAGGTATCTTCTCCCATCATCCAGCACTTTATTTTTGGAGGTAGGGTCTCTTCCTTGAATTTGTATGCAATATCAGAGATTTGGTTTCTGTTGTTCACAGTCTTTCCTCCACTCTCGCATACCATATATGGAATATCGTACACAACTTACGCAGTAAAGCTTTTTTAAAGTCAAAGGTTTCCACTTCGTCTCAATTTCTCTATTTTCATTAAGTAAAATGGAGAGTTAGACTATTTAGGCAAACAATTTCAATGAAAGTATCTACTTTGGCTAGGATATCTGGCCACTGCGAGGTAAAATCTCATGACAATATTAACTTAAATACGATTTACTAATTGAGTAAAGGAAAACAAATATAAATTTTATACCCCAAAATGTCATATCCATCAGTAAATTGTGGTTGTGTTTGGCACATCACAAAGAGACCAGTAGGTTGTAAAGATATTATTGATAAGATTCTATAAGCTTATATCCTGCTATTAATTTTTATACCAATTTTTATTGGTTTTAATGAGAATTATGATTTTTCTAAAGAAGACTATAACTCCATAAAAAAATTTTTAAGTGGGTTTGGTTTTAGGTTCTATCGTGAGGTATGTGTGGGTACAAGTGGAGAAAATTGCCCTTGGACATATTTATAGACCATATGTATTTATTCACTGAGAGACATTTGAATAAAAAGGCCATGAATGTGAAACACAGCATGAATGCTTGCATCATTCCTCAATGTGATTACCATTTAGGGTATTTATATGATAACTGTCTTTGAGTGACGAGGAGTATATTTATTTTTAAAAAATCTTGTCAAAGAATTGTTTTTTTTATCTACACAGTCCTTAAGGACTGGCTATCATTGGAATAGCCAATGTACAAGAGGTGAGGCACATTGTGTGAACACCTTCCAAGTGCAGTTGAATTTCACTTCTTCCCAACAGCTTGCTTAGCCATTCAGGCAAATCTGTGTCTCCTGGTTCTGTGTTGCATCCAGGAACTGACACTAACATCAGCTCTATTTCACAGTTACTACTCTTATCTGCTCTCTTAGATTGCAAGTTCCTTTAAAGATACAAAAACTTAGGCTGGTACAGTACTGAATGTGGGTCAGATCAAGGAAGAGGAGAGGAGAGAAAGAATGGAGGGAGAAAGAGAGAGAGAGAGAGAGAGAGAGAGAGAGAGAGCGCACATATCCAGTATAGTAAGTCATAGATGAGACAGGAAGGTATCTACAACTTCAATGTTGTTGGTAGAGTGGGTTTTTTTTGTTGTTGTTTTTGTTTTTGTTTTTTTAAGAGAAAAACAGATTGCTATTAATTCACAGACAGGGGATATTATCATGCTAGCCATGAATTATCAATGGCTTAGAAGCTCCTAGAAGTCATGAATGTAGCCAAATGTAATAGCCTAGGTAGGAAATGAACAAGCGTGTCTTGCAGGTCTATATACACTCTGTCCCTACGTGACAGTTATCAATACACAGGAAGCATTTTGTTGTGGTTGAGTGAATGGAAAGGAAGTGATCATTCTTGCTGTCTTTCATGATAAATATTAAGTTAATGCTAAGTGACTCACTGAAGTATTTGCATGGTTTCCAAAGATGTAAAGCCCGGAGGCGCGCCTTTCAGGAATTGGGGAGGTTCGAGGGAAGACCTCGAACAGGACATGCTATCACTCTGTATTCTTGTGCCAATGCAATTAGAAGAAACAAACACAGTCATCACTTAGCCCCCATGAATTGGGTCCTGTAAAGAGTGAAGGGGAGAAGGTTGTTGGAAATGTAATTAGCAGGCTTTGAAAGAGTGGAGTTTACTGCTACCTATCCAGTTAAATCCAGCTCTGTTTTATAGGTATCGGTCAGAGGCGATTCAAGCGCCATGTGCATTAGGAACATAAATGGCCCATTCTTCATGTCCATTGCTCTATCATTAACCTTCCCACTCCGTCCTGGAAATGAAAAACCCAGCGTCCTTCCATCTGCTCCACGTTATTTATGATGATGCCTCTAATTATGTTCAATTGAGTTGCTGTCGATGATTAAAGGTAATAGGTAATAATAACTTGGCCTCATCATTACCACCATTATTATTAGCTCATTGATTGCAATAATTTCTAAAATTACCCCTTGGAATAAAATATGTTAAGCACCTGGTTTATCCTTTTTTTTTTTTTTTTTTTTTTTTTTAAGGAACATCTGCTTTAAATGTGTGATAGCAGAGGACCAAACGTGTCTTGATCTGAAGGGAAAGCAAAACTGATGCTGACACTGGGGAGTCTTGTCTGTGCTGGAATGGATGTATTGTGGAATGCTGAGAGGAAGAAGTAGTCACGATCAAGTCCAATGCTAGGCTTACAGGGCTGCTGAGAGACAAGGAGACACGTGTGAGCCCAAGCTATTCAGTGGCTACTGCCGGGTTTACTTGCAATTCTCTTCTTCACTGTGGTCCAGATATTTTCCATAATAATCATGACTTTCCTGGTCTCTGAATATATCATTGTTGGGGAGAGCGATATCTGGAAACAGAATTGAACCATATATGAAGGTGAAAATATATCCTTAGAAGAAAGCTTCTTCATAACAGCATATGTTTGCACCCCAAATTCTTCCACTTTCATACTTTGCAGTTAAGTAGTAAAGTAATTACACAGTCTTCTTAAAGCACTTCTTTGTGAGTGAGAATCAGATGCTGGGAGCTGCACTAAGTCAGCACATATACATGTCCACATTGGGACGCGTGCGCACGCGCGCGCACACACACACACACACACACACACACACACTCACTCATACTCAGACACTCATGCGTACACATAGTCACTCACACACATACACACATACTCACACTCAGACACGCTCATCCACATCCACACAGCCACACACATACTTACACGCATACACACATACTTGTACTCAGACACACTCATACACATGCACATAGTCACATGCACACACACACATACCATATATTTACATTTCCTACAAAGAGTGATATGTCACAAATGAACCCGACGGGGTCATAATCAGAGCAAACAGATTAAATCTAAAAAATGGAAATAAAAGACATAATTAGAAATACATTCTGAATTAGATCTTTATATTCTTTTCTTTTATTCTCTTTTGCAGAGCTAGCTCTTCTACATGCTAGACAAGTACTCATCTTTGCATTTTATCCCAAGTCAAAATTTCTTAATGAAACAAGAAAATGCTCGATATTTTTAACAGCTAGTGACTAAAACAACTTAAAATATTCATTGAATTTCATGATCTTAGTAATGTTTTTTTTTTTCTTTGTGGAATCAAAGTAAGGGAAGCTGAACTTATCTTCTGATTTCTTTTTAATTTGCAGTCTCTGCTTTTTCTCTCTGCTTTGAGCAGGTCTTAGTTCCCCACATGTGCGTGTGGATTTGAGCTGCACTGCTCAGATCTGGGCAGATCCCTGATCCTGTGCTACGGTCCAACAGCCTTTTCATGGGCTTTGCATATAAACCTTCTGATTGAATTCACAGAAACCTGGGAATATATATGTCATTGGAATTAAAGTACCTGTAGAACTTCTATGTGGCTCCTGGGGTATGGCATGGCCTTGGCATACAGCCCCTTTAATACCCTCAGAGTCCCTGGAGAATGTCATGTTTCAGGAAAGGGTTCTAGTCACATTGTATCATTAACTTTACGGAGTGTTGTGGAATAACATTTAGTTTGATTCTGATAGAATAAAGGTGCAAAGCCACATGCATAATTTTAAATAAAAATCCTTCCTCTGGTACCAAATAAATGTGTGCCAGGTGTGAATGGAGAACCAAAATGGTCTCTAAGGATGCTATCATGTAGGATGCTGGGCTTTCTCCAGAAGCTACTCCCATCCTCTAGGGCAGTCCAGTAAGATGTTGTCTATTTTCATCATTTCTTCAGATGAAGTCCCTAGGGTTCTCTTCAGGAATCTCCTTCACTCCCCCCCTTTTCTTTGTTATAAGTAAACTCAAAAGTGAATGTTTAGAGTCTCAGTTTGCTTTGTTTTATCCTCTTCACTGCACTCTGATCCAGAAAGGATATTATAAGTATTTATGAAAGTACTCTGTTAGGATTTGGTGTAGGGTGTTTATTTTTTTCTTTTCAGTAGAGTTTATGCCCCATCTTTCTATTGAAATGTGAAGGAACTCATGAAAACACTGGAATGCTGAATAAGCAAATTCACATTGTATTTCTGTGTACTAACAATGAAACCCCTGAAAAGAAAATTCATACAATAATTTTTGGAAGTATTACAGGGAGTAAGTATTTAAGTACTATCTTAACAAAGACTATAGGAGATCTGTAAAATGAAAATAGAAATTACCAATGAAAGAACTTGACAAAAATACACAGAAAGGTCTTCCAGGTTCATAGGCTAGAGGACTTGATATTGTTCATATACCCAAACGTTGAAAATGATACATCTAGCAAGATGGATGTTCAAAGAACTTACACACTGAAATAGCAAACCACCCATGATCCAGTTCAGAGATTAGAATAAGAATCTGAACAGACATTTGTCTAAAGAAGAGATATAAATGAGCCATAGTTACATAGAAATGCCACCTGTCATCAGGAAAATGAGATATTGCCTTAGATCTGTGAGAAAGGCTATTGTCATAAAAGAAGGGTAAGTGCTAGCAAGGATGTCAATCAAAAGGAATGTCTGTGATTGTGCTAAGACCATTGATGCAGCCAGGAAGAGTATGAACGTCTCTTGGGAAATTAAATGTAAAAATATCATGATTCATCAATCTCACATCTAGGTATCTAGCCCAAGAATTGAACCAGGATCTTGAACATTTTCTACACTTTTGCATTCACTATATGGATAATTTCTTAATTTATGGCTATTTCCTAATAGCAATATTATAAAATTGCTTAAGTATCTGCTTTAAAATTTGGAACATGTTTATATGCGTACAGTGTATGTGATTCTGCCTTATAAGAGCATCCAGGGACTACAGAGATCTATCAGGTTAAAATATTTGCTGTTTCCCCAGAGGAACTAAGTTTGGTTTACAGCAACCAGGTTGAGTGGTTCACAATTACTTTTTAACTATAGTCTCAGAGTATTCAGTGATCTACTCTGGTCTCCATAGGTAACTGTATTGATATGCACATTCCCTGCCCCCAAGACACATACATTATAATTAAAACCACTATAAACACACACACACACACACACACACACACACACACACACACACACACGCAGAGAGAGAGAGACAATATGAAAGATTCTTCCACCCTACTTACTATTGTGTGGATGGAATTGAGTCTATATACATTATTTTATAATGTTAAGTCAACTAAGCAGGACATCACATGATGTAATTTATATATGGAATCTGAAATAGTCAAAGTCAGAAGCAGAGAGTAGAGCTGCAGTTGCCAAAGTTTGTGCCCCTGGGGGATGGTGGGGAAGTGGGGAGGAGTTGATTAAGGGGCATAATGCTTTAGTTATACAAGGTATGTAAATTCTGACAATCCGTTGAAGCATACACTGCCTGTAGATAACCATATTATATTAAATCCTCAAAATTTGCTATGAAGATAGATCTATGTCAGTCTATTCTTATAACAAGATGAGATAAGAGTTTAAAGATCCTATAGAAGGAAGCTTTGGAAGGTGATGGACAGGTTTATTGTTTTTATAATGGTGATGGTTTTATGGGTATATTGTTAACCCAAAGTCACGGTGATATATAGTTTAAATACTTATAGCTTTTTAGAGATCAGTAATATCTCAACATAGAGATATAGGAGAAGAAAGATCCTCAGTGCCTGAGGAGATTTCTGGACATCATTCCACAGCATTGGGAGTGTGGTTTGGCCACAGTGGAGCTGCAGGATACAACTGTATCAGGAGGCACGGCGTTCATCACTCTTTGTCTCCCGTTTTCCATCAGACATTTTTTCCTTCGACTTCCCTTCCACTTCTGCCAGTAGCATCCAAAGGTCTTTTAGTGTGTTCTTGGACCTAACCCTGAAGGAGATGAAATGGAACGAGCTGCTCTTCCGCTAGACTTTCTTCTCTGTATTGGAGTCTCTGTTGTCCTTCTTCTCATTGTCCTCTGTTCTCAAGCTCATAATAGCAAAACTAAACAGACAACAAGCAAATCACCATTGTTCATCAGGAAATGTTAGGAGCTTAGTTGAGCCTTTATTTTTAAAGCCGTTATTTAATGGAGGAAACAAGTGAGCTTAGGTGTGTTAAAGCATAGAATAAAGCAGAGTCTCGGGTACCGCGGACCCCGAATCTAAGAAATGCTGAAGTGAATGAGCTTCTTCTCCAGATGTGGAGAGCCCCCATGTTTGGTCACAATTTCCCATGTGTTTCTGGGTGAAGGGAGTAGCGAGGAAGCGTCTGTGGGGCTGAATCAGTAGGACCTAGATGGGAAGTCTGGAACAGGCAGGCCCCCAGCCACAGAGCTCTTGGAAAGGGAAGGGAACATGTGGTCCATTTGTGATCTGTGTTTATTCGTCTGTCTGCTTGTTCTGAGAGGAGGACACAGGCCAGCCAGGGGTCAGCGAGTCAAAACCCTTTGAAGACAGACCCAGCTTCTGAAGTGGATCTGGAGTTGCCTCGCTGGCTCTGTGTCCCACAGTAGTCTGCACACTTGCCGGTTCCTGACCTTCTGCATGTGTATTGTCTTCAAATGTCACTTGGTAGAAAATCAAGTGTGCAAAGACTGTAACAATCTCTATTTTCCTGGAAGTAAACAATTCTCTCTCAAGTCCTATGAAATCTTAGGAGCTTTCATATAGTCACTTCTGGGAAGGCTTAAATTAAAACCTAAGCAATCAAATAGGGTTCCTCCCTCACCCCTCATCAGCTACCAGCTTAGAGGAGTATGTAAATGACTTCAGGGTTTGGTACACATATAAGGGCAAGAGCTTGGTACAGTTATGTGTACTCCTTTTCTTTGTTGTCAGAGATATCTTTATTACCTCCATAGAGTTGCTGGTATCTGTCTCTCCTGGTGGTACACATGGCCCATCAAAATTTCTGGATCTCCTCATCTGTGCCCTCATTGCTGCTGCTGGCCTCTAGTCTAGTGCCTTGTGGTCTAAAATCTTCCCCAAGGCCCTAAGATAGGTTTAGGAGTTTTCCCATATTCCTTTTCTTCTTAAATGTTCTGATATCCTCACCTAGTTCAATACTCTGGTGGAAAGGTACATCTGAGTGACTCTGCAGTCTTTACCTGCTGTGTAGATAGTAGAAATCAGAGCACTGTTGGTAACCCAAGATTCCCACATAGCCTATGTGCTCATTCAAACCACTTGCCTTGAAGGAAAGGTCTATCTAGAAATGAGATGGGGGAAGAACATGAAGTCTAGACTCAAGAGTGGAACACTAACCCTTTACCCTTTTCCCATTTTAATTTTCTCTTATGTCCAAAAGACTGAGTTCATGTAATTTTGGAGGGGAAATTTACTGTCTTAGTTAGGATTTCTAGTGCTCCGATAAAACATCATAATAATAAACATCTTGGGAAGGAAAGGTGGTTTTTTTTTATCTTACAACCATAGTTCAGTGCGAAGGCAAGTCAGTGTAGGAACTCAAAGAGGGCAGGGAGCTGAAGGCAGGTAGTGGTGCAGAAGCCATGGAGGAATACTGCTTACTGGCTTGTTTCTCATGGTTTGCTCAGCTTGCTCCTTCATAATATCTAGGACCACCATCCCATAGGTGGCTCCACACCTGGTGAGCCGGGCCTTCCTATAGTAATCACTCGTTAAGAAATGCACCACAGGCTTGCTCACAGGCCGATCTAGTGGAGACATTTTCTCAGTTGTTGTTCCCTCTTCCCAGAATACTCTTGTTCTATCAAGTTGACATAAAACTAGGTAGTACATCTACCTCTGTCCTGACATAATTATTTATGATGTAAGATTAGCATCTTTATCCTATGTGATTTGTTGAATACTCAAAATACCTCTGTGTGTGTGTGTGTGTGTGTGTGTGTGTGTGTGTGTGTGTGTGTGTGTGTGTGTGTGTTTAGGAATATCTCAAATGCAGACCGGAGGTCAGTCTTGTGAGCCATTCCTCAACACTGTTTAAACTTTATATTAAAAATGGGATGGGGGATGAGATGGGGGGTTTCCGAAGGGGAGGCCTGAAATGTAAAGAAAGTAAATATCCAATAAAAAAAGTGAAAATTGACAATTAAAAAAAAGGCAGTTCATTAGCACATTGGCCTGTAACTCACCAATTAGGTTAGGCTGGCTGGCTAACAAGCCCCAAAGACCCCTGTGTCTCTTGTTCGCCAGAACTTTTATTATATTGCCACCATAACTGTTTTTAAACGTGGGTTGCAAGATCAAACTCAGGTCCTCATGTTTGTGTGGCAAGTACTTTCACAACTGAGCTATGTTCCCTGCCTCCTCAAATTGTCTTTCATTTATTCATAATCTTAGTCTTCACAATAACACTTCAAGATGATGCTCTGTTTGGAGTTTTGACAGCATATGTTAGAAATACAAAATCAAAATTTGATTATTTTCTGCATTTTATTTCACAAAGCAGTAAATGCAGATCCTCCACTATCCCCCACTTTCAGGTAAGGATGCCACAAAGAAACATGGAATTAGTAATACTGGATCAATTACTACCTTAGAAAATTACTCTGTTCCCCAAGAACTCCTACTGTCTGCTTGGTCCATTTCAACAGTAACAGGAGTATCAGGAGAAGGAAGCAGAGGCTGTTACATGTAACAAGGAGACAAAAAGGGAAACTTTCTAAAATAATCAGAATAGACTGGACGTTGAAGTGCTCTTCATCTTTACAACTCTGCACATTTGCAAAAGGCATCATAAAGCTATCAGAGGCACGCTACAAAACACAGCCCTCTTAGCCTCAAGTCTACCATTCAGTATACACATAACATTTAGAAGCTTTCTAATCTTATTTTATTATTTTCTGTGTATGAGTGTTTTACCTGCATGAATGTATATGTGACCATGCATATGACATGGGACCCAGAAGAAGGCACCGGTCCCCTGGGACTGGAGTTAGACAGTTGTGAGTGACCGTGGGGTCCATAGATTGAACCTGTGTCCTCTTGAAGAGCAATCATTGCTCTTAACCACCGAGCTGTCACCTCAGCCCTATACCTAAGAGTTGATAAGACAAACTTGCCAGTTTCTTTAGGTATGAAACAGGTATAAAGCATTTTTCTTCTTTGGAAATACGAGTCTACATAGAAATCGGAGGAGATATTTTAAAAATAAATTTTATTTTTTACAGGACAGAAATAATGTATCTAACATTGTAAAAGATGTGGTATGAAACACAGTGATTAAGAATTATCCATGCTTTTTAAATGATAAGTAGCTCCAGTTTCAATTTTTAATAAGTTAGTTATTATACACACTTAATATACTCCCCCTTTCTGTTTTTCCTTTCCTCTTTTCTCAGAGAGAATTTAGGCAGTGACCATTACAGTATAATCATTCCACTGTATTTGTATCCAAATCCAATAATGTCTGGGTAATTTGCCAGTGTTTGATACCAGCAGGAGTGTGAGTCTGTGTAATAAGGAAGTATACCCAGTTGCCTGTGAGGATGAAAAATGAAAAAGCATGGCACCATGGTTTGTGCCCTTGAGATACTCTACTATGGAGATGTTTGCTGCATTGACTCTCTCCTTCAACAACTATTTATAAAGCCACCTTGTTGCCAGACTCTGCTTTGGGTTCTGAGATGATGACAATGGACTAAATGGGGAAAACCAAGGAGCATTTAAGTAAAAATGGATGGAATGCTATAAAGCAGAAGTGAGTGAGTTTCTTAAAATAAAGCTTGTTATTAAATCATGTGACACAGGTGATTCTTGCCATCCCCAAGTTTGGGAACACAGTGGGGAAAGATGACTGGTGGGGTACCAGTTGTAGGACTAGACCTTCATGGAGTGACATTGTGAGTTGTATGTGAAGTTTGAGAGAAGGTCGTCAATGGAAAGAAAAGAAATACATGGAAAATACTCAACAGTGTTTTCAGTTGGAGACACAGGAGGGCCTGGATGGTTTGAAGAGCAAGTCTGTTTTGGAGGCAATTGGGGAATTGACCGAGACAATGGTGCATGGCTATGGCACTCTAAGAAAGTTAGTTTAAATGAGGGTGGGAACACAAGGCCATGAAATATTTATGTGGAATGGTAGTTGGATGATATTAGGGGCAAAAGGATGTGTGATGTGCTAAACATTGTTTTTAGAAAGTATGGATTTTCATTTTGAGATGGGATCTTGTGTAGTCCATGCTGGTTTCAAATTGGCTTTTTAGTCAAAGATATTGTTGAACTTCAACCTGGTGCCTCTACCTCCCAAGTGCGGGAATCCTTGCCTGAATGAGAATACACATTGTTGTACTCAAGTACTAAGTAAATCCACATGAGCTTCCATCTTCAAAGGACCACCCATACCCTGAAGAAGATTGTAAATAACAGTTGATAATTTGTATAATGGCCTAAACTAAAAAAAATTCCTGAGATCCCAATAGCTCAGTTGAACAACTCTCACTGTGTTAATCCCTGAGTTGTGCAGATGTACGTAGCTGTGCATTACTACTACCATGACATTGATCTATCAGGCAATGGATGTAGGCTTAGGGAAGTGATATATAGTTTGTCTGTCTAGAGTTACCACATTGGGTTTCTACTGAACATCTGGGACTAACAATAGGACTTTGCTCCTTAATAATAATTCCACCACACACAGAGACAAGGGTTTTTTGGTAACAATTTAGGAATGCTCTTCTTCTTGATGTACTGGCCAAGGACAAATTGATGACCAGGCATTATTTTCTAGAGATGTTTTAGAACTTATCATGGGAAAAGCAAACCGATCTCTATTAAGAAATCAGGCTTCAGTGGTCTTTGCATTATTTCAGAGGGAAGGGTTCCTCATGCCACTAAGAGTAGGATTTGGTTAGGGATAATGCAGTTCAGGTTTTCTAATAGTTGTATGGAAATTCCCTGGGTAAAGTTATAGATCTGGGAAAGCTCAGATTTGACAATGCCCAATAACTTCTGATTTTCCAATCCCTTAGACTTTCCCAGTGCTCTTTCCTTGTATATCTCCTAACTAGGTTCTAAGTTTATGAAGCCATTGGTAGATAAATAATGCTTTTTTACCATGAGCCATTGCTGAAATCTGCAAGGATAGAATGTGTGTTCGGGCAGGAGAATTGGCAAGCAGAGTAGACTTCTGGGGCATCTGGACATTGTTCTTACTGAAACCTTTTATTTGTTCATTTAGAAAGGAATAATCAGAAAAGCCGCCGCATTTCAGGGATGTTTTCAAGGCTAGTTCTTTCAGGTTGAGTTTGGCTGCCATCCCATGTGAAGCAGTTGCACTTTCTACTCAACAGATTTTGCATAAACCAGGGAAAGCTTGGCTCCTCCAATTGTCTGATCTTGGTTGCATTGCCAGTATTTTTTGCATATTCTGACATCTGGAATGTAAATTGGAGCTGCACATGTAATATTTCTGTTTCATGTTCATTATTCGGCTCCCCTGAAGATGTTTTTTATTTAGAATTGGCTGTGAAAGGGATGCTATTTTAATCAATGGAGTTCACATCCAGCTTTCTGATATTCTTCTTTCTCAGTAGATCAAAGGAAAAGGGGGAGGGGTGCTATACATCTTTGGTTTGCATTGAAGATAGTAGGTCATCAGAAATGGTAAGTTGATGTTTGTGTTGGACATTGATAAGTTGTGGATTGACTGAGCCCCTCTAAAAGCTTCTGGAGCAATTTGGTAGAAAGTTCTGAGTTACCATGCTAGAACTCTCCTCCCATACCCCTCAACACAGCAGGTTATATATAATATTTTATTCAATTCTGTAAAATTTAGTCAATGAATTCTGCACACATGGCTTCAGATGTCATTAGGAATGTAATAAAAAAATGAATAACTTTTATGTTTGAGTGACTCAACTACTTTGCATGAGTTGCCATAGAAAAAATGCCACAGAATGGGTGGTTTAAACAACTGAAATGAATTTTATTATAATTAAAGCCCCAAGTTTAAGACGGTGGTGTGGGTAGTTGACTTCTTCTGGTTTCTCTTTTTGGCTTACAGGTCATCTCCTTCCTGTGTCTTTGTATGATCTAACCTCAGGGTATGCACACCTCCCTGGTGTTTCTGTATCCTAACATATTCTTTTGTTTACTTTGCTTGAAAGGCCTCAGTTTGTTGCTCAGTTTGGCCTGGAGTTCAATATGTTCTATCCTCTTCCTATAAATACATCACTTAAGTGGATCATGGTTGCCCTGTTGACTGAATTTTAATTTAATTTACCATTTTTGTGCCAGAGCAAGAGAGTGTGAAGTTTCCTCTATTATGTATTCTTGTTGAGGCCATTTCAAGTTTAATTTTTTTTTTTATTTCTTTGATGGGGAATCCCAAGGAATGTTATCCAACTCTGTTCTAGGAACCTGAGGTCAAGATGTCACAACTAAATCATCTTAGCTTCTGTTAAATTGCTTGCTTGTGTAAAATCTCCTCCTTCAGCTGCAAAGCAAGATAGCAGGATGTGGTTTTTGTTAGTAGAAGCCCTTTTCTGTAAATGCTCTGGGTTAACACTTAGTTTTCAAATACTTGAGTGTAGTCCCAGGGAGCTGGAATAAAGACTTTCCGTTGGCTACACACTGTTCTTGAATGGTCATCTCTGGTGGCATCCTTGTAACACTTTAAAGGTCCATTCTCCCCAAACCAGGCACATTCTATGGTATCAGAGATCAGGGATTTAACATACAAGTTTTAGGAGAACACAATTTTAACCTATAGAATTTTCTAATAATATAGAAAATATTTTATATGCAGTGAGTACCAAACACAAAGCAAAGTACTATAGAGCTGGAGGCCAGGGCATTTCCATCAGTTGGAGGGGAAACCCTTGCAGATAAAGTACTTTTTAGGTTAATATTAAAAGACAGGTCCTAAAGAGTGAATAACTAAGTTGAACAATGTGAAAATGATTTTTTTAGATTAGATTAACAATTTCTTTTTACATTCACCCTCTAGGGATAAGGTTGGTAACTGTTTTCTGTAAAGAGCCAGATGATAGTCAATATTTAAACATGTGGGCTACATGGCCAAAACAACTATGAATGATATGCATAAAAATATGCTAGATACCAATGAGACTTTATGCATTGCATAGCACTAGGTAGTCACAGTAACTAGCTGAATAGTAGTGGGAAAGAATCAGGTCATTGAATTCCCCCAAATCCTCTACCATTCCAATTTTATTCCATCAGAACTAGTATGTTTCTAAGTATATATTGTAATTTTATATTTTTTAAAGTGTCCTTTGGGAAAGCTTAAAATATCTTTCAGTTTTCCTACCGTGTGTGTGTGTGTGTGTGTGTGTGTGTGTGTGTGTTTGTGTGTGTGTGTGTGTGTGTTTGTATGTGTGTGTGTGTGTGTGTGTGTGTGTGTGTGTGTGTGTGTGAGAGAGAGAGAGAGAGAGAGACAGAGACAGAGACAGAGAGAGACCAGTTGTTGTTCCTGGGTCACAGGTTGTTTACCCTAATGTAGGGGTAACCTCTCTGATGCTGAGAAGTCTTCCCTGATGCTTTCACACTGCTGTCCTGTACATGGTTCTCTTCTTCTGTAATGTTCTCATTCCCTCTCTGTTTCAAAGCAGAGCCTTCCAACATGCAGAGAACAGAAAATACCTTGGCTCCAACTCAATGTTGTCATGTGGTAACAGACCGCAAACCTAAGCCACTTCCGCCTTGTTGTTGAACTCTTGGCACACGTGTGTTTTGTTTCTGTTTTATTGGCTTTTTGGTGGAACTGCAAAAAAGACTTTTGGCCTCTTTTCATCCAGCAAAGGAAAAC
This sequence comes from Uromys caudimaculatus, assembly GCA_028551405.1. Lineage (NCBI taxonomy): Eukaryota > Metazoa > Chordata > Mammalia > Rodentia > Muridae > Uromys > Uromys caudimaculatus. Next base: position 27,762,189 of record CM052705.1, read on the forward strand.
AAACAGCCACTTCTCTTTTCACAACCTAGAGCACTTCTTGGTATCCATCTTGCAAACGAGGCACTTGCTTATTGTCTGAATTTTCCAGATGTCTCAGAATTCCCAGTGTCTTAGTCAGGGTTTCTATTCCTGCGCAAACATCATGACCAAGATGCAAGTTGGGGAGGAAAGGGTTTATTCAGCGTACACTTCCAAATTGCTGTTCATCACCAAAGGAAGTCAGGACTGGAACTCAAGCAGGTCAGGAAGCAGGAGCTGATGCAGAGGCCATGGAGGGATGTTCCTTGCTGACTTGCTTGCTTCTCCTGGCTTGCTCAGCCTGCTTTCTTATAGAGCCCAAGATTACCAGCCACAGATGGTACCACTCACAAGGGGCCCTCCCACCTTGATCACTAATTGAGAAAATGCCTTACCACTGGATCTCATGGAGGTATTTTCTCAACTGAAACTCCTTTTTCTGTGATAAGTCCAGCTTGTGTCAAGTTGACATACAAAACTAGCCAGTATACCCAGTAACACAAACAAACAATGCACAATGAGGCGTAGGCATAACAATGGCCATAATGACTCCTGTCTTTTTGCAAAGAGGAAAGGAACAACACAATCAAATGGGGGACATCTTGGGGCCTTAGCCTTCGCTCTTCCTTTGTCAGGATTTAGGGTTGGGATGATTCTGAATTTCTGGTACTAGAGGTATAACCAAGTAAAGCAAGAACCTTCTTTTCGTGATTTTGTTCAAAGGAGAGAAGATAACTAGAAAATACATGAGTCATATAATTTAAGATGGAATTATCAATTATAAAGAAACTAACTCGGGAGAGTGGAGTGCATGTTCAGGGTGCCATTGGTGGGCAGACTTGAGAAGGACTAGAGAAGAGGTTGGAGCAGTACAGTACAAAGACATGAGGAGAGAGAGGCTGGATGTGATCTCAGGGCCAGCAAGGCCATTGCTCAGGTGACATGAATAGCAAATTCCTGAAGATCCAATTTGCTTTCTTTCAGATGTGCCAGTAGTTCACCAACTTTTTAAAAGTATGGCAAGAGATCCAGCAGTTTTTATGTTTTTCACTGACTAGCACAAATGACAATTGGCATGGTTCTTGTCCCAGGCACTCAAGTCAGTATTTTTTAAACTGCTATCAGTACACTGTACTTATGTCATTAATAGGAGATCTGGGGTGGAGGGGTGGGGCTTTGGAAATGTCCTGTACCCTCTTTTAAACACTTAAAACATCACAAATCAAGAATGACGTGTGCTTAACTATTTAATTCAATATTTTAGATATTGGATTAAATAACTCCGAGGATGTAATTTGACTTAATAATACTGGCTCTATAAATTCTTGTCTGGAGAATAACTTGTGAGACGTTAGTATAATGCCTCCACAAGTAGGGTTTACTGGCCTCTTGCATTAGAATCACTTGGGTTCTTTTATATAGTTGAGTCCCCTTGGCCTTTTGCACATATCAAATCAAATGGGATCTTAAAATAAGCATTTCAAAACAATCAAACACTCTAACTCTTCTGCAGTCTGATATTAATGGGATCCTGTGCCCCACAATGTGCACTTTCTCTAGGGGAATTTGAGAAAGAAGAACTCCTTTGGCCCTAGATCCACAGCCTACATTTTATTTTAAAGTTATTATTTTAATAATAATAGGTTATTATTATTATTATTATTATTATTATTATTATTATTATTATTATTATTGACTGTGTGTGTAAATGTGTAAGTGTGTGCATGTGCCATGGTGCACATGTGGAGGTCAGAGGGCAATTTTTAGGAGTAGTCACTTTGCTTCTCACATGGGGTCTAGAGGTCAAACTCTGTCACATTTGTGTGGCAAGTGCTTTTTTCCTACTGATCCATCTCACTGGTTCATTTTGCATTTTTTAAGGAGCAATTACTTTTACTAGTAGTAAAACTTAGAAAAGTCGATGGGTTTAGTTTAGACCCTGACTCCTCTGTCTTTGGATCTACCTCACTGTGCTTTTTGCCTATAGGGCTAACTAGCTCTACCTTGAGAAAATGGGTTATTGTTCATCTCCTCAAGAAATAGGCTGGAGAAGTATATCTAACGCCAGAATGGCACTCGAGAAAGTGAATCTTTAAGATGGGCGGGTTGTTATAGCCATTTCCTAATTGATTCTGAACTGAAGACCATTAGGTCTTGATCCTGTTCCAAATTTACATTTGCTGATAATTGACCTGGAAGCAAGCCTTCTTTTTTTTTTTTTTTAAAGCAACATAGTATGTCATGAAATGGTAAACAAAACAAAGCAAAATGTGGCTGTTCATTTTACCATTAAACAAAACAAAAAACCAACAACTTGAACTCATGGGAAGAGCAGCCAAGGTAAAGAGGCAGTTACTGAAATCCTTCTATTTGGAAGCAATTCCAAAGGATTTGATGATAGCCAGATATATCCTTCATATTTCTTTTAAGATTCGTCTTAAGACAAGCAGAAAGATAGGGCAGCAGCATTTATAACATCTGGTGTGCTCGGGGGTAGAAAAGGGTGAAGTGGAGGGAATTCTTGGAAGCATTCTTGAAGGATGTGGTGGGAGAACACCTGGAAAACCCCACTTTCTTGAAGGAAGGCTGCAAGGACCCAGCCAGGGGAGGTCATGTTCAACAAATCGGATGGAGTGCCTTAAAGATATCCCTGTCATGAAAGATGAAGGAGATTTAGTGGCTGTACAAAGAACACTTTGATTTTTAAGTAAGACTTGACAAGATTCCACATCCAGGATTAATGGTCAAGAAGAAGAGCTCTGCATCATGGGTTATATAGGATGCAAGTCAAAAAAAGAAAAAAAAATGCTGGCTCCATCCGTCATCCATTTATTCATCCATCCATCCACCCATCCATCCATCCATCCATCCGTCCATCCATCCATCCATCCAAGAGGATGAAAGAGAGGGAAGGAATTACCAGGATAGGGGAAGAGAGAGCAGTAAGAGAAAATGTTCAGCCAGCAATGGGGACATCTTTCATTTCTCATCCACAGGGAAGAGATACAAAACAACTGTACAGAGCAAAGGAACAAGTCTTCAGTCAATTTAGAAACATGAGCCAAGCTATTGGAACAATTTTTACCTGGTATTGTTAGAGATGCTTGGCTTTGACATGGCACCTTGGGCATAAGGATGAACATAAATGTAAACAAAAGGGATGAGAATTAATAAGCCAACCTTGGGAAGACTTAGCTCAGTGATAGTGGGTGGGGTGAGAGCACAGTAGGACTCTAAACCATTGTCAGCACGTGTGGTGTTGGTGCTTCCAGTCTTCTTTGTGGAACCACTCTTCCCTACATCCTCACCAACAACCCCTTTCAGCCTCAGCCTTGACTTTCTGAGTCCGGGTCAGACATTCCAGGGTTCTCTCACCTCCTCTCTTCCTCCTGTGAAAAGCCAATGTCAGTAAGATAGCTAACTTTCTCTAAGGAAGAAATGTTTGGAGACAGTTGAAGGAACCACTCTCTGTCTATGAGTTTATATTTTAACTGAAGTCAACGATTTAAATAAAAGTCTTAGAGCTGCTCTAATGAAAGTTTTGGTTTGGGAGGAAGTAACAGGATCACATGTCCCCAAGGTCACTGGAGTGGCTGTCTCTCTTACCTAGTGGTAAAAGACAATCTTGATCCTGTTAAAAACAGGGTCTTTAGTCACAAAAATAATGCCAGAGAAAATAAAGCTTTCAAAGCTAACCTGGTAGAGGGTAGTAAAACAGTAATGGTATGCGATCTGTGGCCAAAGGATGCATGGCTAATACACAGGAAGTGAAAGAGGAAAGAGCAACAGACAGTGAGCCAAGATCCAGAAGTGGATGAAGGATTCTAAGAGTGGCATTGCACCAGGTGGCAGCCAACACTCACAGCTAGTTTCATTCCCTGTCAGAACATGACTGTGATGGTTTGAATAGCTATGGGCCCCAGAGACTCATGTGTTTGGATGCATGGCCCATAGGGAGTGGCATTATTAGGAGGTGTGGCCTTGTTGGGGGAAGTGTGTCACTGTGTGGAAAGACTTTGAGGTCTCCTATGCTCAAGCTGTGTCTAGTATGTTACACAGTCTCTTTCCTGTCTCCTTTGGATCGAGATGTAGAATTCTCAGCTCCTTCTTCAGGACTATGCCTGCCTGCAGGCTGCCACGCTTCCCTCCATGATGGTAATGAACTAAACCTCTGATACTATAAGCCAGTGTCAATGAAACGTTCTCCTTTATGAGGGTTGCTGTGCTCACGGTCTCTACACAGTAGAAACCTTGACCAAGACACTAACCAAAGGCGTGGGAGAGAGTCCCAGAACTCAGAAAGAGAATAAACAAAAGTTGCATGTTACAGAAACTAGAACTCTTAAAATCACAGGAACAAACCCTGGGATCTGAAAGGAGACTGGAGTCATCTAGGGACTGATGGGGCTGCCATGCTTTCTTCCAAATGTCTGCAATTTCCAGGACCCAATCTTTTAAGGTGGGGCTGTTACAGCTTCTGCCCATGGACTGTATGAACATAATAAAAGTTTATCTTAGACCACCTGGGATGAGTGCCTGGGATAGTTAGTTATAACATCATTTGTACCTAGAACAAATGTTAATTCAACATCTAAACAGTTCGGCTTAATGATAATAATTTAGAGGCCATCTACCCTAAGAGTTGCAATATTCTTGGAAGGATGGTTTACCATCCAATGCTTTACAACGATCAACAATTGCATTTTGTATCTATATGAGGAAGGGAGATCATATTACAGTGGAGGGGAAATGGGGCCAGAGTTCTGTAGGATTCATAATTCTCTAAAAATTTTTCAGGAATAGTAAAGTATTTTCTGTTCTTCTGATTAAAATAGAGGATGAGACATGAACTAATTATGAAAACAGCAAGTGTCAGAATTTGGTAAAGCAAAGAGCAATTTTGAATAGGAATTCCAGGGCTGCTTGTAATACATTCCAGAGCTCAGTCACTATATTTTTTGTTTCTTTTCTTTCCTTGTTTTTCATATTGTCTGCTATTTGGGATTATATTCATCACTTTGGCCTTCAGCTACAGGTGGGGACATTATTTTGGAAGCCTTTCCTTGTATTGTCTTTGTAACCTAGATGCATTGCCCATGACATTTTAGCTATTTAATAATTCTTCTATTCCAACAAAACTTCTCAGGGGGGCAGTTTCAGCTCCCATGCTTAACTTTCCATAGGAGCAATGGAAGCCACAGGTGTTAGAAATCAGAGTCTTCCTTCTCTTGGGAGTCTCTCTTTAGCCAGGTCTGTTTTTTTCTCTGTTATTGTTGTGTGACAGAATAGATTTTAAACTGTGTTGATTAGTAGTTCTTGGATATTCAGAAACAAAAAGCCCCCTCAAAACATGAAATGGCTATCTAAATATGTTAATTCCATGCAATTGCTTGTTTCTTACTGTCTATATTCACCATGACAACATACCCTATAAACTCTGGATAGATTATTGTTATCAGATGTAAGAGAAATCCATATCTTTCCCCCAGATGAATAACAGAAAGACAGCAGCATGCTTGGGTAGCCTGTAAGCAGTGTAAAGGAAACTCTGAAGTTCTGTGGCTCACTCATCTGGTGTGATATTTTTCATTTGAAAGAATATTGTTTCAGATTGAGTTTATTAAAAACTAAATTCTAATATGGGTAGAAATAGAAAACAGTTGGCCATTCTCCCATCAAAAGAGACTAAGGACCACTAAGTCACCAGCAAACCTCACTGATTCTGTGTCTGTAGCATATACATTAAATGCTAAACATTTACATTTACTTCCTATTTTTTACATTTTATTTTAATGTGTGTGTGTGGGAATAAACTGACGCCCTGGTAGAGAGAAGCCCCATGTGTTCTTCCTGCGCTCTGAGTGGGACAGGACAAGCGGGAAAGTGGCCGCGTTCCTCCACCCACAGTCTGACAGGCAGGTCTGCTGTGGGAAGCCTTTGCGGAGACCTACCCGTGGGTGGGGGAGGGGGGCCATTCTCAGAGAACACGGCAGCCGTCTCCATGGGTTCTCTAGCCTGGGGCACCGCAGATATGCAGCCGGGCTAGCCAGCACAGCTGGGGTTCCTGCTGGGGTCAGATCGGCTGCTTGAGCGCTGGACTAACTGCTTCAGCTTGGGTGAATGGGCACTGTCTGGGAGCACTGAGAAGCCCTCAGCGAGAGATTAAATGAGGCTCCTTAATCCCTCGCTTCCCACAGTGGGTCAAGATGAATAGACAGTCCATAATTCTAAGGCGTTTATTGACATCGTGATGAGTAGTGTGGATGAAATCGTACCCCTGGCAGATAGAGTAACTGGGAAGTCTCTAGGTGTCTCACTAACCTGTGGATGGCTTGGAGCTGAGTGGCCACACCTCTACCTGGGGCGTGGCCACACCTCTACCTGAGGAGAGGTCTACGTGACAGACCTCTCTACAGGAGGCTGTGGGGGGTTGTGCTTGATAGGAACCAAAAGCCTCCTGGAAGCGTTGGCAAAATGCTTTCTGGTCCCTTGTGGGTTGCCCCATGGGGTTGCCCAGAGTTTTAGCCTGTGCTCGACCGGGTGCCAGATTGCCTGTCACAGACCACTGCCCCACATGTGTGATAGAGTGTGCGTTTATGAGTGTGTGTGTGAGAGAGTGTGTGAATATGAGTGTGTGAGCACAGTGTGTGTGTGTGTGTGTGTGTGTGTGTGTGTGAATGTTTGACTTATATGTACCCACTGTGAGCATATGGAGGTTGAAGAATAACTCAAAAGAGTCAGTTCTATCTACTCTGTGGGTTTCAGGTTCTGTACTCAGGTCAGGCTTGGTGGCAAACACCTGTAACTGCTTAATTATGTCACCAGTCCTTTTTGGAGGGAGCGGGTAGAACTTCTAAATGATATGGAAAATACAGACTAATTAAAGACATCTCTGCCTTCAGAAGTGTAGACTCTCCATGCCAAAAGGGTATATAAAGCCTTGGGAAGAGCACAGTGCCCAGGAGACACCCATCACATGCAGGACTTTAGTGGCTTTCCATCTTCATCCCTGTCAGAGCCCCATCTCCATTAGTACAAGGAAAAGCGGGCAGCTGTGTCTGTTCTTTAAGCTGGGTTAATGGTGACACAATGGACATGGAAAAGACAAAGGAGAGGCAACTTCAACCTCTCTCCATGTTAACAGTAGTACTGAGGCTGAGATGCAACAGATACTCACAGATTCTCTATCCAGGTCCTAGGTAGTGGCCACTCACTTGTACATGTTTGATTTTTGGAGGCTTTCTCTATTTTCCCCAGTCTGTGAACTTGACCAGAAGTGTCACTCCTCTGTGCATGTCCTGTGTCCCCTTGTCCCATCCAGTCTCCCACCTTGTTCTATAGTTTCAGATGGCCCCATTGATTCTCCTTGCTCGCTCACTCCTGAAAGGCACTGTTTTTGGTGTCTTCCTGTTTCTCACCCATGCTATGGACAACTCTAGATGCTCTGCAACCCAATCCAAATCACTGGCTTCAGGGTGGGGCTGTTGTTTCAGGCCAGCCTGGGAGGGGACAGGACACAGGGGCCAGCCCTAAGCAAGCAGATGCTACTCTACGGCCTAGAGTCACCAAGGCCCCAACACAAAGAGGAGAAGAAGTAAAGGTGATTAACCCAAACTAGAAATGCCATGTTACATTAAATCTGGGACCCTCCTGAGAGGAGTACACTGTGCTATTTTGCAACCCAACAACAACAGCTGCAGCAACAAAACCAACAACAAAAATCAGGCAAATAAACCATGACACAATTTCAGCTCTGAGAAACATTCAGTGATAGAGCAATTAAAAAATAGAATGAACAGTGTGTATTTAAGTATCAATGATAATGAGATACATAATGAAAATGACATACTGAAGAGTGATGAGCAAATGATTGCTTCTTATATGATTTTTCTATCACTAATTTTAAACTTGCAATATATATACTGATCAAGAATTAAGTATGTCTCCCTCAGCTGTCATCTAACTGTGTACATTGGAAGCCAAGTGTACTGGCACATGTCTGTAATCTCACCACTCACAAGGCTGAAGAAAGAGATCACAAGTTCCAGGCCAGCCTGTACTTCATAGTCAGAACTATCTCGGGCAAAATTCTATACCACTGATGCTGCATAAGTTTTCCAAGGCTAAAATAATGAAAGCATGAGATCTTAGTGGCCATTCTCCCAGAGATTTTAATGAATTTCTAAGCTTGTGATTACTGTATAGAATGTTGTTTCCAGAGATTCCTGGTTTTCCTCTGATTGCTATTTTAAAAATTACATTTATTCAACCATCCATTCTTTCTCCATGTTTCTTATATATACATGTTCAGGTTCCTGTTTGCGTGCTTGCTTGCATGTGTGTGAGTGTGTATATGAAGGGCAGAGGCTGATGTTAGATTTGTTTTTTAGTTGATTGCTCTCCTCCTACTCTACCTCCTCCTCCACCTCCTCCTTCCCCTCCTTCCTTCCTCACTTCCTCCCCTTTCTCTCCTCCTCCTGCTCCTTCTCCTCCTTCTCCTTTTCCTGACAGGAGTTCTTTGTGTAACAGCCCTGGGTGTCCTAGAACTCCCTCTGTCGACCGGGCTGGCCTACAACTCACAAAGATCCACCTGCCTCTACCTCCTGACTGCTGAGACTAAACTTATGTACTACCACTGCCTGGCTCCACCTACTCTGAGGCAGTGTCTCTCACTGAACTTGGAGCTCATTGATTTGGCTAGAGCTTGCTACATCTTTCATCAGAAAGCTCTATCACCTACTATACAAAGTTGAGCCTCATTTTTTCCTGACTTTGACATCCTCTCAGAATGTCAGTCAAGTTGCTTCCTGTGGTGGCATGAAGAGTAGATAGGATTGGGTTTTGTAAAGGTTCAAGAATTCCCAGTGCTCTAATGGGTATCATGCTCACTAGCTTGCTTTTGCCTCTCAACATACAGCTCCCTCCCTACTTCTTCACTCGTCCCTGACCTTGTTCTCTTCTCCCTAGAGAAAACTAACATCCACAGACTACATCCCCCAGTCTCCTTTGGTCTTTAGCTACCAATTGGTTTCAGCTAAACAGGGAGTACCACTGAAGGGCTGGGAGATGGGAGGAAAGAACGTTTCTCTCTTTTCATGCTGGGCTGAAGCTTCAAGGTGAAACTGTGCTTTCTACCCAGCTCTTGGCAGAGTCCTTCTCCAATGGCTACCACTCTGACTGGATACCCCCTGGTCCAGCAGCCATATGGCTTCCCATCACACTGTGTACTGGGGGAATGCCCACCAATTGTCAGTTCCTTCAATTATGCCTACACCTTTCAAGGCCGTTCCTCTGTTGATATCGCTTGAGTTTTTCATTTAAGGGTGTCACCTGTGTTTTGCCAGGGTTCCCAGTTGGTACTCTCTCCCAGAACTGCAGGTGGTGGCATCTGGTGTACTTTGCTGCCTTAATAGACTGTATGGCTATAGTGGTAAAATGACCTAACCAGCAGGATTCACTATTTGGAACAGAGTTCTATCCTAGCTAAAAGCATTTTGTTTAGATGGTGAGAATAAGGAGGACGTCATTTTTTTCTTTTGAAACAGGATTTCTTGTTTTAAGTTTTGGCCAACCATCTTCTTTCACTCTCCACTTCACCTAAAAAGTAAAAATAAAAAGAAGATGCTCTGGCTCATATTTATGAGGGAGTTGGGCATGCAGCTCTCCTTTCAAAGCTGTTCACATGGAAAGGAAACTGGCCCTGACATTTACACAGTCCAGGAGGATTCCAAATAGAATTTGGACAGATTGGGAAGTTACCATCTTGGAGTGCGTGGGGAAAGCAATCCTGGTGGGAAGATGTGGTGACATGTATGAGACAATCCATGGCTGTGAGGAATGTGCTTCTCCGCGTGTGCCTCTCCACTTCACGACCCAATGGGAATGCCAAAAATATGCATATGTTCTTTATGATAACACATGAGAAGGCCATCCAATTAAAGCACTCCACACTCAATGCAAGGAGTATAATTTCTGGGTATATTTATGATTGCATAATGTCAACAAAGGGGTCTTTTAAACACAGCACATTCCTTATTCTGCTCTCAGAGATCATGCTAAACACATCCAAATGCACAAACCATAAAAGGAGGAAGAGGCAGTATCGGCCCCGAGCTCTTTGGTTTCTGCATCTGGCCAGCGTCCACTGGGAGAAATGTAAGTCAGAGTTTACCACATGGATTACAAATGTGCTGAATTGCAAGAATGATTATTAAATAAAAATATCCACAGCACCTGCAGCTTGTCCTGGAAAGTTCCCCCAGGGTGTTGTGGGTGCTTTAAAAAAATTTAAGGGGAAAAAAAAGTAAGACAGTAAGATGCGAATGGCAACTCCAGCTGCTTGTAGTAGCAACTCCATTAATGTTCCTGAAGGTTCTCAGAGTCAATGCAATCAATCTGAGCTGCTTCTATTCTCAGCATGAGTGTGGTGGTGAAGGATGGGGAAGGGGTCGGGGGATCTCATTAGCCCTTATCCTTTGAGGTTTGGATGATCAAGACAACGCAAATAATAGTAATGTAAACGGAAAGTGCTTTAATAAACATCAGGGCAGGGGGAAGCCTGAAGCTAGCTCTGTTCTCGAAGCCAGCAGTAGTGTTTATCCTTAGACAGGAGCGGCCACCTCCTGGAAACAGAAACTGACCATATGCTCATTGTTCATTGAATGTTTGGCTGCCCGTGTGCACATACAGCATTTTGCGCATAAGTGATAATTGTCTGAGTTTCAATTAAAGTGTGTGTGTGTGTGTGTGTGTGTGTGTGTGTGTGTGTGTGTGTGTTTGAATACATGCACACAGACAAGTTCTTGTACATGTGAAAAAACAAACAGTAATAAAGCTATAAGAAGTAGGTGGTTAATTTCTGAATTTAGAAATCAGAATACTTGGCACCAGATGACCACCCATTACCACCATAGTAACAGGAAAAAACATTTGATTTTTCTCTGAGTTTCAGTTTTCATATTGTTTCATATTCCACATGGTCTTTTAAAACCATGAAGATAAGGCTTGGGTAATTGATATAAAAATGTTATTAATATTATAAATTGCTCATTTAATATTGGTTATTATTGTTAGAACTAGGTCCACACTACACAAATTCTCACAATACTAAAAGCGCCTGTGCACATACCATACTCTTGTTTGAAAACAAATGAAATATGACTCAGACTCTTCACGCTTTGGGGAAACTCTTTTTGGTTACCTATTTTTTTTAAAAAAATTGCATAGATTTAGATTTCTTCCAGGCATAAAGCATCAAAGATAAATTAGTACAATGTGTATCTTGTAAAAGCAAAAACGTCATTCAACAATGCTTTTGAAAGCAAGGAACATTTCATTTACATTCCTTTACAACATTTCAGTAGTTACAAGACCCATGGCTGGTGGATTGAGAGTGATCTTAATTTTGTATTTAGCACGAGCAAACTAGAGTCAATGGTCAAGGCATTCTATGGCCCCTCTAGGGGGAGCATTGTCAGCCCAAGTGGCATAATTTTATTCATACATGCATACATAAATATGCATATATAAAAACACTTAGAGATACCGTACATAATTTTGGAGAAGTATGTATATATTAGTTAGGGCTTCTGTTGCTGTAATAAACTATCATTACCAAAGCAACTTGGTTTATACTTCCATATCCTAGTCCATCATTTAGGGAAATCAGGACAGGAATTCTAACAGGGCAGGAACCTGGAGGCAGGAGCTGATGCAGAGGCCATGAGGGTGCTGCTCACTGGTTTGATCATCATGACTTGCTTAGCCTGTTTTCTTAGAGAGCCCTGAGCCACCTGCCCAGGAATGGCTCCACCCACAATAGATCTGGCCCTTCCCCACCAATAACTAATAGGGAAAATGCCCTACAGACTTGCCTAGAGCCTGATCTTATTTAGGCATTTTCTCAGTTGAGACTCGCACCTCTCTGATGACTCTAGCTTGTGTCAAGTTGACATAAAACTAGCCAGCACAATATTAAAATATAATTTCTTGAGGTTTTATCAATCTTGGTTTTATTTGCCCTTCTTCCTTAAAGCTGGCATTAGGGAGAAGAATTTGCACCTTTTTCCAGTACCAGCCAAGAAGTACATACTTCTGCAGGAAGTTGTTGGATGTCTTCTGGGTCCTGGGATCTGTGGTATCAGATTGGGTAACTGATAAAAAAAAGAACGGAAATGAGCCTATGAAAAGTTGAATAGATTTATGGAAGCATCTAGAATCAGAATGGGGATGCTAGAAAGGGCAAGAGCCCTTGAGAGTTGAAAAGGGATGCCATTCAGGCTGTCATACTATGTTGTGACAGTAGTTGAAAGCAAAGTTTGAATGGCATTTTCTTACATGCTGTGCCCTGTGTCATTTTAGAGGGAATTTTTAAAAAAGGAAACATTTTGGTACTTCTCTTGAGAGACCCCATTTGAGTTTTACTGTTGGTCAAGGTGAATGAGTTCAGCTTTTTATGAGTTGCAAATAGATAATTTTTATAGTAACAAACCTAAGATTTCAATCTTTAGTTTGATGTTGATTCGCCAACAAGAAGAGTTGCTAGCTCTTACTTTGATGACACACACACACACACAGCAAATAGGAACCTGTTTGTTTCTCCATTGCAAAATGTTATGTGGCAAAGGCAGTGAGTGAAGTCAAGAAATGAGTGTTTTTGGGAAGTCCCTCATCATAGCATAGATACTCAGCACACGGAAACAGGTACTACTTCTGTCCCTCAACCTTGAACTTGGATATCTGGGCTGTACCAGACTCTTGTATTTGTTAATGCAATTCATGCACATCCCTTATTTAATATAGAAAAAAATCAGGCAAAGAAGGAATAACCCTAAATCCTACTGCAATCTGAACTAATAAAGTTTAACATTGTTGTCAAGCCCCTTGCAACAAGCCCTCGAGTGGAGGCGCAGCACTAGGAAAGCTCAGACAAAGAAAAAAGCATCCTGCCACATACTGAAGACTTCCACAGAAGGGTTGATGTCTTCTCATCTCCTAGTCTCAAGAGTGACAGATGGTAAACTGTTGCAGGCAGGGAGCAGGGGGCCTGCTGGTGCAAGGTGTGGGCCTCCTGCTGGGAGAGAATGAAGCTTCCGCTACTTGATGAAGCCACTTGAAGGAAATGGCCATCACTGTCTATTCAGGACAGAATCTGCAGGGGTACTTTAATATCTCCCTTAAACTGCTTCACTGAGATTTCACACATGTGCCATTCGCCTCTACAGTCATGCACACTCAGGCTTAGACAGGAAGTATGCTTAAGTCTCTTTCAGTGAATACAAGTGATTAGCCATAGGATTTTATTTTATTTTTTATTTGTCATAGACTGATAACAGCCTGAATTGGTATGAGTGCACTATTACCAAAACCCAAGATGGAAACGGTTCAACAAGAATTTCTTCCACAGCTTCCTACTCCTATGGAATTGCTTTTAAAGGCTTTAGTGGCAAGAATTTCACTCACAAGAGTAAACACAATTACAACAATTACACTATATTTCGTGGCTATAATCAAAGTGGAAATGCCATGCCAACGTGCATCTTTTATATTGTTCGTCTCTAAGCTATGTGCAAATCTAATGAGAACTGTGCAAAGACAACACATGGCCCTGCTCAAGCTCTGAGCATTTGGGTAGCAACAGGAACTCAAGACCCACACACTGCAGTGAGCCATGGAAAGGTTTTCTGTAGTATTTCTTTTTCTCCCACATCTCCTCTCTACTATGTGTACATTTTTTTATTATTTTGGATTCCAGATCCCTGTGTGCTTCCTCTGGCTGTTAAAGGGTGGGCTGAAGACCACTTTGGTGATGCAGTCTAGCATTTGACGTAGACAGAAAAACACAGAAGTATTTTCCTTATGTCTAATGCAATTTCTAAATATAGATGTAGGCTTCTGGCTATGCTGCAGTAGCTTGCAACAGACTCAGTCTCCTGCCAAGAACAACTAGAAGCTTGATTTTTAACAGTGCCTAGAGGCGTGCAGAAGTTATTGACACACAGAGACTGAAGGAGCCAATGGGAAGATAGTCAGCAAGGTGAGGGGAGGCCATTGTGGTCTACTCAGGATGCTTGCTAATTTCTGCTACGGAATAAAAGGCTGGGAACCAGGAAGCAGGCCATTTCTATTAGTCAGAGAAGAGGTGTGACTTCATATAGTGTTAAGGTTCAGGTAATAAAACATCAAAATTTTGTGATTCCAAGACAGGTAAGCTCAATGGCCAAGACCCTGGAGAGAAGAAAGGTGCAGAGAAGTGAGCCACTATATTGTTTCTGTATGTAATGGCATTCAACCAAAAATGATCAGGGATGTTGAGACAGTAAGACTGATAAATAAATAAGATAAAAAGATAGATGATCTACTATTCAGACTATTAGGTATGGTTTAAATTATTTGTGCTTAAATATGTTGACTAGACTAGGTAGAAAAAGAAATACCAATAGCAAAATTTTACCATGCAACTAGAAATTATATAAAATAAGTGGAAATTGTAGGTCTAAATATTCCCTAAGAAGATAGTTCTTAATTGTGCAGCAGATTGAATAGAGCTGAAGAAGAACTCAATCAGTTGGAAGACAGGAGAGTAGGATATACCCAAGTGATCTATAAAGACAAAAGCAAAAATAAGAATCCTGGGAAAGTATATAAGAGGCACACATATCAGAGAGAATAAAAAGAAGTCTGGGGCAGAGTTTGTAAGTCTCTGCACTGTTGACATTTTGAATCAAATATTGCTCAAATTGCTCTCAAAGATTATGTCCTGGGCAACAAAGTCATTCTAGGTTGAGAGGCAGCAAAATACCTCCAACAGAATATTTGGGAAACAAGGGAGGCAGGGACAATACTTGAACAAAGAGGTTCTCAAGGATGAAGCAAAAGTTCAAGGCTTCTGAGTTCTCTTAGACACTGGGGAAGTAAAAAAAAAAAAAAAAAAAGCATGAATTTGTATTAATTTCCAGTAAACCAAAACCAATGATTCCCAGGGGAGCCTTCAGTATAATCAGTAAACCTAGAGTAAATTAGCATTCACTTAATGAGTTAATGGGGCAGGAGGCAGTGTAATATTGAATACTTGACCAAGCCAAAGAAAGGGAAAAGGGGGGTCAAAAAGTAAAACCAAAACACCTGGGATCAGATAGAAAACAAATATTAACAGAGCAACTAGAAATCCAAATGCATTCTTGATTGCAATACATTATGTGTATGTGTGTGTGTGTGTGTGTGTGTGTGTGTGTGTGTGTGTGTGTGTATAAAAGGGATCTATTAGATTTTACTAGATTTAATAAAATTAGATTTTATTAAAAGTCTAATCTTATATTTACTCAGATAAGAACTCTTTAAATAAAAGATAAAGTGGGTGAGGTTTAGTGTACATGAAAAGTATAGTAGACAAACCAATAGTGTGCTGGGCACATACTCCTAAGTGCGTACAACAACCTACTGTCAGACATTTGGGAATTTTGCCAGTTGTTAAATACTTGTTTGAGATGGGCCCATTATGAGAATCTGAAGATGCTGTGAATTAGACTTGGATTTTGCCTTTCTGGGCAGCTAATTTAGCTGTATGTTGCTGTGCAAATCCAGATCAAAGGAACCAATTACACCAATCCCAGTCTTCCCTAAGGAAAGGGGCAGTATATGAGTAAACACATTTATTCACGATGAAGCAATCCACTAGTAAGGTATACTAATTTAAAATTTATGACATCTAAATGCAAGTCTGCAAAATTAACAGCATTGGCCCCCTCTGGTTGCTAGAATTTGCACCTGTGTCACCTTGGGGAATGCAAATTCAGGGATTATATCCCAAATCCACTGAACTGGAGTCACCTGGCCAGCTATTTGTCCTAGCCAGGCTTTGTCCTAGCCAGGCTTCCGGAAGCTGGAGAATAAATACCATTCTCCCCTCCCCTTCCCCCGTTTGCTGATGCCAGTTTTTCCCAGCCAGAGCCACCACTTCTTTCTACCCAACCAATCTCTTGAGCACTCTCTACTTTCCTGAGGAAGTCAGCTTCAACTTTCCCAGGAAGCACGTGGGCGTCTTGCTGAAATGTTGATACACCTGAGCTCATTCATACAGTTTTAACTTGATGGCTAAATGGTCCTGTGGGTGAGAGGATGAACTTGAACACTCCTTAGGGGCAGGAGTTTAGAGACCCCCTTCCTCCACTTCTCTTGTGAGCCCACAGTACATATATTTTCTACATTGAATTGAATTTACACAAAACTCCTTTGTCTCTGCACAGAAATAGGGACTATCCCTATTCAGTTTGAGGATGATGGCCAAAGTGGTGCTTTTATTTTTGTTCTCTCCACCTGAGGTGAGGATGTGTAAGACCTTGCAATATATATTTTGGAAGCCATGTTCCATTCACTAGTTTTCTCCCTCACAGGCAAACGTAATAGGAAAGGTAGCTATTTTTTCCTTGTCTTAAAACACAAGGGTGTTGTGACTTCAAAGGTGTTATTAACTTTTTAAAGGGAACCTCTGAGAAAAATAGATAAGGCTTAAAAGTCTTCAACAGTATGCTTGCTCCTTTTAAACCCTTAAGAAAGTCTTAGGTACGTTCAAATGTTTTCCTTTAATTTCAATTTTTGTTTTACGATAGGACTAATTAAAGCAACACCTGTTTGGAATGATCTAGTTGGTGTTGGATCAACATTTCCATTGGGTTATGTTCCAGCTGTGAAAACTCAAGTTGAACTAAGAGTTGGGTGTATAATATCCAAACCCAGGGGGATTCAAAAGAAACACCAGTATACTAGCGTGCATATTCGGGGGGCAAACCAAATAGAAGCAAAGTAGTTTCAGGTGCTTTTTAGCACTTGTGTCGTGTGCAGACAATTTTTTTTAAATGATTTTGGTTTGTAGTCCTTCAGCTGCTCATGTGGGTAGACTGCCTTTGGGCATTGAAAAGAATAAAAAACAGGGCTGTTTGGTCTATGTAAAATGGTAGCTACTGTACACGTGGATTAATAGGCCTCCTCTCATCAGAAGACTCAAGATGTGAAATGATAAACGATAGATTTAAGGGTCTCAGCGGCATCCTGTTTGATGAATGCTGTGTTTTAAGGATCAGTGACTGCTTCTGTTCTTCTGTTGTGAGGCCTTGAACTTGAAATTTATTAGCATGTCACAGAAAGAAAACGGACTTTGGGTTGAGGCTGGAAGTAACACCATAGACTGGTTCCTGCCAAATAGTGATTTTCAAATACTTTTTAACATTTGCAGGAGCACAAATAAGGAACATGGAGAGGTATGGAGCTTCTCAGACTGGTTCTGGGCAGGAGCTCCCTGGGTGCTCTAAGGCACAAAGGGTGGTTTGAAACCACTGTCTCTTGGATGATGTGAGCATCCCTCCCTAAGGGTGTCAGTAAATAGAGACAACATAGAGTCTGGACTCTCTTGGGACTTGAAATTTTGGACAGAATTTGACATCAGGGTTATACATTTCTGATGGCTGGGTTTTAGGTACCAGTAGACACAATACAGGGAGTCAGAGATACATCTCACAATCCTCTAAGCCCACAGCGCTGTCTCTACCTACAAGTACTTCAGCTCAAGTATTTACCTCATCTCTCCTTTTACCTTTGCAGCACATCAGTTCTTTATTGTAGAGACTCCATAATTATAAAAAAAAGGGGGAGGGAAGAAAGATGGCCACACATTCTCTCCACCAAAACCTTCTAAGACAATTCATTTTGTTTTCTTATTACTGGAACAGAGTTTAGAAACCATCAGTGATGTGGAAATAATAACATTTTAGCAGACTCTGCATATTGTATACTGTGTGTGCTGTCAGGAAAGCAAAAATATTCCTTATTGGAATGTGTGCACTAAGTTTGAGCAGAAATGGGATCGGCATAGACAGAGAACCCACAGGTTGTTATGGAATATCTTGTACTTACAGGTTATGGTTCTAGGAAGAATTTGGGAGAGAAGGGGAAGACAATGAATGGCTTTTATTTGAGCTTGACAATGTAGTGATGGCTGGGGAGTCCTCTGGAGGCCCAACAAACCATCTGTCATGTGAACTCAACAGCAACTAACCCCATTTGAGATATTAGGGCCAGAAGCAACCCAAGACTGCCAAGCCTCTGGCCCTCTGGGATGTGTGGAGTATTTCTCAAGAGGCCAAGTGCCCTGTCTTCCCACTGGGCTTCCCCACATTCATCTCGCATAACTCACCAAGTAGGAATTTGCCCTGCATACCCTTAATTCCCTTTCCTTGTGACTTTTCTGAGATATGGCTTCCGTTCCAAGATGCTCAAGGCTGATTACACCACATCGGCATAGGAAGGGGGAAACCCCAGAAGGAAGCAAATGACATCTGCTTGGTAGAGCAGCTGGCAGGGTTAAACCAAATTAGTTAGGATACACCAAACCCAAGCATTTGCTAATGCTGAGCTTGAAGTATGGAGGCCGTAATGCTTA
Source organism: Uromys caudimaculatus (assembly GCA_028551405.1). Classification (NCBI taxonomy): domain Eukaryota; kingdom Metazoa; phylum Chordata; class Mammalia; order Rodentia; family Muridae; genus Uromys; species Uromys caudimaculatus. The sequence goes on from CM052705.1 coordinate 27,780,640, forward strand.
GCCCTGGTTTCCAGGGTGAATTAGTGGCAGCGCTGATCCTGGAACCTTTCTTCTGCTTATCCTAGGCTAAGATTAGATCTTTCACCCATCTTGCAAGCATAGTCATAGGGAAAAGAGAGGGTTCTTGTTTCTGAGGATTTCCTATGAAAAGTGCTGAGGATGGAGTTCTATAGGAACCATTTGATCTCCATGAACTCTCAGCTTTCAAGCTACAGCAGAGGCTCCTGAGTTGAAGTGTAGGTGCAAAAAGAAGGCTGAACCCCATGTGTTGCACCATGGCTCCGTTGTGCTTAACGTAGGATGTGGGATGGAGAAGAGACTCTATATTACAGGAATCTTGCTTCTTTTGCTGATCTGTATATACAAAATTCAGAGATGAGGACGAGGTTCTACAGGGAAGAGAAAAAAGGACCTTAGGAGCAGTTGAGTGAACAAAACTATCACCTATTGAACTTAAAGGATGCTTAGTGGAAAACATCGTAACATGTGACAACTGAATGTATTGAGTAAAGATAGAAGCAGGGTGCATTCCAGACTGTTCCCTGAACTATTTTGCCTAAAGTATTGAATACCAAATATGACATAACAAGTGTACCCAGTGAATGTTTGAGTGATTGAGAGTTCTGTTATATGCTAACAGCTCGGAATGTTTGTCATTTTAACTTAAAAGGACACGATCATAGACACTGATGGTTCAGTTGGGAAGATTTTTCTCATCTAGAAAATACAAGAGGAGAGATAAAGAATAATTCCTAACACAGTGTTGGAACTAACACTAGGGTTGGCTAGTCTTAGTCACTTTGAGGCATTGAGGAGGGTAAGGAGGAAGGGCAGACTCTATAAGGGAGAAACATATTACCCATATGCTGAAGTTAACCTCGGCACAGATTTCCTGTCATGATAACAGTGCCTATGGTGTGATGACAAAGATATGTTTAAATATTTCTTTCCCTAAATCCATAACCCCAGAATCAACACTACAGAGATGGACATAGGGAAAGAAATAAGCCAACAACAATTTCTGCTGACCTCCCTCATCTTGTAAATGTGCTCATTCACAGTCAATGCTTGCCACCTCTTCCCGCCCACTCCCAGCACTCCCCTCTCTGCTTTCCCCCCAGAGGATTAAATTCTCCAGTTGACATTCCCCCAGTAAAGTGCTGTCCTCCTCTGCCTCATGATGGCTCACCCTTCTCTCCTACAACTATATTTGTGCTCAGGTTTCCCGGAGCACTTTCCATCCTTGTGTCTTCAATGTTCACATCTGCATACACAAATGACTCTGAACCCAGCATCTCAGACTCTCTGTATGGAAGTTCCCTTGCCTTCTAGAACCTCTCTTCAGCAGATCATGAATATCTAATAAAAATACCCCAAACTAACTTATTTCCTACATACCCCACCCACTGAAAACAGTCCCCATGCTCTGCACTGCTGAATGGCGTTGCTTACTGCATGCCCATCATTTGATTGTAGTGTGCTTGAGCCCTTCCCCTCTGTGCCCACCTTTTCTGGACTGCCCTAAGGACTCTTCACCCATCTGCTACCCCTGGTCTCTTCTCCAGCCCCAGACTGCCTCTCATTCCCACATGCTAAGTCTCCAAAGGGGGTCTCTGCTTTCTGGTTGCATGTCTTCAGTGCTACTTTGGTGCTTTCAACCAATGTTATTTCCATTTGTAAGACTTCAGTGATTCCCTGTCACTTTGAAAAATATATACAAACTTTTTCACGAGGAATCAAAGACTTTGATCACCTGACTTGACCTTACATGGTTCATTTCATCTTCAACTGGACCTTAGACATCTCTTGGCCACAGTGGTGTCCTGGTAATTCTTCAGTTCTCCCAGGAATCAAAAAATCTCAATCTCTCTCTCTCTCTCTCTCTCTCTCTCTCTTAGCTTTTATACACATAGAAAGATCTTTCTTCCTTTACTGGGGCCCTTGGCACTGTCCACTATGTTTTTCAAGACTAAACAACATCCTGCTTCATCCCTAGTGAACAGAGGCAGAGAGATCCAGTAATTTGCTTACTCACTGCTTTTGGTCATCAAGGGCCTGGCTTTGACAAGAGATTTTCAATTTTGTGTATTTAGTGATAACTTTCCAGAGATGATAAGGAAGGGGTTGGGAATGCAATGTGTATTGGTTATCAGGAGCATTCTAAAGGGAAAATAGGTAAGGCAGAGGTGGACATTTGAGACAGAGAGGTTAAAAGCAAATAAACAAAAGTTCCTCCAAATGGACTTAGTTCCCAAATTTCAAACATCAATACATAATGATTGTCTCCAGAGAAAACTATTCTCTTTGGCATGTAATCCCAACTCAGCATGGCTTATGGGTGCTGAGGGAGCCAGTGCTGGGATGACGAATGGTGATGGCCATAACAAAGAGGCACAGATGCGCAGATGACTGTGAGTTATGGTTCTCATCCCTCCTGGGACAGCAACTGAACAACCCAGCACTCGAGTGAGGCATCACATGGTTTGCGTCGTCAGTGTGACCATGATGCCACTGAGGAATTGCAGCCAGGTAATTCAAACCAGGCCTGGCTTTTTTTTTTTATGTTGTAGCAATGCACACTTTTGCCAGGGTGTGTCTAGTGGGTATCCTTGCAGCCCTTTTACAAAATCAATTGATAAGGATACTGAAATGTTGAAGCCATGTTACATCCAGCTAAAGCATGCTTCATGCCAGAGGATGATATTTTGTTTTTTACTTTTTCATTTTATGTATACTTTTTTTTGAGACAGATCACTCTACATAGCCCTGACTGTCCTAGAACTTACTATGTCAACCACACTAAACTCAAAGAGATTTTCCTGCCTCTAGCTCCACAGAGGATGGATGCTTCTTGATAATTTGAGACTCGTTGGTTAAGATGTTAGTATGCACCTTTAGGGTCATCTCACCTCTTACAAAGTGAGTGATCTAGACTGCAGGAGCTGAGGCTAGAGTGGGCAAAGACAGACATGGACCCCCCCCCCCAACTTTCACACCTGGTTTTATACCTTCCACTTCTGGGACCTTAGACAATGTTGATGACTTTTTGGCACAGACTCTGAGAAATGAAGGATCTTTCTGGGGTCTTGTGTCACCCATAGGTCACAGGTGTTGCTCTCCACCTCCAAGGTCAGGTGGGAATCATTCAAGCTTCAGTGTCACTTGAGTGGAGAGCGCCAGCAGGGCCATGTTTAACAGCTATGCTGAGACTTTTAACAGGAGTAAACCAAGATCTTTTCTAGTGTAGCATAGCTTATCTTAGCACAGCACAGCACAGCACAGCACAGCACAGCACAGCAACAGGGTCTTCTCTGGGGACTCAAGGTATGTCAAGTTTTCAGTCCCAGTCAAATCCCATGCTGACATCATTGCCTTTCAGATTTACATCTGTCTGATGAAGAAGCACTGTTTCCTGATATGATGGCTAATCTCAGTTGTCAACCTGGCAGCATTTAGAATCACCTAACAGATACACCTCTGGGTGTGCCTGTGATGACATCCTCTGAGAAATCTAAAAGATTTACATTGACTCTGGGAAGCAGTGTTCCATAGAGGCTACAAACTAAATAGAAGCAACAAAATAAAACAAAGAAAGCAGGGGCTGGAGAGATGGCTCAGTGGTTAAGAGCACTGTCTGTTCTTCCAAAGGACCCAGGTTCAATTTCTAGCACCCACATGGCAGCTCACAACTGTCTGTAACTCCACTTCCAAGGGATCTATCACACTCACACCAATGCAAATAAAATAAAATTATATATATATATGCATATATATATATATATATATATATATACATACACATATATACATATTATCAGTGTGAACAGCAACATTTGTCTTTCTCTAACTCCTGACTACAACTTCAGTGTGACCAGCCATCTTGAATTATTGCAACCATTCCTTCCCTGCCATAACAAACTGCACCTTCAAAACATGAGCAAAAAGCATCCCTTCTTTTCTTGGATTGCTTTTCGTCAAGTATTTTGTCCAACCAAAAAAACTGGAGCAGGGGCTGTCCCTGACTCTGTTGCCTGCCTGTGGATCCTGCTCCCCTAAATGGGCTATCTTGTCTTGCTTCAGTGGGAGAGGATTTGACCAGTGACTTGAGGTGCCAGGGTGAGCTGGCTCCCCAGGAGGAACCTCCCCCTTCTTAGAAGTGAAGAGGAGAGGGGAGGGGCCATGTGAAGGGGAGACTTAGAAGAGAGGGGGGCTGTGGTTAGGTTGTAAAGTGATTAGATAATTTACTATGGGTATATGAACCCAATATGGGTATCATAGCTTTAGTTTGAGCTTTAGTGAAGGCAGCAGGGAGGTGAGGGAGTATAAGAGAAGCAACCGGTAGCATAGAGCTATCTGTGGCCGCCTCTTAGGACCCTATGTTGCAGATTTAAAGAACCTTAGCTAGCTAGGTATGGTTCTGTACTCCCATAACCCCAGTACTAGAGAGACAAAGGCAGAGAACTGGAGCTCAGGTCATCCTAGGCTTCCATAGCATGTGCTTCCTGGGCTATGTGAGATTCTGTTTCAAAAATTACATATACATGTATGCACTCACACATATATGTATATGTACATGCCATGCCCATGCATATGTGTAGCCTGGATGATCCTCTGTAAGAACATGAATAATGAAGTCAAATGTGTGTTTAAGAGCATTCATCAGTTAGGTGGAGGATGAATAAAGCAGACAAGACCAGAAAACCAGGTTAGCGGAAGAAATAGGCCTGTATTTCTTTTGTATTATACACCGCCCATCTCTAGCATTTGAATAGACACCACAGAAAATAATATTAACAACCAACAATTGCATGTGTGGCTTAGAAGTGTGATGGTTGGTCCATCCATGATTTCCCAGGCTTATTTCCACAGGATGGGAGACCCATCTGTTTCCCTTGGCTTCACAGGAAGAAAGCAACACAGGTCAGGTCTTCTAACATTGCCCCATAGGCAGTCTGTGACTGAGCCTTAGTCTAGGGGTGGGGAGATGGGCTATGTTACTGAGGGTCTCTGGGTATCAGGCAAACAGGGCCTGGGAAGCTGGCTGCTCCTATGCTGGCCCAGGCTCTTGTTTTTCTTGAGCTGACTTGCTGGAGAAGTGAGCTAAGTCAGAAACAAAATGCCACATTGCACGCCCACTGAAGTCTGGGCTCAAGGGAAAGAAGAGAGACTGCCAGAGCGTTAGCTGTTCCCAATCCACTCCTGGACCTTAAGCTGTCTTGAACAGAGTTGCCAATCAGCTTGGTAGGGACTGGCCTTTGAGGAGGGGAGGGGGTGTAGGCAGGGGAGGGGGAGGGAAGGGAGCAGTCTGTGCTCCATCTTAATTACCTCATCAGAAAAAGCTCCTTTCCCGCAAAGCTCTGGTGTCTTCTACAAGAGGGTGAGTCTTTGGCTTTCCATGTGAACTTGCCGTCAGATATGCCTTTTGCCTGTGTATATGCACATGAAGGGGTGTTTGGGGTCAGAGCTGAAATCTTTCACTTGTGACTTAGCTGGGAAAATTCTTGGCAAGATGAGGATGCAGTGGCAAGGTCTTAGGAAGAGGTTTCTGTGAAAGAATGATAGCGGCTTTCTGTGGCATTTTTTGAGTGGAAGAGTCTGTAATCAGGAGGTGACAGCGTGGACATCTGACAGACTCAGTACTGTGCAAGGAACCATGCCCAGGGATCGGTAAACTGGTACTGAGTCCCCGGTCTAATTCAGTCTGTTATCTTGTGAAAACTCTTCACTTCCTCACTTTTGCGCATCTTGGAAAAATAAATGTATTGATCCTTTGACTCAGTGCGACTTACAGATTTTACAGTGTAGCATCCGAGGCCTGCAGCTTGAACACTTCCAAAGGTCTGGAAACACCCTCCCTATTTAGGAGTAGCGTAATGTGGGTCCCATGTGCGTGCTTTGTCATGGAGCAATGGGACTGGTCACTGCAGAGGCACAGGTCATCAGGACTTACCCCTTAGCGTTTGTGTTAATATGAACCAGTCAGGCTGAACTGCAGGGAACTAAGACTGAGCTGTGCTGGAGACAGCAGCCTCAATTTTCACATTGTGTGACAACAGTTTAGCACAAAGGTCTGAAGAGCACATGATGAGAAGGAGCACACCCAGGAAGTGTCTCCTTGACCTTGAAGAGATGGTGGGATTGTCCCCACACTGTGACTATGTGGCCCTGCCACTCTTGTTATGATGTAACATTTTGTCCTGGGATCTCAGAAACTCAGCAAGTCATTTTCAGAAGACCAAGGCAATCTAGGCATTTTACAATGTGCTACATAGCAAAGCTCATGCCTTGGATCAGGGTTGGTAAATTCTGACCCACCCCGTGGCCTCCAGCTCACGGGACTCTATGAACAAATCAATTAGGGGTCCATTCAGCAATGTGGATAAAGAAGGCAGGAGCTGTAAGTTCTTTCAGTAATTCCCAGGGGTACTGATGTTTTCTATATGGAAAGAAAGAGACATAAATGGGTTCAGTTAGCAAACATTGGAAATGAAGATATAAAATGCTGTGATGTATACAAAAATGAATGAATGAATTCTGGGGAGGAGAGTTCAAATTTAACAAGATTATTCCTTGACTTTCTATTTTTAAAATGTTTATATTTAGTTTTACAACAATAACAATTTGTTATTTAAAAACCCCTTTAACTGCATTATTAACTAGTGTTAATACCAATACCAAAGAATGGCAGACATTATTCCAGTTTGAACGGATAAAATGAAGCACAGAGAAATTCAGTACCTTGACTAGTTTACAGAGGCCATGGGTGTCAACAGAGAAATCCAAACTAGGCTGTCTTGTTCCAAAGCTATTTTCTGAACTCCATATATATGCCTTCCCAAACATCACACACATACACGCACACGCATGTGCACACACACACACACACACACTCGCACACTCACACACATATACAGGCCAACATGTGCACACACGCACATACACATACAAACTAATAATTTTTAAATATTTATGCTTCTATACTTAAATGTTTGCATACATGTATGTAGGTGCACCAAGGGCATCCTGGTGCCTGTAAAATCTGAAGAGGACATTAGAATCCTTAAGACTGGAGTTATAGATGGTTGTGAGCCACCATATATGTACTGGGAATCAAACCTGGGTCCTTTAGAAGAGCAACTGCTGACCCATCTTTCCAGTCCCATACAATAATAATTTCAATAAATGATGAAATGTAAGATACTATTATATCTTTTTCAAAACCATGTGGTATCTATGGATGGAAGCTATCATCAGGTTGTATAGATTTGGGGAGGTGTGTGACATCTGGATCTATGTATGTGTAAATAGCTCTATTTTCCCCATAGTTTTTTGGGTAAAGCTTACCACAGTATGAAGACATACCTCAGATAATCTCTAGAGTTGGTTTTCCTTAGAGTTACTCTTCTGGAGCCTCTGTCCTGTCCTCCCCAACACCAGTCAAGGCTGCTTATGCTCTAGGAGGGAGGCACAACTAGGATTTGCTTTCATCTTTAACCCCTGGAGTTTCCTTCATCTGTCTCCTACACAAGATACTCAGTGTACTGAATCAATGACTTCTTCTTTCTTAGTGGAAAGACTTTCCATTAACTTCCTATAAAAACAGAAGGAAGAACAAATTTTAAGATTAAGATATCTGAAAATATCTTTATTTTGTTCTTATACTCTATATGTTTGAGGCTATAGCTTTCTAGCTAGGGTACAATTTTCTGTTTAAAGTTCAAGACGTTCTCCTTCCATTTGTGTCTAGCTCTTGGGTCCCATGTTGTTCCTTTTGGAAAAGTATGAGGTCATTCCCTATTCCTAATTCTCTGTGGGTGACTGATTTTTCTCCCTGGAATATTTTTGGGGGTTTCTGTTAAGCGCAGATTCCCTGACAGTGTCTTGACACGCCTTGTTAAAATTCAGCATGCTGGCCATGCATTATTCCACTCCCCTTTGGAAGGTCCTATTCCTTGGCTAAAAAAAAAATATTCTTTTAGTTATTTGAAATGATCTCTGATCATTCCTTCCAGTAACTTCATCAGTTGGGTATGAGACTTCATAAGTTTATCATTTAATTTAACTTCCTGTTTTCTCTGTGTGGGCACCTTGCTTATTTCACGTTTCAGATTTCTTTAACTATCTGTGTATCCTAGTGAACTCTGCATGTGTGATACATGTGCACATGTGTGTGCAGGTGTGTACAGAGCGTGCAAGAGGGCATTGGGTGCCCTTCTTTATCTATCTTGTCCTCTTGAGACCCCAGCACTGAATCAGGAGCTAGGCTGGTGAGTAACCAGGAAGCCCAAGCAGTCCTAGTGTCTCTCTGCCTCTCCATAGTGCTGGGGTTACAGCTATGTGTGATCATGACCAGCTTTTTAGGTAGTTCTGCAGTTCTTTATGCTTTAGATTCAGGTATTTATGCTTGTAAAGCAAGTACTCTTGCTGGCTGAGCCATTTCTCTGACACTGCTATTGAACTTCAAAATACTATTTTAAATGTCAAAGGATTTTTATTTTAACATTTTCCTGTTTTCTGTTCTTTTATTAATAGCATTGACTTTTGTTTTAGCATTCTCTTGTTTTGCATGGATTTTATATTATTTGTGTGTCTGAGAATATTATTCTTTGTGGCAAACAGTCATGGCTCCTGGGTGGCCTTGGGACTTCTATTCTTCAACATGCTCAGTATGGAACCCAGTATGGAGCCAGAGCTCCTTCTCAGTAATAAATTTTGTCTGAACTTGATCTTGTCAGATTCTAGTGCACGTAACACTTAGGTACGAACTCAGCCCTAGGATGAAGGAAGGAACCCAAGCTTGAGAATCTAGAAACCCCAGATAGCAAAACATCCCAAGGGCCCCCACCTTCACCACTGAGCCTGAATTTGAACATCTGACCATCATAACGCAATAATAAAAGTACATTGTTTCAGTAACAACATTTGTTATGATCTATCACAACAGCTGCAATGAATGAACACAATGAGAAGAGAAAAGAGTGGAACTGGGCCTTTGAGTTTTGGTTTTGCTCTCTCCCTAGAGCCTCCTAGCGTGAATGTAAAACAGAGGTGAATGGGCTCCTGCTTCAACATGGAATCAAGGGGACTACATCATGATGCTGTATAGAAGTGACATGATGGTCGATGTATCTGGAGGACAAACACACGCACACACACATACATACAAACATACATACCTACACATGGATATGTGTGTCACGGGATTTGGAAAAATGGGGGCTTCAGAATTGAAAGGGGAAATGAGAAGGCAATGGGGGATTTAATATGTTCACAATATGCTGTACATATATAAGAAATCATCAAAGTTTAAACCTTAAGGATGTTTTTGAAAATTGTCTCTGGACAGACAAAAAGACTTCACTTGCCTTGTTCCCTATAAAATACCACTGCACGATATGTACCAGCTTCTTCAAAATTCTTAAACTTGCTTCACTCTATGTTCTTGTTCATTTTTATTTTCTTAGTCCAAAATTTCTTTCTCCCCTGACTGCTAAAACCTCCCAAACCAGATTCAAATTGAATTTCCTCTGTGATGCTATATCCAGTTGTTCCCGGGCAGGATTAACTCTGGCCCCTCTTTGGCATAGGTAACAAGTTGAGTGCATCCAGCATGTATCACAATGTTCTGTAGTCTCCTCTTAGCTGTGGGTATTTTGTGTCACACTCCACTGCTCCATGCTTCTTGAATCAAGCCACATCTTCGTGCCTCTGGCTCACACATATAGTAAGTGCTTAAGAAATATCCATTTAATTTGGTGGTTCTAGAATTGGGCTATACAGTGAAAGAATATGGAATTAATTTTTTTAAAAATATCAGTGTAACTGCTAAGGTAGAAGGAGTCAGTTTTCTTCAAGGGTATAGCATCTAAGTATACTGTGCCCTCAGGGGATGGCCCTAAACTCATGCATTCAGAGATGACACTAACTGCACTGAATTGGTTATAAAAACAAAGAGAACATGAAGCTGGCAGGGAGATGTGGAACAGTCCTGGATGAAGTCGAGGAGGGGAGCCAGGAGTAGATATGATCAAAATATATTGTGTACAGGCACGAAATTCTCAAAGAATAAATTAAAGTGTTTTCTAAGGATACCAGCGTATAAATCTGATCTGAGAGTAAGTCAGAATCCCGGGGAGTGGAGCTGGAGTGCTGATATGTTGGGAGCCCTTCAGAGATTCCGTTGTGGGCAGAGTGAGCAGAAGTGAGACAGCACACAGCTGAAAGGCAACTTGCTTCTCATCCACCGGCCTTGATCATCAGCCTTTCTGAAGATGGATCTGTGCACCTGGAAAAATTCTTACTTCACCGTGGCTTTGAAGTGAACTTTAACTTCTAAAGAAATCTGTGATGACACAAAAGGCAGGTAGGATATATCGTTAGAGATCAACCTCCACATGTGGAAATGGTTTGTTGCACTCTGGAATGTACCTGCGGAGGAGGCTGCTTTGAAAGTAGCAGATGCTTCTGTTTGTATGCACGCAATTGACCAAAGATGGCATCCAGTCTCTTCTCGAGGTCGAGCTTGGTTGTGTTCTGGATGTTTTCCTATTCGAGTCTACAGGACTTGCATCCGCATTGTGCAGATGTCATCTTTTGTGTAGCAAAGCTACTTGGAAGTATTCCAACTGATATCCCCAGCACTTGTACCTGGCTCCTTGCCTTGCATTTACAGGTGCAGGGCCCAGGGTGGGACCTGAGCCTCCAGGAGCCAGTCCATTATCCCTCAAGAATCAGGGCTAGCAACATCACTCAGTAGGTCTCAAACATCAGGCTTCATTAGTTGCTCAGAGGGCTTAACATCAAGTATCACTAGATCTAAAGCCTACAGATCACTAGATCTTAGTACATTTGGAATGAAACATAAGAATTTTCTTTTTAAACTTCAAGGTGATGCTGACAAGGACAAGATCACTGGTTCAAGGACCATACGTCAAAACAAAAACAAAAACAATTGTTCCATGGAAGAGTGCAGAGAGCTCAGTCAGTAAAGTACTCGTTGTGCAAGCATGACGATCTCCATTCTATCTGCAGAAGCCATGTGAGAAAGCAGAATATGGTGCTTCACACTTACAATCCCAGGGAAGGGCAAAGTCCTAGGGCCCTCTAGCCAACCAGCTTAAAGCCTTCATATCCACGAGCACGCACACACCCACATATACAAAAGCACACATGTATGCACCTACATGCACATGAAAAAGTGTGTGCACAGACATACATATAAATCACATTTCTGGGTGCAAACAGTGAGTAGAAACACAGGTAGAAATGATTAAGGTTTGAAGTGGTAAGGATTTGGTTGTAAGTACTTATAAAGGCTAATTGGATGCATGGACAGCAATTACTCTTAATGTTTTGAGAATGTTCTATTGCTAACCCATGCCACCCTTAGCAACAAAGAATAAAGACTAAATGTGCTCAGGGTCTGCTGCATGGTCTGTGCTGAGTGAACATGTAGATGAGGTTACATGGGTGAAATTTTCCCAGGCAGATGTGTCTTAGGTACAGAAAAAGTGTGACACGTTGCCATAGAAATACTCAGAAACAGCCCTGTTCTAATAAGAAAACCAATTTTGTTGATCATGACCCTTAGCAAACATGCACAATACATAGCCTTGTTGGCACTCATCAGAGGGCAGGCTGTTGGTCATATCTGGGAGAGGAAAGGCAGATAAAAGTACAGAGCACACAAACAAGCAATGTAATAGCAAAAGACGAAATGGTTACTATGGCTTACAACTTATTGTATTACCTGTGGGGCAGAGACTCCGCCCACCCTGCGCTTCCCCCAACGGGAGAGAGTACGACAATTACCTACTGTTTTTTATACATTGTGTGTATTGTGACATGTATGTGATATGCATTATATATGTATGACTTGTGAGTGATGTGTGATTTGTGTATTTATGAGACATGAGACATGTGTATGTGTGTGGTTATAATGTGGGAGTGCATGCCATGAAGTGTGTGTGTGTGTGTGTGTGTGTGTGTGTGTGTGTGTGTGTGTGTGGTTTATGATTATGTGTGTGGTATGTGGATGATGTACATGCATGTGATGTGTGTATGGTGTGTATGTGTGATATGTATGTGTTATGATCTGTGTGTGGTGTGTGTGATGTGTATATATGCATGTACTCACATGTAGAAGACAGAGGAGATCAGGTATTCTAGTCTATCATTCTCTGCATTATATTGTTGATTCAGGATCTGTCACCAAACCTGGAGCTGTTATTTTTTAGCTAATTGGATGTCGAGAGCAAGTCCTAAGGCTTCATTTATCTCTGCCTTTCACAGCATTTGGGTTGCAGGTTTAGGTGGCTACTCCTGGCTTTTCCTTCTGTGCTGAGTTCTTAATCCAGATCTCCTCTTATTCACTGAACCATCTCCCCAGCTCCTTTATTTATATGCAATATCCAGTATAGCTTTCTTGCAGGGTACTAAACTGGCCCTGAAAAAGCCCAAGTATAAGAGATTAATGGGCGGTGCACAGAACTCATAGCCACCTGTGTCAGGCTATGATTGTGAAGGTGGACCATAGAGCTAAGGTGTTCCTACCCATGGAGAAGTTATGGTCATTTTGTGAATGCAGTGAAGACAGAGGTGGCAAACCAAATGTTAATGCAGCACAACTGGAGAGAGAAGAATAAGAAATAAGTTAATGGAGGAAATCAGATTCCTACACAAAGTAAATAACTGATACCAACCAGACAAATTCATAGAACTATAGTAAGCCATTAGGATTTTAAGATTTACCAAAACAGGACAGGGCTCTTCTAAATGTTTTAATTCCCTGCCCAGCATTGTTTTCCCAAGATTACTCCTCATAAACCTCAGCTGTCTTTTCTTTACACAGTAGCACCATAGATTATTCCCAGGTACAAAGGCAGGGCTCCAGGGAACTGTGCACTTTAGCAGCAGGCAGCAAGGGGATGGGCAAAAGTCTCCACCCCTGTGCTGACTCCATCTGAGCAGGCATGGGAAGCATGTATATGAGTCCTGCACACCATCTACACCATCACTTACACTTACACCTATGACCCAACTGCAGAGGAATTGCATGCTTTCTTAGGACCGGTGGATGCCCTCAAGTTCAGGGCCAGCAGGGAATCCCCATTGACGGCTTCTTTTCCCTGTAATTAGAAATACTTACACTCATGTACTTTCCTCGTTAAGGGATCTCTCTATCCATTTGTTTCATATCTACACATGTACAGGGTTTTCTTTCAAGTAATATACCAACATGGTGAGGGCTAGCAGGGGAAGATACGTAGATCCCCGCCCACCCCTGGCACCTTGTACTCAAAATTCTTGCCTGTTCAATGAAAAAAAAAAAGCTTAAAAATTATTTCTTTAAAAAGACTCAACTTAAATACATCTGTGGAAACTAAGCATAATTTATTTTAAAATTAGGTTAAAAATATTTGCAGTGTATGCCCAAACTTTTCCAGATGTTAAAACAAGTAAACACCATTAGATCAAATTGAATTTGGTTTGGTGTTTTAATCAACTCGTGCCTTGATTTTCATTTTTGCTTATAACAAGGTTTACTCGTGTGTTGGAGGTGGTCTTAAACGTGTTAATTTTAGCTATACTTTATAACGCAAACACATGCGCCGAGGCATTTTCTTATTATAAGCTGAGTTAGATAAACTTTCAGTGTAGCTCTGCTTCATTAAAGCAGGAAGTTTATACACCCTAACCAAAAAAATATGTATTTCCATTTCATGTTGGCATCAATGGTGGTACTGTGTATAATGTCGTTAGTACTGGTAGCTGGAATTCTTCATGGGAGACTGATGAGAGACAGATGACAGTAAAAAGGGCATCAGAAACCAAAAATAAATGGGGGGTGTGGGTGGAGAAGCAGGGGCACTCTTCACGACAGCAGAAATTGTTCCCTGGGAGGTGACCTTCGGGGCTCCAAGGAGGTTGAGTTTGGCATTTCTGTACAACAGTGCAGGTGACAGGATGAACTGAGAGGGGAATGGAGAGGAGAGTCTCCCTCGTTCCCAGATGTGTGACAGGGAGGTGTTTGGGGTCTGTGCATGTGCTGTGTGGTCCTTTTTATTTTTATTTTACCTTATTTTTTTTGTTTGGGCGTTTTGCCTGCATGTATGTCTGTGCACAATACAGGTTCCTGATGCCTGCTGAAGCCAGAAGAGGGCATCCCATTCCCTGAAGCTGGGGTTACAGACAGTTGTTTGCTGCCATGTGGGTGCTGAGAATTGAAGCTGGGTCCTATGGTAGAGCTGACAGTGTTCCCAACTGCTGAGCCCTCTCTACAGTCCTGTATATGATCATTTTCCCCCATAGAATAAGAAATGTGGAGGTGGACAGTTGGGAGACAGCACAGTTCAAGGAAATTGCTTTATATTTAGGGTTTTTATTTTCAAAGTAGCTTCTACCTTTAGATGTCAGTGCTGTGTTCGAGGTGGGAAAAAGAAGAAGGCTAAAAGGCACAGTCCAGCTAATTTTCTAAATCAGAAAAAGCAAACTTTGCCTAGGTGATAGATCTCCTTATAAGTTTGACCACAGTCACAGCACCTTGTGGTTCAAGCTACTCGTGGTTCACAAGCACCGAGTGGTTCTACTTCAAGCTACAAATAAGCTTGAGAGTAAAACATTTTGTCTCTGTGCATTACTCTTCACTGCGGATATAATGGTGATTCTGTAAATAAGGAGAAGGGAGAGGAAAACATGTGGTGGGCTGTGAGTAATGTCTGCTGCTCTCCAGCTTACCAGCCGCTCACAGCCTAAGGCTGCTCACAGGTGGAGATTGGAAAATATCAACCGTTTACTCCACACCCGGCTACATTCGTTAGTTTCTAGTCTGTAATCATTTTTTAAACTTATTATGTTTTTCAAAGTACCCTAGATGGTGTTGCTAACAGCTAGAAAGCTAAGAACCTAACAGCAAATAAACATAGGCAAAACTTTTAGGGGTTTCATGAGGCTAAAATGAATGAAATCAGTGTTTGGGAAACGTAGCTAGAATAGAGGACCATCTGCACCCCTTACACCCTTGATGAATTTGAGGGCAAACTGGAATTAGTTACAGTTCTAAAGATTATAAATATTGTAGAGGAGGTACTTGTAGCTTCTAGTTTTTATAATCAAGAAATTAGCAGACAGAGTTGGATGGCAAACAACACAGATAAGAATAAATGTCTACAGAGAGCAGTAAATTGACTCCTTTCCCATCAGGTACTGTGCTTCAATTCAGGGTAAAGAGCATGGTTAGGAATCCGGGTTTGGTCCATGGCAAAAGACTGGTACTGAAGCCAAGAAATTAACGAAACTCTGTGATCACCTGAAGCTGGAGTGTTTAGCTGAGAGATGAGAGTCAATAACCCCGGACTTGTGACCTTTCAATATATTTGTAAAATTTGAAGCGTGTGGTGGGGAAGTAAGCTAACAAACAGTACTGCAAATCTCAGAAGAATATTCATTAGCTCTCAGGTTTTCCAAAGAGAGGACAAAAGACTATCTCACTCTAAATAAATTTATAGATTCATAACACCTGGTCCCAAATAGGGAGAAGCTAGCTAAGTGTTGACACAAAATTTTCAAACCAAAAGCCCCATTCAGTTTGATTTAATTGAGTGTTTAATGCTCCGTTGGATGCTAGCTGAGGCAGGGCAAATGATCTTCCATGAAAAGCAGCAATATTAAAGGACTTACGCCGGGCAGTGGTGGCGCACGCCTTTAATCCCAGCACTTGGGAGGCAGAGACAGGCAGATTTCTGAGTTCGAGGCCAGTCTGGTCTACGGAGTGAGTTCCAGGACAGCCAGGGCTACACAGAGAAACCCTGTCTCGAAAAACAAAACAAAACAAAACAAAAACAAACAAACAAAGGACTTACACTATATACATACATACATACATACATGTGGCAGGGAGAGAGTCACACACACATAGAGGCAGCAGGGGTGAGGTGGGTGGGAGTAGGAGAAGAAGAGGGAGAGGTTTAATGCCAGTACCAGGGATGCTGCGGAGGAAGGAGTCCATGAGTTCAAGGCCATCCTGAGCTACAAAACTGAAAAAGAAGAAGCACTACCAAATTTCTTCCTCCTAAACCAGTATTATTATTCTACTACCAAAACCAGGTGCCAGACACAACTGAAAATAAATTACGAACCAATTTCACTGATGCATAAAGATGTAAAACACAAACAAAATCACAAGCCAACAACTCAACAAAATACTTGCAACCCAAATTCAGGCACACATCAACATGGTCTTTTGTCATGACCAAGTGGGCTCCATTCTGGAGCTGCAAGGCTGGCTCAGCATAAATAAATCATATTTAATTAAAGAAATTGATCTAATATACCATATAAACAAACTTGAAGAGAGAAACCACAAAATCATCTCAATTTATGCTAAAAAAAAAAAGTGACAAAGTTCAGTATTCCCTCAAGATAAAAATCCTGTCCATTTCAGGAGGAGACAGTGCATACCCTCAAATAGCTCTAATGTTTTACGAAAGGGAATAAATTGAGAATATTTCTTCTAAAATCATGAATGAGCCTAAAAGGCTCTTATTCATGATAGTGCTTTGAGTCTTAGCTATTGAAATTAGATGAGATAATGTTATAAAATGAATAAAGATGAGAAAGAAAGAAGTCAAATTATCCTTATAGATGACACAATTCTTATAGGACCCTACTAGAAAATGCTTATAGCTAATAAGCACAGTATAGTTGCAAGATACAAAATAAATTCCCAGCACCCATATGATAGATCATGAACTCTACTTCAAGGGAATTTGAGGTTCTCTTGTGACTGATATGGGCACCTGGCATTCATGAGGCACACAGACATACATACAATCAATGCACTGATATATAAAATAAAATATAAATATTAAAATTTTAAGATTTGAACTGCAAAAGAAACCATAGCAGAACAAACAGACATGCCATAGATGGAAGAAAATCTTTACCAGCTATATTTTAGACAGGAAGGCAATATCCAGAACTTACAAGAAACTATGGAAATTAAATACCAAGGATATAAAACTTCCCATCAACAAATAAGTTAATAAAATAGGAAGAAATCTGAAAAGAAGAAACACAAGTGCACAACATGTCGTCATCAGAAAAATGTAAATTAAATCTGTTTTGAGATGCTACCTCACTTTAGTCAGAATGACTACCATAAATAAACCTGCCAGAAAATGTTGGGGGGGATATGGAGGGAGAGGAACTCTTATTGCTGGTAGGAGTGCAGATTAATATAGCCATTGTAGATTATTAGTGTAGACATGCCTCAAAAACTTAAAACAAAGCTACCATATAACCCTGCTATTCTAATCCTTGGCATAAATCCAGTGAACTCCATAGCCTGCCATAGAGAAACTTGCACATTATGTTTATTGCTGTTCTATTTCTTAGAGGAAGAAAATGGGACCAACCTAATTGTTCATTGACAGAGGAGAGGACAATGAAAATGTGGTAAACACATGGAATAGAACATAATTCTGTAATGAAAAAAAAATGAAATTTGCAGTAAAGTTAGCAGAGTTGGAAAGTGCCCCAAACTTAGAAAAAAATGCATGTTTTTCTTCATATATGGATCATAGTGTATACAGGATTACATGCAAACAGGTGTAAGTGTGGGCATGGTACAAAATTTAGAAGAGACCAAGAGAGGGTGATATTAGGTAATAAGAACTGATATATACAAATAACTCAAGAAGTTAGACTCCAGACAACCAAATAATCCTATCAAAAAACGGGGAACAGAGCTAAACAGAGAATTCTCAACTGAGGAAATTCGTAGGGTTGAGAAGCACCTAAAGAAATGTTCAACATCCTTAGTCATCAGGGAAATGCAAATCAAAACAACCCTGAGATTCCACGTCACACCAGTCAAAATGGCTAAGATAAAAAACTTAGGTGACAGCAGATGCTGGCGAGGATGTGGAGAAAGAGGAACACTCCTTCACTGTTGGTGAGATTGCAAGCTTGTACAACCACTCTGGAAATCAGTTTGGCAGACTCTCAGGAAAATGGACATAATACTACCTGAGGACCCAGCTATACCACTCCTGGGCATATGCCCAAAAGATGCTCCAACATGTAATAAAGACACATGCTCCATTATGTTCAAAGCAGCCATATTTATAATAGCCAGAAGCTGGAAACAACCCAGATGTCCCTCAGCAGAGGAATGGATA
>CM052705.1:27798918-27834344 GCA_028551405.1 Uromys caudimaculatus
TACATTTACACAATGGAGTACTACTCAGCTATTAAAAACAATAACTTAATGAAATTTGCAAGCAAATGGATGGAACTTAAAAATATCATCCTGAGTGAGGTAACTCAGTCACAAGAGAACGAACATGGTATGTACTCACTGATAAGTGGATATTAGTCCAAAAGGTTGGAATACCCAAGTTTCACTTTACAATAACCACTGGACTGAGAGTGAGGTCCCAGATAGAGGAGTTGGAGAAGGGACTGAAGGAGCTGAGGGAGTTTGCAGTCCCATGGAGGGAGCAACAGTGTCAACTGGCCTGACCCCCCCCCCATTCCTCCTAGAGGCTGGACCACCAACCAAAAAATACACATCGAGGTACCCATGGCTCAGACCACATATGTGGCAAAGGAGGGCCTTGCTGGCCATCAGGGGGAGGAGAGGCCCTTGGGCCTGAGGGTGTTAGTGGCCCCAGTAAAGGGGATTGTCAAGGTGGGAATATGGGAGTGGGTGGGCGGGTAGGTGGGAGGTGGAATACCCTCATAGAGGCAGGGAGGGGGAGGGATAGGGGGTTTCCAAAGAGAAGACCTGGAAAGGGGGAAACATTGGGAATGTAAATAAAGTATCAAAAAATAAATAAAATAAAAAAAAAGAAAGAAAGAACTAAATGCAGGCCAAAGAACACACAGGGCATGCAAGGGGATAAGAAAGTAATTCTTTTTCTAGTTTCATCTTTGTCATAGAGTTTTCTTTCTTTTTTGTGATAGATAAGTGAATAAAAATGCAATTGATAGTGACAATGTAAAACCCTAAATGAAACTACATACTTCAGGATGGCCACTCTAACTATGCTGAAGTTCACTGAACTATATAGAATTTGAGAATAGGCAGTGTTTGAATGGCTTCTATAGCCAGCTGTGTAATGCTTTTATTTGTGAGTTCATTAGAAGTAAATTGTATTTTATTAATTTTTTAAGGAAATCATTTACTTTGATATGTACGAAAAGTAATCTGAAGAAAAAAATGAACAAAGAGAAGCAGAACAGTTGTTTTTAGTGTGATGAAGTCAGTAATTCTAAATTAATAGTTTGGACATAGACAAAAAGTGATTTTAAAACAGCAAGAATGATCAAGGAATATAAAAGAGAATGTGGGACATGCAATTTTTAATCTCAGAATTTAACAGATAGAGGCAGGTGGATCTTTATGAGTTCAAGACTAGCTTGGTCTACCTAGTGAGTTCTAGGACAGTCAAGGTTACAAAGAGAGACCCTTTCTCTCAAGAAGAAGAAAGAACAAGAAGAGAAAGAGGAGGAGAAAGAGAAGGAGGGAAAGGAAGAGGAAGATGACAACAAGGCAGAGAGAAGAAAGAAAGAGAAAAGCAATTTAAATAAATTGTTATTTAGAATTAAAGAGGAGGTATTACTAAAATCCTACACACACACACACACACACACACACACACACACGCACGCACACACACACACACACACGCACACACACACACGCACACACACACACACAACTTTATGAAAATACAACTGACAATAGGACAAATTCCTCAAAATTTAAATCTCACTATTGCTGAAAGATGAAGAAATAGAAAACTTGAATAGCCTGTATATATTAAAAAACTGAGTATTTCCAAAAAACTTTCAACACAAGGAAAGGACTAGATGTTTTTGAAATACATAAAAAAGAGTATAAATTTTATATGGCTCTTCTGTCCAACATAAAATTAAAGTATGCTTGACAATTATTTTCATATTTCCTTGACAAACAAATGTAAACAGTAATATAAAAGCAAGAAAAATTGGAGTTCTATTTTCTGTGGCCATAAAAGTGAAAAACCTAAACAAAATTTTAAATCTTGATTCGCAAGTTGGGCTAATTCAAGGAAGCACAAAACTGATCAACTTATTAATAGAAAATTGAAAAATTGTATCACTTCAATGACATGGGAGACTTAAGTTTGTAAAATTGGGTATCTATTCATGTTTTAAACTCTACACAAATAAGGAACTCCTGATTGATTATAAGTATCTATGTTTTTAAAACCTACAACACACATCAAATGACTTGTTTAAATATTTATAGCTTGCCTCTGAGTTTGAGAACAACAGAGAGACACACTCTATTACTTTTCCAGTGTACTCTTCTTGAGGGGCCATCAAAGTCCATAAAGCCAAGAACATGAATCAAAGTCATAGAACTTCGGAGTAAGGATACCATTTTATTCAGATAACTGACTGGATTGTCTACTGAATATTTTTGTCTGATGATAACACAACGTACTTAATAAATGAATAGAACAAGCAGAAGGAGAGGAAGCCAACACACAAACACTGTTATGTTTGTACACATCACACAATTCATAGTTAAATCAAAATAAAGATATATATCATTAACAATAATTTACAAATTTTTGAATTTGATGAAATGACATTTAGGAATTCTGCGCTGAAAACCACAAATGTGATGAAAGAAATTTGAAAGATTAAACTGGGCTTCATAACAAATATCTACAATTATAGTACTCTGGAAGTTGAGGGCGCTAAGTTTAGGCCATCCTGGACTACAAAGGTAAGCTCTCATCTATCCCAAACTCCATCATTAGATACTTCATTTACATTGTTCTTTTTATAAACTAGAGCTAGAGAGATAGCTAAGCAGTGTTTGCTGATCTTATGGAAGACCCGATGTTCAGTTCCCAGCACCCACATCAGGCAACTCACAATCACAGATAACCCTAGTTCCAGGAGATCCTATGCTTTCTGTTGCACAAGACATGCACATTAAAATTTAAAAATAATAATTTTTAAAGTCTGAATCAACAGAGAGAGAGAGAGAGGGAGAGAAGGAGGGAGGTAAGGAGAGAGAGAAAGAAAGAGAGGGAGAGAGAGAGAGAGAGAGACAGCAAGCACATTGCATACATACTAATAGGGCACTCTGGTGTTTAAAAGTTGCTAATATGTTTAACTTAATCCAAAAGGTTTAACTGAATACACTTCTAAATAAAATATCATTATTACTTACACTTAATTAGCTAAAATCCTAAGTAAATATCAGTAGCTGGAGAGGTCATCAACCTGGGGGGTAACTGATGTTATTTCACTAAATGCACATTGTTCAAAGTGCCTGGTATTTATCTTCATTGCTATACATAAGTGAAGCTCTCATTCTGATGAGAGAGGCTTCTTTTTGCAATGGGCAGAGGTTAACATGGAGGTTTCTAACCCATTTAATGCAGATAATAAGTAACTGTGGGGAGCTCTCATCCCTAAATGGGGGGCTTCTATTGCTCTAACCTCAAGGCGATGTGATATCGCAGAAGACAGAGTGAAAACCTGTTAGAGTCCTGGGTTGGGGAGGACTGACTTTCATCAGTGTCTTTTAGACATGCCATAGCAGATGCTCTTAAAAATGGACTATAGCTAGGGCTAACTACCCAAAACCTGCACAGCATTGGGCCTGCCAAGATTTTATCATAGAAGGGAGAAAGGCCCATGAGGCCCTATCTCTCCTTGAGGGACTATTGACACTCAATGGCAGATAGAATGTCTCTTCATTCAGTGGTGTAACCAATAATAAGTTGTGTTCCAGTCAACAACCTCTATCCATGCTCATCAGACAACCTTATTCAAACTTAGTGAGTCTCACACATACATAAAGACGTGAACATGGGAAGAGGATTAGTTAGAATGGAGAAAGATTTCAGTAGGAGGAGATGGGTTTGAGAAGGGCTATAATTCATTATAAGTGCCTATGAAAATGTTGAGGAATTTAAAAGCTCAGAAGATTAGAAAAGATAATTTAAAAATGGTGACAACAGACATCAATTTAAAGATGGTGACTACCAACGTCAGCCAAGCCCTTTGGCATGCTGGGGCCTGTGTGACTGTGTGGGACACATACCCAGGAAACTAGCCTTGGACTTTCTTTGGGCAGTTTGCTAGCTCCCTTTCCTCTTGCCCAGGACAAATCCAAACAGGCGTAGGCAGTGACAGCTATGCAAAGGACCCTCACAGACTGCTCTCTAGAAGTATGGGCAGCTATATAGCTCTTTTCAGGTCAAGGACAGAAAGCCTCATGCTGGGACGTGGCTCCCTGAGGCCACTTTCTTTCCTCATCTGTGTCCTTCTATTGGCACTTAGCTAAGTCCCACCTCATCTTCTCACAGGGCCTCCTACAAGTCCCAAGAACTGTCCACCTGAATACCTATAGTCCCCTTTAACCTTGTGACCTCCTGTGTCCCTGATGGTGTTCACACATCACTTTATCTCTAAGCTCTGGTTTGTTAAACAATAAAGAAATATCAAAAGGGGTTTCAAAACCATAAATAAACAAATAAAAAGTTTTAAGAATTTTTTAAATATCTGAATTAATGAGAGAGGACGTAGCAATATGGCTTATCAGGGACTGTGTTGTTTAAAGTAACCAAGCTCTTGAAATTAACTCAAAAAATTCAACTGCAGAAAAATCTCTAATAAAATATAGAAATTGATAAGCTGATTCTAAACTGTATTTGCGTGTGAATCCCATATGCAGCACCACTTCTCATCAATCTACATCAGCATCACAATAAATCAGTGCGTATTGGCATATCATGAACGAATGGCTGATCTATGATATTATTTAGCTTTCACTAAAGTAGCTTAAAAACTGGAGGTTCTGTGCTACCAGATTTCAAGACATCTTATTACAAGTCTATTGTAATTCAGAGACAGCAGCAGTGTCAGATCTGTACATGAGTATACCAGTGGACAGGGCTGGAGTCCAGAAACAGCTCATATGCATAGATGCCCGGTTTATGGCTACCACTGTTACTCTACTCACGATTCTGAATGTGTTAGGTTAAACTTTTGAAGCGTCCTGTTAGTTAAGAATTCTATATGCTTATTTTTATGGCATTTTGGGGGTGTGTTAAAAATTACTCTCTGTGCTAGCGTTTAATGCAATATTTTCTTTATAATTGACACACACTGGATTTATGCTTTGTAGATACTTGGATAGAGCTCAGTCAGTCTGGATAGAGTTCATGTTATTTCTTTATTCCCCTGTGTTACACACCACGGTGGATTGTACCAGTTCTGTGTTACAGTATGACTCGTTCTTTAGTATATCCAATCTACTCTTTTTCTCTTTCTTCTATCTCAGCCCTGATTTTCTAATGGTTTTTAATGTCTACGCTTAATCTTTTGCAACTTCTAATTCTTCCACGATGTTGGTTCTTCCTTGGCTATTTGAGAATTTTAAACATCCAGTGTTTATTTTAAAGTCTTTCCCAAATACCCCAATCATCTCTATATTGTCAGGAGTAAACAGTCCCATCTGTTGCTTCATTTGACGTGCTTTCTTGGCACAGTTGCTCCATTTCTTTCTCCCTTTCCATCACTATCGGAATGTTCCTTTTTAAAAAAAAAAAAAATTCCACTTATTCTCATGCTCCTCTGGGTTGGAAGTTTTATTTTACTTTTTTAACGATGGTTAAGCTTATCCTAGATGACTCGTTTTAAGATGTCAAACACTGTCATCTTCACATTCATGACAGATTCCTATCGCTCCATAACTGAGGGGAACACTTAAGCCTCCAGCCATGTTAGAAGCTTAACTGTTAGTGAACTCTTGCTCACACCATAAACAATGAGAAATCTTGGTAAAATATGTGAAATAACTGTTTTTGGACCTTGGGCAATTGGCTGTACAATAGTAGATTCCCTCAAGGGAAAGGAGAGAAATGAAGCAAAACTAATGAGCACATTGGCTTCTCCCGGGGGAGGTTTTCTATTCCGATGTGCAGGGAGGTGGACTTCAGCAAAGCACGGTGTTTTGCTGAATTGGGAGAGTGGTGTGGTGAAGGCTGACATTCTTGGAGTCTGGTGAATGGAACACTGTGGAGGATGAAAGCACAAAAATGGCAGATTTCTATTGCTTTAGTCCACTTGGGTTGCTGCAACCTGGAGCCATCTTAATGATTGGAAGTTCATTTTTTTAATGGGTTTTTAAAAAGGTTTATTTACTTTTTATTTATATGAGTACAGCAGTCTTCAGATACACGCTAGAAGAATGCATTGGATCCCATTACAGATGGTTGTGAGCCACCATGTGGTTGCTGGGAATTGAACTCAGGACCTCTGGAAGAGCAGTCAGTGCTCTTAACTGCAGAGCCATCTCTCCAGCCCCCTGGAAGTTCATTTCTTATAGACATGGGAAGTCAAAGGGGTGGTGGCCTTCTGATTAATAGATAGTGCTATCCTGGGGGGAAGGAGTGAAAATCCTCTCTGAGGCTTCTTTTCACACACGATATTTTCAATTTGCTGTAATTAACCCATAGATAAAAGCATCACCCAGCTGCATTCATGTAGCCACTTTAATATTTGTCCAGTCTCAGGCCTTGTGCATCTCAGTGACCTTCTGCACAGTTAGAATGGCTGTTCTGAAGCCATGGGGCTTTGCCTAGGGTTTCACTCCATCACTGCCAATTACACTTCTACTCACTTACCCACCACACACAAAAGACAATGACAACATTGAAACTAGAAAACACTTAGCTTATGCCCCCTCTAAAGTCCTCGGGTGCCCTCTCCCTGAATTCTGTCCTTCCTTGGTACCTACTGTTACCTGCTCTTGGTCTCCATTTAAGGTTTGTACATTACTTAGTCTTACAGCCTTTGATTCATACAAGTATACATTATAGGCCAGAACCTGCAGATAAGAGACAGCATGTATTGCATTTTTTTCCCCTCTTAGTTTGGGTGAATTCCTTTGATATACACACCAATTCATTTTCTCGAAAATTTCAACATTTCTTTCTTCTTTATAGTTGAAAATATTTTGCTTTTGTATGTGTACCATATTTTTGTTACCTATTAATATGGTATTGGACATCTATGTTTGTCCCATTTTCCTGCTGTCATAAAGCAGCAGTTAACATGGATGTACAACTAACTCAATGGTAGGAATGGAGTTCTTTGGCCATATGCCATGGTGCAGAACAGTTGGCTCACATAGTAGGTCTAATTTTGCTTTTTGAGGAAATTCAAAACCGATTTCCATAATAATTTCCAATCTAATTTGAGTTCCCATCAGCAGTGAATAAAGAGTCACCTTTTAATACGTTCTCTCCAGCATTTGTGGTATGATTTCTTGATAATAGTCCTTCTAAGACATCCTTCATGTTACTAATGCATCCATTAAGACTACAGTGTTTTGACCTAGTTATCTTCCAAAGACTTTACCTCTGATTTCTATATAGCGGTTGGGGGAGAAGAACTAAAAGTACTTAGAATATGGCATATGCTATTAAAATATCCCTGAATACTGAAGAATAGGAGAGAATTCATAGATAGTACTGCAGACCTAGCCAAGAACCTGTGGATGGAGGGTTCATAGACCCTAGACAATAATTTACTACTACAACTTTGCACACAGATTAGTGTAGCTTTCACCACTCATCAAAGAATGCGTGTGTGTGTGTGTGTACTTTATTAATTCTCTGAGAATTTTATACATTATATCTTGATCATTCACTCCTCCCAGTTCCACCACTTCATTCTACACCAGCTTAGTGTTGTGTCCTTATTTATTTAATTTTAGGTGGTAGAATAATCAATTTATTCTCATATTTAAATGATACAATAACTGATAGGCCTTTTGTAGATCAAGGGACATATTTTAGGCTCTAGAGATCATGCAATTACAAGTCCAGTCAACCTCATCAATGCAGTGGAACAATGTGATCACCCACGACCATGAGACATGAGAGACTCCTCTTTGAAACCTGTGATAAAGGCACCCTTGTTCTTTAATTCAAGTTATTTATTTTATATCCATGCTCTTCATGTACATTTTCCTTATGTGTGCTTTCCAAAGCTATAATAACATGCCAGGTGACTCCATAAGCTTTATTAGAAGCTTTATTATCAGAGAGACTAAGTGTCCCAGTCACTCAGACACCTTCATTTCCTGGCCTTCCATCTACATTTCATTCTCTGGTGATCAAATAAGTAATAGTGATAGTATTTTATGGATCCAATATTTTATACTACATTTCTTTTCAAAAAGAATATTATCCATATCTAGTCACAATAGCTAACACATATAATACCAACAATAGGGGGACCAGGGCAAAGCAATTGTCATAAATTTGAGAACAGTCTGGGCTATATAATGAGTACCAGGATAGCCTGGTTTACTTAGTGAACACTGTCTCAAGAAAGCCAAAACCATATATAATATATGAATAATCCAATTTCAGAATTTTATTCTAAGGGTCTACTTCCTTAAATTATTATCCAAAGAAACAGAAGCAGTAGGACATAGGAATAGGGACTGTGGCCAAGGACGATAACAAATTCAAGTGATTTCCAGCAAAGGTAACTAGGAAATACATGGATTTGGGTCCAACTTTTGCTGCCTATATACTCTCGGGTATATATGTACACTGGAGTGTTGTTGGCTTACCAATGGCCACATCCTTAAGGAAAACTAACTCCTCCACTCCTAACAGCTATCAATTACCAATGGCTCCTCAGCTAAGGGAGGGAATCTGTGATCACATCCCGTGTATGTGCTGATATTTTGTCTGGATTTTATTACTCTTATACATGCTGCTACAGCTGGGGTAAGTTCATTTATGCAATTTTCCTGTTGTGTCTGGAAAACACTGCCTCTGGCTCTTGCAGTCTATCATCCCCTTCTTTTGCAATGGTCCCTGAGGCTTGCAGAGGTGACAGTGTTATATAGATGGAGTGTTCATACCCAAATGGGGCATACTCACAGTGTAGGCAACACCATGGAACATTGGACAGAAAGCTTGTAAGAGCGAATAGACCAGAGAACTGCTTGGAATAGATTTTTGTATACGACAGAAATATTGGACCTAGGAACTTTCAACAGCTATATTTGCTTGCAAAAGACTTAAGGTCAACATTTCAGCATGGATGGTAGATGGGCTCACAGACAGATGATGAAGAGGAATAGTGAATTTTCTTCAGAGATCAGTGCCTTGATTGGTTGCCCATGGCCAACGGTCAGCCCTACATCAACATGCATATGGCAACACCAATTGGACTCAGGATATATATACATATATATATATGTGTGTGTGTGTGTGTGTGTGTGTGTGTGTGTGTCTGTATGTACGTCTGTGTGTGTGTCTGTGTGTCTGTGTATGCATATGTACATATATGAAATAAAAGAAGACATGAATTTGAGATTTGAGGCCTGAATGCTAGGGGTCATGAGAGGAATGGGAGAGAGAGATTGAAGCCAGACACAACCAAAATGCCTTCTGTTTGTGTGTGAAAATCTTTTTAAAAAAAGAAAGATAAAGAAAAAAAAAGACTCCACAGGCCAGGGAGCTGCAGGTTGGATAATTCCAGCATTCATGGAGGACTGGGAGAATTTCAAATGTCATGTAGCCAAAGTGGTGAAAATGTGTTGAAAACATAATTGCTTGGTATATTTTTATTGTACGAATGAGTCTTAACAAAGAAGCCCACACTTGTAGCTCTCCCAGTGACAGGAGCTTCCATGTTAGAGATACATGATGACTTTTGATTTCTGCTGTTACCTACATTCATGGATTCCTATGCTTTCATCGTTCTGCCCAGATTCAGTCATCCACTGGACATCTCCACTGAAAAGCATCTCACTGAATAATGCAAAAATAAGTTGCATTAACATGCAATGCTACAGTATAATTTATGTTACTTGCCTTGTGTGTTTCCTAATTGTCTTACAGTTGAGGTTATGTGTCTGGATTCAAGCGCTAGTTTGTACCTTCCAGTGACAGATCACTTAGCTTCTTTAAGTATTTCCCTGCCAAGTTGCCTAATGCTCAGATTTATTTATGGATAAAATGTAAATGAGCTGGGTTGGATGTTTTTTCTTGGTTATATGGTTGGTTGGTTGGTTGGGTTGTTTGTTTATTTGTTTTGTTTTGGTGGGTTTTGTTTTTTGCTGTTTCTCTTTTGTTTTTGCCTAGTAAACTGAAAAGTAACATAAACCCATGTAGCATTGTTACCTGCTTGCAACCCCAACAGCAATGACCACAGCTTCATAGAGAATGTGCTTAGTTAATTTATAAAATATCGATGAATCAGAGAACTGTTGATTGCTAAAATGTGAGGGAATTCTAAACCAGCAAGAGAATCCTCTCTCAAAAAAGTAAAAACAGAAGCATCATGGTCTCTATTTATCCTGTTAGTAATGTATCAAGGAAATACTTGCATTTCCATCTTTATTGAGACACTAATCATGATAACAAGATATGGAAGTGATAAAGGTGTCCATCAACAAATAAGTAAAGAAAACATTGTATACATATTTGATAGAATATTATGTATCCATAAAATAAGCCAAGCACAGAAAGATAAATATAATATACTCTTATTTATACATGGAAGTTGAAAAGAAGAGTAACCTTGAGTAGTAGTTACTGAAGACATTCCCTAAGGAAAGATGAAAGAGAAAGAGTGAGTCAGAAAGAGAAAGAGAGACACAGAGAAAGACAGAGAGATAGAGAGACAGAGAGAGAGGCAACAAAATGTTATATAGAATGAATACATCCTAGTGGGTGAGTATAGTTTACACATGTTACATAATTTTATAAATAACTAGAAAAGGGCAGTGGTTGAAAGTTCTAAAACCATATACATGCACAAAAAGTTTGAAGAAATAGAAAAGTTAATTATACTGATTTGATCTGTAGATATTATGTTGCACTTTATATTGTGTATCATAGATTACTTACATTAAGTTTTCACCCTATCTCCATAAACATGTGCAATTATAGTGAGTAAATTGTACCAATT
The DNA here is from genome assembly GCA_028551405.1 of Uromys caudimaculatus. Taxonomy (NCBI): domain Eukaryota; kingdom Metazoa; phylum Chordata; class Mammalia; order Rodentia; family Muridae; genus Uromys; species Uromys caudimaculatus. Next base: position 27,809,715 of record CM052705.1, read on the forward strand.
AAAACAATAAAGATGCCAAACTTATTTTAGTCCCCCAATCCAAGTCAGAACTATTTATTCACTTTTGCATTGTTTAACCCAGTAGGAAATCACACTATGGAAGCTGCTGACGCCAGGTGAAAGTCATGAAAGGAGGAGGAGAAGGAGGAAGAGGAGGAGGAGGAGGAGGAAGAGGAGGAGGAGGAGGAGGAAGAGGAGGAGGAGGAGGAGGAGGAGGAGGAGGAGGAGGAGGAGGAGGAGGAGGAGGAGGAGTGGTGGAGTGGGGGTTTCCTGTCCTCTCTGGACCACTTTTTTCTGTCTTCATTTTTATTGATTCGTTTTGTTCTTTGGCATTTCACATGTGTGTAATGTATTCTGCTTACTCTCTCCCCCACACCTTCTCTTATCTTTCTTCCATCCACATCATCCTCTTGTCCATATTGCTGGCAATTCCTTTTATAGTTCTTGGCTTTTAATTTTAATCCAGATGATGTCTAAGAATCCTTTTGTAGAAGGTTCCATTTGTCTTTATGAAATTCGATCTGAGAGTCCCGGGGCCCTTCCCACTGCACAGCAGCTACATTCCCGGATGGCTAACATGCTACTTCCCTCTGCATTTGACTTTCCCAGACGAGGGTGAGGATCTACTACGGGGTGGTCGAGCCTTCACTGTATTCTCTGTAGAAAGGAAACACATGCAAACTGCCCATAAGCCTGGTCCTGACTTTCCACCCTCTGTCCCCCACTGATGGACAGTTAGGGAAGCACAGCCAGTTGGCTAAGTTTTAAAATCTAGCCAGGAAGTTTCTTCAGTTTAGAAGGTTGCTTTTCTTTTCTTTACATCAACAGGGGTGGAGGTGGAGGCATGTTTTCTTCCAGGTGAGCGTACTGCCTCCTCACCTTTGCATGCTAACCTTGCAGGGCTCTCATTTGTCCTCATCTGACCCTGGCTGTGACTACCCTGGTGGCTGGTGACCAAATTTCTGGCTTCTATTTGTACTCAAGGTGCAATGAGGGTCCTGCCATGGTCAAAGCTTCTTTCACTCCTGTGGCTGTTTCCAAAAATAAAATTGCTTGTAAATGACCAAAACACCGGAAAAGAGACAAAGCTGTCCCAGATGTTCTCTGGCCTTTAACCTCCTGGTGGCCAGCAACCAGCAGCCCGCAGGGCCACGGAAGGCAACATGATGCAGCACAATCCCCATAGTTTGCGCGCCAACATTTTCAGACTCATCATGAAATAAATTGCGCCAGGATGCCACCCACCTTTCCCAGCCATTCCCCAGAGGGCACTGGTGACATGCAGATGGCCCTTGAACTTTCTTCTCACAGCTGCTGTTTGCTGGCAGCTCCTCTTTGGAACTCTGCCCATGGCCTTTGAAAATATCCTTTTCTTTGTTCTGTTCTTAAACCCAAAAGCTATAAACATTTACAAAACATTTCTTTAATTCAAAGGGAAAATATATACTAATTCTACGTCTGTAATCTTTCTCTTCTCCCATCTCTTCCCCCTCCTTTTCCCTCCCTTCCTCTCCCTTCCCCTCCACTCTTTCCTCTCCTCTCCACTTCAATGCCCCTCTCCTCTCCTTTTCTTTCTCTCCTCTCTCTCCTTTCTCCTTCTCTCATGAAGAACACCCACAATCAGGGACCTGGAATTCTTTGCATGACATATGAAGAGAAAGACAGAGTGAAGTTGACAAGAAAATGAGAAGCCCCGCATTAGTATCTTGGGCACAGGAGTCTCTCAGAACTCTAGGTGTTCAGGATCTGGATTGCCTAGTGCTGATACCAACCCCAGTGTGTCTAGACCCAAATCCAATCATCTCAGAACAATTTAAGTATTTTTGCATCCCAAGCTGTTCTTCAAAAGCAGAAACAGAATTCTCTATGGGATCTAGACCAAAGAGTCTGAAACTCATACATTTCTGGCACCCATTTAGCTAGATACGCTATATGTAATGGAAGGTGGCTTTGAAGGCTCAAAAGTGTGTACACAGGTGAAATTTAACTGGAGTCTCCTGAAACTGAGTGGAATGTTTCAGAATCCACAAAAGAGTCTGAGTGGATCTGACATGCAGTGAGGATAGATAGATAGATAGATAGATAGATAGATAGATAGATAGATAGCAAATGAATCCTTGTGCAGGCACTTCCTATGTTCCCATACACATGGCCCTTTAGTGCTTTGCATTGTTCTCCACGTTCTACACAAGAAAAATGTAAGGAGATCACGAGCCCTTTTCAAGATTTATTTTTAGTTATGTATATGTAAATGAAATGGGCATGCATGTGAATGCTGGTACTGGTGAAGGCCAGAGATCTCACATTCTCTGGAACTGGAGGTACAGGTGGTTGTGATCTGCCTGACATGGGTACTGGCAACTGAACTCAGATTCTCTGCAAAATAAGGACGTGTTCTTCAGCTCCACATGAGCCCTGTTAGAGGAGGGATTAAACGTGATACTTCTCTGTAACTCTCTGAGCAAAACTATATTCATACTTTTGTATATAGCCTTCTCAACCAGCCTCATAAACCATTTCGTAGAAAAAATTAAAAACAGATTTTTTGTATTTTAACTTTATTTGCTCCATTTCCAAACTGAAATAACTTAGCCAACAGCTGTTCTTTCCCCCAACCACAACTGTCTCAGTCAGTGTCCACTGCTGTGAAGAGACACCATGATCATGGCAACAGTTATAAAGGAAAGCATTTAACTGAGGCTGGCTTAGAGTTTCAGAGGCTCAATCCCTTTTAGCATGGCAGGAAACATGGCAGCATGAAAACTGACCCTGATAGCTCAAAGTTCTAATTCCTCCCCCCCCACCCCCCCAAGCAGTAGGAAGAGAGAAACACTGGGCCTGGTTTGGGCCTTTGAAACCTCAAAGCCCACTGCTAGTGACACACTTCCTCCAACAAGGCCGCGCCTCCTAAACCTTTCAAATAGTGCCACTCCCTAAGCATTCAAATATATAAACCTACTGGGGTCACCACATCAGCCTAATACAGAGGACTATTTTTTCTTCTATAGGTAGAAGAAATACTTTTTTGAAAGATATTTTGAAGATATTTCTGATTTCTTTGGGGGACATCAAAATGAACTTTTGGTGAAATATAAACCTTACATAGATATCAAGGTTAAGTTGTCAATTAACTACACCATGCAAAAGGAAATGAATTCTAAAAAAATTAAAAGTTGTGGTTTTTTTTAATATCTTAGGTGAATTTTTAAACCAGTAATAATAAAATCCAAACATTCTAATGTATTTGTAAAGGTAGAAAACATTGATATTTATAAAAAGCCAATCCCAAGTAATAAAGGACAAAATGCATAATAAAGTTTGCATATCAGCTCCTGATAAGTATAGACACACAAACATAACATTAAATAATTACACTCAAAACTACTTTCCACCCAAAAAGTGAGGTTCATGCCTGATATGAAAATCATAATAATTATAAATATCAGATGACACCAAACATCTTGCTATAATATGAAAAATGGCAGAAAAGTGTGTGATTATTTCTGGAGACATCAAAAGCTCTACTATACTCCAGGAAGTGAGTCTGTACTCAAGCATATCCAGGAAACATTAAATGGATTCAGTGCGTGATTACATGTGCTAGAGTTTGATGCTGGTCGTATTTCTATATCAGTCTCTTGCTGACTCCGAAGCTTAGCTTTTCATCAATTCTGACTAGCCATTTTGTTCCGGGGACTCCCAGTGTCTGCACCCTGTGTGCTGGCATCACATGCAGGTGCCATGCCTTCCATGTAGAACCTGACATACAAAATAAATAAGGACAGATCTGTTGCATGTTAAAAATCCACGTATGTGTCCTTTGCCTCACAGAAGCTTTGCAATTTTATAATTTGTCGATTCTTGATCTTAGAGAAAAAGCCATTGGTGTTCTGTTCAGGAACGTTTCCCTTGTGCCCAAGTGTTTGAGTTTCCCCACTTTCTCTTCTATTAGATTCAGTGTATCTGGTTTGATGTGGAGGTCCTCGATCTACTTGGACTTCAGCTTTGTACGGGGAGATGGGAATAGATCAATTCTCACTCTTCTACATGTAGACCACCAGTTGAATCAGCACCATTTGTTGAAAATGCTGTCCTTTTTCCACTGGATGGTTTTAGCTCTTTTGTCAAAGATCAAGTGACCGTAGGTGTGTGGGTTCATTTCTGGGTCTTCAATTCTATTCCACTGATCTACCTGCCTGTCACTGTACCAATACCATGTAGTTTTTATCATTACTGCTCTGTAGTACAGCTTGAGGTCAGTAATGCTGATTCCCCCAGAAGTTCTTTTGTTGTTGAGAATAGTTTTTGCTATACTGGATTTTTTGTTGTTCCAAATGAATTTGAGAATTGCTCTTTCTAAGTCTATGAAGAATAGAGTTGGAATTTTGATGGGGATTGCACTGAATCTGTAGATTGCTTTTAGCAGGATGGCCATTTTTACTATATTAATCCTGCCAATCCACGAGCATGGGAGGTCTTTCCATCTTCTGGGGTCTTCTTTGATTTCTTTCTTCAGAGACTTGAAGTTCTTGTCATACAGATCTTTCACTTGTTTGGTTAGAATCACACCAAGATACTTTATATTGTTTGTGACTATTGTGAAGGGTGTCATTTCCCTTTCTCAGCCTGTTAATTCTTTGAGTATAGGAAGGCTACTGATTTGTTTGAGTAAATTTTATATCCAGCCACTTTGCTGAAGTTGTTTATCAGCTGTAGGAGTTTTCTGGTGGAGTTTTTGGGGTCATTTAAGTATACGGTCATATCATCTGCAAATAGTGATATTTTGAATTCTTCCTTTCCAATTTGTATCACTTTGACCTTCTTTTGTAGTCTAATTGCTTTAGCTCGAACTTCAAGTACTATATTGAGTAGATAGGGAGAGAGTGGACAGCCTTGTCTAGTCTCTGATTTTAGTGGGAATGCTTCAAGTTTCTCTCCATTTAGTTTGATGTTGGCTACTGGTTTGCTGTATATTGCTTTTACTATGTTTAGGTATGAGCCTTGAGTTCCTGATCTTTCCAAGACACTGTCAATAGGACAAAATGGCAGCCAACAGATTGGGAAAAGATCTTTACCAATCGTACATCCAATAGAGGGCTAATATACAATATATACAAATAACTCAAGAAGCTAGACTCCAAATAATCCTATTAAAAATGGGGAACAGAGCTAAACAGAGAATTCTCAACTGAGGAAATTCACAACGCTGAGAAGCACCTAAAGAAATGCTCAACATCCTTAGTCATCACGGAAATGCAAATCAAAACAAGTCTGAGATTCCACCTCACACCAGTCAGAATGGCTAAGATAAAAAACTCAGGTGACAGCAGATGCTGGCAAGGATATGGAGAAAGAGGAACACTCCTCTATTGCTGGTGGGATTGCAAGCGGGTACAACCACTCTGGAAATCAGTTTGGCAATCTTCAGAAAATTGGATGTAGTACTACCTGAGGACCCAGCTATACCACTCCTGGGCATATACCCAGAAGATGCTCCAATATGTAATAAGGACACATGCTCCACTATGTTCATAGCAACCATATTTATAATAGCCAGAAGCTGGAAACAACCCAGATGTCCCTCATCAGAGGAATGGATACAGAAAATGTGGTACATTTACACAATGGAATACTACACAGCTTTTGAAAACAATGACTTAATGAAATTTGCAGGCAAATGGATGGAACTTAAAAATATCATCCTGAGTGAGGTAACTCAGCCACAAAAGAACAAACATGGTATGTACTCACTGATAAGTGGATATTATTCCAAAACTTCGGAATACCCAAGATTCAATTCACAGACCATATGAAGCCTAATAAGAATGAAGACCAAAATGTGGATGCTTCAGTGTTTCTTAGAAGGGCGAACAAAATACTCACAGGAGGAAATATGGAGACAAAGTATGGAGCAGAGACTCAAGGAAAGGCCATCCAGAGACTGCTCCACCTGGGGATACATCCCATATATAGTCACCAATCCTGGACGTTATTATGGATGCTGTGAAGTGCTTGCTGATGGAAACATGATAAGCTATCCCCTGAGAGGCTCAGGCAGAGCCTGACAAATACAGAGTCAGATACTCACAGCCAACCATTGGACTGAGCTTGGGGTCCCAGTTGGAGGAGTTGGTGAAGGGTCTGAATAAACTGAGGTGATTTGCAGCCCCATGGAGAAAGTAACAGTGTCATCTGGCCAGACCCACTGGAATCCCCAGAGACTGGACCACCAACCAAAGAATACACATGGATGAACCCATGGTGCTGGCCACATATATGGCAGAGGAGGGGGCCTTGTTGGCCATTAGTGGGAGGAGAGGCCCTTGGGCCTGAGGGTGTTCGATGCCCCAGTGTAGGGAAGTGCTATGGAGGGAATATGGGAGTGGGTGAGTGAGTGGGGGAGCACCCTCACAGAGGCAGGGGAGGGGGATAGGATAGGGGGTTTTCAAAGGGGAGACCTGGAAAGGGGAAAACATTTGAAATGTAAATAAAGTAAATATCCAAAAATAAAAAAAGATCTTTTCTTATTTGCATATGAGCAATCTATAGTTGAGCAGAAGGTTTATAGTCACTTACTCAGAGTGACTTTTAACTGAAACATGTTGGACAAGATCAATATCCTTGGAATTACATCCAATATCCTTGCATCAAAGGCAATATAATCTTTAGTCAGTGTTGTAGAAGAGACACCTGTAATTTGTGCCAGAATAAAATACAATGAAAAGAGAGTAGAGGCTGTTTTACCATGTGTTTCATGTTTTAAAAATTGTTTTATTTATTTACATTCCAAATGTTGCCACCATTCCCAGTCCCCCTCCAATAGTTCTTCACCCTCCCTCTCCCCTTTTGCCTCTGAGAGGTGCTCCTCCCCCCCACACACCATAACTTATGGGAAACAATGAAAGCAGTGTTAAGAGAAAAATCCATAGCACCAAGTACATTCATAAAGTAGAGAGATGCTACACTAGCAACTTAACAAGCACACCTTAAAGCTCTAGAACAAAAAGAAGCAAACACACTCACAAGGCTAGACTACAGGAAATAGCCAAACTCATGGCTGAAATCAACCAATTAGAAACAAAGAGAATGATACAAAGAAACAACAAAACCAAAATCTGATTCTTTGAGAAAAAAATCAACAAGGTACATAAATCCTTAGCCAAACTAGTTAAAGGACACAGAGGCAGTATCCAAATTGACAAAATCAGAAATGAAACTGGAAACAAAAAAACAAAAACTGAGGAAATTTAAAAAAAAATCAGATCTTACTACAAAAGCCTATACTCGAAAAAAAACTGGAAAATCTAGGTGAAATGGATCATTTTCTAGACAATTGACCAAAGTTAAATAAAGATTAGGTAAACTGTCTAAACAGTTCCATAACACCTAAGGAAATAGAAGCAGTCATTCAAAACCTCCCAACCAAAAATGCCCAGGGTCAGATGGTTTTAGTGTAGAATTCTACCAAACCTTCAAAAAAGACCTAATACCAATATTCCTCAAGCTATTCCACAAATTAGAAACAGAAGGAATGCTACATAATTGATTCTATGAATCCATAGTTACTCTGATACCTAATCTACACAAAGGCACAACAAAGAAAGAGAATTTCAGACCAATTTTGCTTATGAATATTGATGTAAAAGTACTCAATAAACTTCTTGCAAACTGAATCCAAAAACACATCAAAACCATCATTCACCATGATCAAGTAGGCTTCATCCCAGGGATGCAGGAATGGTTCAATATATGAAAATCCATCAATGTAATACGCTATATAAACAAACTCAAAGAAAAAAATCACATGATCATCTCATTAGATTCTGAAAAGGCCTTTGACAAAATTCAACATCCCTTCATGTTAAAAGTCTTGGAGAGATCAAAAATTCATGGTGCATACCTAAACAAAATAAAAGCAATATGCAGCAAACCAACAGTCAACATCCAACTAAATGGAGAGAAACTTGAAGCAATCCTACTAAAATCAGGGACTAGACAAGGCTGCCCACTCTCTCCCTACCTATTCAATATACTACTCAAAGTTCTCACTAGAGTAATTAGACAACAAAAGGAGGTCAAAGGGATACAAATTGGAAAGGAAGAAGTCAAGGTATCACTATTTGCTGATGATATGATAGTATACTTAAGCAACCTCAAAAATTATACCAGAGAACTCCTACAGCTGATAAACAACTTTAGCAAAATGGATGGATATATAATTAATTCAAACAAATCAGTAGCCTTCCTTTATACAAAGAACAAATGGGATGAGAAAGAAATTAGGGAAACAATACCTTTCACAATGGTCACAAATAATATAAAATATCTTGGCATAGCCCTAACCAAGCGAGCGAAAGTTCGGTATGACAAGAACTTCAGGTCCCTGAAGAAAGAAATTGAAGAAGACCTCAGAAGATTGAAAGATATCCCATGATCATGGATTGGTAGGATTAACATAGTAAATGACCATCTTATTGAAAGCAGTCTACAGATCAATGCAATGTCCGTCAACATTCCAACACACTTCTTCACAGACATGGAGTGAACAATTCTCAACTTCTTATGGAAAAACAAAAAACCCAGAATAGCAAAAACAATTCTCAACAATAGAGAACTTCTGGAGGAATCATCACCCCTGACTTCAAGCTGTATTACAGAGCAATAGTGATAAAATATCACATGGTATTGATACAGAGACAGACAGTTTGATCAATGGAACAGAGCTGAAGAACAGAAATAAGCCCTGACACCTATGGACACTTGATCTTTGACAAAGAAGCCAAAACTGTACTGTGGAAAAAAGAAAACATCTTCAACAAATGGTGCTGTTCTAACTGGTGTTCTGCTTGTAGAAGAATGCAAATTGGTCCATACTTATCACCCTGTACAAAGCTCAAGTCCAAGTGGATCAAGGACCTCAACATAAAACCAGATACACCGAGTCTAATAAAACAGAAAGTAGGAAATAGCCTCAAATGCATTGGCTCAGGGGGAAATTCCCTGAACAGAACACCAATGGCTCAAGTTCTAAGATCAACAATTGATAAATGGGACCTCATGAAACTGAAAGCTTCTGTAAGGCAAAGGACACTGTCAATAGGACAAAAATGCCATGTGTATCTTAATTAATGTGCACATTTCATCTCCAGGAGACTAATTGTGTCCACTGACTATTTTGTCATATCTCCTGGAGAAAACATCATATATCTTAAACTTCATTTCCCCCCTCTGTCAAAATCTTTTGTAAACTTGAGTGTACAGGGACAACAGAGTGTCTTTTGAAAGTCAGGATGTTCTACTGCATGTGGGTGTTTCCTTGGGATCTTCTTCAGCCCAAGTAGGAGAATTTCACTGGTGGTGAATGCTTCTGCTTGGCACCAGGGTTCAGGGTCCCAAACACATGGAACAGTTGAAGCCAAGTCCCATTAGTGTTTTTGTTTCTCAGCCCCAGTTGGGATTTAAATCCTACAGAGGTGCTCCAGGCATTCTATCCTTAGCCAAAATGTCACCAGCTGGTAGATATGCCATCTTCACGATCATTACCCCATTTAGCTCCTAACAGGGAACATATGATTGCTGAAGAGGTTACATTGTTACAGAAATGTCATTCCAGCATGTCTGTATGTTAACATGAATCATGTGCCACATAATTGTTTGTTTTACAGCCTATACCTATAATGGACTAAGTGGGGACTATTTATTTCATTTAACAATGAACACCCTTAATTAGTAGCTCATGCAACTGGAATATGTTAAGAAAGCTGACACAAATCTGCCTGGGGTGGGCGATTCCATGTGAACTTCAATATGGGATGGCTAAGATGTTCCAGTTGCACAGGTACCAACATTCTGAGGAGAGCCTGGGTGCAGCTCTACATGCTGTGGACACCCAACACGTATGAAAATGCACGCCATTCGCTTGGGCTCACTCAGCTCATGGGCATGTCAGACTGGTTTACTTTGTTTCCTAAATCTCTGAGAGAACTCATCCAGGAGCCTGCTTAGGCATGCAAGTGTAGCATAATGGAGACTGTGCAAGCCTTGAGGAAGAACACAGGAAAAGGAAATGAAGCTCACTTTATAGTAATACTTAATGCTAAGTGAGAGGTTGGCAGTTGAACAAAATATTTTTGTTGACTGGTGCAAATGGTTTCTCTTTCTTCATTCTTAGCTGTAGACATTTTTCTTTGTTTCAAAGACACCTCATCAACATCTCGGATGGACTGACACTAAACTGGCTTTAGTAGACAATGAGGACACAGTTACCTGTCTAGACCTATAACAAAGTAGCTCCAATTAAACATATTGAAGGAGATCGCCGTGTCAGCAAACTAGCCTTCAATTCCTCTCAAAGGAAATCACCCTCTTGCTACAATAGAGGCTGGCAACCCATGCCAGACAGACTCAGAGCCCCGGCCTGTGATACGTTCTCACTTTCTTTGAGGATTTTGTAAGATATGCAGCGCATATTCCGTCTGTCATCCGGGTGTATTAAATCAGACAACACTGTCCCATGTTGATCTCAACTTCAGAAAGATGCTAATTGTTTTGTCAAACTAAAATTAACTTCAAATGCCAAAGTTTTATATATGCGTATACATACGGGAGTATTTGGCGGTTTATCGTTGTTTGGTGGAAAATAATCTCAGGTTTTGCACATTGTATTTTTTCTTGATTAACTGAGGTTAATGACATGTTATTGGCATTTTCTATGAAATCTTTAAAGTATTGTTTAGTGAGAATGTAAGCACATTTCCTGGTGAAGCTATCTTGCAGTTGGAAACTGCTTACACTGACAGTGTGCCCTTGCTTAGTAAATATACCAAGATCACTAAACCTCCCCACCACCACAGCCAGTCCTGAGCTGTGATGGAAAATTTCTAGCAGGTTTCTGTTTCTTGTTATCCATGGCAACCCAGGATGTGACCCTCCCCTAGGAGGTCACTCCACTGCCCTTCACAGTTCTACTTCCTTCAGGCTCCAAGGAAGCTGACTCTTAGTGTATGGAATCCGTGGCTATGATGTCACTCTCTATGAGGATTTTGCTATGATTTTATTTTTTCCCGAAGAGAGATATCTACTCCCATGTCTGTATAGATGACAGCTTCTCTCTGTGCTCGTAACTTCAGAACCATCCAATCCATGTGCACAATTATGTCTGACCTCTGATTGCAGACTGCATTCTCACATGGAGTCCCTTTGTTTCATGGATTTTAATAGTTTCTCATACCCATTGCATCCAGTTGACTGTGGCTTTTTCCCACAGCTGGCAAATTGTTCTTATAGAAACTTTTTTCAGGTTCTACTTGAAGTTGTATGGTTCACTGATAGTCCCCGTTTTCAGTGACTTGCACTTATAAATGAGACAAGTTTTTATTTTTCTTTTGCATGAGTTCTATGTACCATAGGAACCATTTGATTGCATTCAGAATCAGAGATGAACCTGACCTCCATTTATGTCTGTGACTTTCTAGTATCTTTGGCATTGACATTCTTATAAAAAGGTTTCAAATGTTTCTTCTAGTGAGTCATATTAAGAGGCAGAAGCTGTTTTGAAATTTCATTAGGGTGAGGTAAGACAGAAGCTACCTTTCACTTCCAAGTCCAAATAAAATGTAGCACAAAACAAAATATAAATAAAATATTTTATATAGAAAATACCCAATGTCTGTATTATGATTTAGTGGACTTTAAAATTTCTGTAAGTACTTTACTCTCTGAAAAGTCCCTTTGGGGTTCATGTGTCATTGCTGAAGACAGGTTGTAGCAAGTGTAGTGTTATCTGAGTTACTTGGGGTTTCTGAAACATGAAAAACAGACTGTACCATCAGATTTGATGCCTGGAGTCAGTCAACAAAGTCTGGTGAAGGAAGAGGAGTGGCTACTTCCTTCTCTGAGCTGGAGTCTCTGGTTAAGCAGAGGAAAGGCTTTTCTGCTCAAGACGATCCTGTGGCTTGAGATGGGGAGTCGCTGTGGCAGAGGAGATGCAGGGACACAAAGTACTAATGGAACTGTAAAGGCAGACGTGTGTACAGGCAGGGGGACAGCTCAGGATGACGTGAGAAGCAGTATGGAGGTCAGACCTGCTACCGCTTAGACACACTGTCTTCTACTGAGTCCATTAGTCTACACCAGCAGGGTAGTAGTCATCTTGCAACCCTCCTTAATGAGACAAAGCATTAAAATATTCAGCTGGAAAATCCTAAGCTAACTAAAGGATTATGGTGTTAAGAAAACTAAAGGATTATGATGTCTTAATTTAACTTTTCGTGATTGTTAAATTCTTGCCGGCTAGAGAGTGATGGTAGAAGTGGATAAAGAATCTTGTCACAAAAGCCTGGCAATCTGAGTTCAATTCTGGGAACCTAGGAAGATAGAAGGAAACAACTCACTCCACAAAGTTCTCCCCGGACCTCTGCGCATGCTGTAGCATGCCTGCCTGCACAGACACATCATCATGCACACCCACATAAGAAAAAATAAATATGAATTTAAACAGAAAGGAAGAACCAAGCAGATGAACACAGAAATACAATTCTGAAAATAACTAAAAGTAACTTTGATGATATAGAATAACCCATGAGTATCTATCTTCTCACATTATCATCTATATTAACAGTGTTCGAGAACTTCTGATTCTGAAATCCCTGAGAGGCGAGTAAATGGACAGGTTGTTATATTTGTCAGTCAATAAGAGATGAAGTAGGCCTAATTCTTTAAAAGTATTTTGCTACAAAGGAAAATTGAACAAGGAAAGATTTAGGTACCATGAGGGCAAAGGTTATAACGTGTTCTCTTTGCTTCTGTTTGTAAACATACAGAGACCTGGACTAGAACAAACTAAAGGAAGACAATGCAGTCGATAACAATAGAATCCCTTGCAAAAAGTAACTGCCAGAATTATAGTAGTTTGTAAACTACACATGCTTACAGTAGCCTTAAACTACAACAGCAAGCATGTTACATGCGATTGCATGAATAAATCTAAGAGTATGGAATTAATTATTATTGCAGATGTAGAAATGAGTATGTTGGCAGGCAGATTTGAAAGCTCAAGTTGCATAATAAAGTAACAATCTGCGGTCACATCATGTGATGGACAACCTTCCTTTTTAACTTTCCTGGATTTATCGCTAACTGGAAATGCCTCTGGGTGTAGAGATTTAACTGAAGAGAAACCCCACCCTGAATATTAGTAGCATCATCCAAGACTGAACAAAAGAAAAGACTGAGAATTTAGAATCAACAAGTTCACCTCTTTCTGTTTTCTGACTGTGGTTGCTGGCCACACTCCTGCTACCGACCCTTCCCACTGAAATGGTGAAATAAGTCCTTATTCCCTTAAGTTGCTTCTGGTAGATATAGTCACACAGCAACACAAACACTAATGAATTCATACCATTTAAATGTGTCTTTGATAGCATGCTTGTCAGAATAGTTACTGAGATGTGGGCAGGAATGATAATGAACTCAAATATGGCAGTGTCATAAAAGATTAGATGAGTCCTTGCATTCCTAAAGGAGAAAAATCAAGTTTAATCTTGAAATGTCAACTAAAGCAATGTTGGTAAGGCAATCTGTACTTACGTGTTCACAGGGTGACTTACAATAAATAAAAGGGCTAGTGACTATGGCTGTTACCCTACTCAAATAGTATATGATAGTCTTATATAGCCAGAAAATACAGTCTGTAAGAGCACAGATATTTACTTTGCAAATATATTGGTCCCAGATCTTTTGGCTTATCAATGATAGAATATTGATGTTAGATTTTCTACAAGCAGACATTGAGTAAAATTATTAAAAATAACCTACCTTCAGAACAAATATCAGAACTGAAGGCATGAAGCACACGTTGTCTGCCGAGTGCTAGCCACTGGGATGGGGTCCTGAGGGGGCTGCCTATCATCTATTGCTGACACAGGACTTCCTAGATGGTGTGCCCTTTTCAGCCAGTAGAAGCAGGGGTCAGTTAGAGTCAGCAAATGATCATGATTATAATCACCATAAAGCTTTTTGATGAATAAGAAACACTGGTTTACAGTTTGAAGTCCAAGTATTCTTCAATCAAATAGGATATTGATGCAGCATCAGAAAAATGTCCTTTTGCTTTTTGAGTGACAGAAGATTGTAAGGAATGAGTACTGAGTTCAGACTATGTGCTAGACACCAGACATGTCAGACTTTCAATTCACTTATTTCTTTTGGTGACCTTAAACAGTAGACACAAGTGTGGTTTATTTGATGTTGCAGATGAAGACATGAAGGTCCTTCCCCAAGTCACACAATACGAATAACCTAAGACTCTGGAGCACACATATAGGCCCATCAGTAGTTAGCCTTTATCCCACTCTGCAGTTTCCCTGGAACCATCCAAACCTTTGTCAGCTGTGCCTTCCAACATCCTGATATCATTGGAGGAAAGAAAAATGAAAATGTAATAGACAGAACAACAAATCTGCAAAGATATCTACAGTCTATTTTCCAGAACCTAAGATTGTACTGCCTTGCATGGCAAAAGGAGTTTGTATATGTGATTGCATTTAGGGTCTTGATTTGGGATATCATGCTGGATTGCCTGTGTGAATGTATAATATACAACGGGGTTCATATTGAGAAGAACAAGGAATCTGCCTCCCCCATGGAGACAGAGAAACAGAACAAAATGCGAACATGATGCCTTTGAAGATGGAGGAAGAGGTCATGGAGTAAAGAGTATAGGGACCTCCAGAATCTGTAAAAGAGAAACAAATAGTTTCCTTCAGAATATCCAGAAAGCATGTGGGTCCAGGTACAGCTTGATCTTGTTCTGTAAGACTCACAGTGAAATTTTGACCTCCGGGATATATAAGAAAAATAATGTGCATGGCTTTAAACTGCTCAGTCAGTTCTGCTAACACTAGGAATAGGAAACAAATGCAGATAACATCAATGAACTATATAGAAGAACTCCATTGTTTATAATCTGGGGAGAAATTTCTACTAGTGGTGGTTTTACGGTAACACTCCAGGAAAGACAGTTCTTGGACTTTTCTGGCCAACCTCTTAGAAGTAGTTCATACAGTTTAACAGCCAGAGATCATGACTGAACACCTCTCTGTGCTCCCTTGTAGGTATTAATCCAGTCAGAACAAATAAGCCACTGCTAAGTCAGCAAATATCAGAGTCTTGGAGCTATCCTGGACTACTCTCTGTGTCTATATGTATCTACCGTTCCTTCTCCACAGGGGCTCACCTATAGTAATCACATACTCATGTGTCATGGGGAATGGAGTGGAGGCTTTGTCATTTGGGGAAATAATAAGTGTCATGAACACAAATAATAATGGAGGAGAAGCCACACTCACAATAAGCAGAAAATGCAAAGAAATGCCAAAGTCAGGAATAAGCGGAGGAAGACATTGCTGAAAGACGCAAGAGTAGATTTGAGTAGGTGGTACCACATGATTTTGCTCAGACTATAAGAACACAGTAACAGTTCTTTCTCAATCAACTTGCCAAGTTATTGTGACACCAATGGCAAATACCAATAAACATTTCCTAAAGCTGGACAAGCACACGCTGAAAACAAATGGAGGGAAAATCATGGAAGAGGGAAATCACTTCAGTGGACACTATTGTGAGGGGCCAATGCCCAGTTATATAACCATATTGTGTGGCATTAATAACTCCAAAATCTGGGTAATAGTGTGTGGATAAGTGGATGAACCAACAGCAGGAATAGGAAGTGCAGAAGTTGCTGGAACTACATGGGGATATAGAATATAATAATGAGTAGAATTTTGTGGGATTATAGGAACTGTTTGAAACACTCAGAAATAGAACTTCACAAATGTTCTAGAATAGGATGATAGCTCTCTAGACCACTGAAACAATGATGTCTGTGTGTGTGCATGTACCATGCATCTATGTGCATGGGTGTGGCATGTGTGTATCTGGAAGACAGATGACAACTTCAGGTGCCATTTCTTGGGTGCCATTCACTCTTTTCTTTTGAGACAGGGCATCTTACTGTCTTAGAACTCATTAAGTAATTTAGATTGCTAGCTAATGATTACAGGGATCTGCCCATCTCTGCTTTCTTCCTAGAATTGGGATTATAAGTATTGACTATGGGGCCAGATTTTATTTTTATGTGGGTTCTGGTGGACAAATTCAGGTGTTCTAGCAAGAAGGACACTTTAACAACTGAGCCATCATCTCCCAGCCCCAAAGATGAGATTTTAAAATGCTGCTGCTGGATAAACTGAAAACCATCTGGGAAAAGTTACCATCAGATCCATTTCTCACAGTATCTACAGAAATAAATTCTGAATTGGAGATCTAAATGTCAAAATAAAGCTATAAAACAAGATGAAGTCCCAGGAGAATGTCTCCATAACGTCAGTGTAGTGTGCACATGCTGTGTTTCTGTCCTTGTACCCCTCTCCCATGCTTCTCTCATTTATACCTTCAATTGTGTTGGAGTATAGTGTTTCTGCTTTAATCTATTAAAAAGTTTTATCCATTAGTTTGTCTTATTCACCTTTATCAATATTACAAATAAGGTTAGTGTATGGAAATATGTAGCTAGTTGCACATTAGTACCATACCCAAATAAACATGGGCATGCATTTTTAAATTTTGTCATCTTTTAATTTTAGTTTTTAGCTTTTAATGATTCTTTAAATTCTATTACCTTAGGTGACTGTAAAGCCATCTCAGTTGTTCTGTATCTCTACTAATTTTGAAGATGGAGCTACTTTTTAAATTTTTTATTTTAAAATTAAAATATAAATGCACCAATTTCCTCTTTTTCTCTTTCCCTCTTCCAACCTCCCTTGTATATTTCAGCTTGTTCTCTCTCAAATTCATGGCCTCTGGAGTCTTTTTCTTCTGTTGTTCTATGTTATACATTCTTAAATATATCATTACAATCTGCTCAGTCCCTATAGTATTAAGTGTATGTATATGATTTCAGGAATGATCCTTTGGTATGGGATAACCAATTCTGGAAAAAAAAACATTCTTAGCATTGCTGTAGTTTATTGTCTGGTGGGTGGGGCCCCATGATATTTTCCCCTTCCATGTTAGCATGTCTGTTGGTGGTATCTTGTTCAGGTCATGTTAGGCAACCCTGTTATTGAGACTTTATTGGTGTAGCTTCCCTGACACATCTAGGGGACACAATCTCACAGCAGACATCCTGTTCCTTTGGTTCTTACTGTTAATGTTTGGTCTTGCTGTCTATTGTAATGTTAACTGAGGGCCCCCAAGACTTGGAGTCTGTATGTAGATCTATGACCCTGCCCCCAAGTTATTTTTGATTGGTAAATAAAGATGCCAACAACTCATAGTTGGTTAGAAGAGATACAGGTAGGGTTTAGGTTTCCTCGAACTTGGGGTCTGAGGAGAACCACGAGGAGAAAAAGTTAGAGGAGGAAGAAGAAGCCAGCATGGGTTAGGAGTCAAGAAAACATGGCCTCAAGGGCTGGCCAATTAGAGTTAAGAACAGCCCAAATAAAACATAGTAAGTCATAATTTGGGGTTATCGATAGAAAAATAAATTCTAATAACAGAGGGTAAGTATCCAGCTCTTGTGCAATTCAAGACTTACTGTAAATGTAAAGGTTCTGTATGTCTTTTATCGGGACATACTATTTTGGGAGAGACGCTCTCCCATTGAGGCATAGCTTCTTCCACTGAGGCCAGGCCAGGCAGTCTTCTGTTACATATGTGCAGGGGGCCATCAACCAGCCCACGTATGCTCTTTGGTTGGTGGCTTTGTCTCTGGGAGCTCCCAGGGGTCTGGGTTAGTTGACACTGTTGTTCTTCCTATGGGGTTGCCATCCCTTCAGCTCCTTCAGTCCTTCCCCTAACTCTTCCATAGAGGTCCCGTACCTCAGTCCAATGGTTGGCTGTAAGTATCTGCATCTGTCTCAGTCAGCTGCTGGTAGAGCCTCTCAGAGGACAGCCATGCTATGCTCCTGTCTGCAAGAACAATATAACATTAGTAATAGTGTCAGAGTTTGGTGCCTACCCATGGGACAGATCCCAAGCTGGGCCGGTGACTGGATGGTCTTTCCTTCAGTCTCTATTCCATTTTTGTCCCTGTATTTCTTTTAGACAGGAATAATTCCGGATCAAAAATTTTGAAGGTAGGTTGGTGACCCCATCCCTCCATTGGGGATCCTGCCTAACTACTAAGCTGTAAACAACCCAGATCTTTCTCAACTGAAGAATGGATACAGAAAATTTGGTTTATTTACACAATGGAATGCTTTTCAACTATTAAAAACAAGACCATCATGAATTTTGCAGGCAAATGGATAGAACTAGAAAATATCATTCTGAGTGAGATAACCCAGTCACGAAAGGATGTACATGCTATGTACTCGCTGATAAGTGGATATTAGCCAAAAAGTACTGAATACCCATGGTACACCCCAGAGACCTTAAGAAGTTAAACAAGAAGGAAGGCCCAAGTGAGGGTGCTTCAGTCCCACTTAGAAGGGGGAACAACATAATCACAGGAGGCAGAGGGAGGGAGGAAGCTGGGTGGCAGAAGAGGGGGAAGGAAGGGGGCAGGATCAGGTATGGGAGAGAACAGGAGAGAAGTCTAGAGGGCTGGGAGAATGAATGGAAATATATGGCTGCCAGGAGTAGCGGGAGATGGGTGGGGAATCTCTAGAAAGTCCAAGAGACCTGGGATGTGAAGGTTTCCAGGACTCAATGGGGATGACCTTAGCCTAAATGCCTAAGAGGAGGGAGATAGAACCTGAAGAGATGTTGTTATTTAAACATTTTATATATGAGGCTTGACTTCATTTTCTCTGTCACCGTCACATGGCATCTCCCTGGTCTCTCTTCACCTTTTTGTATGTCTCTGTTACTTTCAGTTAGTCTCATTATCACCACCACTACCACCACCACCATCATCATCATAAGTATTTCCTTCTATGATCTATTTGCAAAGTTTTGCCCCAAACACATTTCATGGTAATGGTAAAGTGCTTTGCCCATCCTTTGCTGTGCATTGATGAGGCCATATTTTGTTTACCTCTTCCCTCATCTTGATTGGGAATTGTTTGTTTTTCTTTTAAAAATGCAGTTCAGATGAGATTTTCTACAGCCCAGAGACCAGTGAGAGGAGCCTTTCATTAGAGTAAAACTTAAGCTGTGACTCTGTACAACTATGGTTTGTGGCTAAATTCTGAACCCTCATCTCATATTTTACTAAATTCATTCCCCTCAATGAGCTGTGTAGATAATTTAGTATAGGAAGAGAATATTAAAAATATAATTATTTACCAATTAAGATTTTTGATACTTCATATGGGACTGAAGCATAAAATGACTGCCTAAAAGCCAAAGTAGAAAAAGACACAAGTCATGACTTGTTAGTGGATGAAATCTGTGCCTTTTGTATGCTGGGCTTTGTTTGTTTGTCTGGAAGAGTTCCAGGATGCAAGAGAGACACAAACATTATCTGTAGTAATAGCGGAAGCATTAGCATCAGCAGCCTTGAAATAGAGTCTACAGTATCTGGGTATAGCCATGGGGTCTTCTTGTGAGCAGTTCAGTGAAGTTCTTGAGTTCTGTTATTATAAACTGCATGGTAGCTGTGGTTTTTCCTTTTTTCAAAAAAATATTTTATTTGTTACACTTCAAATGTTGTCCCCCTTCCCTGTCCCCTTTCCACAAGTCCACTACTCCCTCCCCCTCCCCTTCACCTCTAAGAGGATGCTCCCCCACCAACACTCCCACTTCCACCTCACCCCTCTAGCTAGCATCCCCTTTCTCTGGGGCAACAAGCATCCACAGGACCAAGTGTATCCCCCCCCCCCCCATTGATGCCAGACAAGGCAGTTCTCTGCTACATATGTAGCAAGGGCACAGACCAGTCCATGAATGCTCTTTGGTTGGTGGCTTTCGCTTTAGAACATAGCTTTGTACTTACTGTAGCCAATATGTCTGGCTGTTCTAAGGTCTCAGCTGCTGTGATAAGCAGCCCCCCCAGTATGGGGTTAGCTTCTCTGAGTCTAAAAAGGGACAGGAATCATTACTGCTAATGACTGCTAAACAGCCTCCTTTAGGGTATAAGGAAATGTTCTAAATGTAGACCAGAGTGATGTGTGACTGAGCATGAACTAAAAATCATTGAAATGTGCACTTTAGCTGGTTTATATGAGCTCATACTATGCTAATTGCAGCCAAAGATACAAAAATTAAAGAACATTTAGTTCAATTTAATTTTTTTACACATAATAATAAATTTTACCATGTTAGCTCATTGTGGAATGTATTTATTCAAATGACTATCTTTGGTTTATCTGAAATTGAATTTACCCAAGTCTTCTGTATTTTCTCGGATAATTGACTTTCGATGTCTGTGATATGCTTATTTCTCCTTCGCATTTCACTTTAAGCAAAAATCTCCAGAATAACTAAGCTCTATTTATTTTTTATTTTTATTTTTTAAATGTCAAGCTTTTGGCAGTACCAAATGAAACTATGCAGATTTTTTGAAATGCTTGTCTCGTTTTTTTACTGCTGTCTACCAATCATTCTTGTCTTGCATAATTGTTGCTGTAATTTGGTGAATATATATATATATATATATCCCTTTATTTGTTTCCATTTTGACTACTGACTCTCCTCATCATTGTTTGTGAATGCTAACATGCAAGATTATATTAGAGAAATATTGAGTTCATTAATATACATAATGACTAATTACTAACTATCAAGATACAGTATTATGAAACTTCCTGCCCAGAATTTAGGAATCTTTGTGTACAAGGTGTGGAACAATGACAGTGATACTTCAAACACATTATGAAAAATCACAAAGTGGGAATGAATGACACAGGTGCCAAGCTCTCCTCAGGCCTAAGAGAGAGGAGGGTGTACTGACTGGTTTTGTGTGTCAACTTGGCACAAGCTGGAGTTATCACAGAGAAAGGAGCTTCAGTTGAGAAAATGCCTCCATGAGATCCAGGTGTAAGGCATTTTCTCAATTAGAGATCAAGGGGTGAGGGCCCCTTGTGGGTGGTACCATCCTTGGGCTCATAGTCTTGGGTTCTATAAGAGAGCCAGCTGAGCAAGACAAGAGAAGCAAGCATGCCAGTAAGAAACATCCCTCCATGGCCTCTGCATCAGCTCCTGCTTCCTGACCTGCTTGAGTTCCAGTCCTGACTTCCTTTAGTGATGAACAGCAATGTGGAAGTGTAAGCTGAATAAACCCTTTCCTCCCCAACTCACTTCTCAGTCATGATGTTTGTGCAGGAATAGAAACCCTGACTAAGGCAGCAGTCAAACCCCATTCATGACCTTATTGTCACTTTACCCCAAAATAAGAGTGTGGGAAAGGAGGTGTTATTTTGGCTATCTTTAAAGAATTTGTTTTCTTTGACTGTGTATCAATTTTTTTTTCTATTGTATCTTCTCCACCTTCCATCTCTTACATTCTGCTGGTGATGCTTGTGTCTGTTGTTCCTGTTCTTTCCCCTAGGTTTCCCATCTCCAGGATTTCCTCAGTTTGTGTTTTCTTTATTGCTTCTATTTCCATTTCCAGGTCTTGAACAGTTTTATTCATTTCCTTTAGTTGTTTATTTGTATTTTCCTGTATTTCTTTAAGGGATTTACTCATTTCCTCTTTAAAGGCATCTAACACCTTTATAAGATTGGATGTAAGGTCATTTTTCTTATGCTTGAGTTGTGTTAGGATATTAGGGTAGCTTTGCTCTGAAAGTGCCCTATTGCCCTGGCTCTTGTTGATTGTGTTCTTATGCTGGCCTTTAGCCATGTGGTAATACCTAGTTATTCCTGATGTAGTAGGTATTGGGAAGGTGGGCCTAACCTGAGTGTTCCAGTGCAGCAGGCCCCTGGTGAATAGACTTGGGCTGGACAGTGGAACTCAGAGGGCAGTGCACTTATCAGAGTGGTTGAGTGTGGTCAGGTGGAGCTCACAAAGTCTTGTGGAAGAGTAGGGGATAGAATTGAGCAAGCCAAAGAGGTCAAGAACACTACAGGAAGACCTACAGAATCAACAAACCTAGACCCATGGGGGCTCGCAGAGACTGAACCACCAAACAAAGAGCAGGCAGGGGCTGGATATAGGTCCCCTATACATTTGTAGCAGATGTGCAGCTTGGTCTTTATGTGGATCCCTTAACAATTGGAGTGGAGGCTGTCTCTGACTGTATTTCCTGATATTGGATCCCCTTCCCCTAACTGGAGTGCCTGGATGGGCCTCAGTGGGGTAGGATGCACTTATTCCTGGTGTGATTGGATGTCCCAGAGCAGGGTGGTACCCAAGGGAGCTTCCCCTTCTCTGAGGAGAAAGTGAAGAGGTAGTGAGGGAGGGATGTGTAAGGGTGGGACTGGAAGGAGAGAAGAGACATAGTTGGGGGGGGCATGATTGGGATGTAAAGTGAATAAATTAATAAATTAATGGAATAAATAAAGAGTTACAATATAAGTCTGGTAGTGGTACATGCCTTTAATTCTAGCACCTAGGAGGCAGAGGCAGGTAAATCTAGTTTGAGGGCAGCCTGGTCTAGAGAGTGAGTTCCAGGACAGCCAAGGCTACACAGAGAAACCCTGAAAAAAATTATGATGTAAAAGCATATTTAGCCATCAACTTTCCAATAGAAAGCAAGGTCATTTATTTAGGTAGGGCTTAATTAGTTACTATTCTCATTTTGTTTCTTCTACAGAAACCAATCTGCTATGTGGCCTAATCTTTAGGATTCTTTAAAATAGATTGGGAATCTAGATAATCTAGATGATAATCTTGTAAATAATTTGTGTTTAGAACCATTTGAGTGGGTTTATTTTAACTCTTTATCCTTTCATAATTTACACTTATATATGCTTTGATCATATTTGCTCCCCATAACCCTTTATGCCCCCCACTCCATCTAGATCCCTTCTTCATCCCAATAAGTTCTACACCTACTTTCATGATCCATGCATTTTTAAATGATCTACTAGACTTTATTAGGACTACTTACATGAGCACGAGTGTGGGGCTATTTATTGGAACACAGAAACTTATTAGTGGTCATACCCCTGTAGCAAAATAACTTTCCCTTTGCAGCCATTGGCTGCTAATAGCTTCTCGTGTGGTGTGGGACCCCTGACTTCCTCCCCTATGCTACTATGTTGATGAACTTTATCATGTGCAGGTCTGATTGAAGTGCATTCATGAGTGCTATAGCTGTGCCCTATCCAGAAGATAAGAAGTCTTCCTCCATATAATCTAGCTTTTATATTCTTTTTGCTCTCTTTCTCTGTTGTTCCCTTAGCCTTCAAGGGACTGCTATAGATGTCCTGTTTAGTGATGAGAAATCAACAGTCACTTATGCTCATCACTTTGATCAGTTATATGTCTCTGCTTTAACACTGCTCACTACAAAACACTGCTCACTGACCAAGGGTGATAGCATCACTAACCTGTGAAAATAACAGAAATATTTAGAAGGCAACTTGAAAGTAAGTCCACTTTGCAAAACAATACTATGGCCTTATGGTCTATGACATCCCTAGCCATGAACTTTTGGCCAAGTTTGCAATACCAGGCCTAAATTCAGTTATAATGTTGGTTACCCCTATAATATCCATTCCACAATTTCACCACTGGCTATATCTTGAATAAAAGGTCAGTATGTATTCGCTTTTACTATTTTATCAAAGATTTTTGTTTGTATTATATGAGATGATCAGTCCCAATATCCAAACAGATAAATAAAAATATAATATAATATATAAGTATTCTATATAAAATATTGTATTTAATATGTATATATATTATTTGTAATATTGTATAAATTTGTATATGATATAATATTAGTATTTATAAGAAAATATTTATAACATGATATATACTTTATAATATGTAGTATTTAGAAAATATGACATAATGTACTACATAAAAATTTACCTCTGAATAAATATGTAAAAGTATATAATTACAAGATTAGGGATTTTAATTTGCATTTCAAATACAGAATCTTGCTGGATGATAAGACATATCACATCAAAAATTAGCAAATATGGAACTATAGAGAAGTATGCAGAAATGAAAACATTTTATCTTCAAAACTGATAACTGAATAAACTTAAGTTTCCATATTCTTAGCCTTGTAGATTCTAAGAACAGAAAATTAGGGTCCAAGCCCAAGTTGTTAGATCTAATAGTAAAGTTCCTTCACCATAAGTTTAAAAATTCAAAGTACTAAGTGTTACACCCATTATGGAAAGATGCAGATGCTTATAGCCAACCATTGGAGTGAGGCATGCGTTTTAGTGGATTCCAAATCTAACCTGGTTGGTAAGCAAGATTAACTACCACAATAAACCTACTGTCTTATGTGCATGTAGTTGTTAATTTTTTATATCCGTTTATTTTATTTTACATGTGAGTTTTTTGCCTGTATGTATGTATACAGCCTATGGAAGTGAGAGGAGAGTTCTGGATTTCCCTGGAACTGGAATTACAGATGGCTGTGAGCCACCATGCAGTGTTGTAAATAGAACCTGGCTCCTCTGCATATGCAACATGTGCTTTTACCATCTCTTCCAAACCCAGGTACTGGATAGCCTGTTAAGAAGTAGAGAATCCAAAAGAACTTTTGCAATCTCACA
>CM052705.1:27834844-27916689 GCA_028551405.1 Uromys caudimaculatus
GATGGGAAAACAATAGTGAGTTCACTAACACAGAAACTATGGGGAAAAGCACACTTGTGTGTTGCTGGTCTATGAACAGGCCTCTAAGACTGAAGAAATCTGGGTCCCCATTCCCTCATCTATAATACACGGGGCTTGGTTAAGATGATGTCGAGGGTTGTTTCCAAGAGTCGCAGCTGTGAATTCCATGAAGCTACATCTCTAGAGACCTGGCCTCACATGCATTAGCAGTTGGTGGCTACAGCAAAGGGGGACTTAAAGGAACGCTGAGACAATGTTTGGTAACAACATGCTGTCCCTGTCCAGCATCCAGTTATTGCTCTGAACAGCTCCCATAGTCTTTGAGGACTTAGACCTGCTCAGCCTTTCTTTTTATGAAGACCATTTGAGTGTTTCTGTTATACATCTTGGTTGCCATGCAAACTTGGCTCACAGAGGCCTGCAACAAACCCCAAACACCTCCTTACATACTTGCTTTATGACATTTTATTTGAATGCCAATATAACAAGTTTATAGTAAATGGAGGATATGGCAGGAGACTAAAATAACACCATAGGCTTTGAACACTCTAATCTGAGCTTAATAATTTTAAAATTTTTAGACATTTGTAACTCAACCTATGGGCACAATCTAGTAGTAATGGTACTTGGGTAAAGATGTACTGGATCAAATAACACAGTGGTTCCAAAGGAAACTAAATCTTTTTAAAACCCTCAAACATCAGTTTAAACTGTTAACTTTAATTTTATTTTAAATTCATGTTAAAGTAATTGCATCAAGCTGGGATTAGGTACTGTCTCTAACTCTCCTTCTACAGAGTTAACTATTTAAAGCATCAGAAGTACAAACAGAGTTAAAAACGGTTTTGTTTCTCTTCCTGTGGCTTTTCATAGTGATAGCACTGGGAACTTCATCTCTAGATTGGGAGTTATTCCTTTTCTCTCCATCTGTGGGAAGATCAGGAATTCCTCTCAGCAAATAACTAAAAGGAGACTATGAAAACGTACTCAAGCCCCTAGACCAGCAGATCGCAACCTGTGAGTTGTGACCCCTTTGGCAAACTGCTATATCCAAAAGTTTGATACCTCAAACATTTACATTATATTTGATAACTGCAGCAAAATTACAGTTATGGAGTAGCAATAAAAATAATTTTATGGCCAAGGGTCGCCAGAACATGAGGAACTGTATGAAAGGATCACAGCATTAGAAAGGTTGCGAATCACTGCCCTAGATAAAGTAATATTTTGGTTCGTACTTTGTTTATGAAGAATATGTTTTCAAAGTTGACATGATAGTGTCCTTAAGACAGGAACTCATGCAACAGAAAGCATGAGGCAGGAGCAAGAGCCCTGCACAGGGGCTCCCTCAGAACTCCAACATGTACTGACATTCTCTACTCTGTCCACATATGGAAAACATCTCTGCATTGCTCTCAGAATCCTAAGCTATGAAGGCAGAGGATGATAAGATCCCCAGGGTCCCAACAAGGCCTGATGTCCTAGAAGCATTCATTTCACGATATTCTGGAAGAGCAGCTAGTAAGGGAGCCATGCCTCATGTTCGTGTGTCTCTTCCCATTATTTCTTCTGTTTTCCCCTCAGAATGTTGTCAGGAGGTGCCCACAAATGATGGCTTTGGTAGGCTCTGGCTGTTGTGCCATTATGTAGGAAAAACAAAGCTAAAAACATCTACAGAGCTAAAAAGCATCTACACATTTACTTTCCTATATTTCTGTCTATAAGGAGCACTGCATTACCAGGAGCCTTTAGGGCTCTCCAAGGGAAGGGCTGCTGCCAGTGGGTCCATTGAAGTCTCTATGAGATTGGCACAGAAAAGTAGAGGAAGGTGGTCAGGGCTAAATTACTAAGAATAGGTCAAGTTATAACTGAGGGTCAGTTCCAGGCCATTTGAGAGGAGCCCCAATTTAGAATCTCTAATTAAAGGGTAAGAATCACTGTTCCTTGTGCATCCTTTTGGTTGGCCTTGGCAAATCAGAGTAGATGTACGAGCTATCGATGAGGAGATTAGCACACCTGTCTA
This sequence comes from Uromys caudimaculatus, assembly GCA_028551405.1. Taxonomy (NCBI): domain Eukaryota; kingdom Metazoa; phylum Chordata; class Mammalia; order Rodentia; family Muridae; genus Uromys; species Uromys caudimaculatus. Next base: position 27,836,889 of record CM052705.1, read on the forward strand.
CACTTTCGAGCTATCGATGAGGAGATTAGCACACCTGTCTACACTTTGCCCTTCTAGGTTTCAAGTATGTAATCTACCTATCCCCAGACAGGAATCATTCTTTGGAAATGAACTATCACTATTCTAGTCAGAAGAATCCCCATGTGATTTTCTTTTGCATTTTTAAAATTTAAGTTCCCAGATGTGATTTTAGAGCAACTTGGTTTCTCTGATTCCCCTGCTTCATGCATGACCCAAAGTCTTTGACTTTCTTTTCAAGAGAAACATAAGGACTTGAACTTTAGCTTTTCCCATGCTGCAGAGTTCAAGTTGATCATCCCTAATAAACTTTCTTCTGTTAAATAGAAAGTGAAGTCACTTGTTAACTAATTCAAATTATATATATGAAATAAAAATTATCTCAATTCCTTTGCCATAAATGGAGATTATAAAACACATAAGAAAAAATCAAATGATGGATGATTATGATATTTTTAAAACTGGCATATTTCATAAATGTTTTATCTACATAAAACATTACTAGGGGCAGAAAAGTACTTTCCTGAATTAAATTCTATGAGGAAGACACTGTCAGATACCAACTAATGATGTTAATTACTGTCTGTTATGAATTTGGGTATTTACCTGTATTTTTCTTGATTGTGGAAATTAATTGTTTTAGAGTTGTTAAACATTTTAGATCTTCTCTATAGGAGGAGGCTATTTTTCTGTATAGAGCACAACAAAAGCTTCAGGACTTGACTGTAAATTCCTCAGGATTTAATAAGCTCAGCTTATAGTCAATGGTGTATATGAGAGGTAGATTTCATGCCCTTGAGAACTTCAAGTCTATTTATGAATTTAAGGTGCAACCAAGAAACCATGCAAACAACAAGTAGAGGAACAGGCTACGAGAGAAGCCAATGAGACTAAGAGTACTTAGCCTGTGGCTTGAGGGTAAGGAGAGTATCTTAAGTTTTCCTCATTTGAAGCTTTTGAACTTGGACCTAAATGGCAGCCTTAGTTTCCTGGACTCCCTCTTGGTGACTGCAGGTCTTGGGAGTTGCCAGCCTCTTTAATTTGTGTGAGTCACCCCCTTATTATGAAAAGATGTGTTCTGTTTCTCTCAAGAAAAAAAAAACAAACATGATCTAACTCTAAGATCTTTGTCTTTCATTAATCAATGCCCACAGCATATTTTTAGCACTTGTCCAAAAATTTTAAAATGAAATGTGTTAGACATAAGAGCATCTGTGTTTGTAAACAGGCGCCCAGTATTGGTATGGACTAAACCTTCCAAACCCCGGATAATAGCTCCCACAAACTCTTCGTAAGTGGTACTGCCTTGGGTCCAGTTTTTAAGGGTTAGAGGATGTAGCCATTCCCCCACACTGTGAGCCCATACTTGGCATCAGGCAAGATCTCAGGTTCCACTAAGTGCTGCTTATGGCCACTTCCAAGCCATCTGGAGGTGGTTTGGGGCTATTCAAAAGGTTCCCTCTGTCTAGTTTTGACAGGCATTCCCCTCACTTCTTCTGTCTCCCCTGAGGTCATACACTGTCCACACACTAGCCCTAGGCTTCCCCTTACATTCTGAACTTCACTTGAAGCATGTCACCCAAAACCTCATGAAGCACAATACTGTGGTTTGAATATTTGTGTCCCCTCCAAATTTCACGTTGAAACTTAATGCAATGGTATTAAGACGTAGGGCTTTTAGAGGCTAATTATGTCATGAGAACTCCTCTTATAAAAGGCCTGGAAGGAACTAGAAAAGCACATTTTTGCTTCCTGTTACTTCCACTTTTGGGGGACATAATGTTTGATCCTTCCAAAAGATACAGCGACTGATCACCTTGCAGAGAAAGCAGACTTCCCCCAAGCACCAGTTTTGCTGGCACCTTCTTCATTCTGGACTTCCTGCAACTGTGAGAAATAAGTTTCTGTTGTTTATAAAGTACTGCTCTGTGCTATTTTGTTATAAGCACAAACGGATGAAGGAGTATACAGAGGTGGGCAGCCCCACTTCTCCCACTCACATAAGCTGCCCACGTAAGAGGCTGCGTATATCTGCACCACCAGACTCTTGAGAGGCGAGAGGCGTCTACCAGGTAACAATCTGGGTCCCTCAAGACCTCACGCACCATTCCTCCTAGGATGCCAATGGCTCTGCTTCTGGTCATATGCCCCAGCACAGCATTTACACACTAATCAAGAGTGCAGTCATTTATGAAGAAATGGCCGGTTCCAGGATAGATTAATCCCAGGATAAAAACCAGGTTTAGAAGCCTGATTTGTAAGGTTCTCTTTACAAAATAAAATGACAAAACAAATACTACTCAAAATTGCAAACAAAATTAGCTATGGTGTGAATATTCACTTAGATTGAGGAAAAAAACTACAAAAAGGTACATATTAGTCAAAGATGGCAAATATACACATTACAACCCCGAAGAAAATATTATTTAATAATTAATGGTACATATCCATAACAGAGTCCCCCTACACTTCCAGCTGCACATTCTTTGATAAAATAACTTTTTATACAAAGAAAAGTAGCTTTGCCTTTTTTCTAACATAACTGATTAATTTTTTCATAATTCATTTATAGCTTTGGCAATTTTATTTTATCCTTATACTTGCTATTAATAGTACTGCAGGTCTTTTTGGGATCTTTTAAAAAGCCAGAACAGAAGATATTTCATGTTGGAGCTATAAGCTTTGAAAGCATTTTTCATAGAAGAGCTTCTAGTTTCATATATGCCATCTTTTCCTCTATCCACATACTTCCAGTGGTGAGGGCTGAAAACATATCCCAATAGCTCCTCTGGTCTTTCCACGCTGTGCTGCCTGACTGTTGTGCAAAGTGGATGTGGGGGTTTTCTAGAAAGCTTGACTCTCTCCTGAAGGACAACGTGGCCCTAGAAAAGTCGGAATGGGAAGAAGCAATAGACTTATGTGATCGGGATAGAGTTCTTACTCCAAATACACCATTGTGGAGGACAATGTTGCACCCTGCAGGAGCTCTGTCAAGGGCCTTAGCCAGTGAAGGGATTACAATGTAAGCTTTGGCAGCCTCTCGCTAGACTGTCCCCAGACACCTGCCTCCTGGATTCTTATTTGTTCCTTGTTTGTAGTCTGCATTTCTTAATTTGATGTCACTTGGCCAAGAAGACCCTTCCTGAATCCCCAAGAACAAATTAGCTGCTCTCCCATGGCCCTCCATGACCCTGGCTGCCCTCTTTTTATTTCATGTTGCTTTTCCTGGCTGTGCCTATCTACTGGTCTCACTTTCCCAATGGACTAGAAATACCAGGAGGGAAAAAGACTGAATTTATTATGGCATCCCCTGGCCTTGCATCTTGCCTTAGGCAGATCAGGCAGCAATGACATCCTGTCCCAGACGGATGGTTTGGACAACATATATTTCTCACTGTTTGTGGGGTTGAGAATGTAAGATCAGAGTGTGATTATGGGTGGCTTCCAGTGAGGACTTTCTTTCTGGCTAGTGGAGAACCATTATGGCGCTGCATGTCACATGGCCTTTTTGTGTGGTGTGTCAGTGAGCGTGTGTGTGTGTGTGTGTGTGTGTGTCTGTGTGTCTGTGTGTCTGTGTGTCTGTGTGTCTTTGTATGAATGTATGTGGGTGTGTGTGAGTGTATGTGCGTGTTTATTTGTGTGTGTATATTTGTGTATCTCTGTGTGCAAGTGTGTATGTGTGTACATAAGTATGTGTGTCTGTATGCATGTGTGTATATGTGTGTGTGCCTGTGTCTGTGTGTCTATGTGCATATGTGCATGTGTTGAGAGACAGAATGATGACAGTGAGCACTAACTGTTGTACGTTGTGTAAGGACAGAAGGTCACACCCTCATCTAAACCCAGTTGCCTCCTGTTGTTGTTTGGCTGTGGTTTGTTGCTACTGATATTTATGTTAACTACTTTGTGAAGAGACTAATTCTGATCTCATTAGAGTGATTCGCTTCCCACAAAAGCTGGTCGTTTTGAAAGTACAATCCAGCTTTGCCTTCTCTTTCTGCAATATGTATGATCCATGTAGGAGACTCTCACCAGGTTTCGGCACCAAATGTTTGGACTTTCTGCCCACCAGAATCATAAACCAAATATGTTCTTTTCTTTATTTCTAACCCAATACTGCATATTCTATTACAGCAACACAGAATAAACTGAGTAAATCCCTCCTTTCAAATGCCTAACATTTGGGATTTGGGCTTCAATATGAATTTAAGGCCAGCATAATTCAGTCTAAAATACCTGGTATCTGATATTCATACTAATTGTGAACTGTAAATTAAATAAGAATGAGCAAATGTTCTGATTGTACCTAGAGTTTAGTCATCCCACTTACTCTTCCTTTGTGTTCAGGCCCCCTTTAACAAATACTTTGCAATATCTACTCATTTAATTAAAATTTAATTTCTATCTTGGGAGTTCATTCTCCCCAAATCTCTTAGTGTTTTAGCAGCTACTCCCTGCCTTCTGCTGCCACCACATCTTGACGGCAGGCAGAGGCGATAGAATAAGGCTCTACGTTCTACGAGGCTTTCCTCTGAACCAAGACCCTTTGCTAAGATATGCTTTATAGTCCTCACGGTATTTTCCTATATATGTCATTTGATCTTTCCCATAAAAGTTGACATGAAGCATTAGAGCAGTTATTTTGTACAATATAATAGTGGGAGAGACATGCGTAAGAGGAGAAGAAAGGGGAGAAGGAAAAGAGAAGAAAGGAGAAAAATCCATCAAGTGAAAATGATTTAGCCAATGTCATCAAAAACCTGAGTAAAGTATGTGAACTTTTCAAATCACAGCTGAGAGTTTTTCACACTAACCTATCCCATTAAGACAAGACAATGGGGTGCTACAATGGACACTGTAGAATCTAATTTTCACTGTCAACTTGACTAGATATAGAATCACCAAGGACACACATCTCTGGGGTTGTTTGTGAAGGTGTTCCCAGAGAACTTTAACTGAATCATGCTAAATATGATTGGTGCCATCCCATGGGTTAAGTTCCCAAACTGAGCAAAAGGGAAAAGAAAGCAAGCTGACTACCAACAGGACTGACATATTTGCTTCCTGATAGGACCATCTGCCTGATGCTTCTGTTACCATCAATAGAGTCACACTTACCAATCCATGTTTCTATCACAATGGGCCATACCCTAAAGCTGAGTTGCAATAAACCTATCCTCCCTAAAGTTGCTTTTGTGCTTTTGTTGGGTATTTTGTTACAGCAGCATGGAAAGCAAGTAATACAGGCATCATTCATTTTCAGAATGTCAAGACAACGGCTTAGGAATTGAAATGTCTGGTGAAGCTTTTTAGAGGAGGTAGGATTAGTTGAGCCTGAAGATTTAGATGGGATTTGGATTTAGACAGGAGTTTAGACAGGACACATTTCCTAGTCAGCAGGTGGAATCAAATCCTTGAAGGATGTTGGAATGCATGGTGAGAATACATTATCTGCCCCTATAACTTGCCTTTCCATATAGAGGAACACACAACCATGCCTAATTAGCAAACTACTCCAAGCAAAACATGTACTTTCAAGTGAACAGATGTTCAAACTCTCTTCATCTCATCTTTACCCCCAAATGGCAAATCATGGCACATGTTCTCGTTATTTTGTGGTATATTCACAAATGGGGGAAAGACTGTTTGCTCCATATCAGAGTATAGCACTGACCTGTCCATATTCAAAATGGAAGATGGAGCAACACAATCTGTAAGGATAACTGAGGCTCCCAGTAGAGGTAAGAATTGCCTTGATGTCAGGGAGAATTTCCACCCCTTTGGGAAATCCTTCTAACCCCCTGCCTCCCTGGTTTCCTGGTACAAGGTCTAATAAATCTGAACACTTGGCTGAAACTTAGTGCCAGGCCTTGTAATGGAATGATTACATGTGCTTTGTGGGTCAGAGACATGACAGAAAGATTATACAGCACAGTGAAGCAATCTTTGGGGTTTGAGCAGGGGAAGAAGGAGATAAATACGTGTCCAGGGGAGAAAAAATGGCAGCTCATGGAGTGTCACTCAGTCATTCAGCAAAAACATATTAAGTGTAAGTCAACAAACATTTATCAAGGGCTTCTGCTGTGACAGGCATTGTGCTATACACAGTGAGTACCGAGTCACTTGAGACACATCATTTATCCTTGATGCTTACTGGGAAGCCCGCTAGAAAGGACGGTCACATAAGAGATGGTCTCAACATAATTTGGCAAGTGCAATGATAGGGTTTGTGACAGAGGACAATGGTGGTACAGAAGAAGGACACTTGGCTCAGCCTTGTGTCTCAGAAGAGGCTTAAGAAGGATGATGTAGAACATTTAGGGTCAATGGGGAGAGGGGAACTCCAAGATGAGAAAACAGCATGAACAATGTAAAGGAGACAAAATGTCCTGGCGTGAGTGAACTTGGGTGGCAGGGAAGGGAAGAGGAGGGCATGGGAGTGAACTCCTTGCAGCTTGGACACTTGAGTGAAAAAACAACCATTGATGCATTCTGAGAGATATTCAAAGAATAAATGTGTCTACAAAGGACACTATCAACTAATCAAATTCAAGATGCTTTCAAAGGGACTGTAATATGAAATCTTCTTTTGAAGACCCTAAGTCAAATCGATGTAACAAGTGTCAAAATGAGTTGGGAAAATACTCAACGTGGGTTGTAGGTGAGATGGGTGGATGCCAGCTTGTGACAGAGGCAAGTGATGCCTGAGCAGAAGATGGCAAGGTGTGAGAAACTAAGAAAAGCACAGAGTATTCTGTCAGTCAAAGAGAACTCTTTGGTAAATGGCTCAGTGCGGGTATTGGCTCCAGTCACTTTCAGATTACACAGGAACTAAGACCAACTACATTATGAAAATTATTTTTAAAATATTCTAAAATACTATAAAATGTTCAAAATAAAAACTGGGGTCATTGTACATGAGGTATTCTAGATTGGAGATGCATTTCCTTCAAAGGTCTGTCTGGGACAGGAACATGGATGTGGTAGTCATGCAGTGACTGACTGCAAAATTACCAGGAAGATGTGGTAGGCAATGTTCATGTAATCCCCAGCAGCAAGCCACAGTCAAGAACAGCCCTTTAAAAAAGGAGAGAAAACAAGTGTGACCCCAAATCCAAGAGAAACTATAGAAACCTACATCAGAAGCCTACTCACTTGCACATCGAAGTTCAATGTGGCACCATTCGCAACAGCTAAGTGCGGAGCCAACCTAGATATCCAACAACAGAGAATGGAGAAAGAGAACCTAACTTTTATATACAATGGAAAATTCCCCAGCCATAAAGAATGGAGTTGTGTCATTTACTGAAAAGTGGATGCAACTGGAGATAATTACATTAAGTGAATTGAACCAGTCTCAACAAGACAAATATTGTATGTGTTCTCTCATATGTGGTTCCTCTATATACATATATAAAAATCATATATTTATATACATTTATGTCATATATAATTATATATATATATGACATGAAAGTAGAAATAAAACTGTCTGGAAGAACAGAGGGCAAAAGGAGTAGGGGAGATTGGGAAGAGTCCAGGAACATGGGGGCATTGTGTTCAGTGTCTGTGGAAAAGTCTTTCTGAAGCCCAGTGCCCATTTATAATGGAAAAGCTCAGTGAAAACTAACATTGAAAAAAAACAATTGCACATATGTATAAAAATGTCTCAGTGACACCCACTATGTTCTATGCTAGCAGTTAATTTAAAATATGTAAAAAGAAGCCTACTATGTACTATGTGCATAAAGTCCTGCTTCCATAGCCTATTGATTGGGAGCAATATACCTCGAGTTTACAATTGATCATCAAAAAACGGGACAGTTTTGTCTGAGACAAATGCTAAATTAGACAAGATGCCAGGAAAACAAGGATAAATGAGGACAATCACAGCAAATTGGGACATACAGTCCCTGTGACAGTCAGGATCTTGCCAGGAAAACAAGCCACACTGGGCATTTCAACAGAGAGATATTGATCTATAAAATGGCTTGATCAGATGATAGAGTCATAGTGCTGGGAAGGGAGCAGGGAGCTACTCCAACGTCAGAGTGAGAGAATAAAGGTGTGGCTTGGTATTATCAGAACCTAAAAGCTCAGGAGGTAGATACTGCAGAAAGAGTTAGACTGAGCCTTGTGGAGAGAGAAGGCTTTCAGAGCTTACTGTGAGAAGTCTATAGTGTCTGGGACAAGGCATTACTCACTAATGACAGTGATATAATGGGGCAGAGTAAGAAGTTGGAGACTGGAGCTTGTGGTGATGCTGCATAAAGGCCCATTGCTATAGCAACATGGACAGCTATGGGAGCAAAATGCCTTCTAACCTCCTCCTCATGCCCCCTACTGTATGTCTAAGAGTTTCCGGGACTCCAGTCATCAGAGAGCATGACTGAAGCAGCCTAGGTGTGTGTATGTACGTATGTACAATATTTACCATTTATATCTTATAGCATCATCTTACAGCATCAGCCTTGGAAACAGTCCTGCATTTGAGAATGGATTCCTCTCCAAACACTGTTTGGCTGAAGAGGTGAAGAAACTGGCATCGGAAGAAGCAGTTAATCTCTTTATGCCAGAGGCTACAAATGCTGGCACGTCAATCACAACAAAACCTTAGAACGTGCACACTTCCCATTTTGCAGCTAGATAATGGAAGTTTCATGTGATTAAGCAGCTTGTCCAAGACCAAGCAGCAGAAAAAAGACAAAGTCAGGATGAGAAACTGTCCTACACTGTCTCCAAGCCCAGTGTTTTCTACCACTTGTTGGTCTGTAGGGAGGAAGTTGCCTCATAACATATGGAGGCTCTGGACAGAGTGACTATGTCTGGGCTAATCATGGAGGTCCAGGGCCAATGACCGCTGCTGACTAGTGGCCTCTTGAAGTGAACACTTGGATCTAGGAAGATGTCCATCTTTTGTTTCCATGCAGCCAGATTCAACACCTAATGATTTATTCCTGTTGGAAATGGCTTCACTCCCATGGGAAGGAACCAGGACTTCATTTGAATGAGCTCGCCATCTCTTGGAGGAAGCATCTTGCTACAGCCACCCACAGCTCTGTTGTGTGATGTGAAGGATGTGTTTGTGTATGTTTGCTCTTCCATGACTTTTGGTGTCTTATAAAGTCAACCTTTCTCGACAAGGTGACAATTTTTGGATAATGAGCCATTCAGCCATTCAGAAAAAAAAAAAATTGCAAAGGCAAAAGTTACATTTTGGCTGAATCAAGTCTCTGGGTTTAGCTGGAGATGGAAGCAAAATGTACTTGTCTTTTCTGGAAACGCTGACACTGAGATAGGACCTTATTGAGGAATTCTTCAAGGCCCAAGGGAGCTGAGAAGATAAATGCTACCAGGCGGCTGCGAGTTGAGTAAAATTCAAAAACAATACAATGTCAACTTGAGATCATAGGAGGCTGCAGAGAGTGTGACAGAATGCAAGGGCAGCGACTTGGTCTCCAGACAAACGAGGATGTGGGTAATGGGGGATGGCACTACAAATGCTTTGAACAATGCCTGAAGGGAAGGAGTTGGCTCTCCCTGGCCTGCTTCCCCAGCTCATCACCAAAGAAGAAGCAAACACAGCCCTGGGCTTGGCAGCATGCCCTCCCCAAACCCCCTGTACCAGACTTCACAAAGTTTCCCAAGAAGCTTGGGAGGGCCAGGTATGGGTTTCTTCTGCCATGTCAGTGTTCTTGAACAGACAGCTCTGGGGCCCTTTTGGTAAGTGACTTGGCTGGAGTCACACTCTTGCCAGCATGGCAGCTGTAACCACTTATACCAAAAACATCTGGCCTGAAGATTGCAGTAAAAGCGACACTTGTCTACAGAAGAAAAATGTTGAAGTATACATTTTTGGACATGAAGAAATAAGTAATGACATTTAATGTTTCCATAAAGCTGCTACGATGAACAGCAATCATCTAACCCCCAAGTGCAGGCATACTTGCATCTGTGCATCCCTGTGTGCCTACAAGGAGCCCCTCGCCAGAAGCATCAGTGCAGAATGTGATCTTGTCCTTGTCCTATCCAAACAGAGGAAACAGAGACCATGGGTGAGCCAGCCCCCACTTCAAGATTGCAATCACAAAACTGGGGAGTGTGCAGTGAATTCAAAGACCACTCACCCACTGTAGGGAAAGCTGGTTCCCAGTTGCAGCTTTGTTGCTGGATGAGTCATATTTTGGGCATCAAAATTCTCAACTTTGAAATGGGAATGTCAAAGATGATAAGTGTAAGTCTCCCCCCAACACTTTATATACAGGGTTTTAATGGTGGGAATTCTACCATTTTTCTGCTTAAACATGATTCTTTCCAGATACTCCTCTTAAAATGCGCAATCCCCCGATGTGTTGATGGTTGCCATCCCCACCTCCCTCAGACTCCACATAAGAAGAATGATCAGAGAGAACCAGCTGAGTATTCACCAGTATATACCAGGCTCTCAGATGAGAAAATACACCCAGAGAAGGAGAGACGGTACCTTCTGGACTCTACCCAGACCACAATACCCTCAAATGCTTTCCATAGCTGGGCTCTTAGTTCTTTACCTCAGCCTAGGCATCTTCTACATTTGATTGTGAAAACATGAGGTGAAAGAGATGGAATACATTCACTGTAACTGACTTCCTTTTTGTCGGTAGAGCACCAACTGGTAATAATATAAAAAACACATTGAATTTGACAGAGATCTGGAGGATCCAAGAGACAGCACATTTGCAAACATTGTGAGTTCCAAGGCATCAATCCTTTGCATAATTTTAACACTGCTAATTAGTAATGCCTTTTAGATTTAAAAATGATACTATGCCAAGATTAGTGTGATAGCCTTAACAATGCACAGACATCATCAATGTCTATGTAACTCCTGTTAAGTAGATGCCTCCATCAAGAATCTATTAGCCAGTATTTCTCCTTCTGCTAGGATGTGGGAGGGTGGGGCAGAATCATTGCTACCCAATTACCATCAGGATCAGGTTCCTCTCTGACTCCTACTTTCAGGACTACAAGTTTAGAAGCCTACCCTTTCTCATGTAGAAGCTTCTGGTCTTTCTCAGAAACTCTTTGCTCAGGTAACCAGAATACCAGCTACCGGGAGTGGGGGAGGCCACTTGGGAGAGAGCCAGTCAGGTTGATGGTCAGTAGGCATTGACTTACTGAAGGGACAAAGTAGAAGGGTGAGCAGCTTTAAGATTCATGCTTCTCCAAGAACCTTTGTGTTGGTTTTTTCCTAAGCTTTAGTATTTTGCTTGATTTCTCCTTCTTATATTCTAGAAATAGATGGTAAAGCAGCACCTGGGATTAGAATGATAATATACTGCAAATATTCGTGTGCCTACCTATGGCTACAACAGATGTATTAATATTCATATTCTGGAAAAGTAGATCTGAGACAGAGCTTATGCTTATGCGTTCCTATCAAGCTGCCAGATAATGCTGATGTTCCTAGCAGACCACTATGAATCCAGTGTATTGCCACTAGGATCTTGGCTTTGGTATCAAACATACCTGGTTTGAGTCCTAACTGCAGATTTTCCTAGCTATGTATCTTCAGGAAAAGCTGTATACTATCTCTTCTCAGATCTAAAGGGAGAAGAACCACCATGCTGGGTTTCTTAATATGCTTAAGAGAATTCATCAAGCTCATGTAGGTCTGGAGCTCCTGCCCAGCTCCAGGGAGGCGAGTCGGTGATAGCCTTATGTTTTATTGCCCTCTGAGGCTTCACTGCACTTCTAGAAGTCAGCTTCATGGTCTGGACCCAGTTACCACCACCGCCATAACAGGGGCCCTGATTCTCACTTGTTTGTCAATAAGAAGGGGATCACAGAAGGGTGGCCTCCTGTTGCAAGCAACACACAGAAGAAACCTGTTTCCTCCAGTGACCTTGGCTCCTTCATGACCAAAGTCACTCAGCTGCTGTTAGCGACTGGACCCACAGGCATTTTCTGTTATACTGGGGTTCCTGGACAGCTTCACCCAAGCCATCTTTATAAACAGTTCTATAAATGCTGTGTGTGTTGTTGCTGCTGCTGCTGCTGCTGTTGTTATCTATGTACACAACTGCTGACTAAAATAAAAAGCATAGAACAATTTATACTACTTGTAGAATTATAGACATGGAAACTGGGATTTTCTTAAAACAAAATTGGAAGGCAACTATGCTCACCACTATACCACCAACGCAGGTTTAAAACAAAATTGGAAACTACTGTCTCGGAAAAAAAAAAAAAAAAAAGAAGAAGAAATGAAAAAAGAAGAACAGATTTTAAAAGCAAATAAATCTTTTGTTTAGTACCTACCATCTTGACCCCTGTTAACACAAGAGCAATTAGCTAGCCTAGTGTTTCCATTTGGCTGTCTAGACCGTCTCTGTGTGGAGAACTCCCTGCCTAAAAGAAAATCTAAAATGTGCTGCATGAGTGGACACACCTATGGCTCCTCATTCAGCTGACTGAAATTCCTCCGTGCAGAGTGTGGGGATACATAGCAAGCTGCAATGAAAGGGGTGGGGGGGGCAAAATACCTTTTGGACAATTTTAGAGATCACTTGATCAGAGTTTGTCTTACAAACTGGGCACATTTCCTGCTCTGAAAATATGTATCTTCTGTCTCTTAGGCAACTATGTTTACTGCTAGTCTCCTGATTCTCTGAATTTCTAAGGGAGCTGCCTCATTCCCAGGAAAATGACTTTTCTGTTTTGAACAGAGATGGGTATTTCTCTAAGATCTAAGACGAATTATGCATTCAGATAAACCCTATGTGTTGATCATCAGAGAGCCTTCTTACGATGTGGCTAGAAACAAACCTGTGCATCCTGCCTCTAAACAACACGATTCCACTAGGAAGCAGTGGAGTTTTAGAGGTTAGGAACTCAAAGAGTTTTTGAAGAATACCATGTTCAACCTTTTTCTTGTATAGAGACTACATGACTGGCAAGAGGTAAAGGTATTACTGAAGAACCGTGTTTTTGAATCGAGTTAACTTTTCAGTCCTCAGGACCTGTGATTGCCTGCAGGACCGTCTTTCTTTGGGAAGACCTGTGTGCCTGAAGGAATGTGGAGGGCCCATTTCAGGGCCCTTCCTGATAGTGGGCAGAGCTGTGCTTGGCAGTTGCTCTTCAAATGTGTGTTGTCTAAAGATTTTTGTCAGAATCACCTGTGGTCTCTTTTCTTTTTTTAATGAGGCAGACTCCGGGGCCCACTTCTGGTCTCTTAAATCAGAAGTGCTGAAGATGGGACCTGGGGATTTCATTTTGGCAAGCTCCAAGTGAGTTAGCAACATGACATTTTGTGAAGCCCCTTCATAAGTCTTTAACATTAACTCTCAGTTACCACCCCAGTAAGCACTACCTCGATGAACTGCTCTTGAGCTCAGCGACCTGGTGTTAGCTATCACTCCTTACCCATAGTTCATGTCTTTGGTGCCAGGTTACGGAAGATTGGCATATCCTGTGTTAGACAGCCTGTGCTTCGAACACCCCCAAACCTTGAAGCTTTGCCACCAATGCAGTGTGAGCTCTTCTGCCATTCGTGTGAGCCTCGTGGTCTTTTACAACTGTCCCTGACTATCAGAAACTTAAGATGAACACTTCCCACTACAACACATGGGTCTTTCCCTTTACATAAACCCCCTAGGACATGTGTTACAGACTGACTAGTAAATGAAATTCAGAATCCGGTAACTCTTTTATCTATAGTGTAGCAGTTACAATAATTAGTTTTAAGGTCCCCCGCCCCATTTCCTTATTGCTAATCTATCACATGAAAACGAATACTTAAATAGACCCAAAAGAGCACAATTCTTGCTTTTGGATTTAAAAATAACACACAACAACATATTATCTTTCTTATATTTTGTATTTGCTCGAAGTGTTTGAGCAATGTTTCGCTCGCTAGTGAAAAGATTCACTTTAGGAGACCGGATTCATTATAAGCAAATGGATTTTCCTGGATCGTCAGAGGAAATAGGGCTATGTGTGGAGATGGTGTTCTGGTACCAATTCAGACTATGGAGAAAGGGTGCACGGTCTTTGTGGATGGTTAAGGCAATGGACTGGGTTTTCTGGTTTGGTGCAGATAGTCCACTGAGCTGATACATGTATCATAAATGTCTCCTCCTTTCTCAATTCTAAGCTGATGCCCACATCTACCCAAAGTTGATATTTAAGTTCAAGTCTCCTGGTGGAAGAACACCACACATAAGACAGCACTAGAAAGGATGGTTTCCAAGTTTCAGAGGGCAACAGCTTCTCTTTGACCTGGCCCACCACTCTGGTGGCCTGGCACCTCCTGAATATGGCAACAAGGCCTACAGAAGTCCCCCTGACATAATCACTAAGGAGGCCTAGGCACGTGGCCCCCTTCCACTGGATAGGTAATATTACCAAAGCACCAAGATTAAGCACTTTGAGTGACTGAGGCGAGAGTTGTACATATGATAGTGTCCTGAACCATCTAGCTGAGGTTCATTCCCTTGGCACCCTTTCCTGAAAGTTGAAGATGAGGAAGACATGGCTACATTCTACTCCTCAGTGGGGCAAAGGCAATGATAGATACCAGGAAGGATGGCATCTTCTTGGTCTGGAGCAGGGTAGAACATTGATCTTTCCCTTGCTAGAGGCTTGTCCATCTCTGCACTGTTGCTGTTGTTTCTGTTGGTAGTGGTGGTAGTGATGGTGTGTGCGTGTGTGTGTGTGTGTGTGTGTGTGTGTGTGTGTGACTTTCTCAATAATTTGCTCCAAGGAGTAAAGTACCACCTGACTCTTTGAACCAGAGGACCAGAAGAAACAAATGAGCCTTTATCTAGGGACTTTGCTTTTGCGTGTGGCTTGAAGCAAATTCAGTCTACATTTTCGTGGTCTAATTTCAACTCTGAACTTCCAAGAGTAAGGGAAAGTCCTGTTTTAAGGCCAAGGATGGAGTCTAGAGAGAGAGAGAGGGAGTGAGAGAGAGAGAGTGACAGAGTGACAGAGGGAGGAAGGGAGGGAGGGAGTGACAGAGTGACAGAGGGAGGAAGGGAAGGAGGGAGGGAGGAAGGGAGGGAGACAGAGAGGGAGAGAGAGAGAGAAGGAGAGAGAGAGAGAGAGAGAGAGAGAGAGAGAGAGAGAGAGAGAGAGAGAAGCGAGGAAGAGCTGCTACCACAACCTCTTAGACCTTGTGTAGCTTGGGCACTGTCCAGATTTGTTTTCATGGAGAGTCTTAGAGTTTCTGTGTCCAGGTCTCTGTCAGAGAGCCTGAGCATTGATAACAAGAAAAAGAGAGGGTCCAATTAAAACACTGTTAGAGAACTCTACAGTGGAAAGGGAAATTCGAATGGGAGAGAGTAAGGCACAAATAGCCTCAAGAATTTAGGGGGAAATGGTTCGCAGAAACAGATTCGCTTTCAATCCTTATGCTTCCTCAGAGAGTCTGAAATGGATCTGTGAGGATAAAGCACTCCAGTGAGTACTGAGCCATGATGAGAGAGTAAGGGAGAGGCAACCGCACCTCAGGATGACTGGACAGAAGACACACACCCCTAGTCCAGCTCTGAGAACCACAAACCTTCCCCCCAGATCTTTGTTCATAGTAGATCCCAAGATGAGAAGGCGCTAGAGGCAGAAAAATATTAAAGACTTTAGATTATTAAAAAAATAAATAAATCAGAAATGTCTGATTTGATGCAAGGAAACAAAGCCTTCAAAGGGGGTGGGGAAGAATTCTCCCTTCTTCTAGAAGAGCAAGCGTGCACGTGATTTTAAAGGAGTAATGGGAAATTTCATAACCTAGTTAAGAAAAAAGAAAACATTTGAAAACCACTCGGGTAAAATAAAAAAAGGGATAGCTGCCTTCTTGGCTCTTCTAGGAAAGGGCACTGAGCGATGTCGCTTTCTCGCCAGCAGGGGGCGCGTTTTCTTCATGATTGCGTCGGGGAACTTAGTTAAAAACTTCGCAGCCAGATGTGTTCAGAGCCCCCCAGCCGGAAATCGCTGTGCAGGTAACAGTCCTCCAGTGTCTGGAAATGTTTAATTACCTGGAGCGCTCCTTCCTTCGATGCCCCTTGCAGGTCCAGCACACAGCACTGCGGGTATGGTAGGTGTTTCTAATCCAGGGTTCCATCCCAACTGCACACAATTCTACTGCAACGCAACAACTTTTCTCCATCTTCGGTTCCTTACACTGGGTCTTTTCTGATGCGCTCACTTCCCACCTCGGAGGAAAGAACATTTCCGTACCGCCAGAGCACAGGTGGTTGTGTGTAAAAATGATTCTAACCACTCATTTTTAAAACCTCTACCGTGCCCTTTGCCCATATTTTGTACAAGTCATTATCTTTTCATTTTACCGAAGAAAGTATGACAAGAGTTCGTGCAATCCTGTGTATATATTCGTGTTTCCTTCAAACAGAAACAAAGACAAAGGTATATACCCACGTAGATGTCTTGTTGTATCGTTTAATAATTAGAAAATGCTTAGATGTTCACAAGGAACTTAAGATGCGGGAAACGTCTGGGAAAATGGTGTTCACTTTCCCTTTCAGTTTGGTATCGTAACTTGTCTGTTGCTCTCACAACAATAAACATCTGTGGTAGTGTGATCCACAGGCTTCTACTCTCAGAACCCAGGCTAGCTTGTAGATTTTCAGAGGCATTAAGGTCCCAAATATTTAACCCCTTCTCCTCCGAGCTGGATTTTGACCTGATTGACTATAATGGTTCCAGAGGAACTATTGAGCTGTTCCAATTCATCATCTCAATGAATACATGGGAAAAGCTAAATCCCCTTGATATTTGAAGGTTCCAATCTTGTCTATGGGGGGGGGGTAATGAAAAGACTTCCCCCAAGATGTCCACAAAGTAGTTGCAGGAAAGTTTGTTGTAGAAGTAACACTTCGCAAATGTTAAGTAAATTCCACTTAGTAACTTAGCAGGATAAGGTCACTTTTGTGTATCTGTGGAGAGGTACGGTTCCTGGTTTTAAAAACAAGCGGAGACCACCCAAATCATTTTTAACTCCAGTGCAGGCTGTACCCTTTTCTTTCCTGGTGGGCAAAAAGGGACTGGGGTTAGGACAGGAGGACAAATGAAGGTCAATATGACCCGGCTAAGCCTGAGGGAAAGGCAGCCAGGTCTTGAAGCCACAGCAGCGGCTGCTGAGCTGCAAGGCTGCAAGGCTGCACTCCCTGTGGTGAAAGTTCGAGAGGAGTCTTTAGCAAGGCTGGGGATCGCGCTTTGGCTGCACTCTACCAGGACCCGAATACACCTGGGTGCGCAAGGGGCCCAGGGCTAGAGCACTTCTTTCTGAAGTGGGAACACTTTCTCCTCATGTGATCAACTCCCGTGGAATCTTTGGGTGTTCGTCCTGGAGCCAAGGTTGTGCCTGCAGCAGGCAGTGGCCAAGGGAGAGAGTAAGAGAGGAGCGGGTAACCGCTGAATCTGGTTACCCACTGCAGGCTCTGTGTGAGCCTAATCTATAGTCTGTCAATGGAAGTTCTGAGAGGTGGAGTTTGTGGACCCCGGGAATGAGGCGTGGGTGGGATAGGAGTTTCCTCATCTTCAATGAACTCTCCGAGCTGGGCTGATGTGACCAACAGAACCTCTGGTTACAGGCCATCTATGACATGAAATAGGTTTGAAACGTGATATCCTGGAGAATTTTAAACGAATCTAACTTCTTGAAAAATGTCCATGTCTTCCTGGGTACTCTGAACCCTACCCTCCACACACTATTTGGTGCCCGCCTCGCTTAATCTGGCCAATTTCTCTTAAACAGATAGGAGAAAGGCACCAGCGGTTACTCTCCCTAAGCACTGAGAAC
Source organism: Uromys caudimaculatus (assembly GCA_028551405.1). Lineage (NCBI taxonomy): Eukaryota > Metazoa > Chordata > Mammalia > Rodentia > Muridae > Uromys > Uromys caudimaculatus. The sequence continues at coordinate 27,854,704 of CM052705.1, forward strand.
AGAGTGGTCCGCGTCTTCTGGGGCTTCTTCCCCCAAGGTCCCACCTAGAAGAGAACAGGACCCTAGATAGCCTCCACTACATCTGGGAGCCACACTTTGGGGTTGGGGGTCACTCACCAAGGGACTCACAGTGGGAGGGAGCACTTCTCGACTTCTAGGTTGTCTTGAATTTTGTTTCCTAGTGCTCTGATAGCATGGCTGACCTGGACAGCAGTCCCTTAGTAGCCAGGGGTCTAAGCCCATTGAAGTGACCTCACTACACCAGTACATAATCATGCACAGTCCTGCCCTGCTTTGCTGACCAACTCCCTGAAAAGAGACCCAAAGCCCAGGTCCCAACCTTTTTCCTACGCCTTCTGAGTCCTCTCAGTTCCAGGGCTTGCTTAAAGGCCACATCAGTTTTTCCAGGTAAAAGCAGAATTTAAAAACCTGCATGCATGTTTTTTGCCTAGAATCAGAGCAATGCATCTCCAGTGTAGGTAACCTATTCTCTCTCTCTCTCTCTCTCTCTCTCTCTCTCTCTCTCTCTCTCTCATACACACACACACACACACACACACACACACACACACACACACACACCTGGTGTGATGATAAGGATCTTTTTTTGAGAAAGACAAAAAGAAGGATGAAATAGAGAACTGAGTTGTAAGGCCACCCCAGGGGAGAAGGGGATAGTGTGCATGTCTCAGGAGGTCTTTAGTTTTGATGCAGAGCTGAACTTCTCAAGTGTAGAGTAGCCAGTAGCCAGCGGTTTTATGTTGTTTAACTCTTTGGGGAAACTTTGACCCTCAGTATGGAAATTCTCCAAGCGTTGCCTACTATGAGAACCTGAGCCTGCCACCTCCAAACCCCTATAGCCTAAGTGGAAGGAAGTCTATGAGGTCCTGGAACGCCTGACTGGATTTTGTGTCTATGTTGTCCCCAGCTCTTGGAAGGGGGTGATCTCAGCTCCCTCTGCTTCGAGGGGCAGCACTTCGGTCGGAATCCTGCTAGTACTGAGAGCTGCTAAGATTCCAGGCACAAAGGCACTTATGTGGGTCTCTTTCTTGGGTAGTAACCAGTGAGATGCTGCAAGTGGGGCTCCTGTGTAAAGTATAGTCCCATCTCTTGCTCCTTCCCTGTTCTAATCAAAGTTAGCCAGAGATTGTTTTGTTGTATTAAAGCTATGTTTTGTTGTAAAAGTTTTTGAATACGAAGTCTATTTCAATTATGGAGGTGGGAGGAGGGATGTGTGTCACCCTCCATGATCACGCCCTATGTTAGGAATCAAACTTCTGCTATCTCAAGAAATTACATCAGATCAGCCTTGCACACTAAAGCTGGAGAGTGGGAGACTCTTCTAAAAGAATTATTTCAGTGTGTCAGAGTGGTACCTAGTCCTCAGGAAGCTGTGTGTGTGTGTGTGTGTGTGTGTGTGTGTGTGTGTGTGTGTGCGCGTGCGTGCGTATACACACACCACTCTGTAGTAGTAACTCTGGGGCAAAGTCAAGAAGTCAGAAAACCTCACCAACTTCCATGAAGAAGCGAGCCAGGCATTCTAGAAAGGTGGTAGGGAGGGATGACAGCTGACTGGGGTCAGCGGTAGGTCAGTGCTAGGGATCAATAGTAAAGAGGTGGTTGGGGTGTGGGTTTGTACATAAGGTGCAGACAGTGAGGATGTAGTTGTTCTAGGCCAGAGCCCTGAGTCCTTCTCCAAACTCCACCCAAACTAGCTCCCCAGGCCCCGGAGTCCCAGTGCCTCTAACTGTTCCTTAAACTCCCATCCACTCTAAAAGGAATCTGTGACCGGAGCTTTAGAATGGCGTTGCAGGGAGGTCTGCGGTTTAGGAAGCTAGTAGCTCTTGTCCTCCCCATAAGCTCTGCCACGGGACGTTTTTGTGGAACTCCACACCCCAGGGTCTGTGGTCAGCCATAGGCACTCGGATGTTATGGCTCACTGAAGTCAGTAATCTCTGTCCTTCCGCACCAGGAACTAGCCAGCTCTGCCAGAGTCGCCGCCCAGGTCCCACTCACTATTTGGTGTCAGAGCGCTGCTCCACACCAGGGGTCTGTCACTTCTAGGAGGAGATTCTAAGAGCAGCGACTTTGTCAGATTACAAACTGCGTGTATGCCTAAGTGCTAGTGTAGGGAGACCCCGGGCTCCTCCACTTTCATAGGCACCACCATAGGTCCCAAAGCAGCACAACAGAACTCCGAAATGCTCGGTTCTAGCCCTCTCTTGTCCCGTAGGATCTGTTTCTTCTACTGCTTGCCCTTATGTGTCTCAAAAAAAAAAAAAAAAAAAAATACAGAAAGTGTCGAGTGGGACTGTCGGGGAGGGGACACCGGTCAGGAGAAGCAGAGGGCAGGCTAGCACAGCTGCCAAAGTCGGCTGCCGGGGTCAGCAAAACTTTGTTTCCCAATGCGCAGGCGCGGAAAGAGTTGGGGGGCAGGGGAGGGAGGGGAGGAATCGCGAGGCAAGGGGAGGGGGGTTAGGGGGAGGTGGATTAAAATAAGTAGGCGGCTCGGTGCGAAGGGATGAGTGAGACGTAGCTCGGCCTCTCCCCAGCAAGTTCTCACCAGCTCGGGTTCAGATTCAGAAAGGGAGCCGGGAGCTAAGCTCATCAGACCCGGCGGGCAGGACTCCGGGGCTGCGGAGCGCTCCCGCGTGTTGGGCGCTTGGAGTCACCGCAGCTAGAGAAGCGTCAGGACTCTAGTTCGCCAGGGGTGCCAGTGGGCTCCAGAGTCTCTGGTCACTCAAGTCCAGCGCAGCGACCCTCACAGACGCCACAGACGCGCTGTGCCCGGGAACCGCGGCGGAACAAGGTAACTGCAGCCCTGGGGCGCCTGGGCTCAGCGAGGCGAATGCCGGCAAGACTGAGTCCTGGTTCCTTGTTGTAGCTGGTGCCTCCTCTTTTCAGTGTCCTCAAAGGCAGTTCTTTTGGCCAAACGAAGGCTGCAAGATCTTTGTGAAAGTGAGAGCAGTTGCAACATGGGGTTGATGGGGATGCTGGTTCAAAGACTTCTGACTCTGGGTCCTTGTTGGCCTCTGACCTCAGGAGGAAGGGACAGTAGGGCCTGGGCCATTAAATACAGCTTGACTAGCTAGGGTTCTGGTATTCCAGTAAGGTGCCCACAGATTTTATAAGGCAGTCTGCAGGCTTCCTTTAAGAAACTAGAGCAACTTCAGAGAGCACAAACTTTTTTGCAGGATGCGCTTTTAATTCGCACTGATTCCTCCTTAGCTAAGGAAGAGGGGAGAGTGTGTAGACGGTCATAACCTAAGCCTACAGCATCCGGGACAGGTGCATTGCCTCAACTCTGTTGCGCTTTAATGCGAATTCTTCTTTTGCGGAGTTGTACTTTAGATTCAAAGCCTTCAAACCCCACGTCTACAGGGCTGCTGCGAGTCTGACGTCCGCCTCACAGTTGGACTCTCTGTTTGGGATGCTCTCAATAGGAGGGTTACAGTGTGTCCTCGGGCCTGCAATTCATAACCTTCGATTGCCTCGGGTATAAGGAGAGTTATGCTAGGGGTGGGGTGGGGGGCAGGAACGAACATTGTTTTCTAACTGGAGAACGGACCCCTCAGAAGCAGAACAATAATGAAGCTGCAGATATCTCTAGCATGGGGATTCTATTTTGCTCCTTTGGTAGTCGCCTAACCCAGGTTTAAGAGGGAAAGATGGGAAGTTAAAATGAGAAAGTAGGCGAAGGCGGCTGCTTGCTAAAGGAATCTTACCTTCCACCAGCGGTATCCTTGATAAGAATAAAAATTCTCCCGCGCAGCCCTTTCTCAGCAGCTCCGCACAAGCCGGGGGAGCAGGGTTTAGCGGCAAAGGCTTCTTTGTCGCAATAATTCGATGAATTTCATTCGGGATGGGACTTGCAAGTTGGTTCCTTGAAAGAGAACCACGTGCAAAGCTATTCTCCTGGTTTCACAGCCTCCCAGGGAAGGAGTGGGCTGGCTGGCAGGGAAGGGGAAGCAAGGAGGACTGGTGGATAGATGGTCTATCACAGGCTCTCTCGAAAGTAATTGCGGTTTCATTAATATTGGGAAGCCGACTCCTGAGGACACAGCGGGCATCCCGGTATAGCAGAATGGCGAACGAAAGTGGGTTCCTTCGATCTCGTTTGTTGGAAAAAAATGCAGCTAACGTATTCGGTGTTGGTCAGTCCTCTGAACCTGGATTCTGAAATCTGTCACCATTCAAATGCCGATTACAACGTCAAGGATGATATTGGGATGGAGTGGGGATGCTGCTGGGCTCCTTCAGGCACAAGCTGGGGGGGGGGGGTGTTCGCTCTGTCCTCATTAATGCAAGCAGTTAACTCACTCACGCTCAATTAGCCCCGAATAAACCACTTTAATAGGCTGCACACTTCATTAATGCCCTCCATAGGGATGGTGGCAGACGCGGGATTGGCATTCTACTTCAAGAGGGACAGGAATGATGGTGCCGCGCATGGACCCCTGCTCTGAGGCACGAATTGAGTTCACTGCAGCGAGTCAGGACATTTACTAGTGCTTACCAAGTCTCCAGGCCTGAGCTCCACGTGGAGTAGATACTGGGTCTTCGAGGAGGTGGTCCCTGATTAACTGGTGAAAAAGCTCAGGACGGAGTGGGGGTTGGGGGACACTGCAGCTGGAGAGCCCGGTGTTCCTCTCATCTTTCAGGCCGCCGTGGCATATCTGCAATTGTGTTTTCTTCTTAGCTGGTCGCTTGAAACCAGATTTTGCATAAGGTCCGTTTTTAGTATTGATGTAAAGATCCACGTTTCCAACGAAATTCATCCATGGGGAAGGTCCGTGGCATGACCCTTGGAATCCCAGCCTAAGAAAGCGACAGAAAATAAACTGCTTGGTCCACTGAGCAAAATAAGTGGCGTGTTGGAGGAAATAAGATCAAGCAGAGAGGTTGCAAGTACCTCCCCTCCTTGGTTCCAAGGTCTCTCCAGACTTTTTGGCTTCTTGAGAGAGGCAAGGAAGAGTCAGAAGAAATTTGTGGGTTATACCAAACCTAGCAGTTCAGGCCAGAGTCCTGCTGCCACCATCACTGGTTGACATCCCATAGGCCTAGTAAGAGAGGGGCTGGTGTGGCCTCCCCATTGCCCAGGCTGGCTCCAATACTGCCTAAGATAAGGATCTAATTTCCAGTGCCTGGACGAGAGAAACAGGGTTGGAGGCCTTTTTTTCTCTGTCCCCAATCAAAAAGGGTTCCCTGCTTCCTCTTCAGTCCATGCCCAACTGTACCTTGTGTTTTCCTTGTCCCAGAAATCTGAGATGACCCTCATTTGGCGGGCCCAGGGTTTGTGAATTGAGTAGTAGAGAAGGTTGGTGTAGGATTGCCATCTTGCTACCTAGCCAGGTTGGATCTCAGCAGATTTTTGTGCTCCTTACCTGGGAGGCCAAATTAATTGCAGGCACATTTCAGCCAGCCTGCTCTTGTGTTTGTGCAACTAGTCACCATCTTCCTTTGGATGTAGCTGTATCACCAGACACCTTCCTACTAGCTGCAAGAAAGGTTTTCTCAGTAGTGTCTTCGGTTTCTTCCCTCCTAACATGCTTTGTGCATATCTGGGCCAGCCAGACATCTTAGAGCCCCAGGCAGAGAAAAGAAATTGACCCCACTTCCTCTGCCTTGCCTTTAGCGATGATGAAGGTGTTTAGATCTGCAGGGGCTGAGCTGTAAAGACAGAGTCAGGAAAGTAGCTTGTACCAGGGGAAGAGAACACTCCAGACAGAGGAGGGCTGTGAGGAAACAAGGCACTGGCTCAAAGAAGAAATCAGAAGCCAGAGACCACCACTGGGAAAGGGGAAGGACCTTACAAAGACCCTGCTCTGATAATGACCCCAGCATTGCCAATGAACCCCAAGCTTAAAGGTTTCCCCAGAGTCACCAGTGGTTTTGGCTTTCCTACATTTCCTCCTCTTCCACTATATAGACCCAAATTAGAAATGTCTGGAGGGAGAGAGGAGCCCCCAACTTTCCCATGGATCCTGAGAAACTTGACCAAAGTAGTCAGAAGATGCCAGCTCTGGTGACCCTGATCACGTTGGCATGGCGTCCCTCTGATCTTATTCAAGAACCCTGATCTTCTAGTCAGAGAGTAAACAGAGTGCAACAGTAGAGGCCTGGCATTAGTGCCACACACTGACCTTGCCCAACGTTCTCATCCTGCATGAGAAGACTGAACACGCTGCTGCTCTTTGGTATGAGCCCATGAATTCCCTCATAGGGAATTGCGATTGTTTGACAGAGCAAATGACATGAACATAGATGTCAGTATCTTTCTTGAAATGAGGGTGACCGAACCATCAAAGGTTAGGGAGTCAGTCAGCAAGTCACCAAGAGGACAAACTCCACAAGATTCACCAATCAGTCTTAAGGTACATTGCAAACTTAGGTCCAAGTGAGAGTTTTAAAGATGATGACCTGATTCTTTTGGCTTCTGGAAACCAAACCAGTTACCTGATGAAATAGGAATTTCTGGTTTCATTGGCTCAACATGCAGGAACTGAGCGGTATACATACTTGAAGCCTCCTGCATTTTGTACAGGGTTGTCCCATAAAAACACTGGCTGTTCTTTGTCTCTGGACCTTCTTGTTGATTCTGCTTCAGAACAAGATAATCTGAATGTGTAAGTGGGCTTCCTCAGGTTCTGTTATTGTTGCAGGACCATGTAATTCTGTGTGGCTCTAGGTTTGCCTGAATGTGGATATCCGGTGTCTGCATGCATGCCATGTTTGCATCTTCCACAGCTGACAGCAGGCTTTTGTTTTAAGTTGGTTGTATCTGTCTTTAAGGACTTCATTTTCCACTGATTGCTCTGTCAACATAGTATGTCTCTGCCAGACACCATTTGGAGGGAGTCTGACCATCATGGAGAGTTCTGGTCACACAGCTCTCCCTTATCTTATATTCTCCTCTATTTTGAGAGGGCAGTGGGTTCATGGGTGGGGTCTTTGATTCTCACCTCCTGACTGCCCTAGGGGAGGGAGAGGGTATAACTGGACTGGAATTCTGGAGGAAGGTGACTCACTCTGAACATCTCTTTGGCTCTCTCCCTACCCTCTTCTGTCTTTGCAGATAATTGTTATCATTGCGGTTAGGTTACCAGCAACAGAAATGGGCAGCAAAACCTTGCCAGCACCGGTACCCATCCACCCGTCCCTGCAGCTTACCAATTACTCTTTCCTTCAGGCAGTGAATGGCCTGCCCACAGTGCCCTCCGACCACCTACCCAACCTGTATGGTTTCAGTGCTCTTCATGCGGTGCATCTGCACCAGTGGACGCTGGGCTACCCAGCCATGCACTTGCCTCGTTCTACTTTTTCTAAAGTGCCAGGTGCGGTGTCCAGCCTGATGGACGCTCGCTTCCAGCTGCCAGCCTTTCCCTGGTTTCCACATGTCATTCACCCTAAGCCAGAGATCACCGCGGGAGGCAGCGGTGCAGTGCTTAAGACCAAGCCTCGCTTTGATTTCGCTAACCTGGCCTTGGCTGCCACACAAGAGGACCCCACCAAGCTTGGCCGAGGGGAGGGCCCTGGCTCCCCTGCTGGTGGGCTGGGCGCCCTCCTGGACGTGACCAAGCTATCTCCAGAAAAGAAGCCAACAAGGGGACGCCTGCCTTCTAAGACCAAGAAGGAATTCGTCTGCAAGTTCTGTGGCCGCCACTTCACTAAGTCTTATAACCTACTTATCCACGAGCGGACGCACACCGATGAGCGGCCTTACACCTGTGACATCTGCCACAAAGCTTTCCGGAGGCAAGACCACCTACGGGACCACAGGTGCGACACTGCAGCACCGCGGGTGGCCCCAGAGGGATCTGTTTGGCTTGCTGCTTCCCCCTCCCCTTTAAGGTTCCCAAGAGTCTCTAGTGGCTGTAAGCATTCCCATACCTCTGGGAATTCTCTAAAAGCATAAAGGAACTCCCTTCCCCCGTCCCCACTCCAGGAAAGGTTTGAAAACGCGGATGAGGAAAATATGGTGATGAATAGGACCTAAGATCGGGTCTCCACAAGTTCGGGTCTCCTTGCCCTGTTCTCAGTTCCCCGGGAAACTGTCCAATGGGAGTTCCTGCAAAGACGGAAAGATTTAGGGACAGGTACTTGAAATAGGAAATCAGAAAGTTTTCGTTTTAGTTAATTTCATGCAGTTTTAGTTTTTAAGGATCTCTTGCGCAGTGCAGATCTAGAATCTGTCTGACGCCTGGTCGGTTGCTTGACCTCCAGTGTTGACTTAGCTTTTAGGAGGAGGTGCTTACTACTTATCCCGAGGAGGCTGGTGGGCTATTTGCTGCCTCCATCCCTCAGCTCCCCACTCCCACCCACAGCCTCTGCACGTTGCTTGATCTTGCTCCTTTGCCTGTACCCACAAACACCTTAACAGCAGGGGGAGGGAATCTCGGACAGCCATTCATAAACAACATTACATTATGTTGTCTGTCTCTACCCTTAGATATATTCACTCCAAAGAGAAGCCTTTCAAGTGTCAAGAGTGTGGGAAAGGATTCTGCCAGTCCCGGACTCTCGCTGTCCACAAGACCCTACACTCACAAGTGAAGGAGCTCAAAACCTCCAAGATCAAATGCTAAATAAACAGAGCCTGCGGGGCACCAGGAACCTGGGGCGTGCTACCGCCTTCTCTACCAGAGGGACCCAAGCTGAAAGCAACTCTGCGGGCAGCGGGAGGGCCTTTCGGGATCTTCCTTCCACAGCAACAAATTCCCCTGGGTCCCTAGCGCTTGCGGCGCTCCTGAGCCTTGGCCCGGGCAGTGACTCCAGCCTGGGCGGCTCCCCTAGGAAGCGGCTAAAACTCTTGGCCAAAAGGCGGTACTCAACTCACATGGCGGAAGGAAAACTGCGTTAAAACACACACACACACACACACACACACACACACACACACACACACACACACACACACACACACACGAAAACTCTGCAGAGCCGCAGCGGCGCCTCTCACAGAAGTATTACTTTTTCTATTGTTATTTTATACGTTTTCTTTACCCCCCTACCTCCCCTGACCATATAAGCTTGTAAAGTCTTGACTGCGGAGAGGAGGAAAGCAAAGATCTGCGCACCCCGGCAATTTCCAGCCCCCATTCCTTTCCCTATCCCCATACCGGGGAGCCTGCGAAAATGTAATCCTTGTATTTGCTTCTGCCATCCGGCCCCAGGGGCCCGCTCCCCGCGCGCCTCCCGGGCGCTCCGGTTGACCTTCAGCTCCGGGCGCGGAAACCGGGCTGAGAACCAGACGCCCGGGTCTAGGGGGGCCGGGCCTCCGCTCCCCTGTTCCAACGCTGCGCGCGAGCGAGCAGCCGGCCAGGAGCCGGGCGTTTTATTGCGACTGGCACTTTATGCTGACCATCGGTAACGGACATTTATCACTGGAGTTTTTTTTTTTTTTTTTAACTATTAAATAAACGGTTATTTTACAGGCACGTCAGAATGGATATACCCTCTCGGGTCGCGAGGGGGAAAGTTCTTTAATTGATAGAGGAACAGATTGCTCCATTCAATTTTCACCTGTGAGCTTCTGTCACCTGGTCCTATTAGGGTGACAGGGATGATATGGCAGAGGAAGCTCTAACCCCGTGGTGTTGGTGGATCTTTGCACTTAATTCCTTACTTTTGAGTGTCACGACTCCAGTCTCCTAACTCCTTAAATCCGTGCTGCTATTATACTAAGCTGTGAGAAATCCCAGCCTCTCAGGGTACAGAGGTCGTGTACAGACCACGAAGAAATAGAACACGTCTCCCAGGCTCTACCCCACCCCCACACTAGCATCTTTCCGAAGCCTGTTTTCTTTCTTAATTTCTTTCTTTCCTTCTTTCCTTCCTTCCTTCCTTCCTTCCTTCCTTCCTTCCTTCCTTCCTTCCTTCCTTCCTTCTTTCCTTCCTTCTGTTGTTGTTGGGTTTTGTTTGTCTGCCTGCTTTTGCTTTGGAGTGTGATCTTCCTTCACAGGGTCTCTAAGCCATATAAGCTGCCCTCTGTCCCTGCCCCTCAGCAGGCATCCGCAATATGCAATCACCAGGCTTTCCAAAATTCTCCAGTCGTCATTCGTCTTTTTCCTTTGGGAACCCCTTACCCACAATTTTTCTCTTGGGGCTTGTTCCCCAGCCGGGTCGCAGCTCTAAACCCAAGAAGATTCTTTGCAATTTGAAAACCTTGTGAGAGATGGAAGTAGAAGCCCTGGGATCCACCCCCACCCCCCACCCCCAGGCTTAGAAAGAGAAAAACGAGTTCACCTCTAGCAAACTCAACCTACCCTTGGGCATATAGTTTTCCCACAATTAGAGATCTGGCCGTTCAGGCTGTTCGGGGGCGGGGCCGGACTCCCCCAGCTCCAGCGCCCAGACTTCAGAACCGCGCAGATGGTGGCGCCCTTGGCCTTTTTCAAACCAAGCTTAGCTTTCCCCGGGCTTCAGCTCCTGACACTGCGTAGAAGTGGGGGACCACTGGTTGCACTTCCCTGCATCAATGACCAAAATCCAGCTATAAGCAGTGTCCTGCGGACTGAGAAACCAAGTTCAGGTTGCAGTAGTTAAAATGCTCTCTTCTTTCATGGCCTGTCTTGCCCCAACCTCTTCCTGGGAATGATACCAAACCCGGTGGAAACCAGACCTTTGAGCCCTAGGAACACAATTTAAAGGAGACTTAGGCCTGGCCCAGGGCAGATGGGCTCCATTTACAACGTTAGAGGCCGTGTTGCCCCCTACTGGATAGACCTGTATGGGCGATTCAAGACTGGGGAACTTGTAAGGTGTGTTTCCACAACCATAAGAAACTTTGTCACAGCTCCTGTCCATTATTCATCAGCTTATAAGGTGCCTTCCCCTCAAAAACTTCTTGACTGGTCTCAGGACCCATATGCTAATGAATAATGAGGCAGGTCAAGGGTGCTGGTCTGTGGGATCTCCCCTTGACTGGCAAGTACTCAATGCTTTCCATCAGGATCCAGGAGAACAAGGTCCCAAAGCGAATGAAGCCCTTCTCTGAGAGTCTTGGGTCCGCTGGGTTCCTGGAATGGTCCTTGAATTAGGGTTTGGATCCCAGGGTCAACCAGGTTGCAGTGACAGGGGGTTCCCTTATATGGTCCAGTTAGGAGGATAGTCTTATTTAGAGGATGATAATGAGCCTAATGAGCGATATACACAGGAGAGAGAGAGAGAGAGAGAGAGAGAGAGAGAGAGAGAGAGAGAGAGAGAGAACATATTTTGAGCACTTTCTGGAGATGCAAGAGAGCCATTTTCACTTCTTCCTGGGAGTCTGTCCTCCCAGGGGCTGACTACCACAGTGTCCCCTTGTTTCAGGACATGCAGAACCTCTGCAGTTAGCCAGGCCCCCGGGACATCATTAATGCCGTGGAATGTTCCAGAGGTTTGCTTGGGATGTTTTCCTTTTTGGCACATTCCACTTCTGGCATGGTGAATCCCAAGCCCCACCCCGGGTCCAGAGGCCTGGAGTCTTTCAATATCAAACATCCATCCCCAGAAGAATGGACTCCCTGGGGCAGACATTTTAACATGGTGTAAGGGAACTGGGCACCAGTCTAGACAAAAATATCCAGACTACTGAGGATACCACATGTTGCTCACATGGGGTGAAACAAGAGCCCAGGTTTTAGTAGCATTTGCTCCAAGGAATGACAATACTACAGCAGCAGAGATTGCAGGTGATCACTCAACTGCTTACAAGCCAGGAGCAATGTGATTGGGGTCAGTTTCTCCTCTGGTACCCCCCCAAAAATATATTATACATACAAATGCATACACACACACACACACACACACACACACACACACACATATATATGACACAGAGACACAGAGATTTTTCTTCTTTGCTTCAACTTTTCCTCTACACTTTTCTATAACCCCCCCAGCTTCCTCTCCCCACCAAAGTTCTAGTTCTCTTTCTCTCTCTCTCTCTCTCTCTCTCTCTCTCTCTCTCTCTCTCTCTCTCTCTCTCTCTCTCATTCTGGGACCAGTCTGAGATCTGGAAGGGTTGATAGTCTTGTGTGGAACGTAGAGGACCTACTTGGCCTCAGGTGATCACTTTGGAGGGCTGAAACCTTGGGAGACACTTGGCACAGCAGCTTAGAGTTCCTAACTAGGAAGAGATCAGAAGCACACTGGGAGACAGAACAGATTTCAAGGACTTCTTAGGAGGATGAAGTTCAGGTCCTTATAGTTTCCAGAACTTCAGGGTTTGCAGCAACATAGAAAGCTTTTTCCAAGCCACCGGGTTCACGGTTCACAGGGAAAAGGAAAGGACTGACTGGTCAGAAGATACCGGGATTCTTGTCCTCAGTTTCAAGAATGCTAGACCTGTGTCATTATAAATCCCCTTGAATCTGTCTGCCTCAAAGATAGTTTTCTCACCTGCCAAGAGTGTGACGTCACTGTTTTTTCTTTTAGGCACAGTGACATCACACCGGCCTCTGCCTGGAGTCCAAAGGCACCATAACATCTATGGCTGCAATGCATTAACATAGCTTTATGAAATCACAGACCAGTTGTGCTTGGAGCTGTGATGCCCTAGCCCTGCCCCGAGATTAGTAGTGCTCTTGGAGGCTTCACGAATAGTTCCGACTCCACCAACAGAATCCGCAGACCCAAGACTCTGGCAGGTGCCCTGTGTGAGGAGCCGTGGTGGCAGCATTCTCTTTGAGATTCCATGGTGGTGGTTTAAGCAGTTTCAGACCACACGGGTTCCAGCCCCAGCTAGCGCTGCGCACCCGCCCAGCTCACACAGACCCCGCCCACAGTGACTTCCCTCCCCTCCCACCGCGCAAACTCTGTCTGCGCAGGCGCAGGAGCAACTCGCCAGCCAAGCCGGACCGTGCGGATGAACTGAGCAAAGGGAAGCTGGGGTAGTTGCTGCATTTTTTGGTTTCCAACTTTAGAGATGGCGCAAGATCTTGCATCGTTATCCCGCCGTAGTCCTGCGCAATAGAGGTGCAGTTGTAGTTCGCCGTTACTGCAGCTTGCAGACTCTTGAGACCCAGGGACATCTTCAGTCCAATTCATCGCCGACGGAAGTGCTACAGATCCAAGCATCAGGGAGGGTGTGGCAGGGCTGCGGTCCATCAGAAAGTGCATTGCGGTTCCAGTCCTTCCGGGTAGGATGTCTGAGGCAGAGGGCTCTTCTACCAGAGCCCTGGGAGACTTTTAGAAGTAAGGCAAGGCCTGCCTGGGTCTTCTACCTATTCAGCCAGGCTTTCTTTACAGCCAAACAGGCCCAGTTTTCACATTTCATATGAAAAATTCACTAGGGACACTAAGTATTAGTTGGGGGTCAAACCTCATGTCAGTGCAGAGGAAGAATTAGAATCTCTGTTTTCTTTGAGACACGGGGCCAGGAGACTTTCTTTTCTTAAAATATACAAGCTTGGGGCAAGTTCATGCAAACCTGAGCCTCAGTTTTACCCCAGCAGCAGGGATAATGCTCTCCTATTGCCCCATTCAGTTGATATAGAGATAAAAGTTCTACATATTTAATAGCAAGGTTATTGCTTTAAGTAAAAATTGTGCCCTAATACGATGCAGATCAACTCCAGCACTTATGAGCCAAATAGATGTCCCACTAGAAATACTCTGTTAGTTCCCTGTAGTTGCTGGCCTTTAAAGCTACATAACTGCTAGGAAAGCTAGCCCCCAATTGTCACTTTTGGGAGGAAATTTCAGAATCCTGTTTGTTAGGTGAGAGTGAACAGCTTGGATTGGTGGCCTTCTTTGGGGGTGTATGTGTGTGTCCATGTGTACTCTCTGTGCACTGTGAGTGTGTGCCTCTGTGCCTCCACTTGGGAGGTGAGAGAACAGAATGTTGGCTCTCTTCCTGTAACACACTCCTTAGTTTTTGAGACAGGATTTCTCACTGAACTTGAACCTTGCTGTTTCTGCCAGACCAGGCTAGCTACCGAGATCACTGCCTGAGAAAAGGAAACTCATTGGACGCTCTACCAATAGTATGGCGATATCAGCTTGTGTCTTCATTCGTTAATCATGACCCTCGTCCTAGCTATTTACTGTCATTCTAGGACGGTGCTAATTTCAGCCCCAGAGGTAAGAAGAGAGGATGGACCTAGGACAGTGGCATGGATGGATGGATGAAGAGTTGAAAGGGGTGTGTGTGTGTGTGTGTGTGTGTGTGTGTGTGTGTGTGTGTGTGTTTTATACTGTACTAGCTCTCAGCAGCTCAGCTATCATTGGGAGTATATAAAATACAATTAACTCATTTTATGTGATAGGCTTCATTGAACTGAGCTAAGTTTTTGTTGTCTGTTTTTTTTTTTTTTTTCTTTCATGAAATAGTATGGATGCATTGCTTCCTGTCACTTGTAGGAATGGGTACCATTGAGAGGACGACTTCCTAACCTTCCTGTCACTTGTAGGAATGGGTACCATTGAGAGGAAGACTTCCTAACCTTCCTGTCACTTGTAGGAATGGGTACCATTGAGAGGAAGACTTCCTAAACTTCCTGTCACTTGTAGGAATGGGTACCATTGAGAGGAAGACTTCCTAACCTTCCTGTCACTTGTAGGAATGGGTACCATTGAGAGGACGACTTCCTAACCTTCCTGTCACTTGTAGGAATGGGTACCATTGAGAGGAAGACTTCCTAACCTTTTTGCTTCTCTGGGCCACACTGGGTAAAGAATTAACCTGGGCTACACATTGTAGGGGTTTCCAATCTGCATTCATGTGTTGTACAAATGTACAATTTTATTTTGCTTGACATCATGATAGTACATTGTCATCTATAAAATTTATACTCTAGAACCATGCAAAACAAAAACAATCGCAAGGTCTCATGTTTTAAGTAAGCTTAGAATTTATATATTGGGTCACATTCATAGACATCCTGGGATACCTCTGGCTCATAGTCTTTGGGGTTAGACACCCCTGACTGGGAGCTTGCAGGCATGTGCTGGCATGGATGAGACGTTATGGGACTTGGGTGGTAAAGATGGCTGGACGTTACTGCTAAAATGACCAAAGAGGTAAAGGAATTCCAGAGAATATGATCCTTAAATAATTAAATTTACTTGTGTGGTTGTTTCTCATCCTGTTAACCTGAATAGAGAGCCAAATGTATCTATAAGATACGTATGTCTTAAAGACATATGTAGGAATATTTGCCTGCATATAAAACTATGTGCCCCAAATGCACACTAATATTCATGGAGGCAAAGAGAGGCCATTGAATACCCTGGAACTGGAGTTCCAGGGGGTATAAGCTGCCATGTGGTTGCTTGGAACTGAACCCAGGTCCTCTGCAAGAGCAGCGAGCGCCCTTAACTACGGAGCCATTTCTTTAGTCCAAGATTCATACTTTTAGTTCGATCCCTCCCTTTCTTTCACACAGTGCATAAGTTTTAAAATTTCCTTAATTCCTTTGATACTTTAACCACGACACACACACACACACACACAAGCCACCATGTCACCACAGGAAAGTGACTTTGATGTCCTTTTCTTGAATTCTTAAAGCCATGCACTTCAGCTACAGGAATACCCACTTTTAATGCCTTAAGTGAGTAGATGATGGCATTTGCCTTTTGAATGTCATAATGAGTCCCTTAATGTCTGACAAGATTCCAATTGATGTTCCCTGAGACTTGTTTCCTGCTTTTTTTCACCACCCCTTGTCCAAGGGTGACTGTTACAGAAAGCAGCTTGTCCATTAGGGTAGCTTCCATTTGTCTGTCTCTCCTTTGTCAGTAGCACTCATGGGGACTCTTTGGTGTGATGGCTGGGACAATGACTTGTTTTCCTGTGGGAAAAACATGAGGCATGGGTAGGGTGTCTATTCAGGGGGTCGGGCAAGTTTTTAACCTGTAGAAATGGGTAATTTTAATTTTTATTGTCGTAATTAGGCATTTAACTGTGATAGCTGGGACCGAAGGCCTGGGAGAGGCACTGCAGCAACACATTTTTTTTCCAGCATCGTTCTCCCTGTAATTTAATTTAAGCATTTCTAAACACAGAGAAATTGAATTTCATAGTGAATACCCAATTACCCACCACTTAGGCTTTACAATCAACATTTTCCTATACTTGATTTATTACATGCATTTACCAATCTATCCTTCAAGCCATTAAGGTAAAAAAATTGGGCCAATGAGACGGCTTGGTGGGTACAGGTGTTTGCCTGATACCATGAATTCCATCCCTAGGGTGCACATGGCAGAAAGAGCAAATTAATTCCCACAAGTTGTCCTCTGGCCTCTGCTCACGCACTGTGGCACATCCCAATAGTGAGTGGTAACAGCCCTGAGTAGGTGTTCCTGGGTAGTATAGGAAAGGTACTGATCCTAAGTCTGCAAGCAAGTCAGTGAGCAGCAAACCATTGTTTCTTCTTCAGCTCCTGCTTCTAAATTTCTTCCCTGGCTTTTTTCAATGGTGGACTATAACCTGTAAGCCCACTAAACGCTCTTCTCTCCAGCTTGGTTTTGGTCTTGGTGGTTTTCATAGCAACAGAGAAACAGACTAGGGCAGAAATTGGTACCAAGCTGGGTATTGTTGGGATAAGCCAGTGTTTCTGTGGGGAAGATTGATGGAAGTGTTTGGAAGTTTGGTCTGAAGAAGCTACTGTGTGCTGCAGAGCTTAATGGGATGTTCCCTGGGAACCTGGAAGTTAAATCTATTGAGAGAAGAGCAGAAAATAGAGGTGTGTTTTGTGAAGTTTCAAAGAGAAGTTGAGAGGCCCTCAAAGATTCTATCACGGCTGTTTGTGTGATATATTTGAATTAAGAGTCTGTGGTTTATGGGGAGCTGTGGCTGACGAGTCAGCTGTGATTAACAAGAGAACAGCATCACTGAAGGGAAAAATGTGCTTTTCTTGGATAACTGATTCTAGTTGTCCAAGTGGGGCTGAAATATCAGCTGTGATTAATAAGAGCCCAGCATCCTTGAGGGGAAATCTTCTGGGAAGTGTTTCTTCAGGGTCAGCACACAGAAGCCATGCTCTGCTGGGAGAGAAATAGGGTGCATATGATACTGGCAGCAGAGCCTGGCAAACAGTGTGTAAGTCTCTCACCTGGTACTGGTTTTGAAGACATGAAGAGGTCATGGAGAGCAGCTGAGGCTTGGCACTGTGTGGCAGGATCTGGGTCTCCCTGAAGACAGGCCAGGAGAGGGCCACTGGTGAAGGTGCAGCCTCAGTTGCATCAGAAGCCCTGAGATGGAAAGCATCATAGAGAGATCTGGACCTCATGTAATAGTTTCTAAGTCCCTGAAGAGAGGCTAGGAAGACCCCCCAGTGAGGAACAGCATCAGTTGCAATGGAGACTTCAGGGTATTTGAGATGATTCCTGCTTTTCTGTCATGCACTGACCCAGCCAATGGATTCCTGCACCAAACCAAAACAAATGGGATTGCATGACCTTGCCTTCAGAATCGTAGCCAAATAAAACACTTTTCTTTGTAAAATAGTCAGCTTTCAACCTTTTGTTATGACAGTGTAATACAGAACACCGCATTTGAGCATTAAAGCTATTATCCTCCTGTATTGTTACCCTAAATAAAATCAATATGTTTTTTATCATCTATCATGATAAATGTTCATTCACCTTCAATTTTCCCAGAATTTGGAATTTTTCACATCATTGTATTAAAGTGTTTGACACAGACTAGCTAGGAAGCAAGGGTAGATTTATCACTGCTCACATTTCTGAGGGATGACAGTTGCTGGAATCTATGTTATGTAAACATAATTATTTTTATTTATGTCCTCAAACAAACAAAGGACCGTTCACTAGCCCCCATATTTTAGATATTCACAGCTCCTCTCAATACCACTGCCATGGGGTAACCAAGTATTTACACAGGTTCTACTGAGGGACGTAATCACTTTCCATACCACATTGCCTCTTGGGTTATAACACAATGTCATAATCAGGAAGGTGATACTGATACAGCGTGCATGCATAGATTATATACTCTATCATGTAAAAATTCTTGAATTGCAACTATGATTTCATCACCATTAATAGATGTCAACATTTTAACAAATTGATCATAAAAACTATGTCCGTTTAAGTTCCTTTATCCTCCTGCTTCTGGCATTACTATCTTAATGATTTTCTATATATTTTGAGATCCACCCATGTAAAATAACGCTTTATGTTTGGCCTTAACAATTAAGTATAATTTAGACAACCACAGGCCAGTAAATCTTCCCTGCAGTTGGGCATGGTTTTTCTTTTTCCCTTGTTCATTGGTCCCTGGTGTTCTAAATTTCCTTATTTCATTTCCGTTCTAGCTGAGATTCTTTAAAGTTAATTTATTGGGACAGGTCCTGCTGGCATAAAATTTAATTTTCCTTCATCTCTCTGTCATCCCTGCAGGATAATGTCGCCAGGTGCAAAATTCTGGACTGATGGATGGTTATTTTATTTCAGCACTTGGAAAACAATGCTGTGTCCTTTAAAGTCACATGGTTTCTAATGAGAAACCCACTGTGGCTTAAATTAGTCTTCTCCACTCTATATAAAATGTATTTTCTTGGGCTAGGGAATTGGCTTAGAGGGTGAAAACCTTTGGCATGCAGGCTCAATGCCCTGAATTCTTATTCCTGGAACTCAGTCCTTATATGTTGACATGAAGCATTCTGGCATGATCTCATAATGTAAAACGTTTACCAGTTCACAACTATTGGTATTTAAGGTCTTGTGAATAAAAGAAAAAATTGATATAATTTTTTTTTAAAAAAACAAACTTGTTTTCAACGCATCCCAACCACAGTCTCCCGTCCCTCCGTCCCTCCTATCTTCTTCACCTTCCCTCTGCCCCTGCTCATTTCTCTGTTTCTCTTCGGAAATGAACAAGCCTCCCAGGAGTAGCCATCATAGGTGAAGTAACAAGACTGGATAAGACTAGGCATAAACCCTCATATCAAGGCTGAGTGAGGCAACCCAGTAGGAGGAAAAGGATCTTAAGAACAGACAAAAGGGTCAGAGACACTCCCACGGTCACTGTTAGGGGTTCTCACAAAAAATGTTAAGCTAACAACCATCACATATATGCAAAGGACCCAGTGCAGATCCATGCAGACTCTGTGCGCCCCTATGAGCCCTGCTTAGTTAATTCTGTGGGCTGTGTTCTCCTGGTGTCCTTGACTCCTCAGGCTCCTTCATTTCTTCTTCGATATTTAAGGTTAACTATAACCCCTTTAGGTTTAAGTCATTAAGTGTGTCGTCTAATATTTTCTTTATAAAAAGATAATCTAACCCATTGGCAGGGAGAGTGGCTCTCTTTTATGACCTGGTCCATTGTCTCTTACTCAGATACAATTTTAAGCATAAATTTGTGTGTAGAATTATAAGCCTCATTACATATTGGCAAGGGGGAATTTTTAGGAGTCACTTCAAAGTTTAGTTAGTTTTCTTTAGGATCAAAATATTTCCTAAAGGGATAAATTCTTTCCTAAAATTGTGCCATATGTATCCCTCAGTGTTGCTTTGCTTAGGAAGAGAAAAAGTTATTGAAACAAAACTTCCCTTCAGTCAATATTATTTGCTGGTTAAGATCTGCTAGTGGAAGATGTGGCTGGCTTCTCCACACATGTTAATAGAACACAGAGCATTCTGCAGACAGTCCATGCACACTGAAGTGCACAGCAGGAGAGAAACTGGGAAGTAGCAGTCTTTTACTTAGGGCAAAGGTCACCATAGAACATTGTGAGGTCATCTTAGCCAAATTTTGTCCTGTTTCAAAGTCTCCGTCCTTACCTGTCAATGAGAATTAAAAATACCTGTCTACCGGGAGTGGGTAGGACGGGGGAGGGGATAGGAGGTTTCCAAAGGGGAGACCTGGAAAGGAGAAAACATTTGAAATGTAAATAAAGTATCAAAAAAAAAAAAAAAAAAAAAAAGAAGAAGAGACATACCATATGATGCAGCTATACTACTCCTCAGCAATCACCCAAAGGACTTCTAGTCAACACATCATATAGATATGTGTATCTATGCTTATTGCAGGACTATTTACAGTACAGAACCAACCTCATTGGTTATCAACAGAGGAATGCACAAGGAGAATGTGCTATGTGCACACATTGGTACTTTTCAACAGCAAAGAAGAATAGAGTTACATTGTTTGCAGGAAGATGGAAGCAATTGGGGATGGTTGTATTAAGCAAATTAAACCACGTTCAGAAAAACAAACAAACAAAAAATATCTGTCTACTAATCTCAACACTTTCCTTTTCCATAAAGTTAAATTTGTAGCATAAATGTAGGTCGACTTCTTCTTCTTCTTCTTCTTCTTCTTCTTCTTCTTCTTCTTCTTCTTCTTCTTCTTCTTCTTCTTCTTCTTCTTCTTCTTCTTCTTCTTCTTCTTCTTCTTCTCCTCCTCCTCCTCCTCCTCCTCCTCCTCCTCCTCCTCCTCCTCCTCCTCCTCCTCCTCCTCCTCCTCCTCCTCCTCCTCCTCCTCCTCCTCCTCCTCCTTTTCCTCCTCCTTCTTCTTTTTGGTTTTTTGAGACAGGGTTTCTCTGTGTAGCCCTGGCTGTCCTTGAACTCACTCTGTAGACCAGGCTGGCCTCGAACTCAGAAATCTACTTGCCTCTGCCTCCCAAGTGTTAGGATTAAAGGCGTGTGCCACCACTGCCCGGCCATATCTACTTCTTTTTATTTAGCTATCCTTGAACATGTCAAGCTTTGTAGGTGATTTTGACCTCAAAACTTGAAATAGCTATAAAATTATTTCAGAACTAATTTCTAGAATTGACTACGTTCATGTTTTTGTTATCAGTAATAAACAAACTTATTTTGCCTAGATACTTCAATTTTGAGTCTGGTGAGGTGGTGAATGACTGTGATCCCGGAACTCAGGAGACAGAGGTAGAAAATCACAGTGTGCTCAAAGCCAGCACACAGAGACTTCTACTCCAGTCAGAATGACATGCATGCATGCATCAAACAAACAAACAAACAAACAAACAAACAAAATCCTGCAAAATCAAATCAAGTAACATAACCTCAAACAAATGCAAATTAACATCACTCAAACTCCTGACTCTGATTTTTTAAAATATAATTTATTTTTATTTTATGCGCATTGGTGTTTTGCCTGCCTGTATGTCTGTGAGACGGTGTCAGAACTTGGAGTTACAGACAGTTGTGAGCTGGCATGTGGGTGTTGGGAATTGAACCCAGGTCCCCTGGAAGAGCATTCATTGTTCCTAACTGATGAACCATCTCTCCAGCCCTTTCCTCCCAAACGCTGATTCTTTAAGTCTCTTGGAAATAGATACAAGACTCCTGTGGATATATGGATTCAGGCCAAAAGAAAGAAGCCTTTACATGAACTGTGTGCCAGACAGACACGGATTAAAATAACTGTTATTAGTAAATCAATTTCATATTTAGGCAACACACTGAAGCATGTGTCTCTTTTCACTGGTCTCAGAAGCACAGTAAAGCCAAAGCTTTCAAAGCAAGAACAATGACAACAAAACGAAACAAAACGAAACAAAACAAAACAAAACAAAACAAAAAAAACGAAAAAATAAACAAAAAAATTGAAATAGCATAAAGGTTTGAGTTGTAAATATTTGTTTCTAGAGAAACAGATGAAGTCAAATGTATTTCAGATTTCAAAGGCTCCTGGTAGTTAGGCTAGGCTGACCATAATGCTGTGTTGAAATGGGAATGCTTGCAGACACCCCAACTACATTCCCAGGGCGGTTAGGGACTCTCCCTTCAACTCTAGACTGGATCTTAGATGTGGTAAGGCACTCTCTGGGAATGCATGCATAGCCTGACTCCTATTTATACTCTTCAAAATGTGAAATTAGATTAGAGACGAGCCAAAGCCAAGTATTACATACGTACATAGCTTCAGCTGCGGATATTGGAGGCATCTCATTGGTTACTAGATAGACTTCTGACTGGAAACTAAAGGTGATGTCTAGAGTTCATGCGTGTAATGTGGCTATCTGTTGGCAACAAAGAAGGAAGGTATCTCCAGAACTGTCCAAGGAGTCATCAGGATACCAGCGGACAAGCCCATGGGCTCCTACTGGCTTGTTGATTTCATTGTTTCCCACAATGGGTGTTTATTTTTATCCTGTCAGGCAGATATCAGGCTCTCTGAAGTGCAAGAGTCATCCTAGCAAGCACACAGCCAGAAACATGGGTACACAGCTGATCATGTATCTCAGATGGCTTTTCAAGCATGTGTTTTCTGACCTATAAAGACATCTCTGATCAAGACCAGAAATGTCTTATTTTAAAGTTTCTTGTTGGCAAGATGATATCACAGACACTATGAGATTCTTCTCTTTGAAAATCAACCAACTGATGAACTGACCAATCAACACTTGCCCACCCTCTTGGCACTTAGAACACCTTGCTTTCAAATGACCTTTCCTGTCTTGGTAAGAGAGGCTGCTGAGAATGAAAAGTTATAGAGAAGGAATATTTTATGTACCTCTTACCATATTCAAAGTATGCTGCGATATTTACAACCACAAACTGCATTTTCCTTTTATTTTAATGAGCATATAGAGGCTCAGGAATACATGCTTTTCTCCACGGTGGCAAACTTAAGTGCTTTGGGTTAAATAGGATGTTGGTTTTTCAAATACAGTCAGATAACATGAAGACAGTTTGTTTCCCTTTCATTTTACCATATATTTAAGAGGAAGCATTTCAAATGGTCCTGTTGAAAATTTGCAAGGCAAATAAGAGCAAGCCAGCTAATAAGAAAGATGGGCTGTAGACATGGCTTCCATGGAATGTCAGCTGCTCACTAAAACACTAGGTAGAAACAGGAAGTCAGGGGAGGACTACAGAGATCAGCAGTCCTCAGCTCCAGGGTTACAGCCCCCACAGGAGTCACGCATCAGATCTCCTGCATATCAGATATTTATATTATGACTCATAACGGTAGCAAAATTAAAGTTATGAGGCAGGAACCAAAATAATTTTATGGTGAGGGCGGTCACCATAACATGAATTGTATTAAGGGTCGCAAAAATTAGGGAGATTGAGAACCACTGACATAAAGACATTTTCTCAGAGTCAAGAACCTTTTCATTGTCTAGAAATAAATAGGGCTTTCGAGGGGGGGGGCTCTGCTATGAGGAAATAACCCCCAAGCCATCAGCCCTGTGAATTTCTCTCTTAACTTGCTTTCTTTTTCATGGTGAAATTGGAAGAGTGGCCTGGCCTACCCTTGGGGTGGGTGGCCTTCTCCCTCTGTTAGCTCTATGCCAAGAGGTTGGTGTTACAGACAAGCCTCTGCTGGTGCCCTCTGAGGTATGCAACATATCTGCAAAGCTGGAGTAGGGAAGGCTCTGTCCTCCTAGGCGTCCTTTCAGTAATCCTCCCATCACAGTCACCTCTCAAGGCTTTTGCCCCGACACCAGGTTATGACGGGTAACCTGTCAAGGAGATTGCAAGTGCATTAAGAGGATTAACACAGGAGGCTAATATTGTAATGTTTCCAGAGTTCATCTGCTGTGGCAGGGAATGGGGCTGTTTGCCTGCCAGATTGGGCAGGCATAGGCTTCAGAATTGATGTCACACCTGGGGCTGGCCCCGTAGTGGTCAGAGGCATAAGGGCCCCATTGTGTTTGACTAGTGTTTATGTATTTTTCTTCCTTAACGGAGTTTATTATAAAATTTTAGTCTGAAGATGATAAGTGCTCTTTCCTATCTTATTGATGAGGTAACTGACATGCATTAACAGTCCTCAAAGCTAGATTCTTATCCTGGTGGTTGTATAAATCTGGCCAGTCTTGTTTCTATTTGTTAATTTTGGAAATGATTGGATCAGAAAAGCATGTGAGTTTAAATCTCCAAACATTACATTTGATATTACATCTGAGGCCATTTTGATGTATTTCCACGCTTTCTTTCATGTAGCATACATATTTAACAAACTTGTGGTCATACATATATTTGGTTTTGTTTCATTTTAAAATATTATATTTTAAACATTCATCAATTTTCTTTCAGTGTAATAAAAATATAATTTTTAATTACCAGGAATTTTATGTGACTGTGTTTACATTAGTGTACTATTGATGTACAATAAGCTGCCACAGAATGTGGCACTTTAGGGTATGCCTTAGTTAGAGTTTCATTGCTGTGAAGGGACAACATGACCAAGGCAATTCTTATATAAGCAAACCTCTAATTGGGGCTGGCTTACAGTTTCAGATGTTCAGTCCATTATCAACATGGTGGGAAACATGGCATCATCCAGGTAGACTTGGTGCTGGAGGAGTCAAGAAATTTACATCTTGATTCAAAGGCAGCCAGGAAGGGACTGGGATTCCACGCAGGATAGAGCTTGAACACAGAGAACTCAAAGCCCACAATGACACACTTCCTCCATCAAGGCCATACCTCCTAATAATGCCAGTCCCTGTGGGCCAAGCACGGGGGCCAAACCTATTCAGACCACTTCAGGGTACTTCTCCCAGTAGCTGGACACTAGCTCCATTTCTTGCAGTGTGTCATCTTTGTCCTCACATCAGCAATGTTGCACTGAGTATTGAATTTTTGGCTTCCTTTTCTGTAATCTGCAGAAGAGAAGTTCCTGCTTTAAAGGTCCAGAGAAGAGTCTCTAGCTTGGTGTGAGCTGCAGCTGTGGGAGAGGAAACCACATGATCAGCAAAGGAAGAAGCTACCACATACATAGTCCCCAGAATTCTATGTGGCATGTGTATGAGGGGCAAGACATGATGAAAATTATCCTATTATTTTTGTGTATCACAATACTATCATTTCTTTGACAGTTTTTAGATTTTAAATTATGAGTTTTATTAGTAATTCTGAGATTTTTTTTATTAGTAGTATAAGAAGTGTTCTCGGATGAGTATGTAATCAGTATTAATTTGATAGATGAACATAATATGATAATTTAGGCTTTATTTTTAATGAATTACAACATAGATTTTTATAATTGAATGGTAATTAGAATTTTATCTTATATGTGTGGTTCCTTTCTATCTACTTTGTAAGTATATTTTTCTATATTTTTCATGTTTGTACAATACTAAGAACATGCTATTTTGCATTATTTTGACCACAATATTTGTGAAAATAAAGTAAGCAGGATTTATTTTGGCTCATGGGTCCACAGGGCTTAGTAAATGGTTACTTGGCCCCATTTTCTGGGTCTGTACTGAGGCAGATCTCTCATGATGGTGAGATTCTATGTAGGAAGAGCTTCTTTAGTTCATGGCAGTCAGGAAGTAGAGAACAAAACAGGAAGGGTCCAAGAAAAGATACACCCTTCAAAGAAATCCCCAGTGACTTACTTCCTCCAGCCATTCCCCAAATTCTGTTACACCATCACTTAATACTCAATTTCCATTTTCAGTGTAAACAGAGCATTGAGGCATGTATTATGTCAGAGTTGTCATTTTCTAAGTATCTCTAGAAATACCTATGTAGACACACTGGAAGTGTGCTTTAACAATCTCCTAGGTATTTGTCAGTGAATTTTTGCATGTGCAACCAAAACTAATCACTGCAGGACAATAACGCCATTCTGATTTTCTGCAAATATCTCACTTGCACACATATTGCTAGACAAATGCTTTATATGCACATACACAACTAATTGCCCCTATGAATTTTTGTTGATGCCATTGGGTCCATATTTAGAATGTCCTTCTGTACCTCAAGGTTTCAGAAGTATTGATTTGCATATCTCTGAGCTTTAAAAAAATGGATTCATCATTTATACTTAGACATTAATGTACATAGAAGTTGCCTTGACATTGTGATAGTCAATTTTCATTGTCAAATTGACAGGGTTTAGAATTACCATGGAAAGAAATCTCTGGGCATGCCTATGATTGATAATCTAGACTAGGTATTTGAAATGGAGAGATCTACCATAAATGGGACTGGTACCATCCCATGGGTTGGGGTCCTGCACTGAAAAAAATTGGAAGGGAGGTATAGGACATTCATTGATTTTTGCTTCCTGACTGAGGATGCAATGTGACTATTGCCTCTCGCTTTTGATGTCATATCTTCTCTGCTATGACTCATTGTTTCACTGGAACTGAGAGGCAAAATAAACTCTTCCTCCCTCAAATTGCTTTTGCCAGTTATTTTATCAAAGCAAAAAGATCAATCACCAGTATAGTTATATAGTATCATGTAGTCAATTTTCTCTCCAAAGTATTCATCATTAACCTAATGATTAAATTACTCATTTTTGCCCTACAATTCAAACATGAATTTTCTACTTGGCTCTTCTGGATAGACCTTTTATTCTATTCATCTCCTAAGCTGTGTAGCCTGGTAGCAGTATTTTCTTCTTGTGATTATTATGACTTTGAAACACATTGAAATAGACCACACTGCAAACTTCTCTTTGTACTTTTTATTTTCTCAGTAATTTATTGGTTATTTTTCCTTATATACATCAGTTTAGAAAGAATTGAAATTTATGATGGAATTGTATTTGAATCTAATTGATATTTTAAAATTTAATGTGAAATAATGGCACTTTTTAATAAAAATTAATTAATTAATTTACTTTTCATCCTGATCACAGCCTGCCCTCCCTCCTCTCCTCCCATCCTTCCTCCCACCCTTCCTCTCTCCTCACCTCTCCCCATCCTCTAGTCATTCCTTTCTTCTCCAAAAATTGGAGACCTCTCATGGATATCAACCAGCCTTGGCATATCAAGTTGCAATGGCAGCAGGCACTTTGCATCTTCTCCTATTGTGGATAGACAAAGCAGAATAACGGTTAGGGGAAAGAGACCAAAGATAGGCAACAGAATCAGAGACATCCCCGCTCCTGCTGTTAGGAGTCCAACATGAAGTCAGAGATGGACAACTGCTACATATGTGCAGATGATCCAGGTCCATCTTATGTGTGTTCTCTGATTGGCGGTTCAATATCTGTGGGTACCTAAGAGGCCAGGTTACTTAATTCTGTAGGTTTTCTTGTGGTGTCCTTCAATCATTTCTTCCCATTTTCCACTTTGCATCTGTTTCCATCAGTTGCTGGGTGAACTCTCTCAGATGACAGTTATGCTAGGCACCTGTCTGTAAGTATAATAGAATATCATTAATTCTGTCAAGGGTTGGCTGTCTCTCTCATGGCATGGGCCTCAAGCTGGACCAGCCATTGGCTAGCCTTTCCCTCAATTTCTGTTCCATCTTTACCCTGCACCTCTTGTGGACAGGATAAATTGTCAGTTGAAAGTTTTGTGGCTGGGTTGGTGTCTTAATGCCTCCATTGGAGGAAATCTTTTCAAGTTACTGGAGATGGATGTTGGTTCCATATCCCCCATTGCTAGGAGTCTCTGCTCAGGTCACCCTCATAGATTTCTGAGAGTTTCATTGTCCTAGTTTTAGCTAGTCCCAGAGATGCCCACCCACTCCAGATTCCAGGTCTATCTCCCTGTTACTCTTGCCCTCCATTCTCCTAACATTCTATCCCTCCTGTTCCTCCCCTCAACCCCTCCCCAACCCATTTCCCTCCCTTTATTTCTGGTCCTCCTATGTCTGTTCTATTTCCCCTACCCGGTGGCATTCAAGTATCCTTCCTTGGGTCTTCCTTGTTACTTATCTTCTTTGGGTCTATCAATTGTAGCATGGTTGTCCTGTACTTTATGGTTAATATACCCTTATAAGAAAGTACATACCATGTTTGTCTTTCTAGGTCTGGGATACTTCACCCAATCTACAGATTCAGTGCAACTCCTTACAAAATTCCAACACAATTCTTTACAGACCTTGAAAGAACAATACTCAACTTCATATGGAAAAACAAAAAAACCTCAGAATAGCTAGAACAATCCAGTATAATAAAAGATCTTCTGTGGGCATCATCATCCCTGATTTCAAGCTGTACTACAGAGCAATAGTAATAAAAACCACATGGTATTGGCATAAAACCAGACAGGTTTATCAATGAAATCAAACTGTAGACCCAAAAGTAAACCCAAACACCTATGAATATTTTATGTTTGACAAAGAAGCCAAAACTACAATAGAAAACAGAACGCATCTTCAACAAATGTTGCTGGTCTAACCTGATGTTTGCATGCAGAAGAATGCAAATAGTTCCACATCTATCACTCTGCACAAAACTCAAGTCCAAGTAGATCAAAGACTGCAACATAAAACTGAATACAATATATCTGATAGAAGAGAAAGTGCAGAACAGCCTTGAACACATTAGCACAGGAGACAACTTCCTGAACAGAACATCAATAGCTCAGGTACAAAGATCAACAAGAAATAAATGGGACCTCATGAAACTAAAAAGCTTCTGTAAGGGCAAAGGATACTGCCAATAGGACAAAATGGCAGTCTACAGAATGGAAAAAGATCTTCACCAACTGTACATCTGACAGAGGGTTATTATCCAAAATTTATAAGAACTCAAGAAACTAGACATTAAGAAACCAAATAACCCAATTCAAAAATGAGGTACAGAGATAAACAGAGAAGGCTGAGAAGCACTTAAAGAAAGGTTCAACAACAGATAAATGCAAATCAAAATGACTGAGACTCTACCTTACACCAATCAGAAAGGCTAAGATCAAACACTCAGGTGAGGATGTGGAGAAAGAACATTCCTTCATTGCTGGTGGGAGTGTGACTCGTAAGACCACTTTGGAAATTAACCTGGCAGGTTCTCAGAAAATTGGCAATAGTTTTACCTCAAGACTCAGCTATACCACTCCTGAGCATATACCCAACAAGATGCTCCACCATACCACAGAAATACTTGTTCAAACATGTTAATAACAGCTTTATTCATAATAGCTAGAAATTGGAAACAACCTAGATGTCTCTCAAGTGAAGAATGGATAAAGAAAATGAGGTTCATTTACACAATGGAATATTACTCAGCTATCAAAAACAGTGATAACATGAACTTTGTAGACAAATAGATATAACTAGAAAATATCATCCTGGGAGAAGTAATGGTATTTTTTGACTGTGTAGCTTTTATATTTTAGAAGTATAGTATGGTCTCCAATCATTAAAATTTCTCCATACAATTCTCAGTAAACATTTACAATATTCCAATTTCAATAAAAATTTAAGCTTACCTAAGGGTTGCCTTAGTTTTGTCTGAGCCATTCGAGAATGAATTGCCAATTGCATGATATCATTGAGCATCTGATGTAGAGAAGGCACTGTAGTATATGTAGGTACCTCACATATTGTAGCTTTTATAAGTCACTAGAAGTACACTAAAACTGGATACTATTATTCTCATGTTGTAAATGAAGAAGCTGAAGATAAGAGAAGTTAACTATCTAGGCTAGTGTCACATAGTAATCTACAAAATTGGGACCAGAAGCAGGTCTACATTTTTATCAACCTTGTGTGTTGTTCCCAAGACAGCATTGTCTGACCATTCATTACCTTCATATTCCTCCAGAAAGTCATCACAAAAAGACTCATTTTACAAACTGGTTTTTGGACTGGGCGTGTGTGACTCAGTGGTAAAATATTTGTGTAGCTTGGTCAACAATGTATTGATCCTCAAGACCATAGATAAATATAAAAATTCAAAACACAAACCCTGCATTTGTCAGGGTTTTCTAAAGGGACATATCTGACAGAATGAATACATATTAAAAGGAAATTTATTACGTTGGGTAGCCCAACAATGACTGTCTTACACTAGAGAAGCTGAGAATCCAGTAGTTGCTCTGCCCGTCAAGCTGGATGTTTCAGTAGTTCTAATCCTGTGCTTAAGGCATAGGCATTTCCTGGAGAGCTGCTGACCTTAGCTGGTTTTGGAATCCTGAAGATGCTGGTTCAAATATCCATGAGTGACTGACACACTGGTAGCCACAGAATAGATGAACTTAACAGCAAGAGTGTAAGCAATCAGCCAAACATTTCCATTTCTCAGCTCCCTTTTATTTGGGTTGCCACCGAAAGGTGCTGTTTATATTTAGCATGAGTCTTCCTATGTTAAAGAATTTGGTCGATGCAAAGTGCACAGCTCCTAGCATTTGGGAGACAGAGGTAGGATGATCTTAAACTTCATTTTGTCCTGATGTTGAAGCTGCCTCCTTAAGTGGGGCTTCTTGTCTCTGATTTATAATCTACATGGAAAGATAGCCATAGTCCCATGTACTGATGAAGGAGATTGCAACCCTATATATGTCATGCAGGTAAGAGTAGAATCCAGTTAAAAGTCTTCACTGTCTAGATCTGTCAGAGATGAGGAATGGAAGGGAGAGTGATCAGGGTCCCTGTGTAGCTGGAAGGATATTGTCCAAAGGCCCAGTCACAACCTTGTCCAAGTGAGGAGATCAAAGAGCCTCTGCTAGATTTAAGATGAGGCCCGCATCCTTGAGAGCCAGGTGCTGTTGTGGCCAAGGACTTTGTTGCTTGTCTGGCTGGCTTTCAGATACATAGCTGAGAACAAACATATGGGGCTGATTAGGGACTGAGATTCTTGGGAAAGATGTAGATATCAGAGACATGAAAACAAAAACACATTCAAGTATTTATAGGTGGAATGTGCCTATCACTGAGATTTATATGGCCAGAATACCTCATGGGCAGCTACCTGTACATTTTCCTGGGGAGAAGACTTGTCTTCAGAGTCTCTTTTCTCTCTCCCTTACTAGCTTTCCTTGTACATACCTAATGGTTATCACATTTTCCTCAAAAAGACAATGAGCTAGAGGCTCCTTTAACTGATTGTATCACAGGACTCCCTGAAGGCAGGCTTGTAGAGTGTGTGTATGTGTGTGTGTGTGTGTGTGTGTGTGTGTGTGCATAGAATTAAATACAAGGATGAAGCATCTATCTTGAGCCTCATTAGTTATCAGTGTTTGGAAAGTTACATAATTTTTCAAGAGCCAGGAGGATTGAACTTTCCCAACACAGGAACAAATACATTAGAGTGGTGAATATATATATTCAATGTGTCTCACATGCTATTATTGCTATATTTTTGAAATGTGCTAATGAAGTATAGATGTAGAGGTAACTTGGAATATTTGGGGGGGCATGAGCACATGCATTGCTGTCCACAGTGCTGAACTATCATTGCACAGGGCTTGGCTTTGGCTTCTAACCCCACAGACACTGTTCATGACTTTTAACCATTCTTCCATGGAATTTTGAGCCAGGGATGATGAATAAAGGGGACAGAGTGGCAGAGAAGCAGCTCAAAATGACAAGGGAGAAAGAATGAAACTTTTCAATATCTTTCAGGTATTTGTGTTATCCAAACTGAAAACAGGGATGAATAAAAAATAAAGGTAAAATGCACTACGTGAAAGAGGGCTGGCCAAGTGATCTTACAGAATACACATATGGAGAGTTAGGAGAGCCTAGAGGAACAGGAATCGTTTGAAATAAAATAGGTGTTAGTATTAGTTGATTTATAGTGATGTTTAGTGTTAAGTTATATATATATACATATATATAATATTCAATGTGTTTCACATGTTATTATATATATATAATATAGACTATATATAAATATAGTATAGTAAAGTACTTAATCTTTTAGTTTGTCACAGAACAAGCAAAACCATTATACTACAGTATATGGACAATCTCATGAAGTATGAGTGTATGCATGCATGCGTGTGTGTGTGTGTGTGTGTGTGTGTCTGCATGTGTGTATGTCTGCATGTGTGCGTGCATGTGCTTGGAGAATCTGATTGCAAGATGTCTTTGTCACATTCTGTTTTTGTACTTTGGTGATGATTTTGCAAAAATGTTCTTTGGCTCCTCTTTATTCACCATCTTTTTTTTTTTTTTTTTTTAACTAGCATGTCTTCCTCCTAGCTTTTTCATCTATAGACTTTATATCTTGTTCATCTCTTCATATGTCCAGCAACCTAACTGACCAATTAGACATTTTTAAAGTATACAGTACATATTATAGGTATTGGTACTCTTTTGGGTATTTTTCACTAAGCTAGTATCTTATTCAGTTTATTTTCTATCATGATAAACTGCCATTTCCCCCTGCTCTTCCTAAGTCTGTGGGTTCTGTACTGATTCTCTAAATCAGTGTTTACAAAGTCCTTATTACAGGCCAGTTATGTTCATAGATACAAGGAAACAGAGGTAAGTGCTGCCATCAAGTATATGGATTACTGAAGTAGGCTTGTGGTTGGCTTCCTGCTTTTTCCATCAATCTCTTATAGCTCAATATCAATAAAGCCAGAGTTACTATCGTATCATGTTATGATTCTTGGAGGAGGTTTCCATTTAACTAAGTTGAAGAATAGTGGTAGAGGTGATGAGAAGTTATGTTTTGAAAGTAAAGGTTATTGAATTTGATAAGATATGAGATGTATGAAATAAGAGAAAAGAAGGGGGCAATATTATCTGCAGTGATGTATGTTTTTCACAAACGAATACTACTGCTAATCAGTGAGTGGGGAAAGACTAAGAAGAGCAGATTTAGAGAAGAAGATTTCAAATCTAGTACGGACAGGATATACTTCATGTACCTGTTTAAAATTTAGACAGAAATTAGAAAGCGGTTGGATACAAAAATAGAGTTCAGCTGGAGATGCATATTTTGGAGTAATTTGTCTATAGATTTAAAACCACAAATCTATAAAAGTTGCCAATATAGAGAAAATGAAAGTTCCCAGGGATAAGCCCTGGAAAACCTCTTATTTAGAGGTTGAGATGGTGATGAGATACTCCTAATAGAAGCGAAATAAAAGATAACAAAATTGGAAACAAATCAAGGTCATTATATTGTGGGAAAATGTATTTCTATAAGAAAGAACAAATGAAGGCTGACTTATTATTCTGGGTAGCACAGAAACTCTTGATGAAAGTTGTCTATATATAACCATGAAATCAAAGGCACAAGTACATTTCAAAGGGAAAAAATAGCTGAAATAGGATAGTAAGTAATGAAGACACTTTCAAGGTAAAAATCACGCTCCTCATTAGCAAAGGGCCAATTGCACATAAGCCATTAATATTTTGGTACTGTTATATTGTTCTCATATGTTGTGCTTTGCAAATATTTCATTGGTTTAAGCAGAGCTGGGTTTTAGAATCCATCTCTCAAAATTAGGTAAGAAGGTATTGTTGTGTACACCATACAGCTTCTTTGGAAGCAGCTCAAGACTTGGGCAGGGCTTCTTAATATGCTATCACTGTTGAAAACAAGTGATGGTAGGTAAGAGTTTCAATTCTGTGTCAAATATTCATCAATTGTCATTTAACCATTGTGCTGGTTAATGTTTGCCAACTTGGCATAAACTAGATCACCTACTACAAAGAAGGTATGTAAGCTGACTTGCGTCGAACAGTATGGCCCATGGGGCATTGTCTCTGTTGATAATTGATGTGAGAAGACTTTAGCTGATTTAGGTGGTGCCCCTTCTGGGTGGCAGTTGCTCCTGGGTTGTATAAGAAAGCTGGTGGAGCAGGAGTGGAGCAGGAAGTCAGTGTAGCAGTGGTGGTCTCTGTTTCAGTTCCTTCTCTGACTTCCTTCAGTGCTGAGCTGTAAGTATAAGATGAATAACTCTCCTTTTCAATCCTAGGTTGATTTTTTTCCATCGTGTTTAGCGCAGCAACAGAAAGCACTCTAGAATAACGGTCATAAGTCAGGGAGGTTGGGACTTGGATTTTCATCTGATAGACACTGTAGCTTAGAAAAAGCTGCAGTTCTTCTGAAAGCTGGGAAGACCCTGAGAAGACCCTGTATTTTCTTTATTATTATTATTATTATTATTATTATTAATCATTACATTCGTTTACATCTCAAATGATATTCCACTTCCCAATTACCCCCTCCACCAACCCCCCCATTCCATGATATCCTACTTCTTGGTTACCTCTCCACCAACTCCCCATCCCACATCTGCCTTCTACCGTCCCCTTTGACCCTATGAGAGCGCTCCCTCACCCCACACTCTCCTGCTCCACCTCTCCAGCATCACTTTACTCTGGGGCATCAGACCTCCCGGGACCAAGGGCCTCCCCTCCCGCTGGTGTCGGGCAAGGCCATCCTCTGCTACATATGTATCTGGAGCCATGGATCCCTCTAGGTACACTCCTTGGTTGGTGGTCTAGACTTTGGGAGAACTAGGTAGTCATGCCAGCCTATGTTGTTCTTCCAATAGGGTTGCAATCTCCCTCCGCTTCTTCATTCATGCCAGCTGCCCCACCAGGTTCCCTGAGTTCAGTCTGATGGCTGGCTCCAAGCATCCACATCTGTATTGGTCAGTTGCTGGCCGGACCTCCCAAGGAACTGCCACATTAGGTTCCTGTCAACAAATGTCTCCTGACCATGGCAACAATGTTGGTTCGGTGTCTGCAGACATGCTGTATCCTCAGGTGGGACCGTTCCGGGTTGGCCCTTCCTTCAGTCTCTGTTTTATTTTTTTGTCCCTGTTCTTCCTTTGGACAGGAACATTAATGGGTTAAAAACTTCTGAGATGGGTGGGTGGTCCCATCCCTCGATCAGGGGCTGTGCCTATCTGCTGCAGGTGGTCTCCACAGGTTCTATCTCCCCCTTCTCTGCGTATTGCAGCTAAAGACAATCCTGTTGGGTCCTGGGAGCCTCACATTTCTCTGGTGTGTGAGACCCTCCACTGGATATCTCCAGTTCCTCATCCCACCTGCTACCTATTTTATTCAATTTCCTGACCATCCTCCTCTCTCCTTCCCTTTTTCCCCTTTCCTTTGACCTCCCACAATCGTTCTGTTTCCCTCAGTGCAGGACTGAAGCATCCACCCACTGGTCTTGTTTCTTTTTATGCTCCATATGGTTTGTAGGTTATATCATAGGCAATGTGAGCTTTTGGGCTAGTATCCACTCATTAGTGAGTACATACCATGTGTATTTTTTTGTGTCTGGGTTACCTCACTCAGGTTGATATTTTCTAGCTCCATCCATTCATTTCATGAAGTCATTGTTTTCAATCACTGAGTAGTACTCCATTGTGTATATGCACCACATTTTCTGTATCCATTCTTCTGTTGAGGGACATCTGGGTTGTTTCCAGCTTCTGGCTATTATAAGTAAGGCTACTATGAACATAGTGGAGCATGTGTCCTTGTTATATGATGGAGCATCTTAGGTATATGTCCAGGAACAATATAGCTGGGTTTTTAAGTAGAATTCTTCCAATTTTCTCAGGAACCGCCAGACTGATTTCCAAAGTGGTTCTATTAGCTTGTAGTCCCACCAGCAATGGAGGAGAATTCCTCTTTCTCCACATCCTCACCAACATCTGCTGTCACCTCAGTTTTTGATCTTAGGCATTTTGACTGGTGTGAGGTGGAATCTCAGGGTCATTTTAATTTGCATTTCTCTGATGACTAAGGATGGTGAACATTTCTTTAAGTGTTTCTCAGCCATTCAAGATTCCTCAGTTGAGAATTCTCTATTTAGCTCTGTACTCCACTTTTTAATAAGGTTATTTGGTTTTCTGGAGTCTACCTTCTTGAGTTCTTTGTATATTTTGGATATTAGCCCTCTATCAGATGTAGTGTTGGTAAAGATATTTTCCCAACATGTGGGTTGCCGTTTAGTCCTATTGACAGTGTCCCTTGCTTTACCAAAGCCTTTCAATTTTATGAAGTCTAATTTGTCGATTGTTGCTCTTAAAGCATAAACCATTGGTATTCTGTTCAGGAAGTTTTCCCCTGTGCCCCAGTATTCAAGGCTCTTCCTCACTTTCTCTTCTATTAGATTCAGTGTGTCTGGTTTTACATGGAGGTTCCTGATCCACTTGGACTTGAGATTTGTGCAAGGAGATAGGTATGAATCAATTTGCATTCTTATACATGCAGCTCACCAGTTGAACCAGCATCATTTGTTGAAAATGTTGTCTTTTTTTCCACTGGATGCTTTTAGCTCCTTTGTCAAAGATCAAGTGACCATAGGTGTATGAGTTCATTTCTGAGTCTTCAATTCTATTCCATCGGTACACTTGTCTGTTTCTATATCAATACCATGTGGTTTATATCACTATGATCTATAGTATAGCTTGAGGTCAGGGATGGTGATTCTCCCAGAATTTTTTTTATTTTTGAGAATAGTTTTCACTATCCTAGGTTTTTTGTTATTCCAAATGAATTTGAGAGTTGCTCTTTCTAACTCTATGGAGAATTGAGTTGGAATTTTGATGGGGATTGCGTTGAATCTGTAGACTGCTTTTGGTAAGATGGTCATTTTTATTATATTAATCCTGCCAATCCATGAGATGCGAGATCTTTCCCTCTTCTGAGGTCTTCTTTAATTTCTTTCTTCAGGGATTTGAAGTTCTTGTCACACAGATCTTTCACTTGCTTAGTTAGAGTCACACCAAGATATTTTATATTATTTGTCACTATTGTGAACGGTGTTGTTTCCCTAATTCTTTCTCAGCCTGTTTATCCTTTGAAGGCTGATTTGTTTGAGTTAATTTTATATCCAGCTACTTTGTTGAAGATGTTTATCAGCTGTAGGAGCTCTCTGGCAGAATTTTTGGGGTTGTTTATGTATACTCTCATATCATCTGCAAATAGTGATATCTTGACTTTCTCCCTTCCAATTTGTATCCCTTTGATCTCTTTTTGTTGTGTAATTGCTCTGGAGATAATTTTGAGTACTATATTAAATAGGTAGTGAAAGAGTGGGCAGCCTTGTCTTGTCCCAGATTTTAATGGGATTGCTTTGAGTTACTCCCCATTTAGTTTGATATTGGCTATTGGTTTGCTGTATACTGCTTTTATTATATTTAGGTATGCACCTTGAATTCTTGATTTCTCCAATACTTTTAACATGAATGGAGGTTGTATTTTGTCACAGCCTTTTTCCTCATCTAATGAGATGATCATATGGTTTTTTTTCTTTGAGTTTGTTTATATAGTGGATTATATTGATGGCTATACGTATATTGAACCATCCCTGCATCCCTGGGATGAAGCCTACTTGATCATGTTGGATGATCATTTTGATGTGTTCTTGGATTTGGTTTTCTAGAATTTTATTGAGTATTTTTTGCATCGATATTCATAAGGGAAATTGGTCTGTAGTTCTCTTTCTTTGGTGGATCTTTTTGTGGTGTAGGCATCAGTGTAATTGTAGCTTCATAGAAAGAATTGGATAGTGTTCTTTCTGTTTCTTTTTTATGGAATAGTTTGAGAAGTATTGGTATTAGATCTTCTTTGAAGGTCTGATAGAATTATGCACTAAACCCATCTGGTTCTGGACATTTTTTTGGCTGGGAGACTTTTACTGACTGCTTCTATTTCCTTGGGGGTTATGGCGTTGTTTAGGTGGTTTGTCTGATCCTGATTTAACTTTGGTACCTGGTATCTGTCTAGAAAATCATCAGTTTCATCCAGGTTTTCCAGTTTTGTTAAGATAGACCTTTGTAGTTGGATCTGATTTTTTTTTTAATTTCCTCATTTTCTGTTGTTATGTCTCCCTTTTCATTCCTGATTCTGTTAGTTTGGACACTGTCTCTGTGCCCTCTGGTTAGTCTCGCTAAAGGTTTATCTATCTTGTTGATTTTCTCAAAGAAACAGCTCCTGGTTTTGTTGATTCTTTGTATAGTTCTTTTTGTTTCTACTTGGTTGATTTCAGCCCTGAGTTTGGTTATTTCTTGCAGTCTACTCCTCTTGGGTATATTTGTTTCTTTTTGTTCTAGAACTTTCACATGAACTGTTAAGTTGCTAATGTATGATCTTTCCAATTTCTTTGTGGAGGCACTCAGAGCTATGTGTTTTCCTCTTAGCACTGCTTTCATTGTGTTCCATAAGTTTGGATATGTTGTGCCTTAATTTTTATTGAATTCTAAAAAGTCTTTAATTTCTTTCACTTCTTCCCTGACCAAGTTATCATTGAGTAGATAGTGGTTCAGTTTCCATGTGTATGTGGGCTTTCTATTGTTTTTATTGCTATTAAAACCAGCCTTAGTCCGCAGTGATCCAATAAAATACATGACATTAATTCAATGTTCTTGTATCTGTTGATGTTTGTTTTGTGTCTGAGTATAAGGTCTATTTTTGAGAAGGTACCATGAGGTGCTGAGAAGAAGTTATATTCTCTTGTTTTAGGCTGAAATGTTCTGTAGATATTTGTTAAATCCATTTGATTGAAAACTTCTTTTAGTTTCACTGTGTCTCTGCTTAACTTCTGTTTCCATGATCTGTCCTTTGGTGAGAGTGAGATGTTGAAATCCCCTACTATTTTTGTGTGAGGTTCAATGTGTGTTTTGAGCTTTAGTAATGTTTCTTTTACAAATGTGGGTGCATTTGGAGCATAGATGTTCAGAGTTGAGAACTCATCTTAGTGGATTTTTCCTTTGATGAGTATGTAGTGTCTTTCCTCATCTTTTTTCGTAACTTTTGGTTCAGAGTCCATTTTGTTGAATATTAGAATGGCTACTCTAGCTTGTTTCTTGGGACCATTTGCTTGGAAAAAATTTCCCATCCTTTTACCTTGAGGGACTGTTTGTCTTTGAGTCTGAGGTGTGTTTGCTGTATGCTACAAAATTCTGGATACTGTTTATGTATCCAGCCTGTTAGCCTATGTCTTTTTATTGGGGAATTGGGTCCATTGATGTTGAGAGATATTAAGGACTAATGTTTGCTGTTTTCTGTTATTTTTTGGTAGAATTGGAATTATGTTTGTGTGTTTATCTTCTTTTGGGTTTGTCGTGAAAAGATTAACTTCTTGCTTTTTCTTGGGTGTAGTTTCCCTACTTGTGTTGGACTTTTCCTTCTATTATTCTCTGTAGGACTGGATTAGTAGAAAGATATTGTTTAAATTTGGTTTTGTCTTGGAATACTTTGGTTTCTCCATCTATGGTAATTGTGAGTTTTGCTGGGTATGGTATCCTGGGCTGGCATTTTTGTTCCCTTAGGGTCTGTATGGCATTTCCCCAAGATCTTCTGGCTTTTATCATCTCTGTTGAGAAGTCTGGTGTAATTTTGATAGGTTCGCCTTTATATGTTACTTGATCTTTTTCTCTTACTGCTTTCAATATTCCTTCTTTGTTCTGTGCATTTGGTGTTTTAATTATTATATGATGGGAGAAATTTCTTTTCTGGCCTCATCTGTTTGGTGTTCTGTAGGCTTCTTGTATGTTTATGGGCATTTCTTTCTGTAGGTTATGAAAGTTTTCTTGTATAATTTTGTTGAAGATGTTTCCTGGCCTTTTGATTTGGGAATCTTCACTTTCTTCTATACCTATTATTCTCAGATTTGGTCTTTTCATTGTGTCCTGGATTTCTTGAATGCTTTGAGATAGGAGCTTTTTGCTTTTTTGTTTTCCTTGACTGTTGTGTAGATCTCTTCTATTGTATCTTCTGCCACTAAGATTCTCGCTTCTATCTCTTGTATTCTGTTGGTCATGCTTGCATCTGTGGCTTCTGTTCTCTTTCCTAGGTTTTCCATCTGCAGGGCTATCTCCCTTTGAGTTTTCTTTAATGATTCTATTTTCATTTGTAGATCCTGGATGGCTTTGTTCAATTCCTTCACCTGTTTGATTGCATCTCCTGTATTTCTTTAAGGGATTCATGAGTTTACTTTTTAATGGCTTCTACTTGTTTACTTGTATTCTCTTGTATTTCTTTAAGGAAGTTACTTATGTCTTTCTTAAAGTCCTCTATCATCTTCATGAAATGAGAGTGTATATCTGAATCTTTAAGGGTGTGTTGGGTTATCCAGGACTTGCTGTGTTGGGAGAACTGGGTTCTGATGTTGCCTAGTCAAATTGGTGCTTATTTTCTTACCCTTGCCTCTTACCATCTAGTTATCCCTGGTGTTATCTGGCCTCCCTGTCCTTCCTGTGAGCCTGCGATCTTGTGATCCTGTGATCTTGGGGAGTTGAGCTGCAACTGGGGTGTCAGCTGTGTAGAATCAGTCCTGCATTGGGGCTCTGCTCCCTGCCAGCACAGGTGGAAACTGGAAGGCACACGGATCTCCCAACCCTGTATTTTCATGTGTATAAAATTTCAAACTTTTACCCAAGGACAAGGATGTGAAATGATTTTTCAGACAAGACATCCTGAGAAAACTAAAGGGCTGTTTTCCTCAAGTGCTTCTAGATAGTCCGAGACTATATTCTCCCATGTATCCTCACTTTTCTTTTAAGCTGAGAGACCAAGCATGACATCTCAATGGCCTGTGTAGTTGTGAGAAGTTTGCTATCATAGTGATGTGTCTCTCCAGAATTTCCTCTTGGGTGCTGGTGGCTTTCCCTCCCTGGCCCTTCTAGAGTTGGGGACTTCATTCAGAAGAAAGCAAGGTACAGTGTGAGGTCACTCTGTGGTTCCTGCTAAGTCTTAAATTTTAATTCTCAGAAACATTTCAGGGATGTTTCCTAAACATTTATAAGAAACAAGAGGTATTTTGATAGGCTTATAAACTTTATTCATTTTTCACAAATACTGAAGTTACTGGTTTATTATACTAATAGGAATTACATGTTGTGCTATAAAGGCCAAGGCCAAAATATTTCAGGGATAGCTGTGGCTCTAATTAGGACTTCAGAGCACATAGGAGTGGAGGGAGAGTAACACTGTACAACCTATGGTTCATTCTTTTAAAAACTGTTGAACTACTCAAGTTCCATTTCATTTAATAAAAACCCTTTATGGAAAATTTAGAGAATGTTGAATTCATTAACAGCAATTGTAGGTTTCCATGAGGAGCAGATGGATCCACTGGGAAGGCCAAAGAGCAAATATGAGTGGATGGTGAGCTCCAGAATTAAGGGTCTACTTGAATCCTGTTAGCATGACAACATTTTATCTATCAGCTTTAACCTTGGCTGGAATTTAGTATTTATGTCTCTTCTAGCCAGTCACTCTGTCTTCCTTTGCTTGCATGTAATACACATCTTCACATGTCATTTCACACCCTATCCTACTATAACCTTTTCTCTACTAGCGTTAGAATGCATGCTTTAGTTTGCTCACATTTTACTTTGATGCTGCTCCTGCTGCTGCTGGTGGTGGTGATGGTGACAACGATGATGACATTGATTCTAAATAGAACCACATTGTAAATGTGTCATATTTTTTCTCATTCCTCTAAATGGCTATCTTGGACTTCTGACTTCCAGCTAGCCCCAGTAAGTATAAGCTCAAAAG
Source organism: Uromys caudimaculatus (assembly GCA_028551405.1). Classification (NCBI taxonomy): domain Eukaryota; kingdom Metazoa; phylum Chordata; class Mammalia; order Rodentia; family Muridae; genus Uromys; species Uromys caudimaculatus. Next base: position 27,895,753 of record CM052705.1, read on the forward strand.
GTAGCTAAGATCTATAAGGAGGCTGTCTATTTATACTCATATTGTAAAAAAACTTATGTGTATGAATGTTTTGCTTAAATGTATATATGTATACTCCATGTATGCCTGGTGCAGAGGCAGCAGATGGCCAGATACCTTAGTTATGGAATTACACATACTTCTAAGTTGCCATGTGGGTGCTGGGCATTGGACATAGGTCTTCTTCTAATGCAGCAAGTATTCTTAAGTACTGAGCCATCTCTCCAAGATCATGGAAAACATTTGTTTTTGAAATTAATTAAAAAGAAGACCTTTTGAACAATAATCATGCTATCCAACTACTATAGAAGCATATGTATACCCAATAACAGGGCTGCTATTAGACATGAAAGACTAATAATAACCACCCACTGGCAGGAATGAATTACATAGACTCTCCATTCATTACAAATTATTGCTCTTGGTTACCCTCTAGAACTTGACAGTAAAACCCTATTTTCTGAAGACACCACGTACTTGAGTTATAGAACATGGTGAAATCAAGCTGGTGTGGATTTAGATGCTTCACCCCTCCGAGCTAGCTTTCATGGTGCTGGTAAGTGGTATGCAAGCTTCTGGAGGGGAAAATAATTATCAATAATTCCCTCTTGTGACCATTACAAGCTTTCATAATGACTGTCTTGGTAAGACATGTCTCTTTGTACAATAGTGGCACAAACAACGAGAGAGTAATCATTCAGTTTCTGATTAGACTTAAGTCCTGCTTCACGAGATGAAACACACACCTGCTACCATATCAGACCTATTTTGGGCCTGGTAATGGCCTACACATATGGCATGTGCTAGGGGAGAACTGACTACTATTATGTTGCTGAATGGACATAGTACTAAGCTGACTCTAAATGGCATCATAATTCTCACAAATTAATACATCTCTCAACCCTCATCTGAGAACCTTCTACTTGCCGAGAATGGTGAATAACACAGAGACCTACCTATCCCTGCAGAGGGGCAGAGAATAAGATACTGTAGAATAGTCAGACCTAAAGGGAACACATATACTTCTCTATCTCTCGCAAAGTTTGGGAATTATTGTAGAAGAGGGGTTGCAAAGGGTTTAAGAGCCAGAAATAGTGGATGACTACAAAGAAACATTATCTCTTGAACACAGCGGGAAAGAAAGTGCTTATGAATGCAGAGATTTTGTAACAGCATACATAAAACTCATTCAGCTCATGCTAAACCATATAGAAGCATAGATAGAAGAGGTGAGCACACTGTCCCACCCCTAGTGGTGGAGAGGTTGGCAATTGTTAGCATCTGAGAGAGAAAGAAATAGTTTTTTTTTATAGTAGTGTAGCCCCCAATAAGTTGGCCATTTTCCAGTGAAAGATCATATGTTCAAGAATACTATGGAAGCACAAATTGTTCTTGAAGCATTTTTTTTTTATAAAATGTATAAAAATGTCTAGGGAAGGGTATGTATCTGGGAAGAGTTGGGGAGTCAATACAAGCAAAACATGTAAGAAACTCCCAGAGAACTAACACTTAAAAATAATTTAAAAATCAAGAATATAAATGTAAGTGCATTCTTGAGCTTCTAATTGTCCGATTCTTAAGGGATTTTCAGTCATGAGATGCTTCTGAAAATTATGATTTAAATGTTTTTGTTTGTTTATTGATTTTTTTTACTATCAGATTTTACTCCTCTTCTTCTATGTATCTTTTCCCCCCATCCCCTTTATTTTCCTCCTCTTAATATTATTTATTTGATTTTAGACCCATGTAATTGATTATTTTTTAATTTTATTTAAGTGAGAGGCAGGCACTCTACCACTGAGCTACAAGTTCAGCCCTGTACACTTTTGATGTGAAAAGTTCCTCTGCAAAAACCTGTCCTAGAGGTGCAAATCTCTTTTCTTATGTTTTAAATATGAAGTGCATCCCCCCAGTGTTCCATATGTTTAAGTCTCAGTTCTTGGCTGGGGAATCTTATTACTACAATGTTTATGCCATATACAGCATCCAGAGTGTTACTCCCCATCTTGCTCTGTTCCCTCTTCCATAATGTTCTTTGGCTACTTTAGTGGGTAATATTGATGTCCTGTTTAGGGCAAGGCTCTCAGTAGTCACTCATTCTTAGTTCTATGACCATCTGTGAGTCACCACATAAATCACTTGGGGGTTATTTCCTGCCCTAAGTCCTTTTTATTCCTCCCAGGCTTTGGTGAGATGAGGTGTTTCACTTCAACCTTACCTGTTCTTCTGCCATGACACTCTGCCTCACCCTAAGCCCAGAAGGGAGAGAGTCAACCAATCATGGACTGGAACCTTTGAAAGCATGTTACAAAACAATCTATCAAATTGTTTATGGTAGTTCATATGAGGAATGTCTGCCATAGGCTCAGGTATTTGAGCCCCTGGGCCCCAGTTGGTGATGCTGTTTGGATAATGTTATGGAACCTGTATCAAGTGCAGCCTTATTGGAGGAACTATATCACTAGGTGGAGTCTTTGAGAGCTTATAGAACTGCCCAACTTTCAATTTACTCTCTGCCTCATATTTGACGTTGAAGCTGGTGTTGAAAGTCTCAACTTCCTGTTCTGGCTGTCACCATCTTGCCTCCCCTGAGGAGGTTGGCCTGTAGGCATGTCTGCTTGGTAGTCTCTTGATTATGGTAATTGACATGAAAACATAAGCCTAAAAGTAGGTATCATCATTCCCTGGACACACCATCTCCCTTCCCCCCCCTTCTCTCTCTCCTAAGAGTCTACGAGTAACTTGGCTGAGTACAGGCACACATGCATTCATTCTTTTTCTACCTTTGATTGTGGATTTAAGTTTCTGCCCCCTTGACCTCCCCACAGAGATAGACTGATAGGTGAAATTATGAACCTAGTAAGTCATTTTACCTTAAGTAAGGTACCTTAAGTCAGGGCATTTTATTAAAGCACCAGGAGATAAATCTAAGACAAATAGTAACAGGGATAACCATTTAGGTGGGAAAAAACGCTCTTGTTGAGGCCTAGAGATATTTGCCTAACAAAATGATATGAAATTTTTGATCACACTTTCTTAAATATCTAAATTTAGGCAATTTAATTGTTTTAAGTTTTTAGTCTATAAATAGCATTGTAATTGGCATACTTTTATAAGAATTATTCACCTCCATTTCTGAATATTATTTTGGAGTTTGTCTTCTGAAACATCACCACTTTGTTGCAGAAACTGCAACTGCTCCCAGCTCTATAGGCCTGCCCCACTGCTGGTTGGAGAGCTCTGCTTCTCTTTGCCTTTGTTTTGGGTTAAAGAAAGTTCTTCAAAAAGACACTAGAGGAGGAGGTATTGATTGGATGGCAAAACAGGACTAATGCTATCTTCTGCCCTGGGAGACCTTGATATAGGAAAATAGTAGACTCTGTGGCTTGGTGAGTAAAGCAGAGGGTGGAGCCTTTGTGTCTTGAATACTGTTTCTTCCTTTGCTCCCCATGGCTTTCTGTGCTGGGCTTTATAGGATTACAGTTGAATTCATAGCTCAAGCTCAGCCAGAAACAATCCCGCCTGTATCCCCTTGAGCCACAATGTTGTCTCAAAGTGAAGTGTGGGGGCAGCAACCCTCCCGGCTGTTAGCAGCTCTGACTTTGAGTGGATGGCCTGTGAAATGTTCGGGAAGACCCGAAACACTCCTCCCAGGGCGGATATCACCTTCTTCCTTTGGATTTTATATAGAACCTGATCCTCTTTGCCCAAATGGAGCCAAATAAACAGGAGTCTCAGAGGAGCCCGATGGCTCAGCTGTGCGAGTCCCACAGTGAGGTCTGGTTTTGATGTATTGCTGAAGGATACGATCATGGTTAGAGAGCTAGATCGCTTTTGCCAGTTTGAGAGAGAGGTCATGTTTTTAATTTAACTTAATTTCCGACACCAAAGAAAATGTTCAATAGGATATTCGACTTTTGCACCTTTAATGAGACCAGATGCTCTGAGGCCTGCAGCAATGAAGAGAAAACAGATTTTCTCGTTTACACTTCTACTTCGTGCATTTTCCAAATTGGGCACGTGCAGTTCCTAAAAGATGATGCTCTAATTTGGCAAAGCTCTTTCTCCTTCTCTGTTTGTCCTCTCTTCCTTCACTCTTTCCTTCAGCCCCTGATTCTTTACCCCCCTCCTCCTTTGCTTTCCCCTTCCCTTAGCACCTTCAGAGTGTTAGCATCTTTTTATTCTTTGAAAGCTTCATTATATATACTATGCATCTTAATCATATCCATCCCCCTTGGTGCTCTTTGATGGTGCTTTTACAAGCCAATCAGTATGCTTGGAGATTTACAATCACATATTTAATTTCCCTTTTATAGCTGATATAATATTTGGTGAGATGAAGAAGTTTAATACATATTGTTCTGTAAAATAATACGCCAAGGCACATAATGATTATAACCCTGATATCAAAAGTAGGTTTCCTGAGTTCAAGTCCAGGTTTTGGATGTTCAAGCAGAGTGATCTGGAAAAGGTTACTGAACTTTTCAATTAATGGTCTGTGTTGGTTATTTTTGAAGTTGAAGTTTTAATTCTAGTTCTAGTGATGACCGTATGCAAACAAAGAGGAATAGTAAGGTATACTTTATGAAATAATAAATTCCTGGTTGCTAAGCTGCATGAATACGTGCACTCTCAAATTCTTGTTTTGAAATTTTCATCATAAAATGACTCTTAGAATGTTAGGTCTGGTGGGGACACTGTGAAAGTGGGCCACTTGAGGATGGTCAGAAGTCTTTATAAACGGCATCCAGTAGAGCTATCTTTTAATTTCCTGGCCTGCAACTCCAAAGAGAGCTCTCACTGGAACTGACTGTGTTGGCCTTGGACTTCCCAGCCTTGGAACTGTGAGAGAGTTCCTGTTGTTGGTAAGCATTTTCTGAATGCAACCTGAACACTCTGTTAGGACAACACTGCAGATGTCCCAGACATACAGACTTAGAAATGGAATGGTGAGAGTTATACATGATCAACTTTATGCCCGACTGCTTTCTAAGCCCACTGTAACCCATCTATTCTTGATTGATAGAAGAGAGAGAGAGAGAGAGAGAGAGAGAGAGAGAGAGAGAGAGAGAGAGAGCTTCCATTTCTGTGCTTCTCCATCAGTACTTGGCTTCAAATTTCTCCCAAAGTACTGAGTATAAAATACCATGTTTTAAACATACAGGGTTTTCATTTTGGTTGACATTGGACAACTTTACATAAATTTATAGTTTTGAGATTCTTTTAGGGAAAGTACTTGCTTATTTATCATCCACCTACTTTCCCCAGTTATTAATTGATAAAGTCGTCTTTAAAGGTTGATGCTATGTGATTCAAAGACTGATATTTTGATGGGAACAGCTCTATGTTTTCCTACGTTGTTTTTCTTTTTTTCACAATCAGCTTCTGTGATTTAGGGATTGCTCCTTTAGGCACTGTCTGTCCTTCAGGCTAACATGCAAGGACAGCTAAGAAAGACCCTTCCCAGAGCGCTCAAGAGAGTTTTCTGATTTTACTTAATAATTTTAAAAATTCACTGACAATTAAAGTGAAATTTCTGTTTTCTTCTTTTATATACATCCAAATCTTTATGGGCTGAAAAAATATTTATGATTTTAGTTAGGAATAAGATCGTTCAATTAAAGACATGTGAAAGTAGCTTTTTACTCTCTTTACCTACTATGTTTCCTTACAGAAAATAGGACAAAGCTTATCAGATACATCTTTCCTGTTTCTCCATGTCAAATATACAATCGCAACTGATTTTCAGAATTAATTGAGTTCTACTTGCTGTGTTTCTGCCTCATACGTTTACTCAGTTCAATGGTAAAAAACAAAAGCAAAAACAAAAGCCAAAAAATCAAAACAAAACCATTCTAAACCAAAGGAAGCAAACAGTCAACTGACCAACCAATTACCCTCTCTATCACAAACAAAAACCAATGACAGTCTTCTACAAGTAAAGTCTAACCTTAGTGTCAGGAACCGTCACAGGACTTACTAAAGGCTTGTACAATTGCAACTCTTCTCTTTTTAAGTACCTTTCCTTTCACCCCTCCCCTTTTAAACAGAGCAAGGATATTTGAATCACAAAGGAAAACCAAGGAACAATGGGGGATCAAAAGGCTTGGAGTATGTTAGTTGACTAAATATCCAATAATGCTCTAACATTTTCCAGGAATCAACTTTTAAGATTTACAAACAACCATGATTAGGACTTAGCATCAGAGACACAGTAGAGGTTGTTGACGTCACTTCAGAGACCTTAAGGAGTTTCCATCCTGCATCACAGAGACCTATATTACACACTGATCATCTTTCCTCAGTTCTTTTCAGACTTCAGAGCAAAAGCAGGAGTCAGATTAGAAATTTGTACCCAGTCTTCAGAAGGATGTGTCATTTGTTTCTACAAGGTTGACTAGAATACTGTAGAATAAACATAATGTATGAGTGGGTTAGTCGAAGACAGTGAGTCAAATGCTTGAGGACCACATGCATGTGCCTTGAAATTTCCTTTCTATTTATTTTACTATACTTCAAATTGAACCAGTATCCATATAAATGCTAGGTAAGTTCCCTACCACTTAGCTACCCTCTTAGCTTTCTTTATCTACATGGTATTAATTTTCTTAGAGTTGTATTGAACACTCTCGAGGCTTCAAATAGATGTTGGTACCTAACTGCTGCCCTTAGCCAAAGAAGCTGACTTACTTCTTGTGTTAATTACTTGTTTCTTTGTGAAAAAGTACCTGACAGATGCAAGTGGAGAAAGGGAGGGTTCATTTTCACCTACAGTTGCAGGAGATGCAGTTCATCATAGGAAATGTATAATGGCAGGAACAGGAGATGGGTGTTCACAGTGTACCCACGGCGAAGAAGCAAACTGATGAAAGATTGCTGGTGCTCAGTTCACCTTCTCCTTTTTATTCAGTTCAGGATCCCATCCCTTGAATGGTGCCATCCATATTTAGGGTAAGGATTCCTACCTCAATTAATCTAGTATATAGTTTATCCCTCACAAATATGCTCAGGGATTTATATTCATGGTGATTTTAAATGGTAGTAAGCTGACCAAATTAACCATCAGACTTTTCTGCTACACATTTTTGCCTCCAGATAAAATGCCATTTAAGCACAAAGCTTCAAAATTTAAAAGAAACAAGCAAATATAATATCATAGCATAAGTAGGTGAACACACACACACACACACACACACACACACACACACACACACAGACTTACACTCAGACACACAGAGACACATATACATATATTTCCCATGATTGGTCAGTGTTCTCACTGTTCAGTAGTCATTGCCTAAAATGTATAAGCATAACAAAACTTTATTCTTTAATTGTTTTGAGGTATTTGCAAGATATCTAAGATGATCAAGGTGTAATTGCTAAAAGAAAATATCTGTATATGAAATCTCCATGATTTAGTTCTTGTCAAATTATGTGTCAGCATCTCCCTTTACTCTTTTTTTCACCTACTATTTATTCCATCAGAACCCCATCATCCCTGGTCCACTCACACTCTCAACTGTTCAGGAACCTCTGTTGTATGTTAATATTGAGTCTAACTCCTTTGCTTGGTTTCCCTGATGTTCCTGTAGAAAACGTAAGGTATATGGTTTTGGGTAATTTGACTAGTGGAGCATGTGCCCTTGTTATATGTTATATGTTGGAGAATCTTTTGAGTATATGCCCAGGAGTGGTATAATTGGGTCTTCAGGTAATACTATGTCCAGTTTTCTGAGGAACTGCCAGACTGATTTCTAGAGTGGTTGTATCAGCTTGCAATTCTACCAACAATGGAGGAGTGTTCCTTTTTTTCCACATCCTCGCCAGCATCTGCTGTCACCTGAGTTTTTGATCTTAGCCATTCTGACAGGTGTGAGGTGGAATCTCAGGGTTGTTTTGATTTGCATTTCCTTGATGACTAAGGATGTTGAACATTTCTTTAGGTGTTTCTAGACCATTGGATATTCCTCAGTTGAAAGTTCTTTGTTTAGCTCTGTACCCCATTTTTAGTAGGGTTATTTGATTCTCTGGAGTCTAACTTCTTGAGTTCTTTGTATATATTGGATTTATAATAGCAAGAAGCTGGAAACAACCCAGATGTCCCTCAACAGAAGAATGGATACAGAAAATGTGGTACATTTACACAATGTACCACACTCAGCTATTAAAAACAATGAATTCACGAAATTCTTAGGCAAATGGATGGAACTAGAAAATACCATCCTGAGTGAGGTAACCCAATTACAAAAGAACACACATGGTGTGCACTTACTGATACGTGTATATTAGCCCTAAAGCTCGGAATTCCCAAGATACAATTCACAGACCACATGAAGCTCAAGAAGAAGGAAGACCAAAGTGTGGGTGTTTCGTTCCTTCTTAGAAAGGGAAACAAGATACTCATGGGAGCAAATATGGAGACAAAATGTAGAGCAGAGACTGAAGGAAAGGCCATCCAGAGACTGCCCCACCTGGGGATCCATCCCTTATACAGTCACCAAACTCAGACACTATTGTTGATACTGGGAAGTGCTTGCTAAAAGGAGCCTGATATAGCTGTCTTCCAGAGCCTGACAAATACAGAGGCTGATGCCTGCAGCCAACCATTGGACTGAGTGGGGGATCCCCAATGGGGAAGTTAGGGCAAGGACTGAAGGAGCTGAAGGAGTTTGCAACCCCATGGGAAGAACAACAGTGTCAACCAACCAGACCCCCTCCTCCAGAGCTCCCAGGGACTAAGCCACCAACCAAGGAGTACACATGGAGAGGCCCATGGGTCCAGCCACATATGTAGCAGAGGATGGCCTTGTCAGGCATCAATGGGAGGAGAGGTCCTTGGTCCTATGAAAGCTCAATAGATACCCCAGTGTAGGGGAATAACAGGGCGGGGAGGCGGGAGTGGGTGGGTGGTTGGAGGAACACCTTCATAGAAGCAGGGGGAAGGGGGATGGAATAGGGGATCTCCAGGAGGGAGGAAACCAGGAAAGGGGATAACATTTTAAATGTAAATAAAGAAAATAGCAAAAAAAAAAAAAGCAACACCTGGAGAGCTTTAGAAAAATCAGCTACAAGAACTCCATTTTTAGTGAATAATAAGGTTGGAGAACTTATGTTTTTAGCAAGACACTAATGTGGTTACTTTGTGGCTTTAATTTGCTTACCATTTTTATAGATGGAACTTCAAAAATGAATAGAATCTCTATACATGTCTGTTACCCTATATATTTGTCTTGTGGTTCCCAGTGAAATAATATATTATTAGAATAATTTCAAATCACTGGTTATCTCTCAGTAAGCTATTGACTCTCTCCAGGCCAACTGCTAGCCTCATTTTTAGGCATTGTAAAGTCAGTTCGCATGGCATGCAGGAACCTTATGGTGACTGAAAAGGAAGAGAAGGAAGAACATGATCCTTGTGTGGAAGCCCACAGCATGGAGGCTTTACCTCTTATACCCTTTATGCCACATTTTATCCAAACTCTGGAGACTGCTTTCTCTCACTTCCTGTTGCAATTCACTGGCAGTCTTGGGACCACCCTGCCTTAGGCTGAGAAGTGAGAAATTCTGAAAGCAATCGAACACTGTAAATTTTCACAGCAGTTCAACAGAAAGCTGTTGGGCACAGATGTTTCTGTAATTGTGATATGTTGGGAACATTCTCTGGGCTCCAAGCACAGAGGGCCTGCCTCTCATTCTCCACCTGGGTGCCTCAGTGGCCGAATCACTACAGCAAGGCTGTAATGGAAACCATGTGGCAACATGTGGATGTTTTAAAAGAACCGAATGAGAATCATGTCCCAGATCTGGTCCCTCCTTCTGTCTTTCTCCAGCTCACTCCAGAGGACATGGCATTGGTGATGGCAGATCCCTCGGCTTATCCCAAAGGGAGCTGGGGGTAATTCTTGGCTCTTTGTTGAAACGGGGGTAGACTCTCTTGTTCTATGCCGGGTGGAGCTGTAGAGGCCCTCCAGCTGTTCGTGGATGGGCTTTACAAAAAGGAACAGGAAAAGGCTTTGGAGATAAACGAAAGGCTTTGACTGTTCCAACTGACCTCCACGCATGTAGGTCATGGCCATGATTTAAAAATTGACAGACAGATTTTGAAACTTGTGACATATTCCCTTTAAATGGATTATATTTCTTTTAGGGTATAATATTCCCTCTTTAGCTGGAGATAGCCTCATTTGGGGCAGGATTCTTCCCATCTGTGGGAACACAAGGGGAGCTATGAATAGCACAGGGGAAACATCTGCCACCTTTGAAATGCACACTGAAATGCTGAATAGTTCAGTGAACTCAGACCAGGTTTCATGACTGTTTCCTGCTAGAGGGCTTTAACTTGTGCACACAGTGTTAGCCAGGGACATGAAGAGGACAAAAGGGAGAACAAAGGATGAAGGATGCAAAAATATAGACATGTGTATAGGATGCAGTGTGGCACCAGACATGGAAAACATTTTGTGGTTAGCTTGCAGCCCTGGGGACTTAGAGAGAGCCCCTCTCCTGCTTCCAACTGTCACTGGTGCTGCAAAACAAACACTCTTCCACTTTGTTTCCTGAGATATTTTCTTAACCTAAACTCTTGGGAGACATTTTTTAAATGAACTTTCATATAATCTTTATGTTTCACCTTTACTTGTGCATCTCACTGATCTCTAACTGTGAGAAATACAATTTTAGTGTAAGTAGTAGTTCGTAGTAGCTATTTACAGATCTTTTTAGTATCCAGATAGAGTATCCACTTTTGTTTGTAACTTCCTCATGGAATACATTGCACATTAAAATATAGTCTTGGTTTGTATTAGCATGTACTCACTACCTTAGAATATGTAATCTTTGTTTTAAAAATCCCAAAAGGATTATTTCTTCATAACTCAGTATCTTAGTTACTTTTGTAGTACTATGAAGAGACACCATTACCAAGACAACTTATAAAAGAAAACATTTCTCTAGGACTTGCTTACAGTTTCAAAGGGTTAGTTTATGAACAGCATTGTGGGAAGCATTGCAGGAAGCAAGCAAGCATGACACTGAGGCAGGAACTGAGACCTCACATCTAATCTACACGCAGGAGGCAGAGAGGAAAACTGAGCCTGGTCTTGGCTTTTGAAGCCTCAAAGCTTTCCCCCAGGGACACATCTCCTCCAACAAGGCCATACCTTCTAATTCATTCCAAAACAGATCTAACAACTAGGGTCCAAATATTCAAATATTTGGGGGGGGCCTTACTCTTATTCAAACCACTACACTCAGTGAAGTAATGGTTAAGATTAAAAGCAAGAAGAGCTTCAATGGGAAAGGGGGGAGGATCCAGATAAACTCTTATAAATAATGAGAAAGTCCAATAAATTTTCTGAGTCACAGATCAACCTAAATATATTCAATGTTTTTTTGTAGCAGGAATGACCAATGGTCAGCTAAAGACAATCATAAAAGGAAATATGAAAAATGTCCAAAACTTCAAAAAATATCACATAACTCTTAATTAAACAATTATATTAAAGATTTATATAAAAACTTTAAATTTTATTAAAGCACAAACAAGATGGTTTATTTAACTAAGGTCATCTTTGTCCTTGTGTTGAATAATCCAGGTTTTAGAAATAAGAACTCCTGGGCTTAGAGGTTGTAAGTAACTGGTTCACAGTCCTACAGGTAGTAAACACTGCACGCATGGCTTTCTCTTGAGCTTGCCAGATTCCGATTGTTAGCATCATTTTGTCAGCTTCCTTAGCAATTAAATGGCCTGTTTTTCTTTCTTGTCTTTCTTCTTTGGTTACTGTATCTTTTCCATTCAGAAAGAAACTTAATTTTTGTCAGGGTGTTTATGGGGTATAATGTGATTGTTTGATTCATGTATACATTGCAGTTGGGTAATAATCATTTTAGGGAAACTGGATGTTTTAGTTACTTTTGTGTTGCTGTGAATGAAACAATGAAGAAACAATTCAAAGGAAGTAGACATTTGTTTTGGTTTCTGATTTCAGAGGTTCTCAGTGCACATGAGCAGGAAAGGCATGGCCCAGAGGCCCAGTCTAAGGCAGAGGGGATGTGTGGTAGTGGCTGTTCACTTGGTAGCAGGCCAGGGAGCTGACAGTGGCTGTAACTAGGACCTGAGCTATAGCCATTAAAGGACCACATTGCCAATGCCACTACCCAGCAGCCAAGAGGCAGGGCTGGGTTTCCTACGCTTATGCACTCGGGGAAAGCCCACCCACAACCCTCACATCCAGGGCCAGACCTACTGTGCTGCCTAGGTGAGGTGCAGGATCTATTATCCCTGGTGCTGTAGCAGGTAAGGAGCAGGGCCAGCTCTCCAGCCCTGATAACCTTGGGGTGAGATATCTTGCGTGCTGTAGTTGGCAAAGGATGAGGGGGGGCATTTTCCCCTTTCCAATTCCAACACACAGCAGCAAGAGGCAGAGCTGGCCCTTGAACACTCCCACCCTCTGGGCAGACTCACCTGTACCCCTAGAACCAGGATCAGATATACTGTGCTGCCCAGGCAAGGTGCAGAGCTCATTCTTCCAAGTGCTGCAGCCCACCCAGGCTCTGAACTGGTGGGTCTTAGGCTCCCCCTTCTTAAAGAGTATAATAGGCTACTAATCATTCAGATATTTATAGGTCAAAACACTGAGCACAGACATAGCCTCTCTCCTCTCAGCCACCTGCTGACACACATGTGTCAACTACTTCAGAGTCCCCAGGTGCAGGGATTTCAGGTTTTTAAAGTAAGACCTAATGATTCATTGAATTTCCTAAGTGTGTGTTTTTATGTCCTCTCTTTATTTTCTGATTTTGCTAATTCGGATATGCTCCCCCTGCCCCTAGCTAGTTCGGCTAAAGTTTGTCTTGTTGACTTTCTAAAAGAAGCAACTCCTATTTGCTTGGCTCTTGGATTGTTCTCTTTGTTTCTATTTTATCGATTTCAGTCCTGAGTTTGATAGTTTTCTGCTGTCTACTCCTCTTCCATGTGCTTGCTTCTTTGTGTCTAGAGTTTTCAGATGTGCTCTTAAATTGCTAGTATGAGATCTTACTAATTCCTTTTGAAGGCACTTAGAGTTATCTTTCCTCTCAGCATGGCTTTCATTGTGTTCCATAGATTTGGGTATGTTGTGGCTTCATTTTCATTGAATTCTAGAGAGTCTAATTTCTTTCTTTATTTCTTCCTTTACCCAGTGGTCATTAAGTGGAATGAATTATTGAGTTTCCATGAGTTTGTAGATTTTCTGTTGTTTCTGTTATTGTTAAAGTTCATCTTTAATTCATGGTGATCTGATAAGATACAGGGAGTTATTTCAATCTTCTTCAATCTGTTGAGACTTGTTTGGTGATTGAGTATGTGTTCAAATTTGGAGGTTTCATGAGCTGCTAAGAAGGTATGCTTTGTTTGTTTGTTTGAGTGAAATGTTCTGAATATATTTGTTAAGTCCACTTGAGTCATAATATCTGTTAGGTCCATTATTTTCCTATTTAGTTCTGTCTGGATGACTTGACCATTGGTGAAAGTGAGTTGTTGAAGTCTCTTATTATTAATGTGTAGGGTTTAATGCATGATTTAAGCTTAACGATTCTTTTATGAATATGAGTACTCTTGCATTTGGTGCGAGGATATTCATCTTGATGGGCTTTTCCTTTGAGAAGTTTGTAATGTCCTTCTCCATCTCTTTTGATTAATTTTGTTTGAAAGTCCATTTTGTTAGCTATAAGAATGTGTACTCTTTGCTTCTTGTTTTCATTGGCTTAATACACATGATAAACCAACTAACCAACCAACCAACCAACCAACCAACCAACCAACAACAAACACCTCCAAACAAGTCAACAAAACTCGAAACAAATAACAGGAATGTCAAATCAAACAATGAAACTCATCATCTTTCAGTGATTATGTAACTTTGATTTGTTCTCTAATGTCTCCTCCCCCCAATGATAAAAATGTTTATCATCCGAAACAGCTCATTTAAGTAGGAATAGGTTGGTTTTTTGCTTTTTTCAGCCACATCATAAGAAGAAATCGTGATTAATTGGAAGCTGAGGAGAGAGAGAGAGAGAGAGAGAGAGAGAGAGTTCATTTACTAAGCGTGCTCATAGAACACTGCTCAGACAAGCTTGTTGTGTCACCATTTCCCCATTCCTATCTCTTTGTTCACACTACAGCTTTTGGAGCCTAACTTTGACTTTCTGGATTCGGAAGCTTCTTTGCTTCCTTCTTGCTATTGCACTCAACAGGAGATAGTGAGCTTGGCAAATTCTCTCATCTGTCGTTTTCTGAAATCAAGATTTCTGGCTCCAGGCAAGCACTAGGTACTTTTGAATCACATCCTAGAGGGAAGTCTCGAACTGGACTCTTGGTTGGAAGAAGACTAGTTCTACTCTTGACTGGTACCTATCTGGAGGCACCACCTAGAAAAATGATAAATGCCTGGAATTTAAATCGCTCCTCCCTGTAGATGCCAAGTCTGCACAGGCACTTAGAAAGTGGCTTCTAGCAATGTTACCCAAATCCTAAACACCTTTAAAGACAAACTTTTAATTATTCACATAAGGCAATGGTGGGAACAGAGTTTGAGTATATGTGCTCTCCCCTTCTTCCTTTCTATTCCACCCCTCCCCTTCCCTCTTCCCTCCCTCCTTCCTTCCCTTCCTTATTCCCCTCTCTCCCCTGCCTCCTTTATCCCACTCTTCTTCTTCTTTCTCTTTCTCCCTGTCTTTCCTTTTGACTTAAATGGGAATAAATAAAGCAAAGAACTCATTGAAGAATACTTATGAAGTGAGATTGGAGAAATTTACTTTTATAAAGGAAGGAACAAAAGGAAGTACTTGCCACCAGGGCAGGGATTTATTTACTTTGCTAGTAGTTCTCAGATTATACCCAAGGGATCTATGCTTTTGAAAGGCTCTGAAGAATTCTATGTATAGGAGTGAGATATTGTCAATAAGAAAAAGCCAGGGAGAGGATTTCTGTAAATGTTCAGGACATGTCTGCCTTCAAGGAGGTTATCAGCTGTCTATGAATGGTTGATATTTAACAGCATGTGGTTGTGCTTAACACAAATCATCAAAGGCTTGAAGAATGAATGAAGAGTGAAGAGTGATTATCAAAAGCTGGGAGGTCTAGGGAGGTAATTTGGATAGAAAGGTTGATCTGGGCCATGTGCATTAGATTCTTCTTTGTGTCATCTACTCTGTGCACATTGCTTGTCTCCAGAGTGGTTTGGTTTTTTTTTACTACTGTTTTAAGGAGCAGAGTTTATTCATGTTACCGTAAATGATGTGAGGGTGGGAATAGGGAGAGTAATGGGGTATTATCATAAGTATTTGAAGAGTAATAAAAACAACAGGGTGCTTGTGGTATTTAGCCATTCTGTGTGACTCACGTACCTTGTTTTGTAAATAATAATAATAGTATCAATTCATTAAGATTTTATAGAAAATGAAATAATCCATGTATGGTGTATGGTGTTTGTCTCAGAATGGTGAAAAATAGTATTTTATTGTATGTATTTTTCATTAGTAGTGCATCTTGGAGCCTTATAGCTTTTTCTATCTGTTGGGATCCTATGCCTGCAATTCTATTATTCTTCTTAGTGTCTCTCTTGGTTTCAAGATGTTGAAACTTGTGTGAATTGTACCTGCTATTGCTTTCTGTTAGACTTCTTTTAGCCTCTAAACAGCAACCTTTTGTAAAAGGGTAGAAATAGAATTATTCCTTGTACCAGTGTGGAAGTTATTTAAAATTTAATCTCTCCTTACACAATGGGAGTGTTAGGATTTAATCTCAGGATCCTATTTATGTTTGTATAGAATTACATCTATAATAATGGTTAGTTTAAGGAAGATGGTAAATACATTTTGGAGCATGATTAGTTCAAGATCATAGAACTTAAAAATCAGCAATAGCAGACAAGAGCCCTTGGGTCTGTTTATCTGCATCATAAACAATGTAAGATGGTGTACACAAATGGCTCTGATCATGCTCAAGTCTTCCTAAAATGTTTTAGCTGTAAAAAAGAAAAGATACTTTATACTTTGTTTATCCTAAGAATCTATCTCACTTAACTTCTAACCATTCCAGTAGATACTACCTTCTGTTGCTATTATTTTGAGACAGGGACTCATGTATCCTAGAAGGAAGTTGAGCTCATGACCTTGAATTTTTTAAAGTTTATCTTTTTTTTTTTTTTTTTTTTTTTTTTTTTTAAAAATAATTTCATCCACGGATAGTTTTATTTAAATCATTTCACACTTCTCCTATGTCCCCTCTATTCTTTCTTAAATTCATGACCACTTCTTTAATTATCATTGTTGTGTATATATATATATATATATATATATATATATATATATATATATATATATATATATGTTGTTAAGTCAATTTAATGCTACACATACACACACATACATATATATGTATATATATAATCTAGGGATCGGGGAACCTTGTGAGATTTTCCCCAATCTACATTAGAAGGTCAACTGTGATGTCATAGTTTTGATCTTGTCTAGGAAACCATTTTGCTAAGATTTCATAGGTGTGGTATTTTTGTGACAGAATTTGAAGATAAGAACCTATTGTTGAAGTCACACTATACTTTGGACACAGGGCTTGGAGGAATCCATCTGGAAATTACCTGAAAACATTTTCCTTGAGATTTAATTCTTATAGTGTCTGAAAGTGCTATATAATCTGCCAAGAAAGCTGTAAAGGCTGTGAACCACAACAGTAGCAATCATGGCAAAGATACCAATAAGGGTGCAATAGTGGAACTTATTTATATCTTGGAGGAAAACCAACAGCTTTCACATTGGACTTAATGTATACTTGATAGGAGGGAATTAATACCTAGTGCCGTAAACCTAGCCAATTATCTGTGGCTGGTGAGGTCATTGACCCTATAGGAGAACCTACTACTGCCTCATTCCCAAATCACTATAGTTTCTAATGGCATTCTAAATATGTGTATCCTCCTACCCATAGATAAGTGTAGTTTTCACTCCTCACCAAAGAAATTTCCTTTTGTAGTGGGCAGAAACTGTTACAGAAATCCACAACTGATCAAAACACAGAGGACACCTGACTGGGGGGAACCTAGACTCAATAAACGCATATTAGGTATGGAAACACTGTAAGAACTAAAGGCCAGAAAGTCTACTAAGAGATAGTGTCTTCTAGTTGTGATCCTGAACTTCTGATCCTTTAAATTCTGTGTCTACCTGCTGAGTTGCTAGGGTTACAGGTATATGCCACTATGCCTGGCTTTTACAGTGCTGAGAATTCAAAGCATAGCTTTGTGCATGTCAGTTGAGTCCCATGCCATAGCCCCATTCCCCAGTCCTCATTCTTGAAATGTTCAGAGCTAAAGGATATTCTTCTGAACCTATTTCTGGTTGCATGGGGTCTCTGTATTTTCCTGGTTAGAAAACTGGAACTCTCTAGATGTTAAATCAAGGTAGATTGTAAGCTCACCCACTAAGTCTAATACCGTATCTTTGATATCCTTTCAGATTTTTGTTTTGTTTTGTTTTACTATAGAAAGTTAAGGCATACCTAATTTCATGAGTAAATCAGGGAAATTGACATCATTTGTTTAAATGCCAGGGAAAATATAGATTCAGTCTATGGAGAATGAAGGTGTAAAATAAACAAATTGGTTAATTGAAAGAATAGGAAAACGGGTACCTATTCTTGTATTTTGTAAGGCAGTTACATTGCATGCAATTTTGATAGATTGGTTGAAATACAATAGGACATGGACATTCAGAAATTAAAGCTCCATGAAGAACCATGCAAACTAAGGGAATAGGGAAAAATTAATAAGCCACTTACTACTTGGCTGTACTTGTGACTAAACTGATTTTTAGCTTTAGTGTGAATTCTGGTTTATAACAGTAGTCATTTGTAGGCACCTGAGTCTCTTGTTATTATGCTATTTTATTCAGGTATGATGATCCCAGGGAGTCATACTTTGTTATTTAAGGGAAGAATAAATAGTTTGTAAGATTATTTAATACTCATATTCTATATACCCATTTTGAAGGGACCATGTTTTCCAATTTTTTAAATATGCCCAATCCCCTAGTTCTTGGGAGCAAAATCTTACTTCTATGAAAGGAAGTTTAATGTTTGTATATCTACTAAGAGTCAACACCCCCTTCCCTATATTGATCATGTCTCCTTGGAATTTTAATTTATACATCAGCATGCACTTTAGAGCCCATTGCATTGAAATGGATCTTTAAAAGTACACTTTAAAGAAGTGGGGTTTGTGGGTTAGACCAATAGTATTTAACCAACTTTCATGAACTTTTTAGCACTTTTTAGACAAGGTAGAATTAAGGGTCTTCATGGTGCATGTAACCTTGATTGTACTCCTAAGATTTGGAAAGTTCCACAAAAGACTTTTGAGATAAAATGGGTCCACTGTCACTTTGAGTTATTGGAGGCAGCCAAGACCTAGGGAACAATTTCTGTTAATGGTTAAATTTTATGTGCTCACTATTTTTCAAGGGAAGACTTTTATATGTCACAGAAAACATTTGCAAAAATGAGAAGATATTTAAATCTTTCTGAGACAGTTGACATAACTGTAAGTCTCACTTGTCAGTCATTAAAAAATGGCAGAATTCTAGCTATTATTGCCTTCCCTACTGGATCTATGGGTACCATCATTTGCCTTTCTGGCAGTATACTTATGGGTCTATTAGGTTGGCTATTTTATCCTTTAAACTTGGTGTCCTTATTCCTTTTAGAAAGTAGTGGTACCAAAATTACTTTTCTATAATAAATCATGCTATTGGCTAATTTAATGACTATTCATCCATGTTTTATGAAATACAGATATTTGCTTGTGTATCTTTCATCTACCCAAAATCAGAGGTATCTCTTTCTTTCCTCTGGTAGGAGAGCTCACACTCCATTCTTCACACAGACTCTGATTGTCTTGGCTCATGTTTTGGGTTGGGACATGTCAGATGTGACTAGACACTCTGTTGGCATTCCCTTTTATGGACTAATTACTGGGTACTGTTTATTGACAGAAGAAAACCAAACCTAAAATCTGGAGTGTGTACATGGCATATAGTTTGAAATGATATGGTATTGTGATATTTAACCCTCACAGGCTCACACAGACATTTTCCCAGTTCACAGATATATGCTGTTTCTTATGCTTGTTGATAACCAGATAGACAGATGAGAAATGAATGATGTGTTTACTACGTGATGAGATAAAATGAGGTGTTCAGACATCTATAAAGTCAGTGAGCTTCTAAGAACTATAAGACCAGATGTCAGGGATAACCCCTTTAAGCTAGTGGTTTGGGTACAGACTTATGAGAAAGTGACCTAGGAGAGGGCCTTGGATGTCTTATAGGCAAGTGACATCAAACATACCAGAACTCAATACTTCTACTAGTCCTTATCATATGCATATGAAATAAAGTAGATAGTATGGATATAGAAAAGTGAATGCTAAAAAGTCGACATGACTTGTCACAAAGTCATACAGTACTAGTGAGTGAGAAAGGAGTGACTTGAACCCAGGTAAGAAAGTTTCCACTGCAAGCACAGGGTATGAGGCAAGACAAGCTGAAGTTCCTTCTATCCAAAATGGCGCATCTGTTTGGCTGGAGACAAGTGCTTCTGAAAGGAGTGTTGGGAAAGATTGGGAAGGACACTTGCAAAAGACTACAGAAGTATGGCCCCTGTGTGGAATGGGACTGGAACCTGAAGCTGTTAGACCCCTCAGCACAAGGTTATGCTTGTAATGGGAGTCCTGCTGATGCGTTCTTGAAGCAGAAAGGAGCTTCGCTTTTTTTTTTTTTTTTAATATGTGCATTCTATTTATTACATGAGAAAATAATTTAGCTTTATGGTAACAAAGACCAGATTTCTTTAAATATTGTGCTACCTGTAACCATACACACATAACTCTACATATAAATTAGCATGTAATAGCCTAAAATAGTTCAGATGTAGATTGCTTTGGTACTTTATAGTTCCTTTTATATCTTTACAAAGTCTCCAATAATGGATGTACCTATGAATCAGAATGACGTTTGGAGATGTCAGTGTCCTGGGTGTGACCACTCTATTAGGTACTACTGCTATTAGGGTATGGATAATGCCTTCATTTTTTTTTTTTTTTTTTTTTTGGTCTTTCGAGACAAGGTTTCTCTGTGTAGCCTTGGCTGTCCTGGAACTCATTCTGTAGACCAGGCTGGCCTCAAACTCAGAAATCCACCTGCCTCTGCCTCACAAGTGCTGGGATTAAAGGCATGCGCCACCATTGCCCAGCTGGTCTTTGCTATTTTTTTTTTTTCGGTTTCTTATTTTTTTATTTTTTATTTTTGGTTTTTTAATTTTTTTTTATTTTTTTGATACTTTATATTTCCAATGTTTCCCCCTTTCTAGATCTCCTCTTTGGAGACCACCTATTCCTTCCCCCTCCCCCATCTCTATGAGGGAATTCCACCTCCCACCCACCCACCCGCCCACTCCCATATTCCCACCTTGATATTTCCCTTTACTGGGGTCTCTCCTCCCTCTGATGGCCAACAAGGCCCTCCTCTGCCACATATGTGGTCCAAAACATGGGTCCCTCCATGTGTATTCTTTGGTTGGTGGTCGAGCCTCCAGGAAGACGGGGGAGGGAGGCTGGCCAGTTGGCACTGTTGCTCCCTCCATAGGGCTACAGACTCCCTCAGCTCCTTCAGTCCCTTCTCCAACTCCTCCATCTGGGACCTCACTCTCAGTCCAGCAGTTACTGTAAAGTGAAACTTGGGTATTCGAAATGCTTCAGCTAGTATCCACTTATCAGTGAGTACATACCATGTTCATTCTTTTGTGACTGAGTTACCTCGCTCAGGATGATATTTTCAAGTTCCATCCATTTGCTTGCAAATTTCATT
>CM052705.1:27917189-27957953 GCA_028551405.1 Uromys caudimaculatus
CAATCTGTTTGGAGTTCTGTAAGCTTCTTGTATATTTATGTTCATCTCTTTCTTTAGGTTAGGGAAGCTTTCTTTTATAATTTTGTTGAATATATTTGCTGGTCCTTTAAGTTGGGAATCTTCACTCTCTTCTATACCTATTATCCTTAGGTTCTGTCTTCTCATTGTGTCCTGGATTTCATGGATATTTTGGGTTAGAAGCTTTTTGCATTTTGTATTTTCTTTTACTGTTGTGTTGATGTTATCTATGGTATCTTCTGCTCCTGAGATTCTCTCTTCTATTTCTTGTATTCTGTTGGTGATGCTTACATCAATGGTTCCTGATCTCTTGCCTAGGTTTTCTATCTCCAGGGTTGTCTCCCTTTGTGATTTCTTTATTGTTTCTATTTCTATTTTTAGCTCCTGGATAGTTTTGTGCATTTCCTTTGTCTGTTTGATTGTGTTTTCCTGTAATTCTTTAATGGATTTTTATATTTCCTCTTTAAATGCTTCTGGTTGTTTATCTCTGTTCTCTTGTATTTCTTTAAAGGTGTTATTCATTTCTTTCTTAATGTCTTCTATCATCAACATGAGAAATGATTTTAAATCTGAGTCTTGCTTTTCTGGTGTGTTGGGTTATCCAGGGCTTGCTGTGGTGGAAGAGCTGAGTTCTGATGGTGCCAAGTACTCTTTGTTTCTGTTCCTTATGTTTTTACCCTTGCCTTTTGCCATCTTGTTAACTCTGACGTTAGCTGTTCTTACTTTGTCTGGTTGTGGCTTGCCCCTCCTGCAGGCCTCTGTGTCAATACTCCTTGAAGACCAGCTCTCTCTGAGAGGTGTTTGGGTTTGGAGAGCTGTGGCACAGGGTCAGCTCTGGGGTGCAGACAGAAATCAGATGGATCTTGTCCCCAGCTGTCCCTTGGTTCCTATGTCCTGTTGGCTCTGCAAGGGTCCCTCTTGATCCAGTGAGTTTGAACAGAAGTGATGATTTTGCCTGTGCTCAAAAGTATGTCAGCACTCCTGGGATACCTGCTCTCTCCTGGAGCCCTGTGGCCCAGGCTGAGGTCCCCAGGCACAGACCCCTGGTGACCCAGGCAGAGGTCTCCCCCCACAGATGGAACCGGAATGTTCAGAGGTTTCATGTCCCCAAGTTCTCCTCAGGTCCTGTATACTGCCGGATCCGGGCAGGTCTGGGTGAGAGGTGTTGCTCCCCTTAACCCCACTCATGGCTTTTCCAAGCTCCTGGGAGGGTAGCTTTCTCCTGGCGCTCATTGGCTATGGACTCCTGGTGGCCGAAGCTTAGCTTTCAAGTGGTTGTTCACTGCAGTTATTAGTTTCCAGGATTCCATCTTGATTACTCAGCCTTATTCCTCATCTCTGACTCCCATGTCAGCTTATGCTTCATGGGAATTTCAGAGTGATATTCCTTAACAGTTTGTCTCTTCAGGCCACTGTTGCTTCAAGGCTTCCAAAGACTCTTTAGAGACCTGTGAACAAAATCCAACCTTGACATTACATTCATAAATGGTCAGCTTAGGTTTAATTTATACTCATGGTCTCTTCTTGATGCCTCTTTTCTCAAGCCTCATTGAGCCACCTTTCCTTCCCTAACCAGCCATATGTGATTGGTAGACACTTCAGTTGGCTCTGTCTGGAGTACCTTTGTAGGAATTGGATCAATAATCTCCACAACTCTCTAAGACTGTTATTTCCACTTTACAGCTAAGAAAACTGAGACTTATAAAGATGTAAAGATGCTTCTCTTGGGTCCCTACTCTGATGAGATCAGAGATAAACCTTAAGCTCCAAGCTAAGACTCTTCATTGCCATTCTGCATGGTTCATCTTTCCTGTTCTTTCTTTAAATGGACTCTTGCTTGTTCCATGCAGTGCAGACCAACTGTCTTCTCTATGATTTTCTCTTGATTACTCTTCCTTATATCTAAGCTACTCTGTCAGACTAGCCACTCCATGGAGACCTTATTAAATTCAGCAATACAACTTAACTATTCTTAGTAGAATTCATTTTATGAAGTTTTGTTGTTGTGGACTAAATGAATTTGCTTTAAAAAACATCAAATACTGAAGCTCCAATTCCCAATGTAGTATATTTGGAGTTAAGGCTTCCATGAAGTTATTAAGGTTGAGGTCATAAGAGTTTTACCCAGTAGAGTCTGCCTCCTGTTTTATAAGAAATAACAGTTTGTTCTTTTTTTTACCATGTGACCTCTCAGTAAGGTAGTGGCTGTCTACAAGTCAAGAAGAGACCCACCTGAGGAACCAGCATTATAGGATCTTGAGCTACAACTTGCAGCTCCCTGAACTACACATTAAAAGCAAAACAAAACAAAACAAAACAAAACAAAATAGATATTTGATTGTCTTAGTAGTCCAGTGTATGGTATCTTGTTATGGATTCTCAAAAGCCTAAATGAATTAGTCTCCTAGAATGCAGCTGTCTATACAAACTGGTGGTGATGTATTTTAGTGCCCCGGCATTCCAAACATCTGGTATGGTGACTCATGAGCATGCAGAAGGCTCATCAGAGGGCTGTGTAACCATACTTTACTGCACCTTAGCTACCTGGGACTTCAGGGTTCCCCAGCTAAAAATGAACCCAAAGCAATCTCCTCCTCTACTGCCTGTGCTCACCTGTGCTCTGGATTCCTGGGGCACTCTGAATGTAGAGCTGTCTCTTCTTTGCATACATTGTACCATTGCACTGGCTGCTGAAGCTTCTTTTTTTTTTTTTTAATTTTCTGAAGTCTTGGCGGTCTGCTGTCTCCTCTGGCTCTCATAAAATGGATCTTCCCCCTTTGCTCAGAGACAGCCACCACCCAGACTGACTATTTGGATTGAATTTATGACAAGGATTCTTCAGATTAGGATGTTGAGTTATAGTCCTCTTCTTATGTGTGCAGAATGTAGAGCAACAATGACCTAGTCTTCTTTTCAATGAATACAGAATACAGTGGGGATTGCTGTCTCCACATCCGCTGAGCAAAGTGATACTGTCATGCTTGGTATTTTCTGACCCAAGAAGTCACTTAAAGACTTTTTCATTTAATGAGAAATAATTAACATATTGGGATGACATTAATATTAAAATTTAGAAGGGCAGGTTTTGAACTCTCTTCAAGGTTTTTCAGGCCCGACTTGGACTCAAGGCTACCTCTGTGGAAGTTGGAAGATCCAAGACAGTACCAGCACTCACCTAATTGGCTGTTTATCAGGACCAAAGGCAGCCATTCAGTTTTGCTCACATTCTACTTCCTCTTCTAAGTTGAAATACCCAGCAAAAGAGAGATAGGCAAGGCCCCCACTTGAGGGATGGGGCCACCCATGTACATAAAATTTTAAACCCAGAAATGTTCCTGTCCAAAGGCAAGACAGGGACAAAAACGGAATAGAGACTGAAGGATAGGCCATCCAGAGAGCACCTCACCTAGGGATCCAGCCCATCTGCAGACACCAAACCCCCACACAATTGCTGATGCCAAGAAGCATTTGCTTACAGGAGCCTGGTGGTTGTTCCCTGAGAGGTTCTACAAGCACTTGACCAATACAGATGCAGATACAGCCAACCATCGGACTGAGCCAGGGGACACCAATGCAAGAGGTAGGGGAAGGGCTGAAGGAGCTGAAGGGGATTGCAACCCCATAAGAAGAACAATATCAACTAACTGGACCACCAAGAGCCCCCAGGGACCAACCAAAGAGTATACATGGAAGGAGCCAGGTCTCCAGATACATATGTAGCAGAGGATGGCCTTATCTGACATGATGGGAGGGGAGGAAGGCTTGATGCCTCAACATAGGAGGATGCTGGAGGGGTTAGATGGGAGTGGGTAAATGGGAGGAGGAGTACCTTCACAGAGGCAAAGGGGAGGGTTTAGAGGCGGGATGATATGGGGGGTTGGTGGAGGGGTTCCCAGGAAGGGGGATATCATTTGAAATGCAAATGAATAAAATGATTAATAAAAAAAAGAAAAGAAGAGAAATATTCTTACTCTCTTCTGAAGAGCATGATTCTCTCTGCTTGTTGAAGCCAGTGAAGATGTTACCATGGCTCTTCAAGAACTCTCTCATCAGCAGATTATTTTTTTAAGAAAATTATTCTACTTATTTACATTCCAGTAGTTGATCCATCTCTTGGTTCCTCCTTCCACATTTCCTCATTGCATTTCTTCTTCCTCTTGCCTCTGAGAGGGTTCTTCCTCCACTAGATCTTCCCCTTCCCTGGGACCTCAAGTCTTTTGAGGGTTAAGCGCATCTTCTCCCACTGAGGATTGACCAGGCAGATCTCTGCTACATTTGTGCCAGGGCCTTGGACAGGTCTGTGTATGCTCCTGGCTGGTGGCTTATCATCAGATTCTTATACTTGGCAGAAAACCTGAAAGCTTTACTCTCCCCTTGCCTTTTGCATCCATTGGCTTTGTTTTTTGCCATCTTGGGTCACAAAAGATCTACTCTATGTTTTCCACAGAAAGTTTTCCTCCTCTTTCTAGATGGCAATGGGCTTAATTCATGAAACATCCATCAAGATGCTGCTTTTCTCAGTACAGTGGACAATGGGTAACATGAACACAGTAACCAAATGAGATTTGTGAGGCTGTGAATGGCACAAATCTTGGAAATTCCATTAATAGAGAACGTATTTTTGTCAATTATATGGGACTGTCCTACACGGATATCATACTGTTCCTTTCCTTGAGGCACTTAGCTCACTTAGAGGTCTTCTAATTTTTACCCACATTTACTTCCTTGGAGCCTTTCAGTTATAATTCCCTAGACAGGAAAAAGCTTTCTGTCTACTGAATGTATTTGAATCTGTTGGGGACACTTGGATGCTCTGAGTCTTTTAAGCATAGCTGCAGCACATCAGAATAATGTAGGGCAATGAGCTCCAGTGGACAGTTTGAACTACTGTGGGTACAGCTCTCGGAAAGTCACTGGTCTTGGTTTGGTGAATGTTTCTTATGGAGATCTTTGGAATAGATTAGGGGAAATAGAAACTACCTTTTGGCTATATCCAACTGGTGTTTAAAAAAAGAATCATCTATCTTCTGTTACAATTATCCACTTGTATGATGATCTCCCTGATTAGATTATTATGAATGTCTTTATGTGAGTGATTGCATCTTCTGATAGAGTTGGGTGCTTGGAATAGCATCTCAGAGGCTGTGCAACAATGCACATGTTCTGTGTTGTTGCATATTGAATAAACTTGGGCACAAAATGGAGAGAGCTCAAAACCTGCCCTTCTAAAGGCCCGGAAATTTCCTATGATGGATTCAGTCAATAGGAGGTGAGTTTTGAAAGTTACATTTGTAGGAAGTAGGGATGCTCTTCATTCATCTCGTAATGCTATCTGGGTCCCAGTTAAAGAACATTATATTTGCAGCAGGGTGGGATACTTCTCAGAACTCAACAGTGCTGCACAGTTAGAGAAGAGGAACATGAGGCTTTTTCTGCAAAGACTAGAGGCATAGTGACCTTTGGAAATCTCAAGAAGAAACAGTTCTGTAATATTCAGCTTCACTTGAATGTCACTGATTCTAGAGGCTGAAACACAAGGTATAAGTGTGATTAGACTCTGCTAGAAATCATAAAGATGTCCCCAAATTGTCTGCTCAAAGATACAAAACACCGATACATAATTTGGAAAAAATCAGACTCATCAAAAATTTCAAAATTAAACAATTGAGAAAACAAACAAACAAAAAAGCAATTAAAAAAACAAAATGGAGGATAAGTCTTTCGAGAAAGGAATAGAAACCCAGAAGGAGGAAGGTACCAATTCAATTCTGCCTCTTTGGAGAAAGCTGACTTGGTCAGTTGGTCCTAGAAGTGCTTTCCTGGTGACTCAGGAGCAGTTACAAGCTATAATAGATCGCCCTGAGTCCATTCTAGCTAATTCCTTCCTGGTGCTCCTGAGAGAGTGGCAGAGTCAGGCAATGACTTCAGTTCTCCTGCCTCCTAGGCTGCAGTTTTCCCTAGTCACAGATGTGGCTTTGTTTTCCATGGGCTCTCTGGCATAAATGTCAGTTCTGGCCAGACATTCCCAATCACCCAGGGTAAAGGAAGTCCACTAAACTGTAGTTTATAACAACAGAACCAAGAGAGTTCAATTTTTACCGTTTTCTTTTCTTCCATGTGTCCTATCCACTGCCTTTCTGATTTTCCCTGGAATTCCTCTAATTCATTTTTGTGGCTCTTTGTAAATTTAACTTGAGGTTGAATTTATTACACTCTTTGGAAGCTACCTTAATTTTATAATTACGATTAAATGATTCATTCAACCTTCTGATTCTCTCGCTGGATAATCTGGCACTCGGACAAATCTCCACTATTAAGTGGTATTTATTTAATTATGATTTGCTGTAGAGCTTGTTAAGAGAAGGTCACTAGGTTAAAACCATTGTGCTGGTGCTCAGAATGGAGGGTGTTCGTGCTGACTTACATTTGGGTGTGCTTTCCCTGACGCTGAGCTAACACAGCCATGTTTATATTACACACATTCTCAGAGCTGCTGACTTTTTCTTATCCCCCAAGAAAGAGAAAGATGCAATGTAGAAAAATGACTCTGTTTGATGTGCTAGGTCAGGTCAAGATGGTCTGATGGCAAATATTTTCCACTTGAATTAACTGTAGTGCCTTCCTGTCCTTTATGCTCTCCCTTGCTCCCAAATCAACACTGAAGAAGCAGCCAGTAACTTCAGGAGACTTGAAATCTTTATAGCTTTTCCTAAGTCTTTTAGGCTGGATGGAGTCTCAAGGGGCTGAATGAATGGATGTGTTGGACACTAAGAACACCGTCAGAGTCCCTGGTTTGTTTATGAATGAGTAGGAGTTTGGAAATCTGCACAGGACCTGCTTGACATGTTGAAAGAAGACAGAGTTTGATTGCAATAAATATGAATGTAAAGGATAGCGCAAGGCTCATCATAAAATCCCCACTGAAGACTCCTTTCAACTAAATTTTCCAGAGCTTCTCCTCTTCCCATTCAGAGTTGCCTTAGCTTTGTATTCTCTGGTCAAATGAGAGAAATGTCAGCCTGTTTGCCAAGGGGGAACTGAACAAGGTAGATGACCTTTGTCTCAGCAGGACACCTGGATGGCAACCTTATCTAGAGCCAGATTGTGGGCTATCTATGCCTGCTTGTTTATTCTCCTTCTGTGTGGAGACTTTCGTTGATTAATTACTTTCTAGTAATAGAGGCTGCTAACTAATGCCTCATCCGATTAACCTATAATTTAGCCCTTGGTCCCAGAGAGTGGGCAAGCCATCCTGCCCAGGGAATGGAGTAGGTCATAGGCTAGAGGCCTCTGAGATGCCAGCTCTGGGCTCGTTTATTTACTTTAAGGCTTGTTTGCTATTCCTGCTGCAGTGACTGGAGACAGTTCCCCCCAAGTCCCATCCACTCTAATTGGCCTGCTGAAACAGCAGTGGATGTAAGATTTAAGAAATGTTTTCTTTGAAAACTTCTGGTCTGACAGACACTTTGAGCTCACATTTCACCCTGTTTCTATTGCACACCCTTCCCTGGGACTTATGGGAGAACAGTTGTGAGTCTCACAGGAGAAAGGCTGCTCTGTGATTTGGGGGACTATGGAAGTAGGGGGCTGATGGTCTGGAGGTTGGAGGGAAGGCTGTGCTGAGGCAGCTTCGCATCTTCAGAATCTCCAGAGCATGCCAACGTTAACACATCTGAGGAGGTATTCAGTATCAAAGTCTCTAATATTTGGCTCCATAAACACGATACTGGTTGCGAAAACAAAGCTAAGGAGCTCATGCTGATTACTTCAATAAGAGCTGTTTAATTAGGAACGTTTGGGAAATGAAGTTACCAACAGGACCAGGAGTGTTCTGGTGTCCCAGCGTTTCTGCCCTAGGCATCCCGCTGCCAAGCCAGATTGTCCACTCAGCTGAAAAGTCTGACATTGAGCAGGGCACGCCCTCCGCCCCACAGGAAACTACTGGCTTGCCAACAACTCCCTCCGACTACAGTGGCAGTTTTCAGGAACTTATTAGCAACAGAACCATCAAACTTTATCAGTACCATTCCCAGGCCATCCAAGGGTTACTTTTGGTGATGATCAGAGCTCCTGGGAGACTGGCAATTGGAAAACGGATTACTCTTTGAAGGTAGTCTTTTCTTTCTTCCAGAAGTCAGGGTTCCAGAGATAAATTGTGAACAGAGAGACAATGTGTGTGACCATGACAGCAAAGTTTTAGTTCGAGAATGAATTATTCTATATAACTTGGGGGAGAAATAAGATATTATAAATGCTTCTGACTATTTCTCCTCTTCTGGGTTTAGTTATTTTACATCAAGTGCAGTGAGTTGAATTATCTATATACATTTTTTAACTAACAAAAATGTATTTGAATTTGTGAAGATAATAGAGAAACTAAAAGGGCATATGTAATGTCAAAGAGTAAGATTCCTATTGTGCAATTTTAATTTATTGGTTATTTTATATGGATACTTTATATTTTATTTTTTGTTAAAACCTTTGAACATAAACATATTCATGAGCAGATAGGGATCACATTCTTACCCAACCCGGATGGTTGGATTGTTGTTTTATATAAGATAGTGAAATACTCATGAACTGGACCCCCGATTATTAAACCTGTATATGGAAACCCATTCTTCATCATCATTTTGCTTTAGTTTGGAAAGCAAGACACATGCAACTATGTCATGGAGCAATGATAATGGTACTGATGATAGATATGATTTTGAAAGTATATAAAACAAAACAATGTAGGGTCTTGAGTAGTAGCTCATGGGAGAAAAATTGCTATATAGTCAAGAGGACTTGAGTTTGGATGCCAGGTATGGCTATTCATGCCTGTAATATTAAGGATAAAAAGTAAAGACAAGCTGATCTCTCAAGTTAGTCAGCATAGCCAACATTGTGAGTTTCTGGGTCATTGAGAGACTTGGGCTAGAAAATTAAAGTGGAGTATGATGGATGACACTTGATGTTCTCCTCCAGCCTTCCCATGTATGTGCATGGGCATGCACAGTTCCTCCCACAGATGTTTATTCCCCCTCTCCACACATACATACTTTCTGCACACAGCAAATCTAAAATCGATAAATATACCATAGGATGAAAGCTACCTTTAAAAAAATGTATTTCTATTGATACTCTGAAGACGGCTTTGCTCTTGCTTACAACTGCTCCCTTATTTTATGATTCAAATGATGACTTGAGGTCACCAAATCAAACAAGTAATAGAATAGTTGAGTCACCAAAGCTACCCTTTGACTGGAGATGCTCTGAAAAATGGAGGAAAAACCATAGACTGTGGGTGCAGGTCTTCCTCAAGTTGGGTATCTCTAGCCAGTGATCATCCCTGAGATTAGTTTTCATGTTCTATATGATATATAAGGCATAATGCACATTTTGTGAGTCCTCAGTTTTGCTGGTTGGTCTAGAAGTCTCCTAAGTAGCAGTAGGCATTTCATCCACCAGAAGAGTTTTCCCTTGGCGGGTTACGCATGCTTTTGCTGAACTGGTTGAGGTTGCTGACATTCTGATGATGAGGAAGTAACATATGGTCATGAACTCTTGTCATGTGTCTGTCTGTGTTAGGATTTGTGTCAAGAATCAATTTGATCCTGTAACACTGGAGATGTTCTTGTTTTCCTTTATAGACATGGAGTGACAATTCACTTCTTTAACAGAACAATACAAAGATTATAAGTCAGACAGACATTGAGATTATTGGGGTAAAGTTATGACTTCTATGTTAATACTGCCTGCTGTTGTTTGGATCCTAAGTGTCATCTAAGGACCAATATACCAAAGACTTTGTGCCTAGCATGCCATCACAAGGAAGTAGTGAAAGTTTTAATGAGGGAGTCTAATGGCAAGCCTGTAATCCATTGTGTAGAGAGTCAAAGGAAAGGGTGATACTTCCAACACTTTCCTCATCTTTTCTCTTGTAATTCCCACCTAAGAGGTTCAGCTTTGCTAAACTCCATATTCCCACCATGATGGACCACAAACACAAATGCAACTGGGCAAACTTGTCAAGGACTGAGGGCAGGGACATACCTTTGCTTCTTAATAATTAAAGCTGTATGTCTTCGATATTTGTTATAGCGAAAGGAAACTGGCTAACATACTACTAGAGAAACGCCTAGACTCATAGGTGACCAAATCAGCCAAAGGAAAAGAATTTGGAGTTGGTGGAAGATGAAGAAGGGATGAAGAAGGGGAGAAGTAGAAGAGGCTCTCTGGTGCTATGCTTCAGGCCCGACAGCATTTTCTTGGGAAACATGTACCTATAACTTTTGTCTGACTTATTTAACAATTCAGGTTCATTTAACTTTTTATGCATGGTAAGCAAAGTTAAAATAACACCTTAAATTCCTCTGTGGGTGGATTTGTTTTCTCTCCAAATGACCAGAGTTACTGAGAGAAGCTTAGACACAATGAAGGTTATTTGAGGTTCACTAGCCCCCTGGGAAGAATCCACTTAATCTGACCAGCTACTGGGACTTGGGGAGAGGCAGTGGAGTACCATTGTGTAGCCTAATCGGTAGATGACCTCACTTGGTTTCTAGGAGCTGGCATGTGCCAATATTAAGTGCAAATACCAGACCTAACTTGTGGAGACAGGAAAGGTGACCGGGCCTGGTACTTTGATTTTGATCCAAACTCTCTTAATGTTTATATTTTCCTGATGTAATTCATTAACTGATCTTAGTATGTTTTCTTATTTGTTAAATATGATGAGTAATGCCAATGTCCTAGCACTAGAGACAAAACAAACTGAAAGCTTAAGACGATGTGAGAGAATTTTGCAATGATCAAAAATGCTATGAAACCAAGGACTTCCTTCTACATAATTAGGCCACATTTAAATCATTTCAGATGCCCTAGATGGTATTCAGTATCAGAACAATGATAGTCTTAATTGTCATTTCCTTCCAGATCCCATTTTTATGTAAAGGTGTCTGGAGGAGAGAGGGAAAGAGGAAAGAACTCGTCCACAAAGTTATATGATGTGTTAGTGCCAAGGTTAAAGTAGGGCATGGAGAACTGGCTCCCTTAGCTGATTCTTCTCCTCCGCACGGCTGTCTCTGATAGC
Organism: Uromys caudimaculatus; assembly: GCA_028551405.1. Classification (NCBI taxonomy): domain Eukaryota; kingdom Metazoa; phylum Chordata; class Mammalia; order Rodentia; family Muridae; genus Uromys; species Uromys caudimaculatus. Next base: position 27,928,285 of record CM052705.1, read on the forward strand.
GAAGGCATATAATTGGCACTGGTGGAGTTCTTAAAATGGCTCTTCAGAAATTGTTGAAGGTCAAAGAGGATTCAGTAAGGATGCCAAGAGAGTACAGGTTTCAGGCCGGACTGTTCTCTTTGGCAGATGGATGGTAAGCATCAATCCTTATAGAGAACATTTCTCAAGGTACCTAGCTCCATATGCTGAACTCACTCATGAATTTAGGTTTACTGATGTTTCATCTAGGACTTTCTTCCAGACAGGTATCATCTCTGTTTTGGAGAGGGAAATGTGACAATATGGCTGCAACATTGCAGAGTACTGTTGAAATTCACAGGTGTTTGGGACGTGACGTGGTAAAAAGGAGAGACTGCTAGTTTATGAGATATGGGGACCACTCCACCCCCTGCTCCCCCCAACCCAGTAAGATAAGGTTAATGGTTTGTGGGGAGGATTCAGTACTTGGACATTAGGCCTTGGAGCATTTGCCTGAAGGGCATTTATTGTATCTTAATTGTTTAAAATTCAAGTTGCTGTAACTTTTTCTCCCCTCCCCCCCAGGAAAGACCAGACTTTGGTGAAGGTGCTAGGCTGGAGGGATATCATGGGCAAAACATGTTGTTTTCTGCATTAGGAAGGGCCATGAAAAACAAAGTTGGGACAATTGTCTGTTTCTCTCCTGTCCTTTCATCACAGGTTTGTCTTCCTTAGTGGACTTGTGTTTGTCACTCAGAGGTGGTGGGACCTGGGAGGATGGGACCGACAGAGCATGAAACAATTTATGCTCTGAGGGCTGAGAGAGTTCATATGAGTAAAGTTCTCATGAGTTCAAGCTGTAATCAGTGACAAGGACAAGCTGCACGTGGCAAAAATATGTCTTTTCATAGAGGTAATTGAATAACATCAGCAAGCAATAATGAATAATCTCAAGTAAACTTACTCCTGTCTGCTACTCAAGAGGAGGATAAAAACACACTCCAAGAACAATTTTGTTTTGAAGAAACCGAGGTCACAAGACTCTCTTGTCCTTTTTTCTTTGAATTTTCTAGCAAGCACTCAGAGTTCTCCTCACCATGATTCCATTTTCGGACCATGTTCTGACAGACTTGTAGGTACAGAGAACCCTGCTTCAGGCATCCTACAGGCTGTGCTAGGAAAGGTAGCTAGCAGCTGACAGAGAGGAGAATATACATTGCAATATCTATTTTTTTCTATTTGATATATTTCTCTTACATTTAATATGTATTCTTACATTTTTTTGGTGCTTAATTTGGTCTTATCATCTAGTTTCTTTGGCCTCTACATACCCAAAACTTTTATTTTTCAAAATATGTTCACTGGACAGATTATGTTGGTACTTATATGTGCAGAAGGTATTGTTCCTATAGTTAGCTATTTTTCAGAGAACAATACAGAACACATGGACATATAATATTGGGAGTTCATCCTGGGCAACTGGGCTCAAAGCTTGTGATCCAATTGCTAAATCGTACAGCTGAGACAAGCAGAAGGCACGCAGCTAGAAGGCACACACTCTTGAGTCAGACCCCCTGATCTTAATCCTGGATTTGCTATTGACCTGTTTACTTATCTTGGAAAGGAGACCCTCTACTCCTCAGTCTCAGCATCTAAGGCAGGAGGAAAGTTATTTTGACTTGTACGCTAGTTCTGAGGATTGAAATGCCAAGAAAGTAAATAGAGCCTTGCTTGAATGTGGCATGTGCAATGTGGACATTAGCTAAGTAAGTTGGCTGAGAGTGTGAGCACTGTGGCTGCATAGATGTGGCTTTGGATACATGCTGTGTTATAGTTGGTGTCTTTATTTTTATTATTTACATAATTTTCTTCATTAATTAATTTATTTACTCAGTTTACATTCTGATCAAAGACCCCTCTCCTCCCAAGCCCACTCTCACAAATCCCTCCCCCATTTCCCTCTCCTCTTCTATTCAGAGAAGGGGAAGCTCCACCCCCAATGGGTACCACTCTGCCCTGGTACATTAATCACAGTAGTGGTATCTTTAAGTTCACCTGCTGGCAACTTTTTTAAAAACTTCTGGGAAAAGATTTTCTGTCACTCTCAGTTAAAATATTCTGATCAATTTATTTTTTATAAGTGTATCAGTATTGATACTTTGAGAATTTCATATAGGCATACAAAGTATTTTGATCATATTCACTTCTTACTGTCCACTAACCCCCCCAGATCTACTCCAATACCTCCTAGCTTCATGTCAACTTAAAAAAAATAAACACACTGAGTCTAATTTGTGATGCCCATATAGATGTGAGGTTGCTAGCAGATGTGAGGTCAACCTTAACAAGGGCCATACTCTTAAAGGAAACTGATTTTAAATCCTCTAGAAGCCATGAAATGTCAATAGCTTCTGCATTAGGAGTCAGGGAAGTCCCATGAGCTCCTGCTCCATCTACGCTAGACTTTTGATTGTCTGGATCTTGTGCAGGTCTTATATGGGCAACTAGAGATGCTGTGAGTTCACAAATGTAGCAGTACTGTTATGTACAGAGGACACTGTTTTCTTCTGGTCCTCTCTACATTCTGGCACTTACAATCTTTGCATCCCCAATTTCATGATGGTCCCCAAGTCTTGGAGAAGGGATGTGTTATAATGTGCCGTAAATGTCCCATGTCCCGTTTGTAGCTGAACATGCCACAGATATTCTTTATATGGATAATTATATGTTTTTGTATTAATTGCTGTCTCCTGTGCATGCGCGCACGCGCGCACGCACACACACACACACACACACACACACCCCTTCTCTGATGAAGTCTAAGATATAAATTTAGAGGGCAGTTTGATACTATATTATTGCAAAATGATAGCAGTAGGTGCACTTCTGAAGCCTATCCCCTTCCATGGATTCTTGGCCAGTTTTATAGCACCAAGTATGCATTTCCCCATGTGAAGGGGGCCTGTATCAACTCAGAACAGCTGGTTACCTCATAACATTTGTGCCACTATTGCACCCAGGGCTATAGCTTGCCATAGAAACAGAAAAACTCATCAATCGAATACAGTCCAAGACAATGAATTAAGCCCACACACCTAAAGACACTGGATTTTTGACAAAAAAAAGCCAAAACTGACTCTACAGTGGAAAAAAAAGAAAGCATCTTCATCAAATGGTACTGGTCTAACTGGATGTCTGCATGTAGAAGAATGCAAATAGAAATATATCTATCACTCTGCACAAAAACTCAATTCCAAGTGGATCAAAGACCTCATAATAAAACCAGATACAATATATCTGATAGAAGAGAAAGTATGAAATAGCCTTGAATGCATTTGCACAGGAGGCAACTTCCTGAACGGAACACGAATGACTCAGGCATTAATATCAACAATTCATAAATGGGACCTCATGTAAATGAAGAGCTTCTATAAGGCAAAGGATACTGTCAATAGAACAAAACATCAGTCTACAGATTGGGAAAAGATCTTTCACCTATCCTACATCTGATAGAGGGCTGATATTCAAAATATATAAAGAACTCAAGAAGTTAGACACAACAAACCAATTGACCCTATTAAAGAACACACATGGAGGGACCCATGGTTCAGACCACATATGTGGCAGAGGAGGTCCTTGTTGGCCATCAGGGGGAGGAGAGGCCCTTGGGCCTGAGGGTGTTAGAGGCCCCAGTAGAGGGGAATGTCAAGGTGGGAAGATGGGGATGAGGGATGGGATAGGGGGTTTCCAAAGGGGAGACCTGGAAAGGGGAAAACATTTGAAATGTAAATAAAGTATCAAAAAATTAAAATAAAAAAATGGGATGCAGAGCTAAACAGAAACTTCTCAACTGAGGAATCTCGAATGGCTGAGAAGAATTTAAAGAAATGTTCAAAGTCCCTAGTTATCAGGGAAATGCAAAGCAAAATGATTCTGAGATTCTGCCTTATATTCATTAGAATGGCTAAGATAAAAAACTCAAAGGACAGTACACATTGGCAAGGATGTAGTGGGATGCTAGTGGGAGGGAAAACTTGTACTACCACTTTGGAAACCAATTTGGTGGTTCCTTAGAAAATTGGGAATAGTTCTAACTCAAAACTCAGCTATATCACTCCTGGGCATATACCCAAAAGATGCTCCACCATACCCCAAGGTCATCTGCTTAGCTATGTTCATAACAGCTTCATTTGTAATAACCAGAAACTGGAAACCATTTAGATGTCCTTCAACTGAAGAATGGATGAAGAAAATTGTGGTTCATTTACACAATAGAATACCAACCAGCTATTAAAAACAAGGATGTCATCAAATTTGCAAAAAAATGGATGGAAATAGAATGTATCATCCTGAGTGTGACAACCCATCCAAAAGGAAATCCAACATGTGTACTCACTTATAGTGAGTGTCTATTAGTGACTATTAGGCATAAAATAAATGCTACACATGTTACAATCCACAGACCCCTCCCCCAAAGCCAAATAACAAGAGTGGCCCAATGGAGGATGCTTGAATCTCACTCAAGGAAAAAAAATTAAATCATTAGAGGTAGATAGATAAAGGGAACAGGGTGGGAGAAGGTATGGAGAGGAGAACAGGGGGAGCATTCATAGGTAGTGAAAGTTAGGGAGAGAGGACTGGGAGAGTAAATGGAAATCATAATAGATGGGGGCAAGGGCATCTCTAGGATATGATAAAGACCTGAGATGGGAGCGGCTCCAGGGAGTCTATGAGGGTGACTCTATCTGAGTCTCCTAGCAGTGGGGGACATGGGGCCTGAAGTGGCTACCTCCTGTAGCCAGGCAGGACTCCCAGTGGAGAGATAAGAACACCAACCCATCTACAAAATCCTTTGACCAAAACTTGATCCTGCCTACAAGACTTATGGGACAAAGATGGAGCAGAGACTGTGAGAATGGCCAACCAATGACAGGCCCAACTTGAGATCCATTCCAGGAGCAAGATCCAATCCCTATCAGCATTAATGATCCTCTGTTATGCTTACAGACAAGAGCCTAGCAAAACTGTCCTCTGAGAGGGTCTACCCATCAGCTCATCCTAACTGATGCAGAGACCCAGAACCAAATATTAGATGGAACTCAGGACATCTTATGCAAGAGTTGGGGACAGGATTGAGGAAACTGTAGAAGATAGGGACTCCACAAGAAGACCAACAGAGTCAATTAACTTGTACCTGTGGGGGCTCCCAGAGACTGAACCATCAACCATAAAAGGGTTAGACTTAGCCCCTCTCCGTGCACATATGTAGTGCCTGTGCAGCATGGTCTTCATGGGGGTCCCTCAACAACTGGAGTGGGGGCTTACCCTTAGTCTGTTGCTTGCCTGTTGAATGTGTTCCCCTAACTGGATTATCTTGTCTGGCCTCAGTGGGAGATGATGTATCTGGTCCTGCAGTGACTTGAGGTGCCAGGATCTAATTTGCAATGAAAACAATACCAGGTGTCTCTTAAAAATAAAAAAAGCAGTGAATTAAATGTATGATTTTAAGTCCCATGTGTTTTTTTTTTTTTTTTTGAAAAAAAGGCATTTATTTTTATTTTATGGGTATGTATGAATCTGCATATACCTCGTGTGCCTGGTGCACTCAGGCACCTGAAGAGGACATTAGATTCTTGGGGGTTGAAGTTATAGTTGATTGTAAACTGCTATATAGATTCTGGGAACCAAATCTAGGTTCTCTGTAAGAACACCAAACACTTTTAATCACTAAACTTTTCTGTAGGACTCTATTCCCCAACTTTTAAAGATCATTTGAAGTTTCAAATTATGGCTAAAGATATTTCATAGCACTATGCGCTGTTATTTCTATCTCTTCCAAATGCATCATTTCTTTGGATAAGAAAACTAGGGGTAAGAATTTTGAGTCTTTCTTAACAATTTTAGATCATAATACCAGATATAAAACCATATCTGATGTTTCCTTTCGTTTGCATTTATTATGGAAAAGTTGACTACATGTGCACATATATGCATGTGTGTTTATGTATAGAGAACAAGAGTAGATGGGGTGTGTGGGTTGATACTACTAAGTGTTGGCACACAGAACTTATTGTGTGGTCCCCGAAGTATGTTCCTATATTCTATTTAGTCTTTGGACAAATATTGATAGTCTTACATTTTCAAGGAATTATGCTGGTTTTGAGTCTATGCAGTTAATTAAACCCGTGTTCCTCCAGGTGCTTATATTGGGATCCCTTCCATTTGGTATACAGAGCACAACATTTTAAAATTATTCATTATTATATACAATTATTCTTTATTTGATACCCAAACAATGAGATAATCCATGTTTAAGTGTACTTTTAAAATTTTTCATTTGGAAGCACTTTTCCCATATAATATTCTTGCACATGGATATCTTAGTTTTATAAGAAAAGGGATTTTCTTATGCAGATTTCCTTTATACATTTGGAGTCACTGATGAAGTGGCAAGGTTGGATGATTTAGTAGGTGGCAGAGAGATATACACAACATGTCTAGAAGTTGCCAAGATCAATATGAGCAAGATGTTGACTATTGTAAGTTTCAACATTTGGATTCATAAAAGAACTGTGGTTTAGGACCAAGAGGCACTGATTTTTATTTCATTATAATATCATGGATTGAGTCATTGGCAACAGAACTTATACCATTCTTTTGGCAAGATAAAATAAAATGTGGTTCCACTTCATTCTGCAGTTATGTTTGTTGTCTATGGTCTGGGGTAGATTAAATCTGCTGATGAAATCTAGGGCCATGAGTCTTAGTGGCCATTCTGATTATCAATTAGATCTCAATCACTTTCACATGAAAGCAATGGGGACTCACCTTCATCAGTGGGTGACTCAAATATGGCAGCTAATGCTAATGTCATCAGAAGACTCGGAAAAGAGGGACGGGATGAGGTTTTGGCTTCTTTTCCCATTACCTCTCCAGAGCAGGGTTCATTGTATTTTATGCACTGATTTTATCTGTCTGATTTTTAAAGCTTTTGTGAAATGAACCTAGTAAGTATGGTAGAGTAAAATTCACTCTAATCATGCCCAGCAGGCCAGGTGCCATACTGGCAAAAGTTTTCTTTGTAAAGCAGCCTTATTGAAATACATATATCATATAATACATTATGCACTTCAAGTTCATAAATTCAGGGATTCCAACTATGTTCTTTGGGTTGAATAATCAACATCACAATTTTGAGAATATTTTTATCACACAAAGAAGAAATTTCAAAACCATGAGTGACCATATCCTTCCAGTCTTCTCCACCTTTCCATTTGTCTCTTGTCTTCTTGCCTTGAGTCCCTCCTCCTCATCTTTCTGGATTCAGGCAATTTATCAACCACTTTTATCTTCATATATTTGTCTTTTGACAATTGCGTCGGAAGTGGTGATGACCTACTCTGTCCTTAAGAGATAGCTCTATTTTTTTTTTTTTAAAAATAAACTAAAAAGATTATACTTTATTATTGCCAAATACCATGTTCTGCATGTACACAATTGTCTGTGCTATGTCTCATTATTGGCAAGTAGTAGGTTTGTATTCTTTTGTAACGTGTTGGACTATGGCCTTACAACAGATAAGCCATCTCTAGGCAATGGAGATATTTTAACTTTATTGTAATCTTATGAGTAAACCATCATACCTATGTTCTAGCATTGCCTAAGACATTGTTATATAGCATGTATTGTGCTTGATGTATCAGGTAGCACCAACTAAGACAGACCTCTAACATAAATTCATCTCCTGGAGACAACGGCTTAGATTCATTCTTCTCTAAAGCTCCCAGCTCTAAAAGTTTCCCTGTGTACAATGGAAGCTTGTTAGGATAACATGAAATGCTGACCATTTTAAGAAGACTTTTGACAGAAAGGCTTACTTTATAAAACTAAAACAATAACCTGGCATCAGAACAGACATGGAACCTGTTCTCCTTTAGGTGAACTTGTTATCATGTCCATTAGGCTGTTCAGATAGTTCTCTCAGAAGGAATAAAATAGCCAAAACTAAAGGCCAATGGAACAGATTTTTAATCACAGTAATTGTTTCAGAACAGTTCTAATACTGTGGTCATTTCCCACACCAAGGCCTGGTGAAGGTCACTTCTAATCAGTTTCATTGCTTGATGAATACTTGGCACTTGAAGGCATGCCCTAATACACCATCACATAAGAAATGGTAAACAAGCATGATATAGTTATGGCTTTGTTATTTTCAGTATATAATACAATGAAATGATATTTTTTAATGATATGGTGTTCATTTGTAGGATGTGCTTTTCAATGTCTTGATTTTTTTCTCTAGTTTATTAATATATTAATTATTCAAAATTATGGGTTTAAAGCAACATTTTTGTACATGGATATAGCATATTTTGATCATGTTACTACTTAATTACTTTCTTCTATCTCTCACCTCCTGTTTGTCTCCTTTCTCTTTTCAAGTACTTTATATTCTTCCATTTTCTCCTTGTTCTCCACCTAGTTGTCTTCCCTTCTCCCCCTCTTCCTCCTCTTATATACCTTCATTTCATGAGAGAAAATACACAGTGTTTGTTTTCTGAGTTTGGATTAATTCATTTAACATGATTTCCAGTTACATCTTTTTCCTACAAATGACCTAACTTCATCTTTTATGACTAAATACATTTTTGTTGTATATGTACACTACATTTTCTTTGTAAATTTATCTGTTGATGGATATCTAGGCTAATTCTATAACTTACCTATTGTGACTAGTACCTGGGTACAAGCTCTTGATTCTTCCTGAGACATTGTTGCTGGCATGGTGCTCACACTGCCAGCACTGACTGACTTTCCATCAGGGTATGTTGCTAGTGGATAGTTGTCAATCCTGACTTAGATATCTTGGTTGAGCCAAGGTCCTTCTACTGTCTATATGGGGAATTGTACGTCTGATCAGGAAGTAGGCTTCCAGAGTGTGCTTTCCTAAAATGCTACACAAGTTTTTAGACACCCCTAGCTATGTTTTTCTTAAGACCTCAGAGTTTTTGCAATGACCTTCTTGGATAAAATGACATTACTCAGCCAAAACCAGCTTCTTGCCAAGATCTTCTATAAAATACTTAACAGAACTGCCATATAAACATTAAACACATGTGTTTGGGTTTTCTGTTGGTGAAGTATTCACTGAAGGGCTCATTTTTCTAGAAAGGTAGTACATGGGGGTTGGCAGTTTATTGTCTGCACTTAATTGAAGTGAGTGTGGAGAATAATAAATGCATATTAGAAAGTTACAGAACAATTCTGTAACTTATTGGCTCTTCAGGACGAAGGGGCCTGTAAGAAGTAGGGGCTGTGTTCTTTTTCAATGTAATGCTAAAGCCATTGTTCAATTAATCTTTCCATTTTGAAAGAACACTGCCTAGAAGACAGTCAGGATTATGGAAATTGACTTTAAAAGCACCCATTTTTAATTTAAACAATCCCATATTTAGAAAAATTACCACCCTTTCTCTCTTCTATGCACTTCTTTGTGGGTGTAGGGTAGGGAAGGAATAGGGCCCAATTCTGATATTGTCCTGATCAGCCAAGCCCATTCCAAAGCAGATGGCCCAGACCAAAGTGAATCAAGGAGCAAAAGTTGAATCTTACATTAGAGCCATGAAATATACTTGGGAGATGCCTTGGGGCCCACTTCTGACAGAGATAAGAGGTTTAGCAAGGTGTCTTACCCCCTCAGAATCACCAACAGTAGAACATCAGAAGCTCTAGATTTGACAGTTGATGTTAGGGTGTTGTGTGTGGAGCACTTGTACCTCTGTATGTGCAAGCCTGAAAGATTAGTGTATTCATTGTGATCTGTAGACTACCTGTGCACCGAAAATCAGCTGAAACATTGTAGGGTATATTTAATGGTGAGCTGGCACCTAAGGGAATCTGTCTGGAATAAGGAAGCATGAGACATCATACAAGTGTCCATTGAATCTCTGACAATAGAGGGATGGTCAGTGGAGGTAGCAGTAGTCAGTGACTCCATCAGGGGAGAGAATGTAGAAATGATTAAGACATGCAGCAGAAGAGGTGGACCTTGTCTCCTTATGTGATCAGCTAAGACAGCACCATGGTGGGGCTGGGGTTCTTACCTAAGTCCATCACCTTGAATCTGTAGGTGAGTGTTTACCTGAAGCTTACCACTTTATAATGCAGAAGGATTCATCCTTCCTTCCTTCCTTCCTTCCTTCCTTCCTTCCTTCCTTCCTTCCTTCCTTCCTTCCTTCCTTTGTTCTTTCATCTATCTACCTATCTACCTATCTATCTATCTATCTATCTATCTATCTATCTATCTATCTATCTATCTATCTATCTATCTATCTATCCATCATATCTATCTATCTATCTATCTATCTATCTATCTATCTATCTATCTATCTATCTATCTATCTATCTGCTATGAATTCCATTGTTATTTGCTTGGGTAGGCTTAGAGAATCCCAAAGACCAGGATCCATTCTCTCTGTTTACCTTGAGCTGCCATGTTTGATCCAGGATTTCCCTGGATCATTTCAGTGACAAGAGGGAATTTCCTGCTGGGGTTAGAGACTGTATTTTTAAAATGTGGAAATAGGACAACTACAGCAAGATTTTGACATTTGACAGAAGCAGACAGCATTCTCCATCTCCGTGATGAAGCTTTGCCCAATTTCTTGGACCTTTAAATACCACAGATAAGCTTAGCTTTCTGGCTGTCAGAGAAGGGGCTCACACAGAGATCTGTGGAGGCTCAAAGTGACACCTGCCCAGAGGCTGCCAGAGATTGGATTCTCAAGACCAAATTCCCTTGTTCCCTAATTAGCTTGATGCTAACCCTCTGCTGTAAGATTTTGCTTCAGTAAATCCAGATGTATTAATAAATTTAGCATCAATCCTCTTCCTTGCGGTGCGATCTTCCGTAGGTGAGTTCACCTCTCAGAATTCTGGCTTTGTAATGTTAGGATAAATGTCATCTAGAGCTCTAGAGGGTTTGTGGGGCTCACATTTAGTTTGAGTTTGAGTGGCTGCATTTTACCCCCAAATAGCCAGAAATGCATAAATTATCGCCTGCAGTTTTCACAGAGGACCATTCAAAGGGTGCTCCAAATACATCGAGAGGAATGTGAAGCAGTGTGAGCAATGATTCATTAATTGTACATCTGCTTAGTGCAGAACATCCACTAAGGGCTAGTGTGGTAGCATAAAGGTAGAATCAATGTATCAAGAAAATCCTATAATTCTTAGATTCTTCCTAGGTTGTCAAATGACAATGAGATAAATGGAGAGATATCTGGTGTCTGCACTAACACCAAGTTTACTGTTTTGTGAGAAGCTCATTAGGTTCTAGCCATATCTGATTTCTAGACTAATCATATTTCTTACTTTATTTTAATTCTTAACAATTTTAGTCATGTGGTACATTTACTGTGATATTCACCCCCATACCTCGTACCTCAGCTTATTCCCTCTCACGTGCACGGACTCTCTCGTCCCCTTCTACTTTCATGCCTGTTTGGTGCAGGTGGCCACAGCTGTTGGGTGTTCATGATTGCAATGGCCATGAAATAGTTGGAAGATACAAATTTATAGCAATTTCTTCTCTGTTTTTTTTAACTCAAATTCTTTCCATTCCCTTTCCCCCAAAGTTCTATAGGCCTTGGAGACAGTAATGTAGGTGTTTCATTGAAGGCTGAGCACTTACTTGTAACATTTTTCCTCCACTACTAACTTCCTCTCAGAACTTTGACCAGTAATGAGTCTCTGCATCAACTCTTGCTCACTTCAATGAAGCTTTTCAGACCAAGGCTTAAAATAGCAGTAATCTACTAGAATAAAGATAAATATTTAGGAAGCAATTTGAATACAAGTTCACTTGGCAAAATATAAGGAGTGTATTTTCAACTAGGTCTTGTGATTATCCCAGTTGACAGGCTTTGGACTAGGTTATATCATCAGAGTGGATACCATCCCATGGAACAGGCCTCACTAAATATTTCTATAAAACTCCATTGAATGAATCTTATTGTTCTATTTGCTTTTACTCAAATGCTAGAGACACATTTTCATCAGGTTCAATGACTCTCAAGGGTGGCTTGTGGTGCTTAAGCTTCTGAAAATCTGTTCTATGGCCAAGGAGCCAGGACAGAGTTAAGAGGGGGAGTTTAAAGCAACCAATGAGGGTTATGCATCCAGGGACTTGTAACATAGAAAGCTAGGAGTTCTGTGAGTGAGACAAGGGAACTCTGACTTCTGGAAGCAGCTAAGACCTCATGGTGTAGGAGTTGATCAATAGCAAAGGAGCTAGGGCTTAGCTTGAAAACAGACAAACCCAGAACGAAGTTGTGAGAATTCCAGTCCAGGAGGCACAATGAACAGCCTAACCTCTCTTCCTTTGTCCATTACTTTTTATCTGGTGCTTCCCATGGACCAAAATAAAACAAATCTACACCCAGATCAGAGAGCTCGGTAGATGACAAGGGCCATGGCAAACAGAGAATAAAATACTATCACAGTGAGAAGATATTACTATACCTAGAAAAAGTCATCAATAGAATCCAGCCTTCAGTATTTTTGTAGAGCAAAGAGTCCCAGACATCCAAATAAACATATTCCTGAAAAAATAGAGAGAGAGATAGAAAAAAAAGAAAAAACCTTCAACCAACCACAAAACAAAAACAAACAACAGGCTTTGAGTGTCTTCTGGCCCCTAGTTGAAGTCATCTTTAGAATATCCTGACATTTCTCTCCTCCCCTCAGATCTGATAATCATTGTGTTAAGTGACTAAAGTCTCAATACACTGTGTCTGTGCATTATTGGATTTTGGTAATCTGTAGAGTTTTGAAGAAACAGAGCTTTAGTTCTCTTCCAAGGTAACCTGATAAACTCTGGTGAGAGTTATACAGAGTGTAGAGCTAGGGAAGGAAAGGCTTGGTTTCATTGCTTCTCAGCCTCACCAGTGATGTGGATAGACCTGAATGATTTACCTGCCATAGCACCTTCTGAGAAGTTGAGAAGATTCAATTTTCTGGGCCTCTGCCATTTATTGAAATGGCTATTCAAGTCTTATGTATGCTTGCTTAACGTATTTCAATTGCCATGTCCGAGTTTCTCTAGAAATCACTGAGGTCATTTTCATGTTGTGGAAATATAATCAAACAAAATACCTGGAAGAAAAGATAAGCTGAAAATGACATAGGACCATTGAAAGCACCATCACATTTTGCAGATGGAGCAAATGGACACAGCTCCAGCTGACTGGCCATTGCCAAATGACCCAGTAAAGTCATGAGGACACTCACATCACTACTGGCATGTTTTCAATGGCAGGTGGACATGTTCTGAATACAAACTGCCAGACAGCTCATATTGCTATACTCAAGGGTCCATGAGCTCTGCCTCATCCTCTCCCATTCTTTACAAATGCTCCAAGAAGAACGGGGAATTCCTATCACCTCATAGAGTTCAGGTGGTGCAGTTCTGAGACTCATGTTTAGTGACTCAGGCTGCTTCAGTATTCTCAGCTTCACCACAAAGCCAAGGACTCTCTGCTTGCAATAATGGAAAAGGAGTTGGCTTTTAGTGGGAACAGACCACAAACTAGTCATTGTTTTTGAGCAATTTACATTGACTAATTGAGTTCTCAGGCACACCCTATGAGATAGATACTCTTATTATGTCTGGTTTTCCTTATGAGGAACCTAAGCTAAGAGGTCAGGTGGATTGCTCAAATTCACAGAGTTGGTAAGTAGATATGTCGAAATTTAAATTTAACTGTCAGTATTTTACTGCTCAGCCCTTCTTTTTAAGCAGGGAGCTCTGGGTGCCCCTTATTTTGCAATTTTTATGCTACTTTTTGGTCATATTACCATATCAATACAGAATATTTTCTTTCATGGGTCTCCTCTAATACATAGCTCCAAGTCCTCCTGTCTATTTCACAAAACAAGAGGGATTAGTCTTGGAATGACAATGACTGATTATTCTCTGTGCTATGTCATCTTCAACTTCAAATTGTGGCCTCACAGTTGACAGATGAATAGCCTTTCACCAGCCCCTTAACTGGACTGCTTAATGCAGAGTGTAAATTGCACCCTTGAACCTCCAAGTTCAAAGTACGCTAATTTGATGGGAATGGTAAACATTACACCGTGTTCAGAGGCTCTGAAGAATCTAGCCAAGATTTTCCAGGAAGAACATCATCTAAGTATTGTGAAAATGTGAGAAAGCAATAATATTTTCAGCAAATTTTTCCTCACATGGCACTGATAGTAGGACACAGAACTTTTTCCTCTGTTAGAGCTGAGAAACAGAAATCTAGCAAATGACTTGCTTCAGTTGAGAAGTCAAGAGCCCTGAGCTTGTTAGCTTCACTCTGTCCCCAACTAGCTGTATGGCCTTGGTCTTGTCTACTCTTTTCTTTCTGCAGCACATAGGCTGGTTTTGATTCCTGAGTTCTTTATCAGCTTTGAAATTCTATAATTTATTGGGATGAAAGTGAGTTGATACTAATTAAAAATTGTTCTGTAGATGGAAGTTCAAAAATAGATTTAAGTTGAGTCTAGAGGATAAAAATGTATTTAACTCAAGAAAATTTAAAAGGTATAAAATTAAAAGTAATAAAGAGCAATAAGAAAAAGGCTCTGGGTACCAAGGCTGAGTAGTCACTAATGCTAAGTTTAGAATCCAACAATCTCCAGTGATGCAGCTAACATCAACCTGAGATTCCATGGACTATGTGTCACAGCTTTTTAACTTTTACCCACAGAACTTTCTGCTAGTAAGAACATGCTGTTTCCCAACGAAGCCAGTCTGGAGGTATTTCAGTGACTCATGAGCTTGGTGAACTCAGAGCATCTGGGTTGCTAAGATACGAAGAAGAGATTGAACATATCAGGCAGGACTCCTGATTTTCAAATCAGTACATTGTCTAGGCAGCATTCTACTTTCTCCAGTGACGGTGACTCAGCACCCTACAATAAAGACAAAAGTCTCTGGTATAAACTTCTATAAACACAACCCTCTTCATTTCCTTTGTCCCTGTGGGGAAGTAGGAATGATGGATTGTTGCCATAGCAACAGTAAACAAGGCAGGAAATGTTTTATATTTTGCCCAAGAACAACTGCTAGCTAGTTGAGAGCTGTACCTGTACATTCCTCAGCTTCCCCATTCCATCTCCATCCCCATCCCCATCACCTCTCCAACCTAGTTCTGCCTCCATCCATCTGCCTCCTACAACTATTTTATTCCCCTATTCTTAGTGAGACTCAAGCATTCTCCCTTGTGTCTTTTTTCTTGTTTAGCTTCTTTGGGTCTGTGGAGTATAGTGTGTGTATCCTGTATTTCATGGCTAATATTAACTTATGAGTCCATACCACGTGTGTCATTTTGAGTATGGGTTACCTCACTCAGGGTGATATTCTCAAGTTCCATCCATTTGCCTGAAAAATTCATGATGTCTTTGTTTTTAATAGATGAATAGTATTCCATTGTGTAGATGTACCAAATTTCTTTATCCATTCTTCAGTTGAGGGACATTTAAGTTACTCCCATCTGGCTATTACAAATGAAGCTCCTATGAACATAGTTGAGCAGGTGTCTGAGTGGTATAGTGGGTATCTTTTTGTATATATGCCCAGGAGTGGTACAGCTGGATCTTGAGGTAGAATTATTTCCAGTTTTCTGAGAAATGGCCAAATTGATTTACAAAGTGGTTCTGCAAGTTTGTACTCCTACCAGAAATTAAGGAGTGTTCTTGCTCCAAATCCTTGACACCAGGCGTTGTCACTTGAGTTTTTGATCTTAACCCTTCTGATGGGTGTAAGATAGAATCTCAGAGTCGTTTTGGTTTGCATTTCCCTGATGACTAAGGGCAAGCCAAACACTGGGTAGAGCTTGGGGACTCTTATGGAAGAATTGGGGGAGGATTGAGAGCCCAGAATGGGATAGGAACTCCAAAGAAAGACCAACAGAGTCAATTAACCTGGACCCTTGGGGGTTCTCAGAGACTGAAGAATCAACTAGAGAGAAAACAGACTGGACCTAGCCCCCTGCACATATGTAGCAGATAACCAGAGCATAGGCTGGCTATTCCCTAAAGCTGTTGCCTGTCTGTGGAATCTACTCCCCTAACTTGGCTTTCTTAGCTGGCCTCAGTGGAAGAAGTGCCTAGCTCTGCAAGGACTTGATATGCCAGGGTTGAGGGATACCGGGGGGGAGGGGGCTCCATTATCTCAGAGGAGAAGGAAAGAGGGGTTGGGGGAGGGACTGTAAGTGGGAGACCCAGAAGGGGATCAGAAATTGAGATGAAAAGTTAATGGGGAGAGAGAGAGAGAGAGAGAGAGAGAGAGAGAGAGAGAGAGAGAAAGAGAGAGAGAGCTGCATGCTTCAAATATGCAGCTTAGACCCTTTCACACACTCCAGCAGTTCATTGATGAGGTAGATTTTAGTGTGGGCATGGATGGTAGTTGAGTTGGTCAGTCTGCTCGATCTGCTGCACCTGCACCACTACTCTCTAGCACTGCTCTGGGTTTGCTCACTCAATACTGCTGCTGGCAAGGGCAGCAGCTCTCCTGTTCTCATGCCCTCGGGGCTAGCTCTCTGGCACCCATGACTCAAGAACCTCTACTGCAGGATCTCCATGACACAGGGTAACAACAGGTGAGGATCCAATATTGATGACATAGCAGAAACCAGAGGCCTTAAACAAGACCAATTACCCACTGCAATGAACATTTCCGAGCAAAGTAGTGTGGACAAGTGGTATACTATGGTACACACTGTGATACGCTATACTACAGCTTCCATGATGAGATGTTTTGTATGCTTTGTTTTGTTTATCTTTTATTTTTTGTTTTTTTAATTTTTTAAGAGAGGGTGGTTGCAAGGTCAGAGGGTAGATATGAAGTGGTGGGGAGATGAGAGAGTTTGGAGTATGTGATGTGAAACTCACAAAAAAATAAAAAGTTAAGAGGGAGGAGGAAGAGAAGAAGAGGAAGGAAGAAGAAAAGAGGAGAAGGAGGAGGAGGAGGAGAAAGAAGGAAGGAAGGAAGGAAGGAAGGAAGGAAGGAAGGAAGGAAGGAAGGAAGGAAGGAAGGAAGAGAAAGAAAGAAAGAAAGAAAGAAAGAAAGAAAGAAAGAAAGAAAGAAAGAAAGAAAGAAAGAAAGAAAGAAAGAAAGAAAGAAAGAAAGAAAGACAAGCCATGGGGAGCAAGCCAGTAAGCAGCAGTCTCCACGGCTTGTGCATCAACTCCTGCCTCCAGGTTCCTGTGCTTCTAGGGTTCCTGCCCTCATTGCTTTTGATGATGAATGGTTACATGGTACTGTGAGTGAAATAAACTGTTTCCTTCTCATGGTCTGGATATTTCATTACAACAAAGGTAACCCTAACTAAGACAGACAGGGTGACATTTTTGTTTATCAATTTTCATAAAGTTTATTATTTCCTGTGTTCTTCTGATGGGGACTCTGTGTATAGTATTTCATTAAGTGTTTCCCAGAGTCCTGGCTTGCTTATCATGACTTTCCTTAGCTTGGACTTTGATTCCAATGTCCTAGTCCTCTGTCAGTGTTAAAAGATTGCTTTCCTAGATTTAGCAGTAATAGTTGCAGCTGTTTGCTTCCATGGGATGAAATGCACTGTTCCATCCTTTTCAGGCTCTTAGAGTTGCTGATGAGAGATCACATGTATTTCTCATCTATTTGCCATTGTAGACAAGTTGGCAATTTTCCCTTATAGATTTGGTATTGTTTACTTGTTTCATAATTTTGACATCTTGACTCTGTGGAGAGTCAGCTTTGTTCAGACTTTACAGTTAGGCTTAACGTCTCATTATGTATCATGCTGGTCCTGAGACTCAGACTGATGATTTTTTTTTTCCTGAGAAAAAGCGATTTTTAAAGTAGGTTTAGCTCTTTTGAGCACAGCAGGGACCTTTCATCACATTCAGCTGTGGGGACCACTTCTCTGGACCACATTGCTACTGAAAATGTCATCAATCAATCATTGAATATTTCTTGGACAGCAACTTGAGAATTAAGTGGGGTCATGGATGTGGCAGGTTAGAAGGTAGCACAGTACAGAGGAGGGACATGGGCTTTGGCTTTGGATGCATTCATAAATACGCTTGAAGCCTTAGTACCGCTTCTTATGAACCATAGAAGCTTGACAAATGGCTTACAGTCACAGGTCTCTGCTATTCTGCTTGCATACTAGGATAAGTGGCTACCTCCTCATGGGGAAAAACACTAATTTTCTGTCTGTTTTTCAACATGTAAAAAATGTAAAAACCAAGCTGGGGCATGGTGGTAAATGCCTTCGATCCCATCACCACAAACACAGAGGCAGCAGAACTCTCTGAGTTCAAGGTCAGGCTGGTCTGTACAGTGAGCTCCAAGACCAGCCAAGTCTCCGTAACGGGAAACTGTTTTTTTTTTTTTTTTTTTAAATTAAAATATGATGAATTCAAATGTGATGAATCATTGTCAAGTGTCAGCTAATCCTTTGTAAGCCTTTGGTATTGCATGTGGTAGTAGGAGCGTGAGGAGCAAGCGTTGTGGCCCCCTTTCTCCTAGCAGATGCAAGACACACTGACAAATGAGGTAAGATAAAGATATGGAAGTTGGCTACAGGCTGGTGGCTTCACAACAACTTCACAGGAGTGGCGAGGATAGCATGTTTTGGGTACAGAAGAACAAACTATAATTCGAGAGAACAGTTTTGGTGCATGGAATTGTAGAATCAAAGGATGTAGATTTTATGTAAGGCTGCTATGGCCAGACTGGACAAGAATTAAAGAAAAACAATGAATGATGATGGAAGAAGGTTATTTAAAACCAAGTTAACAAATTTACTTATTTTGCTAGCTAGCACAAAATGGTTTAAGTGTTTTCAGTAGGAGGGCGATAAGACTGGGAGCCGGAACTGTTAACATTTCTTCTGTATCAAATTCCCATGGAGTTGTTGGCACAGAGCTGATATTTGTGGATACTCGGTCATGATAGATGAAATAATGGATAGATGTTTATGGAGCACTGGTCTGGCCATGGTATGTGTAATGTTGACAGCTATATGAATGTACAGTCTTAAGCTGGATCTAAGTAGCTAACCTTGGTCAGTGGAAACAAAGAATACTAAACAATTAATGAGTCAAATTTGGTCAGGCTGGGTTTGTGGTTGCATTTGGGTGTCCCAATGGATTTAGGCTCAATGGAAATAGTTTTTTCCTTTTCATTCATAGTTTTTATGTGTGCTTTTGAAAATATGAAATGTATACATGCCTACAGAAAACAAAACAATATAATTTTTTCCTTTTCAAGGCTCCTGACATTTGCACACTTTTTCTCTTTCAGACTACTTTCTAGACCTGAGAATATGTGCATATGTTTGTGCATGAGTATATGTGCATATGTATATTATATATTATATATTATATACATATTATCTATATCATATTCTCTATTGAGAATGTGCATGTGTAAGCAGACACAGAGCACACACACAAAACTATATAAATAACACATATGCTATAATATACATGATAAATGAATTTCTAATAATCTACATGTCAGTCTTAGTAAATTTTATTGTGGTATAATTTTCATAAAATAAAATGTATGATTTAAAGTGTAGTACTTATTGAGTTATTTCAAAAAATAATTCTATATAATTTTAGAATATAGGAGTGGAATCAAGCTAACTATACAGGTTAAATTCTTAATCCAAAAGTTGGAATTCATAAGGTCTAAATTAATTAAAAAGAAAAACTTGTTGCAAACAGGATCTACAAGTAGAAAATTCATTCATATTTGTGCATAAAATTGCATTCTGCATGAAATTATTGAAAACATTGCACAAAATTACCTTTAGGCTATACTTAAAATATATATGAACATAAGTGAATTTTGTGTTTAGATCCCTTATGATAATTTATATATAGCCAAATATTCTGTAAGTTGAAGGAATTCAAAATCTCACATTCCAGGTGAGAGTATTCAATCTGTAGCACTCCATATTTTGTTGAGTCATTCAGGAATATGTCATGGACAATTTGTTTATGCCACTGAGGTTTTCTAACAGATTGCATGGCTCCCTAGATTGGGAAACAGCATTCATTAACTATTTCTCTGTTGATGGATACAGAAGTTCTTTTCACCTGTCACAGTGCAGATGGAGCAAGGATGAACTGTTCTCCACCTGAGATGCTTTCATTACTATTTTTCTAGACTGGATTCCTATAAGTAGAATCAATTAGATGAAAAGAAATAGAGGTGAAAATATTGTCTTCTGAAGATATCCTAACAATTCAAGTCCTACAGTTAAAGACATACCCTCTTTCCATCATTTGAAGAAGTTTTAGACATCACATTTTAAATCTTTGTCAATCTGATGGGTGAAAAGTGACAGCATTTAGTTGCTTTAATTTACATTTCCCAAATCACTAGAATGGGTAAGTATTTATTATGTTTATTGTTTGTTTCTGTTTCCTCCTGAGATGGCTTTTTCTCACATTTTTAATCTGATTTTCTTCATATTATTTTGTATTCAAACTCCTTTTAATTAAAAAGGTTTTATTATTTTAAGAATATGAATGTTTTTGTCTGCATACATGTCTTTGCAACACTTGTGTGCAGTGCCTCTAGAAAAAAGTTATTGAATCTCTTGGATCTAGATGATTGTGTAACTGTGTGGGTGCTGGGAATTGAACCTCAGGAAGGGTAGTCAGTGCACTTAACTGCTGAGTCACCTCTCTAGTCCCTGGAACTCCTTTTACAGCAGGTCATTATTTTTCTCCACCAGAGGCTCAAGTTAATAGGCTGTTGTCCTGCATAGGGTGATCTAGTGAAGATGGAGAATCTGGTGCAGTGGGTCAGGGATAAGGCTGAGGATCTGCATTTTCTAAGAAATTTCCAGGGACTTCTACTGCTGCTGGTCTACATACAGTAATTTGAGTAACAAAGTCTCAGAGTTTATGAGTCTCACCTGGCAGAGTTCCATTATCCTCACGAACAACGAATGTGTTGTATGTTTTTCTTCTGTTAAATAAAGCATTAAGAAGGTTCAGATGAACATGATCTGTGTGGAAGTTAGAAACAACAGTAGTTTTGCAGATGACTGGAGCCTTAACACTTCTAAGAAACCCAGAGCATGCTGCTGGTGTGGAAAGAAGGCATTTGACTTTTGAGATCAAATTCTACTCTGACTTAGCTTTAAGCCTGTAAGAGTTCAGTATCCATCTTCATTTATAGGGAGAATAGGGATACGATAGGATAGCAATATCTGCTTTGATTTTGGAGATCAAAAGAGAACTATTGATATACTCTTTATGCTATTCTAAAATATTGAAAGCAGGGATTATTGCTTCTGTACAGCCAAAGACTTTGGAAATCTGAACTGTGGAGTACATGGACACTCAGTACTGCTGATATGTATATCAGCATCATTCACAAATACACACAGAAGTAATTATGGAAATGACAGTATAAGTAGAATTTAGAATGCAAAAAGTTCAAGTTGGCTGTCCATTGAAGACAATGCCAAGCCTTTCACTAAATGTTTCTTCTTCGTCCATATCACATAGGCAGACAAAGGTCCCCAGCTTCCTTTGCATGTGGGTGATTAATTTCTGAACAATAGGTCACAAGTAGGAATTTGTGTGCTATTTTGTGCTGAGGAATCTTTAAAACTATATTTGGATTTATTATTACATAATTTTATTGCATGTACATGATATACATTGATCATATCGACTCCCTATTTCCCCACTCCAGCTCCTCCCAGTTCTTGCCCCACAATCTCTCTCTCCCAACTTACTCTGCTATTTTATAATCTAAAGATTCCAATTAGGGCTTCCCATATGCTTATGGCTAGTATGCTAGTCTCTGCAGCATGAGCAACCTACCAAGAACCATATCCCTAAGGAAAATGGGTTTTTCCTTTACCAGAAGTCAGTCCTTGCCAATAGCTCCTCAACTAGGAGTGAGCTCTTCTAGCTGCACCACTCCATATTTAAGCAGGAATTTAACTGGTTTGATCTTGTGAAGGTGTCCTTTAGACAATTACAACTATTGTGATTTGACAAGTTCAGCAACCCCATCATGTCTAGAAGATACTATTTCACAGCAGCCTTCCCCAGATTTAGGTTCTTAAAATATTTTTGCCTCCTTTTGTCCATCTCTGACTTTCTGTGTCCTGGATAAATATAGAGGACTTCATGGTCCTGCAAAAGAATTTAATGTGTGGAAAGATTATGGTTTTCTGTATCCAAGATAGAAGGCTTGCTTATAAACCTCTATTACCTATTTTAGAATTTAGGCAAACATTATTTATGTAAATTATACTTTTGGCTTGCTTATAAGCAAAGTTCCTTTAAAATAATGCACTCTCTAACTCATGTAGATTATTTGGAAACTTGTTAACTAATAGCAAACATAAATACTTAGCTTTCCAACTAATCTATTAACTGTTTATATGGGACAGTTTAGTACAAGTAAAAAGAGGAACAACATGGTAACTTCTAATTTTCCTTTATCTCAAGGTTTTGCTCTATTTCCATTAAAAAATATCTTGGAGCTCAGAAATCATACAGTGTTAGCTATTTGAAATGCTAAGAATAAGAGACTGAGTACTCAGCCCTAAAAAAGGGCATCTATGCTAACTCTTTTCTCCCCACTAAAACTCAGAGAACACGGAAGAGGAGGAGGAAAGAATGTAAAATCCCAGTGTTGAGGAGGGATGCTTGTCTGGGCATGGTATGGCTATTGTTCTCATGACACCAGAGAAGCCATGATTGCCTACAGAAGACCTGCACAAAATCAAGCTCCACAAAATCCTAGCATAGACATTGTAGATGATCTCCAGGCCTTACACCATGGTTAGAAGATAATGGCAGTGTATAGTTGCCTGGAGAGTGTCATCGTGAGCTTCAATTGTGATCTTGACACAACCTAGAATCATTTGGAAAGAGGAACCTTAACTGATGATTTCTGCCATTAGACTGGTCTATGGGCATGACTGTGGGGGCATTTTCTTGATTAATGATTGATGTGGAAAGACACAGCCCACTGTAGGCAGTGTCATGTTCAGGCAGGCGATGCTGAACCATATAAAAAGTTAGTTGGCAATGAGAAAGAGAGCAGGGCATAACCAGCGTTTCTCCATAGTTTTTGCTTCAGTTCATTCTTCCAGGGTTCCTACCTTAGTGTTCCTGGATGATACACTATAAGGTATAAGCCAAATAAACCCTTTCTTTTCCAAGTTAGTTTTGGCCACAATGTTTATTGTATCAATGAAAAGCAATCATTCTTTATTGAGGAGGTGGCCATTGGTAGTTTTCCACACTTCAGTGGATGGCCCTGCCCCCATACACATACTTTCAGCAGTACATGTACATGCGAGTTATTAAAGTAAATAAAAATGAAATCAGAACGGGAGTATATCGTAAACATGAAGTAAATTGGAGTGCAGAGATGAGGAAGATAGATCATATTTTATTGCATAGGTGCACTAAATTCTCAAAACTAAAGAAAAAAATTAAAGAAGTCCAAATTATAATTAAAAAATAAATAAAAAGATGACATGATGTATGAAGAAAAGTAAAAGGAATAACACAGTGAAGAAATAGTGAAGAATATCACACAGGGCCTCTTCCTCTAACTCCTTTCTTTCTGGCTAGGCCTGGAACAAGATGACCGTTCTTCAGAGAATGAAAACTGAGTAAATGTCATGTAATGTTTCCATTGATGGTTTTGGCAGTGACGGTGAAAATCCTAGACTGAAACGATATTGTATGAAGTCCGCACTAATTGCCATGCTACAGTGGAATGGATTTCCTCCCCTTTTGCTGTCTGGATCAATTCTTGGAGGAGGGAGAGAGTGTGGTCTCTCCGTTTAAGCAGCACACTGGTGTGACAGCATGGGAGAGGACAGTGCGGTTGGATTCAGAGGCTTTTCCAACTTACCATTAATGTAAGCTTCAGGAGGGCTTTTGAAAAATAAATAGAGCTTATTGAGGGTTGTCAAGAAAGGTTCCAGATTCCATTGAGCAAAAGTGGAATGTTTAATTCTCTTCTGTAAAAATAAAATAAAAGTTAAAAAAAAAAAAACCTACTCAGAATTCTGAATCCCACCTGTTAAATTATTTGTCCTTCCAATAGAAGCAGGAATGAAAGACGTATGTTTAACATCATTTTGGACCCATTTTCTGTGGCGGGAAACCAAGGTAAACACATTTTTCCTGATGTAATTGTTGATATTAGTTCAGCTCATGTGATGCAGGCATAGCTGTGTGAACTATTTCACATGAACCTGTCCTCAGCTGGGTTGGAATGATACTAGAAAAGCCTAAAGACTATAAATGCCTACTGTCTAGGAACCCTTGATGTTTTAGGGAGTGCCAGCCTTAAGCATTACTCTCTGAAAGTCTTTTGGATTCTTGGCTTTCACTCTCATTTTTATCCATAGGTGTTTGGGGACATTTATGTTATTTTCCTCACCTTGGTGTGTCAGATATTTTTTTAAAGTATCCATTTATTTTTAATATATTTTATATTGAAATAGAGTTACATCACTTTCCCCCTCCCACCAGCCTCACCTTGTTCCTCCTCAAGTTGGTAGGCTTTCCTTGATTATTATTGTTGCATACATATATATGCATGTATATGCACAAATTTATAAACATACTCCCCCCAGTCCCTTTTTGTTGTTTGTGTGTATGTATCATTTTGGGGCTGATCACTCAGATTGGATAATCATAAAGGGGAATCATGCCTTCGGGAGGCTAATTCTCTTTTTGTTGGTAGTCATTAGTTGTCGCTTCTGTTATGGTTCAGTAGATTTAGTTGTGTGAATTAAACATGATACTGACCCATGCTGGGTGGTTTTCATTTTATAAGCGATGCACAAGAGTGTTTGGGAATTGGCTTACAGAGGTTTCAGGGAATCTTGATGAAGCCTGTTTCTTAAATATTTTACAGTCATGCTCTTTATTTTGTCATTTGCTATGTTGTCATTTTTGCATCAGTAATAAGTATATTATTATGTTCTACTCCACAGACAAAGGGATAAAGACTGAAAGTTGGGAAGAAGTTAGAAAGTCAAAAGGTGAAAGAAATAAAAATAGAGATAAGTAAATATTTCATTTGTTCTCTGTAAGAATTTTGCTCTTCCAGTTTCACACAGACCTATATGTGGCTGTTTATAAACACTAAATATTCTCTTTGAAGTCTCTCCCTTTAACATTAATGCTCTGTCTTGCCTTCTCTGCCTACCTCCATGCTTATCTTTAATGTTCTCCACATTTACACATTTACATGCAGACATATATTTTTCTGTCTTTATATCATTAAAAAAAAACCTTTTCTTTGTGCAGCTATTTTATCAATAGTTTCCAGGATCACATCTGGGTTTTGCTCTCATACTAACTCTACAAACACATCTAGCCCATGATGTAGCTTATTCTTTCAGTTGTTTATCCTGCAAATATATTTTTGAATAATGGTATGCCCGAATAGGTCAGGCATTCTGGTTACACATGGGGACTGGATAGAGACCCAGACCTCAGTGAGCCATAAGTAAATGTACTTAATGTCAGGAGAAAGAATTCTTGGGAGTCTAGAGCAGGGGCACATGGCCAGCCTGCAGGGCTAAGAAACTGTTAATGCCACTAGACTTAATGCTTTGCTGTAACAATATATTCTAAGTCCTTGCCTCAGACTTAGTTTGGGAAAGGGATCTGGTGTAGATTCAGGGCAAGTGAAATGATATAGCCCTGTAGGAATGGCACATGAGTGGGGCTTAATGTCCCAGAGGTTTTTGACAACTGTGACAGTGAAAGGACTCAGATAGAAAATGGATGTTTAGACTGACTCTAATGCCTATATTTTGCAGTATCAATAATTGACGGAACATTACCATTACCTTGGGTCTTTCCAACTAATGTGGCAGGTAGGTATCCTTGCTATTCATTGGTGAAGATGTTTTTAACCCTCCAAGGTAGTATAGATGGTTGCCACTGGTAGGGCCTGAGACTCTAGTGTTGTCCTTTCTAGTTCCATTTTTGACTTTGCTCACCTTATTGTGACTTAGTAAATTACACAGAAGTAACTCAAACAATGAAGCATCCAGTTTACCTCTGAGTTCAAGAGTCCCTTAAATCAGTGGTGCCCAACCTGTGGGGTGACCCCTTTAGGAGTCAACTGACTCTTTCACAGGGGTTGCCTAAGACTATTGGCAAACACAGACCTTTACCTTATGATTCATAATAGTACCAAAATTACAGTTATGAAGTAGCAGTGAAAATAATTTTATGGTTGATGATCATAACATGAGGAGCTGGGTTACAGCATTAGGAAGGTTGAAAACTACTGTCTTAATTAATTTTTAAAAAGCAGATTTATGCCCTGTGCCCTTGGGTAGGGGGAAGGATAGAGGGGTTCCCAGAGGCCCCCTTGTTAGCCAAGGGTTTGTATTTTTTTAAGTTTGTTCATATTTGTATGTACATCTCTATTTAAAGCCAGGGGATTATCTTTCTATAAATATATAACTGGCAAAAAAAAAAAAAAAAAAAAAGAAAGAAAACTACTGTCTTTGTGTTTGGGATCCCAGCCTTCAGAGGCAGGGGTCCCAGGTTTTCCTGTCTTTTGTTTGGATCACTAACATGAGAGATGGAGCTCCAGAGGAAGCCAAAAATATATGCTCCCAAATGCCAGACAAGTTCAGAAACCCTACCACTAACAAAGCCATCTGTTGACCCAAGTGTTGCCTGCCTTTAGCCTTCTGTTTAGGTCAGAGGTATGTTCAGACCCATACCTGTAGGAGGAAGACACTAAGGTGAATGCCACCGGCAGTATTTTGATAATATTTCAGTGAGATTGGTTTTGATAGAAATTAGTTCCTTTTGAGAACACATGGAAATGCCATAGGTGCTACACATTTATTTGTTAATTTTATGAGAACTTTGGCCCTACCACTGAATGTGGTAGGTTCATGTATGAGTGAGTATGAAGCCTAAATAAGCACAGGTAAGAAATGGGAGAGTAAAGAAAGATTTATGACTGGAAGCAGATAAAGGAAGGATAAACATTATTTACAAGGTAATGCATTTTTCAAAGGAAGGCATATTTTGTTAGGAAATGCTATACATGTTCATATAGGCAAGCACTTTGGAATGGGACATTCCTCAGCATGTTCAGGTAAGGAGTATGGTCCTGAATATGTTTAATTCAAGGTTCAAAAAAGAAATATGGTAGACACTTTTGGTGAATGCTTAGCCCTAGGCCATGGAATCCATTTCTGAAAGGCTGAATGGTGGGGAGGAACACTTGGGCATGCTTAGTTTGTGCCTCAAAGATGGTACATCGGAACATACTTGAGCATGTTAAGTTCCTATCAGTTTTAGCCTAAAACACAACAACAACAACAACAACAACAACACAACAACTTTACCACTATCCCATAGCCTCCACCTCTACCCATCCCCATCACCACCCTACCCCCACTAACCACCACCACTATTCACCACCTACCATCACCCACCACAACAGATGCATTAAAGGTGCATTAGTTTGAACCTATGTTTGCCTCGTGTACTCATTAACTGATGTATAATGTAATTTGAGAGAGCAGAATTAGGGTTATATTATAAGGATGACAATAGGGTGCTAAGAGATCTAGAGATGATTTTACTACTTGATTCTTGTGCTTCTGGGGAGGAAGCAGGGATCAGAGTCCCTGAACATAGCTTACACTGCAAATGTACTGAGGAATTCTCTTGAGCTTTCAAGACTCTTTTATAGACAAGTTCTGAGTTACTTTCATTTTTTTCATATTATAACGATTTTTAACATGAAGGTTTAACATAAAGCCTCAGAAACAAAAGAAAAGACCAAGACAAGTCTCAAAAAACAAATCTGAGTTAGACATGGTGGCACTTGATTCCAGCAGTTGAGTGGTGGAGGCAGGAAGAGTTCAAAGCTAGCCTCATCTATACAGAGAGTTGAAAACAAGCACACAGAGATAGAAGAACAAAGCTCAGCTGTTGACCTTGTGCAAGTAACTAACCTGGTCCTTGTCTAAGCTTCTGTATCAGGCCAAAGCAGATGAAACTAGAAATTGAAGTTATAGTATTAAGTAAAGTAATATGAGCACAAGACTTACAGAAATGTCTGGTATTAAGTAAAAACACAAACATATCTATCTTAATTATTATCCAAAAGATTTCCCTGTACTTTTAAGCAGGCCTGTTTATTTTTTTAATTTGAATTTTTTGATACTTTATTTACGTTTGAAATGTTTCCCCCTTTCCAGGTCTCCACTTTGGAAATCCCCTATCACCTCTCCCCTCACCCTGTCTCTATGAGGGTATTCCCCCACCCACCCACCCACCCACTCACTCAGTCTTCCCCCCACTTGACATTCTCCTATACTGGGAACACCCTCAGGTCCAAGGGCATTGCCTCCCCCTGGTGAACAACAAGGCCCTCCTCTGCCACATATGCGGTCTGAACCATGGGTCCCTCCATGTGTATTCTTTGGTTGGTAGTTCAGTCTCCAGGAGCACCAGGGGGTCAGGCCAGTTGACACTGTTGCTCCTCCTATGAGGCTGCAAACTCCCTCAGCTCCTTCAATCCCTTCTCCAACTCTTCCATCTGGGACCTCATACTCAGTCCAACGGTTACTGTGAAGTGAAACTTGGATATTCTGAACTTTTGGGCTAATATCCACTTATCAGTGAGTATAGACCATGTTCGTTCTTTTGTGACTGAGTTACCTCAGGATGGTATTTTCAAGTTCTATCCACTTGCCTGCGAATTTCATGAAGTCATTGTTTTTAATAGCTGAGTAGTACTCCATTGTGTAAATGTACCACATTTCCTGTATCCATTCCTCTGCTGAGGGACATCTGGGTTGTTTCCGGCTTCTGGCTATTATAAATATGGCTGCTATGAACATAGTGGATTATGTGTCTTTATTA
This sequence comes from Uromys caudimaculatus, assembly GCA_028551405.1. Taxonomy (NCBI): domain Eukaryota; kingdom Metazoa; phylum Chordata; class Mammalia; order Rodentia; family Muridae; genus Uromys; species Uromys caudimaculatus. The sequence continues at coordinate 27,957,202 of CM052705.1, forward strand.
CATGTTGGAGCATCTTCTGGGTATATGCCCAGGAATGGTATAGTTGGGTCCTCAGGTAGTATTATGTCCATTTTTTTGAGGGTCCACCAAACTGATTTCCAGAGTGGGTGTACCAGCTTGGAATCCCATCAGCAATGGAGGAGAGTTCCTCTTTCTCCACATCCTCGCCAGCATCTGCTGTCAACTGAGTTTTTGATCTTAGATTCTGACTGGTGTGAGGTGGAATCTCAGACTTGTTTTGATTTGCATTTCCCTGATGACTAAGGATGTTGAATATTTCTTTAGGTGCTTCTCAGCCCAACGAATTTCTTCAGTTGAGAATTCTCTGTTTAGGTCTGTTCCCGAATATTGATAAGGTTATTTGGTTTTTTGGAGTCTAACTTCTTGAGTTCTTTGTATATATTGGATACTAGCCCTCTATCGGACGTGGGATTGGTTAAGATCTTTTCCCAAACTGTTGGTTGCCGTTTTGTCCTATTGACAGTGTCCTTTGCCTTACAGAAGCTTTGCAGTTTCATGAGGTCCCATTTGTCTATTCTTGATCTTAGAGCATAAGTCATTGGTGTTCTGTTCAGGAACTTTCCCCCTGTACCCATGTGTTTGAGACTTTTCCCCACTTTCTCTATTAGATTCAGTGTAACTGGTTTTATGTGGAGGTCCTTGATGCACTTGGAATTTAGCCTTTTACAGGGAGATAGGAATGGATCAATTTGCATTCTTCTACATGTAGACTGCCAGTTGAACCAGCACCA
>CM052705.1:27958053-27998961 GCA_028551405.1 Uromys caudimaculatus
TGCAGTTTTTATCACTACTGCTCTGTAGTACAGCTTGAGGTCAGGGATGCCGATTCCCTAGAAATTCTTTTGTTGTTGAGAATAGTTTTTGCTATCCTGGATTTTTTGTTATTCCAAATGAATTTGAGAATTGCTCTTTCTAAGTCTATGAAGAATTGAGTTGGAATTTTGATGGGATTGCATTGAATCTTTAGATTGCTTTTGGCAGGATGGCCAGTTTTACTATATTAATCCTGCCAATCCATGAGCAGGGGAGAGCTTTCCACCTTCTGAGGTCTCCTTCGATTTCTTTCTTCAGAGACTTGAAGTTCTTGTCATACAAATCTTTCACTTGCTTGGTTAGAGTCACACCAAGATACTTGATATTGTTTGTGACAATTGTGAATGGTGTGATTTCCCTAATTTCTTTCTCAGCCTGTTTTTCCTTCGAGTATAGGAAGGCTACTGATTTGTTTGAGTTAATTTTATATCTGGCCACTTTGCTGAAGTTGTTTATCAGCTGCAGTAGTTCTCTGGAGGAGTTTTTTTGGGTCACTTAAGTATACGATCATATCATCTGCAAAGAGTGATATTTTGATTTCTTCCTTTCCAATTTGTATCCCTTTTGACATCCTTTTGTTGTCTAATTGCTCTAGCTAGAATTTCAATTACTATATTGAATAGATAGGGAGAGAGAGTGCAGTCTTGTCTAGTCCATGATTTTAGGGGGAATGCTTCAAATTTCTCTCCATTTTGTTTGATGTTGGCTACTGGTTTGCTGTGTATTGCTTTTACTGTTTAGGTATGAGCCTTGAATTCCTGGTCTTTCCAAGACTTTTATCATGAAGGGATGTTGAATTTTGTCAAATGTCTTTTCAGCATCTAATGAAATGACCATGTGTTTTTTTTCTTTGAGTTTGTTTATGTAGTGGATTACATTGATGGATTTCTGGTATTGAACTATCCCTGCATCCCTGGGATGAAGCCTACTTGATCATGATGAGTGATCATTTTGATGGGTTCTTGGATTCGGTTTGCGAGAATTTTATCGAGTTTTTGTATCAATATTCTTAAGGGAAATTGGTCTGAAGTTTTCTTTCTTTGTTGCGTCTTTGTGAAGTTATGGTATCAGTGTAACTATGGCCTCATAGAAGGAATTGTGTAGTGTTCCTTCTGTTTCTATTTTGTGGAATAGAGTGAAGAGTATTGGTATTAGGTCTTTTTTGAAGGTCTGATAGAATTCTGCACTAAACCTACATGGTCTTGGACTTTTATTCCTTGGGAGACTTTTAATGACGCTTCTATTTCTTTACGCATTATAGAAGTGTTTAGATGGTTTATCTGATCCTGACTTAACTTTGGTATTTTCTATCTGTCTAGAAAATTGTCCATTTCATCCAGATTTTCCAATTTTGTTGAGTAAAGGCTTTTGTAGTAGGATCTGATGAGTTTTTGAATTTCCTCAGAATCTGTTGTTATGTCTCCCTTTTCATTTCTAATTGTGTTAATTTGGATAGTGTCTCTGTGCCCTGTGTTTGTCTGTTTATGGGTTTATCTATCTTGTCGATTTCCTCAAAGAACCACCTAGTTTGTTCATTCTTTGTATAGTTATTTTTGTTTCTACTTGATTGATTTCAGCCCTGAGTTTGATTATTTCCTGCCTTCTACTCCCCTTGGGTTTGTTCTAGAGCTTTCAGGTGTGCTGTTAAGCTGCTAGTGTATACTCTCTCCAGTTTCTTTTTGGAGGCACTCAAAGCTATGAGTTTTCCTCTTAACACTGCTTTCATTGTGTCCCATAATTTGGGTATGTTGTACTCTCATTTTCATTAAATTCTAGGAAGTCTTTAATTTCTTTCTTTCTTCCTTCTTTGATCAATTATCATTGAGTAGAGCATTGTTCAGCTCCCATGTGTATGTTGGCTTTCTGTTGTTGTTGAAGACTAGCCTTAATCCGTATTGATCTGATAGGAGGCATGGGATTATTTCAATCTTCTTGTATTTGTTGAGGTTTGTTTTGTGACTGATTATATGGTCAGTTTTGGAGAAGGTACCATGAGGTGCTGAGAAGAAGGTATATTCTTTCTATTTAAGATGAAATGTTTTATAGATAACTGTTAAATCCATTTGGTTCATAGCATCTTTTAGTTTCACTGTGTCTCTATTTAGTTTGTGTTTCCAAGATCTGTCCATTGATGATAATGGGGTGTTGAAGTCTCCTACTATTATTGTGTGAGGTGCAATGTGTGCTTTGAGCTTTAGTAACATTTCTTTTATGAATGTGGGTACCCTTGCATTTGGAGCATAGATGTTCAGAATTGAGAGTTCTTCTTGGTAGATTTTTCCTTTGATGAGTATGAAGTGTCCTTTCTTATCTTTTTTGATGACTTTTGGGTGAAAGTCAATTTTGTCCAATATTAGAATGACTACTCCAGCCTGTTTCTTGGGACCATTTGTCTGGAAAATTGTTTTCCAGCCCTTTACTCTGAGATAGTGTTTGTCTTTATCACGGAAATGTGTTTCTTGAATGCAGCAAAATGCTGGGTCCTCTTTATGGATCCAGTCTGTCAGTCTATGTCTTTTTATTGGGGAATTAATTGAGTCCATTGATGTTGAGATATTAAGGAATAGTGATTGTTGGTTCCTGTTACTTTTGATGTTATTTTTACTTTTATGTGGCTATATTCTTTTGAGTTTGTTGAAAGATTACTTTCTTGCTTTTTCTCGTGTGTAGTTTCCCTCTTTGAGTTGACGTTTGCTATCCATTATCCTTTGTAGGGCTGGGTTTGTGGAAACATATTGTGTAAATTTGGTTTTGTCATGGAATATTTTGTTCTCACCATCTATGGTGATTGAGAGTTTTGCTGGGTATAGCAGCCTGGGTTGGCAGTTGTGTTCTCTTAGGGTCTGTGTGAGCTCTGCCCAGGATCTTCTAGCTTTCATAGTCTCTGGTGAGAAGTCAGGTGTAATTCTGATAGGTCTGCCTTTATATGTTACTTGACCTTTTTCCCTTACTGCTTTTAATATTCTTTCCTTGTTTTGTGTATTTGGTGTTTTCACTATAATGTGACGGGATGAATTTCTTTTCTGGTCCAATCTGTTTGGAGTTCTGTAAGTTTCTTGTATATTTATGTTCATCTCTTTCTTTAGGTTAAGGAAGTTTTCTTCTATAATTTTGTTGAAGATATTTACTGGTCCCTTAAGTTGGGAATCTTCACTCTCTTCTATACCTATTTTCCTTAGATTCTGTCTTCTGATCGTGTCCTGGATTTCCTGGATATTTTGGGTTAGGAGCTTTTTGCATTTTGTATTTTATTTGACTGTTGTGTCAATGTTTTCTATTGTATCTTTTGCATCTGAGATTCTCTCTTCTCTCTCTTGTATTTTGTTTGTGATGCTTGCATCAATGACTCCTGATCTCTTTCCTAGGTTTTCCAACTCTATGATTGTCTCCCTTTGTGATTTCTTTATTGTTTCTATTTCTATTTTTAGTTCCTGGATAGTTTTGTTCATTTCTTTCCTGTTTGATTGTGTTTTCCTGTAATTCTGCCTGTTTCATTGTGTTTTCCTGTAATTCTTTAATGGATTTTTGTGTTTCCTCTTTAAGGACTTCTAGTTGTTTACCTGTGTTCTCTTGTATTTCTTTAAGGGGTTATTTATTTCCTTCTTAAAGTCTTCTATCAATGACAAATGATTTTAAATCTGAGTCTTGCTCTTCTGGTGTGTTGTGGTATCCAGGGCTTGCTGTGGTGGGAAAGTTGTGTTCTGATGATGCCAAGTAGCCTTGGTTTCTGTTCCTTATACTCTTGCCCTTGCCTTTCACCATCTGGTTAACTCTGGTGTTAGCTTATCTTACTCTCTCTGACTGTGGCTTGTCCCTCCTGCAAATCTCTGTGTCAATACTCCTTGAAGACCAACCAGCTCTCTCTCTGAGAGGAATTTGGGTTTGGAGAGCTGTGGCACAGGGTCAGCTCTGGGGTGCAGACAGAAATCAGAAGGATCTTTTCCCCAGCTGTCCCTTGGTTCCTGTGTCCTGATGGCTCTGCAAGTGTCCCTATTGATCCAGTGAATTTGAACAGAAGTGGTGGTCTTGCCTGTGCTTGAAGGTGTGTTGGCACTCCTGGGATACCAGCTCTTTCCTGGCACTATTTGAGTATGGAGCCCTGTGTCACAGGATCAGCTCTCTGGTTGCTGAAAGAAAACAGAAGACCACTCCTCAGTCACTGTTTACTGGGTTTCCAGGTGGGTCCCTCTGAGCAGACAGACTTGTCCACACTCCTGGGAGTCTAGCTTTCTCCTGGCACTATTTGGTTGCGGAGCCCTGTATCACAGGTTGAGGTTCCCAGCCATAGATAGAAACTGGAAGGCTCCTGTCCCAGGCTTTTCCTCAGTCTCTGTGTCCCGAGGATTCCGGACAGGTCCCACTGAGCAGTGGTGCTCGTCTTAACCCCACTCATGGCTTTTCCACCCTCCTGGGAGGGTAGCTTTCTCCTGGTGCTATTTGGCTATGGAGCCCTGGTGGCTTAGGCAGAGGTCTTCAGCCCCAGATTGGCCTGTTTATTTTCCAAAGGCTGAAAGTTCACGTCACAATTAGGAAGTGGATTCAAATATTTTCCATCCATTCCTGATTCTGGATATAAATATTATCAACCACACTCATGATATATGAATATATTGGAGACATATATAATGACAACCCCTTAAGTATCCTTTTAATATTACTCTGTGGCACCACACATCTGTCATTTTTTATTAATTATTTTATATATTTACATCCCAAATGTTACCCGCCCATCCAGGTCCCCCTCATAGGGTTCCTCCCCTCATCCCCTCTTCCCTTTGCCTCTGAGAGAGTGCCTTCTGGGTATTTCCCCCTCTATGGGGGTATTAAGACTGTACAGGATTAGGCACATTGTCTCTTACTGAGGCCAGACACAGACAGATGCAGAAACTCAGTCAAGCATTGGACAGAGGTCAAGAACCTCTATGGAAGAGTTAGGCAAAGGACTGAAGGAGCTGAAGGGGATGGCAACCCCACAGGAAGACCAACAGCGTCAACTAACCTGGACCCCTGGGAGCTCCCAGAGACTGACCCACCAACCAAAGAGCATACATGGACTGGTCTGAGGCCCCCAACACATATGTACCCATCTGTTACTTTATGTTGTAGGCTTATATCTGAAGAAGAAAGAAATGGGACTTGAAAACAGAGGGTAATGTGAACAGTGATATGCTCATAGTACAAAGAAAATATCATTTAGCTTCGCCTGGTGAGCTGAAGTTTACCAAGGATGCACTTTCATTCAATGACAGCCTTGTATGAGTCGTGTAATGCCTTTGAACATATTAAGAAACATGTCGATACAATGAAGTCAAAGCAACCAATTTCACCTAAGCACATAAATAGGCAGGATCATATAACTGATAATTTTTCCCTAACCACTTTTTCCCCAAAGTCTTTTCTAACATAATATATCTTGAGGGGCAGCACTTAGGACAAAGTAACTCAATAGTAAGTAACTGTCTTCCAAGGAATGATGGGGTTTCTCTAAGTCTCACCTTAAATTCCTTATTTGCAATTAAGGCAAATTAAGGGGGACACTGCAACACCAGGTTATTATTCACATGATGACTTGTATGGGAAAATGTCTCCTCTCTTGTGCACAGATTAATTAGGAGTCAATCCTTCAGATTTATGCACACTGGGGTCAATGTATGGTGTGTTTTTTTGTGAAGTCAAACCGACAGAGACTGCTGTTTTGTGATCACTAACCAGAAACTGTAGAAGAGTCTGTAAGTGAGCACTACAACATTTGAAGACTTACAGGTTATTTTTAATTAATGCCACGGAACACACAACCAACCCCAGCAGTTCCACAAGTCTAACAGTGTCTGTAGGCATCCCTGTCTACCTGTAATGCTCTGACTTCCTCTGTTGCAAGCTAGCTGCAGCAATGACTGATTGGTGTCTCATCAGTTGCTGAAGAGATGAGGACAGTAGGTTGAGGTGTCCTGATCCAAGGCTGATTCCATATAAAATATAATTTCAGCAGGGGAGTGGGGATTTACCCTCTGTGATGCTGTTAACTGGTCAATCTGGCGTGGAAGCAAGTCAATGCTTCTGGGATGGCAGCTTGCCAGAACTGGATCTTCAGAGCATGAATATCATCTTCATTGCCATGTTCATAGATGAGCTGCTACTAGGCACTGGTGGGTTCCAGAAAGATCTTATGGTTCAGTTTTGCTACCATTAGGTCTAGGAGGGAGTCTTAATCTTTCAGTGGTAGGTTTACATGAACATGAGGGGTGAAAGCTTAGTAAATTTTGATGTTCCATAGACTCAAGAGGTTCTGTGAAGTAGCAGGTCAAAGGGCATAGAAGAGCTGAGTGATGAATATATAAATAAATGAAGTAATTTTATTTATGAAATCAATCCACATTTGAATTGCTGGAATGAGATTTGTCTGATTATAAAGATTTAACTAGGCTTACATCTCTATAAACTTGAGATGCATTTGAAGCTAGGCTGGTAATAGTGTTTAAAATGTACACTTAATTTGGTTTAAAAGGCCTTATCAATGCTTTAAGTCTTTTTAAATACAGGTTAGATACATATCTTTATACTTTATAGTAACTACTTATAGTAACATTCGTTTCTCATGTAGATATTGAAAGATACAATTAAGATTAAATTTTGGATGAATTCTCCAGAATTTAGAATAGGGGAAGTTGGATAAAATGGTTCAATTTTGGATGTATGAAGATGCAAGGATCTAGGATCAAGATAGGTATGTGAAATTAATTCACAAGTATTCAATGGTACCTACTATGTACAAAACATATTGATAGTCTGTGAGAGGTACGGGTATAATATGGACACTAAAACTTCATAGACATAAGCAATCATAGTTAATGTGACCGTGGCTAGTTTGTATGTAGAAAATGGAGATTATAATGGTCTGATTAGTCTTGATTACATACAGGAGGAAGTAAGGAGACATGGGACATTCGTTAGTAGGTGAATGTCATGACCAAAGGTATGTTCTGCCTGTAGCTACACATTTGGTCATTTGAATAGGTAGTAGGGTACTGCCTTACAGATTGAATGCAAAAATGTGGTTCAAGATTTAGAAGCCATGACCATTAACTATGCATAAGGAAGGCGGTCTCAAATGGAAGACATGGGTGATTTGATGTGATGATAATGGAGCCAGTCAAGTGACTAAGGAAGAGCCTGGAGATGGGATTTTGGCAAGGATTTTGGACATTTGGCTGCACCCTTAAGTATAGTGCATCTGGAGAAGTGCAGCTGATGTGTAGTCTTAATCTTGACAAATGTGGTTGTAAATTGAAAATTTCAGAGTCCACTGTGCAGTGGTAAGACTGAATGTGGGAACTGGAAGAAAAGGAGAAATGAAGGCAAAGAACTGAGTTCTGGACCCCAAGTAATTAATCCCATGGTCAGAAAGTGCCATGTAGGGTTTGTTTATTGTGTTCTAGCTCCAGGGAACCAGAGGCCATGATGGAATAACTGAGGATAAAGATGAGATAGTGGAGATTCCCTATGAAGAATTATATCATTACCCCCAGAATCCAATGACTTTCGTCCCTCAAGTTGGTTGTGTGCTGACAGATTATCTTTAAATCACAATAAAAATGACTTGACTGGCTATTTTTCAGTCTTTGCTTTCCTTTTTCTTTGGCTCTGTGCTAAATACACTTTGGCTTTGATTTACTATAGAAATTTCCTGTGTAGTTTGGGGCTGAGAGGTAGAGGGTCAGGTTTTGGGATTTGAAACCCAAACAAATCTTCCATTACTTCCTACAATGCTTTCAACTTAATTTAGAGGTCAAAGGATAGTCTGAGGAAATATCAAGAGCAACCCAGACATTTAATTCTGAAGAGATCCAAAGACAATGACATCTGGATGGCTGTGCGAGTGTTGGCTGGGTTGCCAGAACTTTCTGTTGATTGTTAGCCAGTCTATGTGTCAAGTTCGTAAATCATAATTTGAAAAAGAAGCATATTTGGCTTCATAGAATAAGTTATAGAACAAGGGCAGAGCACAAAAATTAAAAGCCCACAATAAACAACAAACCATTGACAAAATAAGAATCTATCTACTGACTAAGCCAATTTAAGTGATACATCAACTACATTTGAGTGCTTAAAGGTCTGGATATTTCTATGTGGTATTTCTCCTCCTCTCCTTTCTCTTTCTGCCTCTACCCCCCCCTTTGTCCTCATCTGCTTCTTCTTGTGAATATTGTTTTCCCCCAATTAATCTTCCCACATGGATTGTGAAATAACATGGAAAAATGCAAGGTTCATACATTGCAAACTGAAATTGGTTGCTCATGTTTTAAAAAAATAAGCAAACAAATCATTTGATTGGCCTGCCTTGAATTATGTATTTTTTTCCCATTTTCTATGGCAGCTGTGCATTCAGTATGGGAAGAACAGTTTCTACAAAGAAAGGACTGCAAATTTATAATAACAAAAATTAAATAACAAAAGTAGCAATGCTATTAAATCACTTGTCCTTTAAAGGAAAACCAGAGTGTGGACAGGTCTGCTTCCAAACTAGATTTGATTCCTTCTTTCAAGGAGCTCAAACACCAATGGGTGAGCCTGCATATGAAAACAACCAATAATAAAAATGTCTGCAACAAATTGTCCCTGATGCAAAGTAAAATGAAAGAAATGATGAACATAGAAAAGAGGTACAGAATATGGGTGTGGTGTAATTAATTCTGACTAGACGATCAGGAATCTTTAAAAAGAGGGAGCATTCAAACCTCATTTAAGGGGAAAACAGTTATGAGCAGAATGGTGAGAGGTAGTGGTGGAGGTTATGATGAGGAGAAAGCAGATGAAAACCAATAAATGTGTAACCAATATGCTTAACATATTCTATATCATTGATATTTCAAATAAAGCAAAGGAAGGGTATTTCAGATTGTGAAAGGATGTGGATGAGGGGCTTCAGAGATAGTCCAGTGGTAAAGGGCTCTTTTTGACCTTGTAAAGGAGCCATGGTTCTGTTCCCAGAAATCACATTGAGGTTTACAGCTGCTAGTAACTCCAATTCTAGGGGATATGATGTCCATTTCTGACTTCCACTGTCCCCTTAACACATGTGGTACACATAAACTTATATGACCGTGCATGCACACATACACAAATAACAACTAGACTATAAAGAATACAAGAAGCATTTTGTGTGTCAGTAAGTACATAATAATCATTTGATATGTTTAAAGTCAACAATGCGGGGAAGATTTCACATATATTGATTTCAGTAATATTGGAAAATAAATAGAGACTACATTGCCTCAAGGGCATCAGATAACCTCACAAATTACTAAGTCATACTTAGTGTTCTGTGGACACCTGTATGGGCTGATGAGTCCATGTAGCCTAAGCTGGACATGCTTATGATATGTATATCTATTCTTCAAAAGTCTGGAGAAATTCTCTCTGGTGTTGTCTGCAAAAAATTTTCTATTTTCAGGTTAGGAAGTTAATACCTTGACCTCAGTGTATGGACAGATCCAGGAAAATGGCAGCCATTTTTAAGACAGGATAGCCAGGTGCTAGGCATGATGGAACACATTCTAATCCTAGCAATCAAGAGGCAGGCAGATCTTTGTGAGTTCAAAACCGACTTGTCTATGTAGCTTGTTTGAGGACAGTCTGAGCCACATTACAAGACCTTATCTCTTTCTCTATCTTTCACTGACTTCCCCCACCACAAACACAAAGTCAGACAGACACACATATACAGAGGCAGGCATGCACATAAAGATGGACAAAGCATCACAGGCATTGAGCTGGGTCATTTTTTCCCACAAGAGGTATTAATCTCTTCTATCTTAATTCTTATGTTTTCTAAAACTTCTGGGATTCTTTTAGTTTTGATCAGGAATTTCACCTGTTCCTAAAATAACTGTGAGTACAATATTTTGATGAAAAATATCTTAAAATTATTTTCAAGATTGATGGTTCTAAAGTTCAATACAGTGGGAAAATAATCTTTTTCATGGTAAAAGTTTAGTCACAGGAAAAAAATTCATGGAATTCTGATAGCTGTGAAAAAACATAAAACAAGGAAAATAGAGAAATAATGATCCCAGAAAAGGATATTATATTTTAGAGATACTAATTGTAGTCTTTCTCATTAAAGTATGTGATCATTTGGGGGATAGGGAGGCTCTGCATGTGTGTGGTGAGAGGGTTTAATCAGCATGATAAGGCTGAGGCTTTAGTTCAGTTGGGCTGACTCCAGTGGAGATTAAGAAGGAACATTAAGGTTTGTTGTAAAACAATTAGTGGCTTTGGGGAATATTCAGTTCTAGTTTTTAGTTTTACTAAACATCAAGCAAAATTCCAAAAGTAACAGCAAAGCAAACAAACATAGTCAAACCTTAAGACTCTCATATTTATGCTTGTACTGGAGTTTAGACACAGCACAATCAGATACCCTATGCTCATTTTTCTGGGCCACATTCAAAAAGAATACTTGCTTACAGACTTGAATTCTTGCTGGTGCTCCTGAACATTCTGGGAGCAGAGGCACCAATAGATGCAGGCAATAATCCTTTTTCTGTGTTTTCAGATACCTATAAGGTTTAATTAATGATGAAATAAATTATCTTAGAAATTTCAGAGATTTTTTTGGCAAGCAATTAGTATGAGGATAGAATTTTTACTATTCCCTTTCAAATTTCAAGTTCACACAAATGAACAGACTATGTGAAAACCTGCAAAACAAAATATTTACGACCATGAGTGAATACCGAAAGATGAGAGCTACATACAACACAGATACAATGCAAAGTCCAACTTTAAGTAAGAACACTGAAATATTTCCATAATGATTAGTGGAGAGCCACTTCTTGGGTAGCATGAGTGCTAGCATGCTATCCTTGCTATACAGGTTTTACTACCGCAATACCCTCCAAAGCCAGCAGATAAAAAGATAAAATTGTATGCAATAGGGAGGTTCCCCAAATCTGGCTTCATTCTTCTAGCTAGTGTCTGCTCTTGTGGCCCATGCTGTGTTACTTGTTAAACAGTTTGAATTTTTGTGCTGTTGAATTGCCAGGTAAGATGGGGTGCATGAAAGCTTATTATTGTTATCTTATGTTGATTATCTCAAATTATCATCTCCCTCCTTTTGTTTGTAGGGCTGTTCTTCTCATACTGAATGCATGGTTGTCATACAACATGGCAAACAACAAACAGATATGTAATTCAAGTAAGGCCAATCAAATAACTTGTTTGCTCATACTTTCAAAAACACAAACAACTAGTCTTATTTTGCAAAGTATTGGCCTTGCATCTTTTCACCTTAATTACCCTCCATCTGGGGGCTATTTTGGGGGAAAAACTATAATACACAAGAAGGAGTCCAAGAAATAAAAGAAAGGAAGATGTGGCAAGGGAGGAGAGGAGGCAAAATATTCTATAGGAGTCTTCAGATGAGTTAGTACTCATTTAGAGTTATTTATAAAGTTCTCGTGGGGTTACCATCTTTCAGGATACTTAAAATCCCCTTGATGTGGCTGGATTCAAATTATTGCTGTTTTAAGGATTATTCTTGAGACTACAGTCTATGAGCACTGATCTCCAAAGAGGCTTGAGAATACTCTAGGTGAAAAATGGGTACTGCCAGGAAGTTACCCTCCAAGAGCAGTTTGTAGAACATAGTTGAGGTCATTGTATCTCCCTGAGACCCTGCTGGGGGTATTTGTTTTCATCCTCTGGTCTAGGATGATGCTTCAGTTATACATCAGCTTTGACTCTTCATTTCCCAACTCTCTATACCCAGGATGCTCGTTGTCTGAATTGGTAGCTTACTATTGGTGTCAGCTTGTGTCCCTTCCTGTTTTGGTTTCTTTAGTCTGGAGTGTCTTCTCTTAGTTTCCATCAGTTTCTCATAAACCTAACAAATCCCACCTGAATGTGAGCCAATGTCAGGTAATATTATCTCCCTTATTATGTGTTAAACACTATAAAATATATAGGGAGCTTCATTTATTACCTGCAACAATGTCATGAGGTAGATGCTGGTATTTAAACTATTTTCTTGATGGAGTAATGAAGATGAGAGTAGGTCACAGAGGAAACAGGGGTGGAGACATCATTTGGTATTGAATCTTTATAGTCTTAAGACCACTACTGCAAAGAATCAAGAATTAAGAGGGAGTTCTCCCATACCTTGAGTTTTGTAGCCTATATTTTCGCCAAAGTATCATTTTAACCTCTTCCATCTGCTATGCCCCTCGAAAACCTCCTTACAGAGCCTGGGATGGATTCTCGCCATTTACAATGTCCGAGCAAAGGGTAAGTGCAAAAGACTATGAGAGCCATCCATGAACATTTAAGTGAGGTGATTATTGGCTACAAGGCAAAAAGGCATACTTCCTTCTTTGAATGACTAGACAGGACAAGAAGGCATTTGAGAACCTTCTGCATGTCCTGAGGAGGCTGCCAAAGACTTGAAATTCAAAACTGTTCATGTAGAAATAAATTCAATGCAAGAGTAAGAGTACATGAGAAAGTGTTTGGTGATTATTTCTAATCTCAGTCTGAAAAATACATTTTTAAAGGAACAAACCTGGATGGACATTTTTTCTAAGTCCTTTGTAACAAAACTAAATTGTATTTCTAAAAGCAAATGGCTGATGGCACTCTGAAAGACAAGAGAGGTTGAAATAGGGAGCATGGAAAAGTCTTCCAGAACTTTTAGGGAAAGGAAGACAGAAAATAACAGAATGAATCAACACTAGAATTAAATCTTCGGAGGAAATCATAGGATAGAAAAACTCGCTAACATAGAAAATAGACAGAGGTACAGGAGTTGGCTTTATGGGAAAAGCACATGCCCTGTAAGGATGAGGATCAGGGGCTGGACCTCAGAGCCTCTGTGAAAACCAAGAGAGTGCAGAGTTCGACCTGTGGGAGGCAGAGGAAGAGGTTTCTTTCTAGCGTAGTTGAGTCAGCACACTAGTTTAACTAGCATCCTCAAGTTCTGGGTTCAAGTGACTTTGCTTCTCTCCATATATAGTGGAGAATGATTGTGGGGGACACACAGCCTCCATGCAGACAGCTGTGTCCTGACACAAATGTAAGCATGCATGCACATCAGATATGCATACAGATGCAGAAAGGAAGAGAGGTGAGGGAAGATAGTCCAAGAATAAATATTAATAATAGTAGAGGGAAACTGTACTGCAATGGGATGGCAAGAAAACAGAAAAAGTATTAAAATAAGATGAAGGGTCTTAGAAACAAGGATAAATACAACACAAATTTTATAACACAAGGAAAAAATTAATCATATTGGTTTAAATTAAATAGAATGTTTAAAATTAAATAGGATATTAATGTGTCATAAGAGAGGTAGTGTGGATAAAGTAACATAGAGGGTTGAAAAAATCAAGCAGTGGGCATCAATGTGTAGGGAAACATAACGCAGATAAATCAGGCAGCAGACATCGGTGTCAAATGAAGTTGAGATTAGGATTAAAATCATGTAAAGAGATTGAGAAGTACTTATAAAAACCATAAGGTTGGTTTATATTAATAAATATTGATACACAATGAAAACATGGACTTACAGATTCACATGTTGCACACAAGATCCACACAAGGAACCAGTTAATCTTAGAATGATTTAGAGAAAATCAATAGTCCAATCATGCTAGATTTGACTGCTGCACTACCAATTTATGAAAATAGAAGTAGAGAATCATGCTAGATTTGACTGCTGCACTACCAATTTATGAAAATAGAAGTAGAGAATAACAAAAGTTTAGACAGGAAAAAAACACGAGTAAAGACCAAGGGGCCAAGGGTATAAAGCAAGCTGAATTTTTACATGAGGGATCCATTTTATGTGCTTGGAGATGAGGTACTTTCTTTTCAAGTGTCCTTGGAACACTCATAAACATTGAATTATTCTCCCTCTATGCCACAAAGAACATCTCAATAAGAAATGTCCCCCAGGACCTAACAGAAAGTGTCCTGACCACAGCACAGCATCTGACCGAAACCTCTAATAAAAACTAACCAATAAAGCACCAAGTCATTACACAAGGCCCTGGGTGAACTCTTAGCCTCTCGCTCAGACTATTACAGACTTGACTTTGAGGATAGGCATTTTGTGCTCTGCGCTGTTGTAATTTTTCACAACAAGAGGAACAATCTGAAATAATATATCCCAGCAGGGGAGCGCAGAAATTTACTGCAGGCAACTTCACGTTAGTTTCCAGAAAGAAGAAAATATATCAAATGCTTTTTAAAAATACAGAAGATTTAGAAAGTCTCTCTAATAGTCATTCTGCCCAACTGTGACTTTGCAGAGGAAAGAATGGAGACTCAGAGAGAGGAAGGTTTTGCTCCTCAAAGCAAACGAAACTTGTCTGAATCTACCTAGAGTTTCCTGACTGAATCACAGTATCTCCTGCTTCAGGCTCCATCATGGAGCAAACCCTGGGCACAGGTTGAATATTCACATGTCCCTGGAGCTGAGCATCTGTAGTGTGCTCATTTGCCTCCTAGAGGTGAGACTGGTTGCTTTGAGTGGGCTCCCTGGAGCCAGAATGCCTGCTCATTTTGCAAGGACAGCTGAAGCAATATGGTTGCCATTATTAGAATCAGAATCACAGGCCTTCTACCTCTGCCAGATAACCTGCCTAAGAACCTCTGACATCATTAAACGCTGGAATCTTTAAACTGTAAACGTGTGTTGGGAGCTGTTTTCGGGAATGCTCTTTTAAACTCATTTTGTCGAGAATCATTTTTGTTCGTTTTCCTTCAATATCTGACCTGTTTCCTTTTTCCACTTGTTCTGTTCTAGAAGCCTAGATATATTGCAGCCTTTACCTCTGCTCTTTGGCTGGGGTTGCTGAGAGCTCCATGTGTTTCTAAGTCACACCAGGTGGGCAGCTGCTTTCCTACATCATCGGGCCGAGTTACGGTTTCTCTGTTGTTCCGGTGGACTGCAGTTGCATACCATGCCTTATTGCCAGAGCAAAGACCAGAGATGTAAAACTCATGCTTGATTCTCAGAGCTCTGCTGAACTAACTGTTTCAAAGGAGACCTTGTTTCTAGCCATGAACTTATGAACTGAAGACTTCATGAAATACAATCCTCATTGTTATTATAACATAATCCTCTTTTGGTTACCCACCCAATATTTCTCT
The DNA here is from genome assembly GCA_028551405.1 of Uromys caudimaculatus. NCBI lineage: Eukaryota > Metazoa > Chordata > Mammalia > Rodentia > Muridae > Uromys > Uromys caudimaculatus. Next base: position 27,973,244 of record CM052705.1, read on the forward strand.
AACAGCCATTTCTTCCTTTCTTTTACTGATAGAAAGCTCTAGATAGGGAGGCTGGTAGTAGTCACCCACTGCTCCTATTTTTCTGGTGAGATACCAGGGTCCAAAGCTCACAGAAGCGAGTTCTGCCTCTAAATTTTCAGTGGTGAGCATGGTGTAATACCTGCAGAGACCCTCTGGGTACAAACATATCTCCTGAAACACCGACATCTCAGATTTATTCTTTTGGATGAGTCCTATGGCAGGAGAACAATGACATGCAAGGGGCATTAGAACAAGATGGCATTTCAGACAACTTGTGCTCCACTGTCTCAATTTGAATTGCTGCATCACAAATCACTCCCGAACTTAGCTTAGCTACAACTTACTGTCTCCCAATTCTGTGGTTTGGTTGAAGCTTTGTGAAGCTATCTTCGTTTGCCCTGGATCTGGCTAGAAACCCTGGCTCTACTCCATCTGGCCCTTCTCCATGTGGTCACTCACCGTTCAATTATCTGACTTGAATGTCTTCAGTTAGAGGGTAGATTCCAAGGGACAGACAGAAGAAACTAGCCAGCTGCTACATTTGGATGGTTGAATCCAGCCAGCTTCTTGGGGAGTGGAGGTGGATGTGAGAGTGCCACGAGCTTGCAAGAACAGAAGGGATGCTGACACTGTTGTTAGAGACAATCCACCACATTCCTTGTTTTTCAGACAGATGTAACTTGAACCTTCAGCACTGAGTAATGCATAGTTGGACATTCTCCTGAGTACTATGAGAAAAGAGCTTACATGGCCAACTTTTGATGAGAGTATTGGAGTTTCCTCTAAGACTGATTAAAAAATCACCAGGGAGACAGAAGCTACAATGACAAGAGATTAGAGCACATGGGAGGGGGATGTGCAGTTCAATCAGCTCTGCCAGCCTCACAGCTGTGGTTCATCCTTTAAGTTCATGTTTTCGCTTGCATTTCTAATAATCTCCTCCCCTGTCCATAAAGATGGTCTTTGTATCTGTTGAGTGACTTACTCAAGCGTCTTCCTGAATACAAGTTTCAATCTTTCAGTGTGTTAAGAAAGTATCAGAACATGAAGGATGAAAGTGCTTCATTCCCAAACGCAAAGACTGCACTACACCTCATGAGAACAGTGGCAAGATACTGAAGAAGTACTCTCGGATCTGGAAATATTTTCATAGCCAGAAAATGTTTTGGTCTTTGAGGTTCTTCAAAAGATTCATAGATGCTTCCTCCATGAGCAGTTAAAATTTCTGACCACTTTTATTTTTCCTTTGCTCATCTGGGAGAGGTTCAGTAGATTAATGGAGTTCTTCGGAGAATGTTATTGTGTTGAACATTTTGTTTTATACACTCTTATAAGCTGCTTTCTTCTGGGCCAAGGCATAAGGGAAACTGAATATTGGGCTTAGTTGAAAAAGAAGATGAAAATGGGGTGCTTCCATGGTAGGAGTCAAAGGTTAGGGTCCTACTGATTATTTGGTGTGATGACAAGTCTCTACCTTATGCCTTTAGTAAGTCTTTTTGGTGGCTAGAAATGCAAAGCTTTGGAAATCTAACAGATAGATTCATTAAAATGTAGTTCAGACCTCATCAAATCAACTACATATGTAACTGTTCCTAAGACCTTGAGGTCAATAGCTACAGGAGCTCCTTGGGTATAAATGTTACTCAGTGCAGCATCTTGAAGACTTACTTAACTTGGAACTTAATAGAGAAATTATAAGGATTAATTCAGGTTGTGCTAAATATTTAATTAAACCAGAAGCTCTTATTAATCACTTTTTTCCATGTCTGAGTATGTGCACATTTCCTGTGGTAACAACGCCAGCATCTCCTAAGGGGGGATGCTCACAACAGACTGCTAAAATGCTTCCTTAGCTGAAGAGTTGGAGAGACTCTAATGGTAAATAAGATAGATGAAGTAGAAATGACTGATATGACCTTACTAGGGAGCTTTTCCCTTTACAATACTTTCCTAATGAAGAGGAACCAAACCACCACTAACTTAGTGGCTTATAAAAACACAGACTCGTTCTCTTACAGTTTTGGAGGTTAGAAAACTAATGCTCGTCAGTAGGTTGTATTTCTTTGGAGTCTCTAGAGAAAGATCCATTTCTTTGTCTTTTCCTACTCTAGACTCTCTCTCTAATCTTTATCTAGTGTACCCAATCACTGTACTATCGATAGTTGTCACTGTATGTACTCTGACATCCCTGCTCCTTCTTGTGAGGACCAAATGATTATATTGTGGCCAGAGGAAAACTTTAGATGTTGATCAGGTGATGCCTGCCTTTGCTTTGGGACATGTTATTTCACTGGCCTATAACTAACCAAGTAGGCTAGGCTGACTGGTTCCATGAGCCACCTGTCTCTTTCTCCCTAGTGCTGGGATTATAAGCATACTACTATGTGTCAGATCAGAAAACAAAACGGGGTTCTGGGAACAAACACAGATCCCTGTGCTTGCAAATCATTCACTTTACCAGCTGAGCTATCATCTCATTCCTCCCAGTGTGCGCTCTCTCTCCCCTCTCTCTCTCCCTCCCTCTCTCTCTCTCTCTCTCTCTCTCTCTCTCTCTCTCTCTCTCTCTTTCTCTCTCTCTCTCTTTCTCTCTCTCTCTTTCTTCCCTTCTTTTGTCTTTCTTTCCTCTTTAATGTTTAAAATACATTCATTCCAAGCAGCTCTGTTCCTTTTCATAATAAAGTACAAGAATTGTTTAAAGAAAATGGTTACCATTTTTTTTTACAGTTTCAACTCCTATAGTATTTTAATAATTTGTTTATTTATTTATTAGTTTTTTTTCAGGAATTTCATACAATACATTTTGATCATGTTCAATCCTTTTCTCAAACTCTCCAAGATACCCTTTTTCTATCCACCTAACATGTATACTCCTTTTTTATCTTTTTTTTTTTTTGAAAACTTATCAAGTCCAGTTTGTGTTGCCTATAATCTCTTAGATGTGTGGCTTTCCACTGGAGCACGGTCAATATACTAGGAAAAGGGCCACACATTTATGAAAACTACTTTCCCTCTCCCAGATGCTATCATTTACTGATAGTTCCTCAGGTAGGGGTGGGACCCTGTGTGCTCACTCCTGTCTCTAGACTTTTGTCTGGCTTGTGCTTGCAAGGTCTTGTGCAAGTTGTTATAACCACTGTGACATCATATGCAGCTGGCCTGCTGTGTCCAGAACACTGTTTGCTTGTAATCATTCACTGTCACTGACTCTTACATTCTTTCCACACCCTCTTCCAAGCAATGATCCCTGAGTCATGGGAGGGGCAGATATTATATAGATGTCTTATTTAGGGCTGAGTATTCTTGGTCTCTTATTCTCTGTACCCTGGCCAGTTGTATGTCTCTGTGTTAACTGCCATATACTGCAAAAAGAAGCCTCTCATTTGGGAGAGCTGTAAGTATAAATAAAAATGATGTGGATACATCTATCTAATGTTAAAGAAAACGCTAATGAGATATTTATCACTAACAGTTATCACTAACAGTTTTGGCCATTCAAAAGTGTTGCTACTGTACTGCTTAATATTTGATACCATTTTTTTGGTACTGCTCTAGTAAGTGAGTCATGATTTGAGTAGTCTTCCCTTACATTGTTTTCTACCATTTCCTGGGACTGCTTTAATATGTGGATTTCTGAAATGTGAGGTTTATCAAGAACAGATATGTGCCATTCTAAAGACAATAACCTCTTAGACTTTCAATGTTCCAGTTAACCCTCTCCCTTACATTAATAAAAGATAACATCTGAGAAGCAGTTACTGGGTTTGGATTTTCTTGGACAAAACTCCATCAAAGAATACTTACTCTAATCAGAATGGAAGAAAACTTTGTAACTCCTTTGAAGATTTGGCAAAGCTTTTATACAGGTAATGTTTGAGCTATTTAGTAAAAGACACATAATAATTATCTGAGTAAGAAGATGGAGAGGAGAGATACACAGGGAAGTATAAATTTGACTGCTTACATAAAACCAAACAGCTGGACTTGCTGTCTGTACAGCATCTTGTTGAAAACGGGCATCATAGATTTCCAAGACCACAGAAATTCTGTTGCTTTGGAGGATATGCATCAGGACTCTGATTTAGCCTCCCTTGCCCATCCTTATCTGACTGGCTGGCACATATTTGCTGTTGATAGAACTGATTTGGGAAAAGTCACCCCCCCCAATGTTGCAGATTACTGGGGCTATCGGCATAGAGATGGGCCCAAGAAAGGAATGAAGCTCCATTTATATGTGAACATTTTCATTTTGTAATTGTTTTTTCATAAATCAAGAAAAATATAAGGGGAAGGGGAAAGAGAAAGAGGCAGATACAGAAGGAGAAAGAGAGAGAGAGAGAGAGAGAGAGAGAGAGAGAGAGAGAGAGAGAGAGGAGAAAGGGAAGGGATGGAGGGAAAAAGGAAAGGAGGGCAGGAGAGGGAGAGAGGAGAAACTCAAACTTTACCCACAATTCTTCCCCTATATTATGATTGATTTGAGGAAAGGTTAACAGAAAGGCCATTCCCAGGGCTGTGGGAGTGCAGCAGACTGGGGAATGGGAAGTGATGTGAAGTACACAGACCCTGTCTCTTCAAGGTTGGAGCATGCATTGAAGCAGTCTCTCCTGTTGGCTACATTTTGAATAGAGGAGGTAAGAGGGCAGGAGGAGGTGAACTCTGGCTGTGCATAGAGACAAGTCAGACAATGTGAGTTTTAATTGAAATCATATCCACAGCATTTTACTTTTCAAAAGCTGTTAGTATGATCGAGGTTACATTTTCTTGTGACTACTATTATTACTGTCACACTGACTGTTCTGGGCAGGGGCTGAAGGTTACATGTGGGCTGAGAATGTTGGGCTGCAATGGGAGGGGTTGGCAGACCCATATCTTGGAAGGCCCCTCCCTCCCAGGTTCTTTTTGCCTTTGCTCTGACTGCTCAGGAAGCAGGGAACCAGCCATCTCTGGATGCTGCCAGCCCTCCTTTTCAATAAGGGATGATGATACAATCTGGTCCCCACTCTTCCCTGCTGTTCACATCTCATACCTTCATCATCTCTTTCCATCCTGGGTAGCTGCATCCTGCCCTGCAGCCTGTGCATCAGAGAGAATGTGGCTCTTCTTTGAGTCCTCTATTAGAGAAAGTTCATCCCCTGGGCTCTGCTGGCATTTTATTTCAAGAGGTGGTGAAAGGAAGGGACTATAACTTACCTGGGTTCTCTAACCTGTAGTTTGTATTAGACATTCCAGATCTTTCCAGAATATAGGCACTGGTTGAGTAGGTCCAAAGTGGGCCTTTCAGAAGCATATGTGGGTTTCACAAACCCCCACATGATGCCATACTATTACTAGCAACAACTTAGAAGGCAGATAGAAGATGTTCATTGTAGAGACAAAGCCAAGGGAAGAAAGGTCAGTTTGCAACCTCAGTGGTCTGGGGGAGAAAATCTGCCAGAGGAGTACACGTAAGTGTACTCCTATACTTAGGAGGAGCTGGTGCCCTTGGTGGGAAGATAAGGCCTCCATACACAAGGCAGATTTGATTGTTGGTGGTATATCAAGCAAGGACTTTTCGCTGAAGTACTCTGATGTTGAGAGTGTCAAGTTCTCAAGGAACTGAAAAATTCTGGATTGAAAATACAGTGTGTTTGAATGGGAGGGTGACTTACTTGTGGGAACTGTTGTAAAAGACAATGCCCCTTCCTGTTCATTTTATTTCCCAGGACATTAAGTCTTCTCTCATTTCTTGATGTCTTCAGCATACACAATGGAACAGGGGTAGGGAAGAATATTCCTACCCCTTGGTTTACTGGGTTGTGGGTACAACAAGGAACATAGTCCTTTACCTAGGAAGCCATTTAACTAATTAACATGTCCTGAGGATCCACCGTGTTTCATGCAGAGTCTCTACATGGTCTTGGCTATGTAGACACTGTTTCCAGTTTGACATACATGTCAGTTTATGTCTTAGTCCCTTAGAGACTAAGGGACTCCCTAGTATGGGCAACAATTAAAAACTTTCAAAATTAGTTAAGGGAAAAATTCTCTCCCATGGGCTGTCATTAAAAAAAATCAAAATCTGTTTCCAGAAAAATTAGGGATGATAATTAGTCAGTCTTGTTTGAGATTTTTCTGACAGACTCCCACTCCTTTCATAGATGGCCATGTTTAGAGAAAGATACCAGCATGACCCTCTAAGTCTCACTAGTTTTAAAGCAGTTAAGAAAACAAGAGTCTTTGGATTTCTAGTATCAAAAAATTGAACCACTTCTTTTGTTTCATAGTATGAGTAGGTAAAAGGGGATTATTTTATAAGCTCAGATTCCATCCTAGCCATGAGGCATCCAGGCAATCATCTGGCAAGTAGCCATCTCTCATGTACTCTGAAATAGATGAATCTGTCCTAGAGTTCATGCTCAGCAAATTGTACTTTAAGGGGTGTCATTGCCTTAATTGTCCTTGGAAGAAAAATCATGTTTTTATCATAGTCCTTTTGAAACCATTGGAAGACTAAAGTGACTTTGAATACTATTACTAGAAGTTCAAATGTTTAATGGGGCCTGGGCCGTTACGCTAACATGCCTGTCACGTAGTCTCTGTAATGTGTGCTGAGCATTCCTGCCTGGAGTGAAAACCACGAGTGTTATGCTTTTGGCTCAGATGTTGGCAGGTGTGTAACCTGATTCCTGATAGCAGGACAGCCGATTACATTCTGCTATAAAACCATTTCTAAGGCTCTTGGCACCTAAACTGTTATTGCGTGTCTGCAGGTGTTTAGTAATTGGATTAATGTAGAGGCGAAGGAATGTCTGCTCCCCAGCCCTGAGAAACACTGAGGAAAGACAAATGTACTTCGGAGAGTGACCAGGAATGCACGATGACAGGCCTGTGCTCACACATGAAGCCAGATCTAAGTCTACACATTTCAAATGAACTGCTACGAGCAGCCACCTTCCATAGGAAGGTTTATCCAAATGTAAGTACAATAACAATGGCCTTGTGAGTCAGGAGGTCAATGTGAGTCTTGACCCCCTTCCAAAAGCAACTCTGACAATTTAACATTAAGCGTTCCCATCATGCAACACGTGAACCCTATAATCCTAGACACATAATAATAATAATAATAATAATAATAATAATAATAATAATAATAATAATAAAGTTTGAAATTCCAAGGTAAATATAGAAGAGAATGCTAAGATTCTTGCTGAAAGTATAGGGACCACAACTAGGATCGGGAATCATCAAACGTTTGCCAATTAATTCCTATCTCGACTACAAAGACAGAGTTTATTGAGTGATTTGACTCTGAGGATGTGTTTGATAAAATGAAAAATAGCGTTCACTGGCCACCGCAACTGCAACTGACAAAAGGAAGGGGCAGCTCTTGAGGCTCTTGTAACTGTGACAAATTGAAAATCATATTGTCCTCAGAGAGCAAGCAGCCAAACTCCCAAAGGCTCCCATCTAAGTAGATAAGACCTAATGGTTTGGTTTTACACAACAAACCTCTTTCTCAGCTTTACGACTCAGAAGGGAGGTGGGCCGTTTGGAGAGAGTCCAAGTCTAAGGGAGATAAGACTGAAAGACTTTAAATCCTAGAGGGGCAACTTGTAGTTCACAGACATTATTACAGTAGGTGGTAAGAAGACAACCAGGACAGGAAAAGACAAGAAACTCCCAGAGCATGAGTTTGAATGAAAGGGCTTGTGAAAAAGAGAGAATGAAATGTGTGTGTGTGTGTGTGTGTGTGTGTGTGTGTGTGTGTGTGTATACTAAGTAGCAGGGCTGAATGGTTGTTCACTTTGCAAACAGAATATATGGATTACAGCAGCCCCTTAATGTGGGTGTATCCAGAGCAGCCAAGTTGTACTTTGAGTCTGAGAATTATCACCTAGGAATTGTGGGGATGTGCTGGGATGCTCTGAAGGAAATTTTCATCTGGCTGGGGTATCTTGTGGAATTTGTATGTGAGGTCCTATGCTCCATGAATGTAGGGAAGAGGCATGTCTGCAATAGTGCTTCTCTCTTTTGGAGATTTCTCGTCCTCCTTTTCTAGCTAACGGCTTCTTGCTGACGTTTCCCTGACTCCCAGTCCTCAACCAGAAACAGTAACATTGGGTGAGAAGATGTGCTGAAGATCAAAGGACTGATTGGAATGGAAGGTGAGTGGAAGCAGGACTCTGGAGTGCAGTGGTGGTTTGCTTGACATGGGGTCTTCTGGAGGGAAGATGTCCTGGTGTCTAAGAGAAGTATCAAGAGAGAAATACTACAAGGACTAATAGATTCATTCGAACATTTAAACATTGAAAACAAAAGCATGAAATACCCATGATAAGTTCCAATACTTCATTGGTTCAACTAGGTTCAATTGGTTCTTGCAGACTACAAGTTCACCCCCCACCCCCATTAATTAGCTGGGAGAATCACAAGACATAGACTTACTTTCAACTGCACCAGACTACTCAAGATTATTGAAGATTGTAGGATGAAATAGGGGATTACTTGAGTCAACAAGTGGTTGAGAACATCCTCTAAAGTTTCATGTACTGCAAGTCCAATTTTCCCATGCACCACTGAGAAGTGGTAGAAAATGTAATGAGTTGGGCACAATAAGAGGTAATGATGGTGTCCTTTAGAAGGTTACTGCCTTACACTCAGGACCATATTCTTGTACATGTGGGCTTCTTGAGACAGGACAGGTTGCTTTGAATGAGAGGGCCCTCTACATTTTTTTTGCCATCCTATTGTGCTCTATGACTTCTCCCCTTCTTTTCCACATGCTATTTCCATTTCTTCTTCTTAACTATGTTATGATGCAGACTGGGATGCAGTTCCTCACCAACAAATTATTGGACCTCCAGAACGTTGTCAATCACCATCCTCAGGCATTTTGTGATTGTAACCTCAAGCAGACTAAGAGAAAGGTTGGGATGGAGAAGAGATAGATTGATAAATAACTGTTGCTTTCTTGTTTGCTCTGTGGAAATTATCCATTCAATTAGAAAGTTCCAGTTAAGTGCACTGCATTGTGAAGGACGTTAAATGTGTTGGGTTTTACACATCTGTTTCTTTCAGGAGAGACAATCTCTGGGAAAGAGAATATTTTGAATAGGGGCCCTGATAATACAGGTGACATATGAGGTGAATTAGTGCACGTGGATGCGTGCAGCTAGTGTAAGTTTAACAGCCAAAAAGAGATAAGCACAAAGAGTGTCCACAAGGCACACATAGGCTAGTTATTTGGGAATCACTTATAATATGTAAAAAAATTCTTGCTTTCTTTATGAACACAGAGGGTCAGTCCTTGACAAACAGACTGAGCTGAGCAGCAAGCGATAATGTTATGCATCATGATACCAATATCTGATATGCAGGATATCTGATATGCGACACCCCCAAAAGTTGAGAACCACAGCTTTAGGAGGCTAGTTGGATGCCTCAAATGCCTTTTAAGAACCACTGGGCCAGAGAAGACAGATGTGCCCCTGCCACAGACTGCTATTCTTTATAAAATATTTCTTTAGTGCCACTGTTTCTTAGCAGCCCCCAGAGCTAAGAGTCCCCCCAGTTGAGTATTCTTATGTATAAATTACTTGACAACCTGAAGTTAATATCTTTCTCCTTTAAAATTTTTTCACATCCAACAGCAGGCTGAGAGATTGCTCTGCTACTGATATTGCACCATCAGATAGAGATGCCAATGTTGGAATTCTGACCTAAGATCTTTCTGTATACATTTCATTTGCTTCTGAAACCCACAGTGCAACACTCAACAGCCAGAGCAGTCAGCCAGTGTTCCCACCAGTGTCAGATCTCTCCTGAAGGGGCGTTTTCCCAGGTGACATCCTTAAGATTATCCACTGCTCTGGATTATATGGATTGTGAAAGCAAGAAAAAACAGGAAGAATGTTGACTACTAAGTTAAAGTAAAGTGTTTCCCAATTAGTAAAAGGGTCAGTGGAATGTTTGAATAAGTAAATTTAGTTGGGTCACAACGAACATTATTTATATATACAACCTGCAAAAATAGCCATTTTACTAAATCAGAAATAAATTCAATTTTATCATCCTATTTTCTCTGTTGGTGTTATTTAATCTAAAGCTCTTTTACCCAAATATGTGAATGAGGTAAATGCTGCCTCATACCTCTCCATAATCCATGTCATTTTTGTTTCCTGACCCCAGAAAAATACCAGGATACAGGCTATCTGTGTCTCTCCTACTCTGTCCAGAGGAAGCATTTGGGCAAAATGCAGAAAACTCCAAAAGTCTATTTTCAGCCGAAATTATAAAATGCAATTAGACTTTCTGTCTCTTCTCTCTAACGTGAAAATAAATGCAAGAAGACTTATAAAGAGTTGGCTATTGACAGCCTCTGAAGGCTTGGCACCCCTGAGTTACATGTAAGATGGGCCTGATTTCTTCCAAAAATAATATGAGGTATAGGAGTGAAAGAAAATGACCCACTTACTTTAACTGTAAGAATTTCCTCACATCCACCTTCATAGTACTGGGAAACATCTGGAATTCAGACTTGAGTCATCGAGGGACTGGAACACAAAGGAAACAAGAAGGGTTAGTTACTTGAGTTACACAGCCAGCCAATTTGATTTCTTGCTACCTGGATGAGAGGCTTGGCAAGGCTTTTTTCTTTGCTCCCATCTTTTCCAAGTACTAAGAAAATTTTCAAGGAAGGGGTATTGTAGAAGAAGGTACGGGATAGCTCCGGACTCAGAATTGTCTGTGGTTGGTTGATTGATGTGTTGATCCATCTTTGCAAATCTCAATCATTCTCTGAGTCAGACCTAAGGCCAGAGCCAGAATGAAATACTGAAAATACCTTATAGTTTCTGTCTGGAGGAAGCTCCCTGTCTAATTTGAAATGCTGCTTCATGTCAAGAGTTTTGAAATTCTGGTTGTAACATCATTTGGGCTTCCTTGTTTCTTATGTATTAGATGACTCTTTTCCTGTGGCTTCAGAACGTTCATATCTTAAGAGATGATGGAAATGTATTGCCAAGAACTTTTAGGTACTAGCACTTGCTCGGTGTGAACCATGGATAAGGAAAACAAGCCGCCCAGGACACAAAATATAAGGAGTTATTCATACCTGCCTACGCAAGCTTAGGGTCTCCTACTTGGACTTTACTTGTTGTTCTGTGGTTTTCCATCTGCCTACTCAAAATACTATTGAAAAATTAATTTGTAAAAGTGTATTTTATTAACTGTCTTGTTGGCGTGATGCAATTTCAGACAGCATCAACAGAAGAACTGTTTGTTTTGGCTCAGAGTTCTAGGACATGCAATCTACCCTAAAGGAGAGAGTGTGAAAGAAAGAACAAGAGGCAGCTGCTCACATTGTATCCACTGTCGGAGAGTAAAGAACTAATAGGAACTGGGGTTGAACTTTTAAAAACCCAGGACCTGTCACCCTCGATGGAGGCTCTACCTACTAAAGTTTTGGCATCCTTCCCAAACAGTGTCTCTAAGTGGGAACCAAGTGTGCAAACACATGAACCAATGGATACATCCCATAGTCAAACCATTTGTCATCAACTATAGTTATATAAGAACATAAATTTTTTGATAATATAAAAAATTATGGTTTATTTTTATTTAATTAGTTTTTGCTACTGAGTCTCTGTAGTCAATGTAAAACATTGTATTGAAAATCAGTGATAGGAACAGAAGATCAGGTCCCACACTTCACAGGAAGCTGTAGTGAAATGCAGCACCTCAGTAAGTACAGTGTGAGCTTTTTTTTCATTAATTTAATTATTTATTGACTTTCCATCCTGATCACAGCTCTGCTGTCTTCTCAGTATGCCCTCATATAATCCATCCCCCACCATTCCTCCTCTTCTCCTCTGATACCAACGCTGGTATCAGATATTCCCCTTGTATACCAACCCATCCTGGTATTTCAAGTTAGTTCAGTGCTAGGCACATCCTCTCCCTTTGAGGTCAGTGTGATATTTTGAACCTGCAGAAAGACTTGGATTTCATTCCCAACTCTGTCACCTATAAATACTTACTTTCAAAAGTCTCACTTTCCACATTAGTGAAGAGGGAATAAGAAGAGCTGTGTGGCTATGAGAATTATGTATGATGATTTTGTAGAAGGCAAATAACTTTTCCTGTGATGACCTCGTCTTGTTACGTGGAGATATAACCAAGCCACTCATGATACACAATAGAAGATCTTTAGGGAAACTTTGCTTCTTTCCATAGCTGAAGGCATATCACACAGTCCTAAATTCCAAAGATATTTTTCTGCACAGGTTTGATTTGTGGAAAGAATTCTGCTAACTCTTGCCCTCCTCTTTCCATATTTTCTGAAACTTTAGAAGTAAAAACATTACTGGAATCCAGTTTATATCTTCACAACAATTTAGTGATTCATATGTTTTCTTTAAATATTGCAAATATAAATATTATAAAATATTTTCAACTTGGAATTAAGTTAAATTCAAAAGTACCAGGGAAGGATTAAGGGATAGTTGGGACAAGTAGGTAGTCACTGACAAAAACAATACAAAAGATAAACACATTAAGCAGGGTTGCAAACAATAAAGAGAAGTTAGAGGTTCCAATTTAGCCCTATTTCATTAGTATATCTTAGTTGGCCTCTGAAACACATTACCATCCTACCAACTGGAGAAGAACACTTGTTAAAACTCATTATGATACTTTAAATATAATTTTAGTACACTGACTATGTTTCAGGGGCAACTTGAACCCCTAGAACTCAGAGGACAAATCCTCTTCTTTTTTCACAAAGCTAAGAGCTCTGGCTAAGAAGTCTAGTGTGTGTCTTTAATTCCTTCGAAGTTGGAAGTGTGTGTGTGCTTCTAGCTACGGTAGGGACTAATCCTCTACATCCCTATCCAGAGGACTATCCTACTGTAGCAGGGGGAGCTCACTAGGCCTGAAGGCCCTCTGAGCAGCACTTTGAGGAAGATACAGCATGTACTCTTTTGTAAGGCTGAATGTTTGATCCAACCTCCTGTGCTTGACCACTTTCTCTTGAAGAATTGTCTTCCCAGGCTCACAGTGCTTTCTCATGTAGCATTCCCTCATTTATAATGGTGGTTGAGTGGGAGGCTTTTATTATACTGTGGGGTTTGGTGCTTTGCAAGATATGTCTTCAGGACTGCCTGCAGGAGGCTGTGAGAAGGTTTTGACATGCTTGTGCTTGTTCAATTTGGCAGTGGTGACAAACGACTATGAATCTGCCTTACTTGTAACTCCACCATGAATGTATTGTGAATAGCCTCTCTGGAGAGTGGTATGGTTGGATCAGCCTTACCCAGAAGAAGCTGTGCTTAGCATACTCTCCTGCTTGACTCCTGGTGCTAGCCAGCTGTCTCTGTGCTAAAAGACCTGGAAATTGGGTTTCGGCTTCTAGCAATGCTGCTGTTGTCTGAAATGGGTGAAACCACTGCTGTGGCTGAGGTTTTCTGTTCACTGTCATCCCTAATGGATGCCTGACTCCAGGGGCACTTTCTAAGATATGGGGTAAATTGAGAGATGGGCTAGTTGCTGAAAAAGGTGGAAATACCATCTGGAAAGGGGGGGGTGTTCCCAGTGCTTTAGCCAAAAAGGACAACATCCCAGAAAGCTCTCTATTTCAGTTCTTTTGAGTGTATGACCTGAACTGAGAAAAATGCCTCAGCCAGCCTTCCTGGGGCCATATTCAAAGCTCTGCTGTGCACGTGTTCCCTCACTTTCCTTGCCTTCTCTGCGCCCTCTTTGAAATGAAAAATAAAGCCACCTGTCAAAGCTGGTGATATGTTCAGACCTGTAACCCACACAGATTCAGGAAGACTTCAAAGTGGAAACTCCTGGGGTCTGATTACATTTCGCTACAGATGGTGAATTTATGCCCTGAGCCCCCAACTCAGCTCTGACTTCTGTATTGTAAGTTGGGAACAGACTATACAATGGAGTATTTTCAGATTAATGAGTTACACACCATTTACCCTAAAAAACTTTAGAGGATCTCTCTGGATTTCAACAGAGACGAAATCGATAGCTTTGTAGATATATTCTGAAAAACACTTGTTGATTAGAGGATAAACCCTCCAACACCAGGGTGATTGTCAGTTTCATAGAACTTCAACTACTCAAAGTCAGTTGCAAAAGAGACCTAGCTCACAGAGTGGGCGTGTTCAGTAATTGGGCCATTATGCACAAAGCCCTCAGCACTGTCCCTAAGAAGAATGAATGCTGTGTGAATATTTGAGCTTTTGTTTTCCTGAAGAAGCAGGCATAGACACCTATTGGGAAAGGAATGAGAGTATATATACTCAGTGACTTTTCACCACAAACTCTGTTACCTATGGTCTGGTGCAACACCACTGGCAACCATTCATACTCATGATCTGTCTCCTACCTTTCTAAAGCAGAAAACCATGGGTGGTTTGTGCTTCTCTACTGTGATAATTTCATTTTGGAAGGGACTATCTGTCATGCTACCTCCTCAGAGAATCACTACCCAGTCTTTGCCATCTGTCGTTCCAGAACTTAGTGCATGTCTTCTGGGCTAAAGGATTTGGTCTGGGTATCTGACCTCTCTTGGAGAGGTAATGTCCTTTTTTGGCCCTTCCTAATAGGCACTGTTTACTTCTTTGAGGGAAACTTACATGGCTGTGCACATTTGTCAACATCTGATTGTATTCATATCTCATAGGAGATGTAATTATTCAAAAGGGGAAGAATAAATCTAGGAAGAGATGTGGGTTGATCTGGACCATCTTCTTCTGACCTCGGCGGAACTGTTCAGACCTGTGAAACAAGCCTCAGGAGAACCTCTCTATCCTGGCAAAGGAGGGACTATCACCACATCGAAACAGAAGACTCATTTGCTTTTCTGATTGGCCACAACTGGCCCAAAGAGAAAATGCATGTCCTCATGTCCAGGGATGCCTCCATATTTCCTAGTCTGTAAGGTTCAGGTGGAATCTTGCTAGCTCCTAGAGCCCAAGGCTTTGGAAGGGAGGCTCAGGACACTTTTGCTTCTTGCTCCAGACCTTCTGCCCAGCCTTTCCTCGGTATTAGAAAATATGTAGGAAGAGTACAGTTTGAGGCTGAGTCTCCCTGAGTGACCTGTTGCCTACTAGCCGATAAATGTCCTTGAAGAGATCAGAAGTTTCAAAAGTGTTCTTTGTCTGTACAGCTGAGCCTGATTTGTCATCTTTCACATTCACTTTTTGTTGGGTCTCCTTCCCTCAACCATACAACAGAAATAATTACCTACACAATTTAAATATGCAATGCTCCCACTCCTAAAGTGGCTCTAGGAAAGCATATCTATGAAACCTGGCAAGTTATGGCAAGAATATAGAGAAACAGGAATGGATTAGACTATTGGTGGGATTAAAATAGGGCAGCCATTATGGAAAACAGCATGGAGGGTTTTGCCTATACGTTAAAAATAGAACTACTACCCAATCAGGCAATTCCTGTTCTGAGCATTGATCCACAGGAAAGGAAATCAATACATTAGAGAATTCCTTGCCATCCTCTGTTTATTGCAGCACTGTTTATAATAGGCAGAACCAATCTATAGACAGAAAATGTGGTACAGAAATGCACATACACACGTTCATGCACTCACTCAGTATACACACACACGCACATAGAGGACTTCTATGCAGCAATGAGAGATAAAACCTTGACATTTGCTAAACCGTGATGTAACCAGAGATCAAATACAAGCCAAAATAAGGCAGGTGAAAACAACAACAACAAAACAAAGCAACAACAACAGCAAACACAAAGCTCAGCTCTTAAACTCAGGGAGTCCAGTGATGTTTTTCACATCTGGAGAGAGAAGATATAAGGAACTGATGAGAAGGGTTTGCTTAAAGTACAGCAAAGTCACAACAGGATAGGGTAGGTTAGCATGGTGTTCTACTGTAGAGAAAATGATTATTATGGTCTATATTGTATAATTTAAAATAGACACTTTGGACTTTTCTCATCACAAAGAAATGACCAGAAAGTCTGTGGGTAATCTAGGTATATCTGTCGAGTTGGTTTACATAATATATAAGTGTACCATAACATCACACTGTATCTCAGGAAAGTGTATAGTTATACTAGCAATTAAGAAGAACCTGAAATGCTCTGTGTCCTCCCACCCCCCAGTTTTACATCCATCAAAGTCCAGCCAGAATGAAGTGTCCATAGACCCAGTCTTGTCATTTCAGAGTAGATGTGACCGCACGTAGCCATATCTGTCTTCCATATTATGGTCTCCTATTTCTATCAGTTTAGAACACTGATGATGTTTCCAACACTTGCATGAGAGCTCACGTGTTGAGCTAAGTATCAGCTAAGTATCAGCTAAGTATCTGTTATGATAACTTAGCAAAGTACTATCCTGTTACTGTAGATTAGTAAACTCTGATGGCTGCTGCAGGAGCCTGAGTAGAAGAGGAAGGACAGTTTAAGGGCTATCTGTCCATTTGTTACTTTCCAGACCACCCCTGTCTAATGAAGACTCCTTTGCTGGTGAGCTGAGAGATCGGAAAGCTAGGTATATGAAAGGACCAGTCTCATTTCAGGTCCAGGGATTTTCCCTGAAATGGAGTACTGCCTTTCCCCACTCCACACACACCCCCCCCCCCCCAGCCAAGCAGTGTTAAGCTTCAGTCAAAACTTGCTTCAAATAAAGCAATGACAAAATCGAGCCATTTGGTCTGTTTTACTTATCATGTGACTTGGGGTCCTCAATATGGATTCAGCACAGCTGTGTTTTTTAATAATCTAGACCAGATTAAAGGGCCCTGTGTTTGAAACGTGTACTTTATTTAACAATGTGTTACTTATAGCACCTCAGACACAAGTGGGCTTCTACATTTCTGTTGAAGAAGCTGCAGGTATGCACAGTAAGCTACAGTTTCCACAGGATTTTTCTTTTCTAAATCTTACCGAAGGAAGAAAAAAATGCAAAAAAAAAAAAAAAAAAAAAAAAAAGAAGAAAAGAAAAAAACCCAAAGCAAGCTTCTGTAGCTCCCATGTCCCTCAAATAAATGAACAGTAATTAACTTACACAGCTCAGTTCATTTAGTTCTTAAAATAGCTCCATGCTATTTTACTTTTAAAAAATCTTAAGAGATTTCCTGAAGAGATCATTACACCAAGTTGGTCCTGACTTGTGTAGGCAATAAAGCAAATAAAGTCATTAAAAATAATTTGAACAAAAGGAGTAACTTGATATTATGCCATCTACATTTGGTTAAAATGACATTTTAAAGTTTGCTTTCATCTTACCAAACAGATCTCCGAACGGAAAAAAAAATGTGATTAATAAATTATCCTCCATAAATCTTATGATAACTATTATAGTCTTTGGAGAATTATGAATCCACATCTGGAAAAAGTATTTTATATGCTACTGCCTGTAAAACAGCATGCCATGCATTTTACAAGTGCACGTTAGTTAGTAAAAATACGGTACGGTTTTTTGTGTTCATCATTTTCCCTTACAAAAGAAGTGTAAGCCTAGTTTATTTCATAGTAAAGAGTGCTAATAAAGTTTATATGACGCTTGTTTTCCTCCCTTACTTTGGTGCTAATGTAGTTTCACTGGGTTATTTTGAAGGAGCTTTCTAACCCAGCTCAAGGAAGCCATCATTAGAAGCAAAGTCAGCTGGTGCCCCTAGTAACTGGAGTGGGCAGAAACCAGCTGGTCCAGCAGTGGCAAAAACATCACAGGAGTGCACTGAAAACATCAGGGCTGCATACCTTACCCTGCCGTGTGTCGTGTGTGTGTGTGTGTGTGTGTGTGTGTGTGTGTGTGTGTGTGTGTGTGTGTGTGCACATGTGCCTGTGTGTGCATGTGCCTCTGTGTATGTGTGTGCACATGCACTCTTCATTTTGATTCCTTTTATGCTTTTTCAGATGCATAGAAGGTCTCCTGAGTTCCTGACTCAGAATGCATGCAAGATAAGATCACTTTTAGAATTAGAAATTTGATTAAACTTAAACATTTGTTAAGGAAAACGAGCAAAGTGCTTTGAGAGCCAACAGTGTCCCTTGGAAATAGAAAATGTTTTTTCGTTTCCAGGCAGCTGTTTGCAATAAGTAGCTGCTGAGTGAAAGGGGAGGACGCCATTAAGTGAAGGTAACCCCTCCAGGGTTTTATGGAGCGCCACAGTCATGTGAGCACCATCAGTGATAAATATCACAATAGTGGTTACAGTGCGTCTGGTTTTATTTCCATGTGGATCCCCGAATACACTTCAATCCAAGTCACAGAATACATTTAATGATCACAGAAATGCACAAGCTTAATGTACACAAAAGCAACCTCAGGGAAAATAAAAGATGGCCAAGTCTTATTTCTAGAAGAATGACCTACCAGGATCCATAACAATAACACCTGTAAACCAAATTTTCTTTTGTTTGGATTCTGGAAAAGCAGCACACCAGACTTTCCTAAGTAGATACCAGGCCTTCAGTCTCCAGAGAGTTTTAATGCATTTATCTTTGAGGCCTTATTTCCAAACATTTAGAATGACCAGATTAAGGGCTTGGGATGCTGCTGGAAAAAAGAGGACATTGAAGTTCCCTTAGTCGGCCTGTGGAGGTAGCTCAGCTCATAAAGTGTTCACTGCATGAAGACCTGTGTTTCATTCCTAAAACCCAAGTTAAAAAACAATCAAATAAACAAACCAAACAAAACTGGGTATGGTGGCATGTTCTTGTAACCTCTGAATTAAAGGAGATAGATCTTGGGGCTTATTAGACAGTCATCCTATATCTAGTTAGTGAGCTACAGACTAGTGAGAGACCCTGTGTCTAAAAGCACTGTGACACATGCTGAGGAATTACACTGAAGGTAGGCCTCTGGCTTCTGTGTATACCTTCACATACAAATACATATCTCTTCCTGAATAAGATAAGTGCATACACACACACACACACACACACACACACACACACACACACACACACACACACACACATACACACACACACACTCCTCTGTCCAGCATTATAACTTCTCATATAAGGAATCTGAGGACCAGAGTGAAACAGGACTAATGCTTAAGGGCGTTATCTGGCTAAGTCAGGAGTTTGAACCTATGCTTCCTGAATTCAGGTCTCTAATTCCAGTGTAGTTAGTTTGAAACATTTCTAGCTTAAAATTTGCAGGATGGCATTTGAGCAATAAGGTCTTCATTCTTTTACTGGTATCATTAAAATTACCTCTTAGAATTCTTTGACATAGGTAGCTGATAGTGTAGCTCAGAGTACCAGAGAAACATCTGTTCATTGCTGTGTAATAGGTACATTTAAATAATTCTGGATGATTCTGTGGGAATTATGTTCACTATTGTAACTTTCTAGGCTTATTCTGCCAATAACTAGATGAAAGAGGTCACAGAATCCAACAGTGGCCATGCACACAGATTCCTTCAAAAGGAAGAGCACGAAAGGTGATTGCTTAGTTATCTTTTAGATAAAATGGCATAAGGAATTACTGCAAGCCCAGTGTCAGATTTGAAAGTTGCCATGTCAGCAAGGTATTCAGTGTGGCATTTCTCCTTTGAACTTAGACACTTGGGCCAGTAGCTATCTTCTTAGCCTGGAATTATTTTGTATGGATTTAGTCATGTGCTTGAGATATTAGGGAGCACCTAGGCGCATGGTTTCTTTACATCCATGAGCTAGTTCAGGGTTATTTGCATGGTAGCTGCAGGTTTCAAGAGGCAAAATAAAAGGCAGGGAATCAAGGTCCTGGAACACAATTATTTCCATGTCATTGTATTGCCAAGGCACAAGGCAGAGTCAAGTAGGAGAGCAGACACCTTTGGCTCATGAATCTAAGAAGGTGAATAGTTACAGTGCAGATTCTGTGCAGTTCTCCAAATGGAGAACTTTAACCATTTGCAATATACAACGGTGTCTAACTTATTGTTGAAACTACCATTTCTTCCATAAAACAATGGTTGTTAAGACTTGGATTTCTTAATCACTTTAAAACCTGGGAAGTAATCACAAATATTTAAAAAACAACATTGCTGAATGTGTGTATATTTACATGCGTATATGCAGGTGGATGCCAGAGATCAATATTGAGTGGTTTCTATTGTTCTACACACCATGTTTAAGACTAGGTCTTGATTGTCTAGTTGGTGAGACCCTAGGCTCTGCCTGTCTCTGCCCCATAGCACTAGGGCTCTAAACTCGTGCCACCATGTCTTGACTCCTTCCTGGGTGGTAGAAATCTAAAGTCAGGTTCCTCATGCTTGCACAAAATGTTTTATCCATAGAGCCATCTCTCCAGCATCTTAAACAGATATTTTATCACAAAGAATAAGAGTGAGCTGAAGTCAAATGTTGGCTGTTCTATTTCTCCATTTTCCTACATGGAAAAAAAAAAAACAAACCAAACCAAAATTGGTTTACCACCAAAAACTGTAAGAAGACAAACTGAAGAAATGACAGTCATGGGTTGACACTCTCTGCATCAAACATATGGTTCTTATTTTCCTTGCATTTCTGTGGACTGGCAGAAATGTCACCCAAAGTGCCACTTCTCTGTGTGGCAGAACTTGAGGAGCACTGATTGCACCCAAGAGCCCTTGTGCTCCTGGTTGGGAGGGAAAACAGCTCACCCTGTGTGGTTTTGTACATGCCTTCAGTGCAAAGCTCCACATACATCTATAGACTTGCTGCAGTGAGGGAAATATTATCCTGAGTATCTGTCCCCATGGGAAGCTTTATTTAATTCTCTTAAGTATCAAGGACTGTATGCATCTCTCATCTTAAGGCCATGATGCTGGGGTTTGGCACTATGGCTTTGTTCTTCCCTGGTGTGCTTGTAGGAGGGCTCAGCTCTCGGGAAGCATGTTTCTTAGCTTCATTCTGTACTCATCAACTGGGGATACTCCATGAAACCTTTCACTTGGCCCAATTTGATAGTTTTCCCATCTGTGAAATGAGAACACAGTCAGCACTTTTCTCTGTTATATTTAATTTCTGCATGCATTAAATGAAAACAATCTGTGTCAAGTGCTCAACAGTATGCCAGGATCATACAAAACACTTACTATAAATAACTGATTGTGAGAAGTTTGGTGTTTTCTAGTGTTGGAGATTTTGCACAGCCCTCCCATTGAGTGTAGCATGCTAAAGACTTCTTTTTGTTTTAGCAGCAATTGGGTCTTAATTTGTAAAAGCATAATAATGAAAGAAGTTTAAACTGTAGCCATGTTTAAACTTGCTTTTTGAAATTGAAAGCAAGTACAATAACTGGAGCTCTTAATCAATGATATTCAACTAGCCTTACACTTTCGTCATGCAGTGTTCCACCTATCTAACATGAGTTTTTCAGATTGTCAGATACCCCGGGAACTCTAAGAATTAATTTGCTAGTCTTTTCTTTTCTATATTTTTATAGCAACTATCCCATCTTTTTTCCTCATCAAAACTCAGGATTTAAAGAAAGACATGAAGCCTCTCAGAGATTCTTTTTTAATATACCAATCTTCTTTTACAGTCCTGTTAAGACAAAACAAATTAGAAGGGCGAGGGAAGTTGCTAAGGAGGGTAAATTGAGGTGGTATTTTGGTTTTCCTCAGTCCCTCTTACCAGCTGTTTTGCACCTATGGCTTTCTTAATTTTTAATTTATCCTCTGGAGAATCTGTAAGATTATAGACAGAGCTGTTTCTCAGTGGTACACAAGATTTATGAAGATTTCAATGATATTAGAAGCATGAAGCTTTTCAAACTAAGACAAGGCAGGGCAGGTAACAAGTACCTTTAATCTTATTTGTGAGGTAGAGCCAGGCACATCTCTGTGAGTTCAAGGCCATTCTACTTTATACAGACAATCCTAGGTCAGCTAGGGCTGTACATAATAAGATCTTTTCTCAAAAAAGGCAAAAAAAATTTGCTGTGTACTCACATCTGAAGATTTGCAACTAAGAGCCTCCAAAGAGAGACATCTGCCATTTATCTCTCTGGGTCTGTGTTGGCTCCCTGAATATAATTTTCTCAAGTTCTATTCATTTACCTGTGTTTTTTATTTTTCCTCTACAGTTCAATAGTGTTACATTGTGAATATGTACCAAATCTTTGCTATCCATTCATCAGTTGATGGGCATTTAATTATTTTAATTTCCAACCCTACACACAGAAGTATAGAGAAATAAGGACTGCTTTTTTTGCTTTACTTTTTTATTAATTATTTTATTCGATTACATTTCAAATGATAGTCCCCTTTCTGGTTACCCTTCCACAAACCTCCCATCCCATCCCCTTCTCTCCCTCCCCCTTTGCCAGTATTGATTATTTTGTTTATTTACATTTCAAATGTTATCCCCCTTCCCATTTTCCCCTCCACAAACCACCAGACTGTTGAGAGTAGGAGAAATAGTTTACCCCAGGGAAGAGCAGACTAATTGGTTATCAGATGTGAAATTGTTAGCTTTGAAAACATATACATAAAAGTAATATTATACAGCAGGTTGTATTCATGGGTTGAAAGACATACAACAACAATTAGTGAAAAAGAGGCATTGGATTTGAAAGAGAACAAAGAGGGGTATTCGAAAGGGTTAGGAGGGAGGAAAGGGAAAAGAAGGATAAATAAGAAAAGAGGAAAGTGTATAATTTTAAAAAATGAACAAACAATAAAACTAAGAGAAAATGACATTTCAGAAAATTTACATGAACTTTGCTTTAGTGGTTTTACTATTCATTTAGTGTCAGGAGTTGTTTGCTACTTCTCTGAAGCAGAGAGAGAGAGAGAGAGAGAGAGAGAGAGAGAGAGAGAGAGAGAGAGAGAGAGAGAGGGAGAGAGAGAGAAACGCCTGCTAGGCAAAGTCAAGGCAGGTCAGAGTCTGTTGGCAGATTTCCAGGCCTGCGGAGGCATGGAAAGATAAGAGGAGGTGCACTTGAGGCCCAAAGCCAGGGGCCGAAGATTCTATTGACCTTGGTAGAAGGAACAGGGAGGCTTTTGGATGAGAACAGATGTCTTATGTGTATTTTTCAGCAAATTGTTTCTGTTAGCTTGTGGCTCTGCTTCCCACAGTACTGAAGTATAAGAAAACTATGAGAAATACCATTGCTGCTGGGGTGGTAATGACCTGCAGCTCTCCTATTATCTGTCTCTTGCATCTTTTCCCTATCTTTCCTATAATCAGTCCCATTTCCTCCTCAGAGGATTGTTTGACTTTGTACTGGCAGGACCAGTAAGATTTGGTCTCCCAGCTATGGGTGATTTACACAAGAAGGAGAGAGAGAATGCAATTATCATACACAATGAATATCAATGACCAAAACAGGTCTTTCTTACAGGTGATTATCTTGGGACTCATTTACATTGGTGACTTATTACACTGCCTTTCTCCATTGATTAATGGGAATGGCTTTTTTCCTTTTATAGTTATTCTTTATTCCTAATTCTCTGATACTTGTGTTAGCTCATCCCCAAGGAAGACTGCCAAGCAACATGAGTTTACTTTTGTGGCTATTCTTATAGTCTTTTTTGTTAGTTTGTTTTAGTATCTCTCAATACATGGTTCTTGCCAAAATATTAATCTTTAATATTTTTTTAAAGTTAGAGAAACTACTTCAGCAGCATTCTGGCCAATGTCTGTGCCATTGAATTCCCCTCTTATCCCAATACATTCTTTTTAATGTACAAATTAAAAATTGATCTCTGCATGTATGCACATGAATAAATGTACCATGCCATTCTCTTTCCTTGGAATATTATTTTTAAGTTTTTACATCAAAGATACTTTTGATGCAATTTTCCGTAGCATTTTTCCATCTGAGAAAAGAAACAACAGTAGAGCCATTGATAAATAAGAAAAACCAATATTAGGAGGAGGTGAGAATACTAGTAAGAGCATTAACAATATCATATTAAATTTTTATAATAAAATTTAATTGTTAGAAAATTTTAGAGAAATGTTCCATATAACAGTACAAATCAGTACAGTACTACATCTAATGAAAAGTTTACCAACAAGTACTAAAATACAAATTGTGCATAAAATTTTATCTAGTAAACTTATTTCTAGGAATTTATGTTGACAAAAATATGTATGTACTGTGGGATATTTATCACAGTATTATTTACAATGATGAATTATGAGAAATATGTCAAAATTAAATACAAAAGAAATAAATTACACAACTACTTGTAGACATTTCTATAATAATTAAAATGCTATTTTCTAGGCTAAAACTTTAGAAGCCAATAATATCTTCATCTTATAATTTCACATTATAAGTATGATTAAAATAAATTAAATCACTTTGTAAAAACATTATGTAATTGGAAATTATTTCTGACAGATTAACTCTTACAGTTTTATATAGGCCATTCATTTTTTCTCCTTTGAAATGACAAAGGAAAGTTGACTTCAGTCAAAATAGTACACAACCTAATCTCATAAATCACACGTTTAATGTTACTTGTTTTGAGTAGGTTTTGAAAACCTTACTACTGTCACACTCAACTAGAAATAAGTTGTCAATTCCTGACTAAACTCAGAGAAAATAAATATTAGTCTTCTAAAATATACAGTTCTCACCTCCCTAATGTGAACATAAAATTCAAATACCTCCAATGTTCTTCCTTGAAGCTATGTTAGCCTCACTCTGTGCAAAGAGCAACATTACTTTGCATTTCCCAAGGCCATTACACTAAGATTCATCAGATATCTATAACACTTGCTGAAGTTACCCCTTAAATATTTCTATTTGACAGTACGAAGTGTCCTTCCTTATCTTTTTTGATAACTTTTGGTTGAAAGTTGATTTTATTCAATATTAGAATGACTACTCCAGCTTGTTTCTTGGAACCATTTGCTTGAAAAATTGTTTTCCAACCTTTTACTCTGAGATAGTATCTGTCTTTGTAACTGAGGTGCCTTTCCTGTATGCAGCAAAATACTGGATCCTGTTTATATATCCAGTCTGTTACTCCAAATCTTTTTATTGGGGAATTGAGTCCATTGATGTTAAGAGATATTCAGGAAAAGTTATTCCCGTTATTTTTTATGTCATTTTTATGTTTGTGTGGCTAGCTTCTTTTGGGTTTGTTGAAAGAATATTACTTTCTTGCTTTTTCTAGGGTGTAGTTTCCCTACTTGTGTTGGTGTTTTGCATGTATTATCCTTTGTAGGGCTGGATTTGTGGAAATATATTGTGTAAATTTGGTTTTGTCAAGGAATATCTTGTTTTCTCTGTCTATGGTGATTGAGAGTTTTGCTGGGTATAGCAGCCTGGGCTGGCATTTGTGTTCTCTTAGGATCTGTATGAGATCTGCCCAGGATCTAGCTTTCATAGTCTCTGGTGGGAAGTCTGGTGTAATTCTGATAGGTCTGCCTTTATATGTTACTTGACCTTTTTCCCTTACTGCTTTTAATATTCTTTCTTGTTTTGTGCATTTGGTATTTTGACTATTATGTGATGGGAGGAATTTCTTTTCTGGTCTCATCTATTTGGAGTTCTGTAGGCCTCTTGAATGTTTATGTTCATCTCTTTCTTTAGGTTAGGGAAGTTTTCTTCTATAATTTTGTTGAAGATATTTACTGGCCCTTTAAGTTGGGAATCTTTTTTTTTTTTTTTTTTTTTTTTTTGATACTTTATTTACATTTCCAATGTTTCCCCCTTTCTAGATCTCCTCTTTGGAAACCACCTATCCCCTCCCCCTCTCCCACCTCTATGAGGGAATTCCACC
>CM052705.1:27999461-28063557 GCA_028551405.1 Uromys caudimaculatus
CCTCGCCAGCATCTGCTGTCACCTGAGTTTTTGATCTTAGCCATTCTGACTGGTATGAGGTGGAATCTCAGACTTGTTTTGATTTGCATTTCCCTGATGACTAAGGATGTTGAGCATTTCTTTAGGTGCTTCTCAACCCTGCGAATTTTCTCAGTTGAGAATTCTCTGTTTAGCTCTATTCCCCATTTTTTGATGGGGTTATTTGGTTTTCTGGAGTCTAACTTCTTGAGTTCTTTGTATATGTTGTATATTAGCCCTCTATCAGACATAGGATTGGTTAAGATCTTTTCCCAATCTGTTGGTTGCCGTTTTGTCCTATTGACAGTGTCCTTTGCCTTACAGAAGCTTTGCAATTTCATGAGGTCGCATTTGTTGATTCTTGATCTTAGAGCATAAGCCATTGGTGCTCTGTTCAGGAAGTTTCCCCTGTACCCATACCCAGGTGTTCGAGGCTCTTCCCTACTTTCTCTTCCATTAGATTCAGTGTGTCTGGTTTTATGTGGAGGTCCTTCACTTTCTTCTATATCTATTATCCTTAGGCTTCATCTCCTCATTGTGTCCTGGATTTCCTGGATGTTTTGTGTTAGGAGAGTTTTGCATTTTGCATTTTCTTTAACTGTTGGGTCAATGTTTTCTATGATATCTTCTGCACCTGAGATTCTCTCTTCTATCTCTTGTATCCTGTTGGTGATTCTTGCATCTATGAATCCTGATCTCTAGGTTTTCAATCTCTTGGGTTGCCTCCCTTTGTGATTTCTTCATTGTTTCTGTTTCTATTTTTAGATCCGGGATGGTTTTGTTCAATTCCTTTACCTGTTTGGTTGTGTTTTCCTGTAATTCTTTAAGGGATGTTTGTGTTTCCTCTTTAAGGGCTTCTGGCTGTTTACCAATGTTCTCCTGTATTTCCTTAAGGGAGTTATTAATATCCTTTTGAAAGTCCTCTATCATCATCATGAGAAGTGATTTTAGATCCGAATCTTGCTTTCCTCGTGCGATGGTATATCCAGGATTTGCTATGGTGAGAGAACTGGGTTCTGATGATGCCAGGTAACCTTGGTTTTTGTTGCTTATTTTCTTCAGCTTGCCACCTGCCATCTGGTTACCTCTAGTGCTACCTGCCCTCCTTTTATCTGACTGGAGAATGTCCTTCCTTTGATCCTGGTTGTGTCAAAACTCCTCAGAGACCAGCTGTCTCTGGGATCCTGTGATTCTGGGATCCTGTGATCCTGGGTGTGACAGAGCTCCTGGGAGTCAAGCTGCCTCTGGGAACCTGAGATCCTAGTGTGACTAAGCTTCTGGAATCCTGTGATCCTGGGCATGTTAGAGCACCTGGGAGTTGAGCTTCCTCTGGGTGTTGTAGGACTGGCTGAGGAGTTTGTGCCCAAGGTCTGCTCAGGGCACCAGCCAAGACTGGAAGGAACCCATGCTACTAGTCCAGCAGGATTCCTGGGTCCCTGGGTCCCTGGGTCCTTGGTTCCATGGATCCTGCTGGTCACAGTTACTCCCATTGTTGGAACAGATGTTGTGTTCTCTTCACCTCTGATCCTATCTATCATATTAAATTTGATTCCATAAATTATTTTTAAAATCTCATGACTCAGAATGTGAAAATGCATAGGTCCATCCCTTTGTCTATTCTCTATTGGATTGATAAAACTGGTTTATAGCAGGCATGTATCTTTGTGTTTGGCATTTGTTAATCTTGAGCCATTTAATTGTTAGCTTATAAGTTTTTACTTTACTCAGAAAGAAAAATACCTTTACGATGAGGTGGCACAAAAATCACTTACTACACAGAAAGTCAGCTTTAAATAATTTCTTGAAATAGACCTGACCTCCATGGAATAGAAAGAAGGCAGTAAAGAAACAGAATGTTCCCTGAAATAGAACCCGGGAGCCAAAACTCATGATTCCCTCAAGGGTTGAAAATATTTTGCCCTGAATTAACTTATACTTGTGTTTCTGCCACTATGGTTTTTGCAGTTAACATTTGATAAAGATGGCCATTGTTCAGTTTTCAGCTGGTCTGTAAGACCTGGATGCCACCCACTTGACTGCCCATGATCCTGAGCAGGAAGTCTTTGATAAAACTAGATGCAAATTCCCTAATGATGCTATTGACTCCTGGTGCAAGTAGTTGACCTCATGCACCTTCTGAAGTTATATGTATATATATGTGTGTGTGTGTGTGTGTGTGTGTGTGTGTGTGTGTGTATGTGTGTGTGTGTGTGTGTATTCACATACACATGTTATATATGCCAGTGTATCAAAATCTTATAAAGCATTAGCTATAGTTATAGAAATGTTTCAGAAAGCAGAAACAAAGAAAAGACCCATAGTAGAACTAAAATCAGCAACTGGATAATCTTGTTAAATGGTAAGGTTTGGGTTCTTCAGGCCGATCTGGGTATAGAACTGACCAAGAGATTCTCATACTGAGGTTCAAGGGCTCTCTAGGCTGATCTGAGAGTTCTTATGAAAAAGTGTTGGATGGGTAGAGTAAGTAGCTTTTGACTAGCCCCCATAGATCTTTGTTACCTCCTGTTAATAATGCCTTTGTGTCACTGCCCACCAAGGACATAGGAGTTTCCAACAAAAAGAATATAGTAAAAGTGAGGGGTGTGAACTCCATGATTATCTCCTAGGATTGTGAATTAACTCTTGCTGGCTCTTTTTTTCCTGATTCGTTCTGTGTATTTGTTCTGTCTACAAACCACCACTTCACCACCTGCCCTACAAAAAGGATCATATGGCTATGACACAAGATGTCCTGTGACTGATACCCAGGAACGATCAAGTTCCTCATCACAGCACAGCATAAACACTGGATTATATTAACAGCCATGTCACTGAGCTTCAAATGGTGTCTCTATCCAAAAAAGCCTTCAGAGAATACAGAATCCTTACTGCATTCTGGGGACAGATCCTGAAGCAGAGGAATCTGGGATGTTGTGCCAGCTATGAGTTAGTGTGTTATTTTCAGGTTCTTGGTTTTGTGTAACTTTTTATGATGCCCTGGGTTTTGTATTACTCTTCTCCAGAGAAGGAAACCCTTTATAATTTTATACATAGAAAATTGTATGAATAGAGTTTAGTTCAAATTGTTTTGGAAGCAACTGACTTCAAGGTTTACAGTGGTCCAATAGGATAAAGATAGAGGCTGGAGGTATAGCCTGGTCTGATAGCCAATAGGCAAGAGACCTAAGAGCTGAGGATGGTCCTAGGACAAGCTCCTGGAACAATCCCTCTTTTTTGGAAAATTTCTGGTTTTCATCTTGTTTGGACCTTCAGCTATTGGGTGATGCCGCCTATGTTACAGAGGGCAGATTGTTTACTTGGAGTATTGTTTACTTGAATTACAATTTAAATGTCCATCCCATCCAAAGATACTCTTCAGTCGTAATGTTAGTGATCGCTAATGGAAACTCATATCCTAAAGGCAACTTTAGGAGAAGATGGAATTTAAATTTCTGAGTAAGTGGGTAAATTTTCCATATTTTAAAGCAGGTTGCATTATGAAGAAATGGTCTAATAGTATTATATGATGTTCAGAAATGTAACCTGTGACTCTAGCATTTGAAGGACTGAGGTCACTTGCATCGCCTTGTGGATACTGTCCAAGGTCACTAAGTCTTGTTTTTAGTTGTAATGTTCATTATATAGCAGGTCTTCATAAATGGTTTTGAATGTGTGGGAAGACCTAATTAATTGCATGTAAACTTTACACTGTGTTAGAGAAATGACCACAAACACCCTGATTACAGAGGAGTACATACCAGAATCCCAAAGCCCTTTTCCCATCTCCATCTGTATGTCACTTTCTTCCCTTTGTGACTTTCATTAATAGAATTTGAGAAATGTTATTAAAATTCACAGTTAGGAGTATTATTAGAAGGAAGCATGCTGTATCAATTGCTCTAACTGTAAATTGGTTTGGTTTTTTTTTGTCTTCACTAGACTAATTTTCTTAAGAACAAAGATTCTGTTTCATATACCTCTGAAACTTATATTTTTAAGTACAGAAATGATTATCCACAGATACTCTGAAAATACTTACCTGTGGATGCTTGACAGTGGGCCGTGGAAAGATATTCAATGCCCAGATGAACTTGCAGAATACAGCTTTTCTGAACTGATAGCACTCCTGCAAACATGGTGAACGTTCCAAGGACCTGCCAGACATTCTGCAAGAAATGTGGGAAGCATGAAGCCCACAAGGTGACACAGTTCAAGAAGGGCCAGGATTCTTTGTACGCCCAGGGAAAATGGGATTATGACAGGAAACAGAGTGGCTATGGTAGGCCGACTAAGCCTATTTTCCGCACAAAGGCTAAAACTACAAAGATTGTGCTGAGACTGGAGAGTGTGGAGCCCAACTGCAGATCTAAGAGGATGCTGGCTATTAAGATGCAAGCATTTCGAACTGGGAGGCAACAAGAAGAGAAAGGGTCAGGTGATCCAGTTCTAAGCCGATTTTGTTATGAAGACAATAAAATCTTGAACTTTAACCCCCCCCCTAAAAGATGTTTGGTGATAGAATATGGGTTTAACTTAGCCCAAAGTTCTCTCAGAATCTTAGGGCTTTACAAGAAGTGTATGTATTGTCTATTGAAATGATTAGTGCTCCATGCGTTTCCATAACTTTAAAGGTAATTGCTGATTTCGGTGCTAACAGTGCCGAAGCTAACAAGGCTGCATTCTGAAAGTCAACATGGATACATTCTAGACTTTACTTAGAGGACTATGCATATGAATGTTTGGGGTGTGTGTGTGTGTGTGTGTGAGAGAGAGAGAGAGAGAGAGAGAGAGAGAGAGAGAGAGAGAGAGAGTATGTGTGTATGTATGTAATTTGTATGCATGCGTGTAGCTGTATAAAATTGTATGCTTGTGTTTGTGCATATTTGTTACTCTGTGTAGATCATTTTTGAGTGTGTGTATATGGAGAGATGGAGACAGAGAGCAGGGACAGAAAGTGACTGAAGGAGAGAAACAGCAGAGGCAGTTCTGAGGTCACGTAAGTACAGTGTAGGCCACTGTCCAGCCTGGAGTGTTTTACCAGGTGATGAAACTTCTAGACTCCATGGAAAATATAATCCGAACTTCTATAAATTGTAAGTGTTTGTTTCATTGTGGCTTGCTGGCACTAGGATTTGGTCTGTCAAGGGTGTAATAAAAATGAGCATAATGCTTTGAAATGCCAAGAAAAACAAATGCTCAACAGGAGCCTGAATATGCAAACTAGCCAAGGGATCTTATCCCAGCAGTAGGACTGGGATCTGGGTTCTTGCAGGAATCAGGGAGATCCCTGGAGGGAAGTAAACCATGTGATTACAGCACTCTTGGTGGGGACACTTGCAAGGCCATAAGTTGCAAGGCAGTAAGCGGGACACTTGATGTGGGCTTGCACCTGCAGGTTTGCCGAGATTAACGTGCACTGGTGACCAGTTCAACCAGAACATTTCCAAGAGGAATCAGATGCTGGTGCCAAGCTGCCTCAAAACAGATGGGCAAGCATGGAGAAGGAGCACAAGGTGAAATGCCACATGTCAGGAGAAGATATTTCAAACTTAATTCACAACAGACAGATACAGGGTGGAAGAATAAACTGGGCTGTGTATATTTCTGGTGTGAACCTACATCCTTGTTCTTAACCTCTTCCTCTGACCCTCTCGGGTTTCTAAGACTCACCTGTTGTGAAATGCTAGCATTTGCTCTTGGAAAAGGACTTCAAATAATGTTTTCAGGCTTTTTAAAAAGTTCTGTTTTCATGAATTCAGTGTGGGACCCAATATGTCATCACGTTTCTTCAGCGTTAAGAAGAGAGGAATTCTTTCTTCTGTCTTTACTGGAACAGAGAGTGCTTTTACACTACTTTGTATCAAGGTCTTCCATTTTAAGCCCTTGTTTTTATTGGACACTGCAAACTACATATATCTAAACCCACTAGATTGTAGGCCAGATGACTGGGCCAGGGAATAGCCACTTATTCCCAGATTCACGTCAAAACTGATTGAAACAAAGATCCAAATATGCCACCTGCATAATTTCCAGCTGTAATTTGCTGGGAACTCAGCCTTTGCCCAAGTTGGTGAGTGTTATTTGTAACCACAGGCTGCATTTTTTAACCAAGCTCCAGATTGATGCTCCATGCGGCTTGAAAGAGCCCTTAAATGTGCCTAAATTGTTAGTGTGTGTGGATTGCCACTACTAAGGCTCTGAGCCTGTTTTGTGGGACAAAATCTGTAGCAGGGATGATTAGGGCTTATTAGTGTTGGAAAGAAGCTTCCTAGGGAGGATCTTGCCTACAGAGGCCAATAAGAGACAGTATCAGAAATGTTAGGTGCATAAATTAACTGGCAAAATATGAAATGGCAACTGACAAAAGTATAAATGAGGACACATTTACATATAAAACACTAAAATAAGTATAGATTAAAGATTTAAAAGTTATATATACCACCACAGACATTGTTCCCACATGAGGCCCATGATATACAAGTATTATTCATATTCATTAATTAATAAGAATCATTGTGAACTTGTTAAACTCAGGTGTGCATAATGAAAAGAGCATCGATTTTAGCATCAGAAAGTATTAATTTGAATCTAGCTTTTTTTCCCTTGTGACCTGTGTGGCTTTTGTTAAGTAATTTAACTACTCTGTGTTTGTTTTGGTCAGTAATGAACAGAGAAGGCAATAATTATCTAATTCCCATTACCATAATGAACAACCATGCAGGTACATAGAAGCCATTTCATTAATAAGTGTAACAGGAATGAATGTATAGATGAATTTATAATTTATATGCGAGGTCTCTCTGGGGTGGCTATGGAAAAGTGAGCAAGGAAGAATAGCAAATTGCTGTCTAGATTTGGAATGTGGGAACAATGGTGGCTCCCAGGACGTAACACACCTGTTTTGTAGAATGACAGTAACTTTGGAAAGAGAAAATTATGCTCTGGGCCTGTATCCGCCTGTCCCTAGGGGACATTTCTCTACATCTGCCCTAGTGTTGGCGACTGAATCATTCATGGCTGGGCTTGGCTTCTTCCAAAGCCACACAAAGACACCATGTTAAATGCTTCTGCAGTGGCATGGACCTCAGCTGTTTCCATGGTGCTCCTGTGGGGATGCCTAGCCACTGTGCACAGTCAGTGATAAGGCAGTCAGTAGAGTAGCTTCTTTTCACATCAGCAGGCTTCCACATTACAGAGCCCAGCAAAGCACCAGGCATGATTTTCATCATGTAAAACTTGGGTCATGGTTCAAGGACAGAAGCAAATGCTTCATGTTTTGTTGTGAAGAGGAGAGGCTGGTATTTAAGGGGAAAGTCTCTGCCTAGGGTAAGAACTCCACCAGTAGTCTCTTGGAGGTCTATCCTATTCACTCTTTCATTTTGGGCCTCAGTGTTCCCATTGCCTTGGGTTATGTTTAATAACTATGTACTGAGTCACTTCCATGTGTGTGGTTCATTGCCATAACTTCGGGATGTTGGGCAGCTGCTCATGGCTGGCATCACTCTGCCTATTTCACTGAACGTTTTGATGTGGACTTCTTTTGTTCCTCCTCTGCTTTGTCTTTCTCATCTCCTTTCATTCTGTTTTTCAGAAATAGATTCTTGTTATCTCTACGCTTGATCTGAGCTTCTGATTTCCCTGCCTCAGCCTCCAGAATAGAATAACAAATGTGCAGCCCAGGCTCAGCTTACACAATAAGTCAGGAATATATTCTACAAACTTTTCAGTTTATTTTTTTGAGGATAATTTATGTTGCCAAGGCTTGCCTCAAACTTACTATATAGCTGAGGGTAGCCTTGAAATTCTGGTCATCTGCCCCGTACTTTCCTAGTACAGGGAGTATAGGTGTGCATCATTATGCCTGGTCTCTTTTAAAAGGTAAATTAAATTTAGCAATTTTTGTTGTTGCTGTTGTTGTTGTTACGGAAATGACTTGGGCACTACACTACTCTAAGCGTGATAATATAGCTACAGAAAAATTTTCCTCCATGGCTTGGAGTCTCCACAGACATGCTCAAGTCTTTTTCTTGAAGCAGTGTGGCACCAAAGCTCGTTATGGGATGACATAAGGGCTCAAGAGCTATCGGAAAAGGAAGTGAGGGAGAACAAGAGAGGAGACAAAGTCACAGCCAGGACAATGGTCACTATTTCAGACATGCAAGCAAGACTAAGAGAAGCCAAGTTCCAGAGCTTCAAAGGATGTACAGGGGCTCCTTTTGTAAAATGGTTGGCACGCTCCAGATGTAGACTGCTAAAGGATTGCACACCATATCATTCGTCTAATACGTGA
This sequence comes from Uromys caudimaculatus, assembly GCA_028551405.1. Taxonomy (NCBI): domain Eukaryota; kingdom Metazoa; phylum Chordata; class Mammalia; order Rodentia; family Muridae; genus Uromys; species Uromys caudimaculatus. The sequence goes on from CM052705.1 coordinate 28,007,770, forward strand.
AATAACCTTACGTGAACTGGTAAAAGATAAGCTCTCCAGGTCACATTTTAATGCTTATAGTTAGTGGATTTTCACAGGCCAAAATTCCTATAGATACTTCAGAAAAGAGTGGGTTCATCAAAGGTCCAGACTTAAGGGAAGGGAAGACTTGTTGACAAGGTTAGGTTTAAGCTTGGAGGTGAAAGAAGCATGAGATGAGAAAATTAAAAATGGGTGAAAGCAGTAACATCCAAGGTTCTATATCCCATCTTCTACTGATCCCTTCCCGTTTCCTGGTTCAAGATCCAGGGCAGCAATAGCACAGATTACTGACTATCTCAGCTAGAGCCTGGCTCTCCATGTGTGGCTCTCCTCATTCAGACTGCATCAACTCATTCTCATTATTTCAGGCCTTTCCATTCCAGCCTTTAAGGAAAATGTATTCTATCAGCAACAAAGAGACAGCCACGTTCAGTGGCTTTTAGAGCCAAAGGGTCTTCCTTGTTCATCATTTTAGTTCCTTCAAGTCATTGACATCAGATAGCATCCACATCCTTTCCTGCATCTCACATCTTCTGCAGCTCAGTGCCCATACTTTCTGCTTTTTTGGTAGACTTTATCTTCCAGGTAGCCTGTCAAACTGTAAACCCCTTTTCATTAGCTGGGTTATTTTGTTGTTGTTGTTGTTCACAAAACCTCACTCACAAAATACAAATGTGATTTAACTCATAGGCTTTCATTGAACACTAAGATTTTTATCTAATCTTGCACTGGAATTGCACCAGAAACTGCTTTAATGAGAAGGCACACATTTATAATTTTTCTTCTTCTTCTTCTTCTTCTTCTTATTATTATTATTATTATTATTATTATTATTATTATTATTATTATTATTATTTTACTTATTCACTTTACATTCCACTCACTGGCCCTCTCCCAGTTACATGTTCTTTAAAGTAACTAGATGCTCTAGGCAAGTGCTATGAAAGATATTATAGAAAAGAAAGGGATAGTTAGCAGGGAGGTTAAAAGACTTGCACACATTACACACCCATTATCAGCACAGCCAGACCAATGCATAAAGTCTTTGGTTCATGATCAATGATCCTTTGCCGTGTTCTTCCAGTGGCATCATGCACCCCAGGGCAAATCTGACTATGGGCTAGATCTGAATCTTAAGCTTATTCTTCCAAGGAACTGAGAAGTGAAAGACTTAAACTAAGAATATCCAAGAACGAAGGACTGTAAAACCATGCTAGGCCAGGGAGCTGTGGGGCAGGGATGTACAGAGCTAGGCAGGCAGGCACAAGAGTGGGGTCTAGGCGTGTCCAAACTCTGGAAATCTCATCCTGAGACTTGCAGGAGTAAGATCTCTCCCCACCTTGCCCTGGCACATATAGCTCTATGCCCTACCTTTGCTGCCACAGAGGAGGTCACATAGCCTGGTAGCCAGGTTAAACTTCCTCTCTCCTTATAAGGTAATATCTACCAGCATCTGGAATTCCTTAGGCAAATGAGGAATCCCCAACACCCTAGCCCTGGCCAATGATGTACACTCACCCCAAAAGTCCCTATTCACTCCCCAAAGGTTTAAGTAGCCTTTGTTCCCCCCATTAAATGAACTGTCTTACTGAAGCTGCCTCCTGAGAGTCTGTTTTTGCTACACCCACTGCCACCTGAAGTCTCTTCACTTCTAGCCATTCTTGCCTTGCTCCTCCTCTCAGGACTTCTGGTCAGGAAAGTGGAGAGAAAGCAAAACTCAGTCATAAATGTCATGCAATCCATTTATGGTTATTTAAAGAGGTGGAGAACTCTTCCTTGTGACTTTGAGACATATCTACACTCACACATAGAAGAGAATTTGCGGTATTTGGGACTAGAGACAGGAGACATTTCATTATGGAAGAATGTGGAATAAGGTCATGGGCTACCTTTTGACATGGGAGACATCCTATCATGAAACATCAGTGTTAAGAAACTCTTCAAATAGGAGTCTTTCATTATGTACAATGTGAGAATAGGTGTTATTTATTCTAGCCTTTCTTTCTGAACATCCATAAAGTCAGTTCTTGCCATGAGATTTGCTTTATTAAGCCATGTTCAGAAGTTCCATTTAGGAATCCTGTAGGTGGATAGGCAATCGATCTTCACTTTCAGAGTATTTTCTTCAAAGTTTAAGTAGGTGTGACAAATAACCCAGCTCACAGATGTCCAAGGGTTCCAATGAAGATGTACACTAGGGTTCCTGCTTCTGAATCTTGTCTGTTAAGCCCACATGATTCATCAAAGCTATCAGTTTCTGTCCTTCCCCACAATCAGTTTTTGTGAAAATTCCTTTAGAACAGAACAGATGAGAAGCTGATTTGACTGCTTGTTGCACACTTAGCTCTGGTCTACCTGAACCATTGTTCATTTTTGTAGTTTCTTTAAGGTCTGGTCAAAATGAATTTTAAACTCTGTGCTTCAAGAATTTTGCTTCTAGAATGTCAGCCCCATCCTGCTGAGTGTTCCATCAACACCCCTAACCCAGTTATCTGCGGAAACCTTGACCCCTGATGGGGAGCCTTAGATGAAGCCAGAACATTGCTTTAGAAAGGACTATGAAAAATACATATAAAATACAAAAAATGTGAATTATGTGCGAAACAAACAAAGCACTAAGCAACATGGAATTCATGTCAACAAAGGCTCCCTTCAAGTTATTGTTTATCTCCGATAGAAGGCTGATTCCAGTGTCTGGAAACAGTAGCAAGGGAGAACTTTCTGCACAAAAGTTTTGGAAATAATGAAATGACTTCTTTTCACAACAATTGTTTTCACATTTCAAGCCCTCTTCTCTTTTTATCATCTCCCCAAGTATTTTTACATGCTGGGGAAGTTACTAATTGCTGAGACAATCTGAACCAAGGGTTTGTAATAACCAACATTCATGAGAAATTGATGCATTCAATAGAAGAAAAAAACATTTCAAAAGGTGGGGCTGACCATTAATTTCCTTGCTGAAAATGAACTGTCTCTATGGCTGGGTTGCTTGGGTGAATGTGGGCAATATGAGTTTCTTACTTAGGAAGAGCCATGCATGGAGATGTTGTAAATTCTGTCATGGTCCAATTATAATGAGGTTATACTTTTGTCTATAAAACTGTACATTTCAAGGGCACATGCTCTACTATGTTCATAGCAGCCTTATTTGTGATAGCCAGAAGCTGGAAACAACACAGATGTCTCATGACAGAAGAATGGATACAGAAAATGTGGTTCATTTACACAATGGAATACTACTCAGCTATTAAGAACGAGGACATGTTGAGTTTTGCAGACAAATGGATGGAACTAGAAAATATCCTGAGTGAAGTAACTCAGACCCAAAAGGACATACATGGTGTGTACTAACTAATAAGTGGATATTAGCCAAAATAAAAAAGTATAGAATACCCAAGATACAGTCTACAGAACTCAAAAAGGTTAAGAAGCTGAAGAGCCCAAATGAGGATACCTCAGTCCCACTTGGGAGGGAGAAGAAAGCAATCACAAGTGGGGAGGGAGGGAGAGACCTGGGAGGGAAAGTGGACATGGGATGAGGGGGTGAGAGAGGAACCTGATCTAGTATTGGGTGAGGGGAAAGGGCTGAAGTCCTGAGTGCCAGCGGAAAGAATGGAAACAGGCAACCTCAGGAGGTAGGAGGTGGGGGATCCTCCAGAATGTACCAGAGACCTGGGAGGTGAGAGACTCTCAGGACTCTAAGGGAGGGACCTTAGATAAAATGCCTGACAGTAGAGAGAGAGAACTTACAGAGTCCACCTCCATCAGAAAGACAGGGCATCAAATAAGGGTGGGGGTTGTCATCCCACAGTCAAAACTCTGACCCATAATTGTTCCTGTCTGAAAGAATTACAGGGATGGAAATGGAGAGGAGCCTGAAGAAAAGAAGGTCCAGTGACAGGCCCAAAGTGGGATCCAGCTCAAGAGGAGGTCCCAAGGCCTGACACTATTACTGAGGCAATGAAGTGCTCACAAAAAGAGACCTAGCAACAAGCACCTGAAAAAGTCAGATGCAGATATCTGCACCCAACCAATGGACAGAAGCTGCTGACCCCTGTGGTTGAATTAGGGAAAGACTAAAAGAAGCTGAGGAGGATGGTGACCCTGTAGGAGGACCAGCAGTCTCAATTAATCTGGACCCCTGAGATCTCTCAAACACTGGACCACCAAACAAGCAGCATATACCAGCTGATATGAGGCCCCTAACACATATACAGCAGACAACTGCCAGGTCTCTGTTCAATCAGAGACTGGAGACCCCAGGGAGTTTAGAGGTCAGGTGGGATGGGTATGGGGAGTGGGAACATCCGTGTGGAGACAGGGTGTGGGGACGAGGTATGAGATGTGGAACAGTCGGAGGGTGGACGGAGGCAGGAGGATAAAATCTGGAGTGTAAATAAATAAATAAATTAATTAATTAATTAAAAAACTGTGCATTTAATGTAATATGCAAATATAATAAATATCAATTAATATAATTTATATAAATATACCTCTATATATTTGTACTTATAAATATGTTAATATACAAACATTTGTATACTGAAATAAATAATACAATTATGATTGCATTTTAATTATTTATTTAATGCATATACTAAATTCAATATAAGATATTAACAATTATACAATTCAGATGTTATGTATTTAGTATGCAATATGATTGTAATTGCCCAATTCTCACACTGCAGTTTATGTTTCAATCAAAATATTAAATATGATGATATTAAACTAAGTAGACTTTGGTGGCATTCATCAAATATAATAGCATTTTTGTGCTGGTTTCAAAGCTAGCTGCATAAATCCAAAATATCATTCTCTCCGAGAAAGCATTTTCAAGAAAGGAGACAACTAATATATCCACTTTTAAATCTAATCATTTTCAGTTACACACAATTGCTCTGTTCCTGTCTGGGTGGTCGCTGGAGACCCTGGCACCCAAGTGCCATAGGCTACCCTGTCAAGTATAATAAGTACTACTCTGTTCATGTTCAGGGGGAGCCACACACAGCTGCAGGTTGGCTCTCAGCCACACCAGCTATCCCCAGAACTGCCTTCCTAAAGTATTCTGGTAGAAAAGAGTCCATGTGGTCCAACTGGCAAAACTTTTGCATAAATAGATTTCCCTTTACAAGGCAGATGAGAGTTTGTGGCCTACTGGCCACTACCTCACCCGAAATCCACTGCCACTACACACTTTCATTTATGTGAGAGGCCCTTCTGCTTGCTCTTACTGTTCAAGTTGCCCTTGGGGCTCATTGAAGTCTCATAAAGAGAGATCTAGGGCAGCAATCTGTTAGGCATGGAGAAATGAGGACCCCTAAGGTAGAATCTGCCTTTGTGAATAATATAGTCAGGTAAAATCCAACCTACCATATTTAATAAGTATAGACAATTCATAGGGATCTGTGTGCTATGAGTTTCTTTTACATAGAGATATCTTCCCACTCCTATATTGAATCTGTGGGTTAATTGTGTTGACTAGGTTTTATCACTTTGACACTAAATGAGTCACCTGGAAAGAAGGACCCTCAGTCAAGGAACTGACTCCAATAGACTGTCCTGTGGGCATGCATGTAGGAGCATTCTCTTGATTGATGCAGGAGAGGCCAGCCCACAGTGGTCAATGCCACTTCTGCATAGATAGCCCTAGATTGAATAAAAAGAAAAACGCCAGCAAGCCAATAAGTAGCACTATTTCTGGTCATTGCTTAAGTGCTTGTTTCCAAGTTCCTACCCGAGCCCTTACCTTCTCTTCCCTTGAAGAAGAACTGGAAGCTAAATAAACCCTCTCCTCCCCAAGTTGCTTTTGGTCATGATGTTTTGCTGTAGAAACTCATCTAGCCATCCATCCATCTACCTTCTGATTTAGGCATCCACTTATTTAATCATCCTCCTTTAAATTTACTCCATTATTCTTGACCAAGTACTTGAATGGAAGCTTGGTTAGATTCTGTGTATTCAGTGAACGTCTACACTTCCTTTTCCTGGCTCCTTAAAGAAGTTAGTCAATGTTTTAATCCACAAGCATTCAGTAGAATGCTTGATAATTGTCAGATTATTTGTTAGTTATTTGGGTCATTTAAGAAAGGCTTGACCATCAACGTTAGTCGCACAAGCAAGATCTATTGTTTCTCTCTACTTACAGTTTGTTAGAAAATCCAGAAAAGTTAACACAGCTTTATTCCCATATAATAAATGATGGGACAGACATAAGTATTTAGGATAGGGGTATGGATAATGACATGGGGCTGGTGGCAGGGATGGCCAAAGAAATTCTAATCAGCATTGTTTAAACAATGCTTTATATTAAAGAACAGAAGCTTCTTCTTTCTCGGGACCCAGAATTACTGTTCAAATAAGTGTACTTGAAACCTGGAGGCTACAGCTAATGATGAATATGTCTAAGTTCTGCCACTGGACTATGCTTGAAAGGCTGAAAAACAGGCTGCACCTTCTGTTTGAGTTTCATCCTTGCATGCAGAAACAAACCTCTTCCCTCATTTGACCCCAACAATGATTACCTTTAAGGTATTAATCCATGTTCCCAGGACTCCTCTCAGAACTATCACCAAAGGCAACCTTGTAGATCACTCCCCCTATAAGTGGGTCTCTAAGATGGTTTTTAGGAGATTTTAGCACAAAAATTTAGGAGCAAACCCATAAAGACACAGGCAGTTTTGTCTGGAAGACCAATAAAGATAAAGTAACGTTAAGACCCCTGTTTCAATGCATGGCTGGTCAGACTTCATTCCTGGAGGTAAAACCCTGCCAAAGAATGACACAGAGGTGAGTGCAGGACATTGATGAAATCCAGAGCATAAAGTAAAAAAGACACACAGGCCTCAGAGCCTTCCACTCTGTTGTCAAGTGTAGAAAATAAGCTTTAGAATACCAAGCTAATTGTCAGGAAATCATTCTGACCAAATAGTAGATGGTCTTTGGGATTTCAGCAATAAAATTCTCCAGATTCTGACTTGGGAGCCAGTGCTTCCCCTGAGCCCATCTCTGACTGAGGCCTGGGCATTCCTGTACTATACATATACATATGCATATACAGACACACACACACACACACACACACACACACACACACACACACACACACGCACACACATTTTTTTCTTTGCTTCTATTCTGTCTTCCTCTGGGCCTTGACATAGGTGGTAATATTCTGTTCCTTTCTATTCTCCCTCAGGAATCCCTGAGTTTTGCCTCACATCTAATGAAAAACCAAACCACTACCTCAGGTTTTGAACTTTACAGGGAAGCAAATACTCACTCCCTTTAGAGGCCCACAGTCACCTTTTAAACATTTGCACACATAATCACTTGTTCAAGCAAAGTAACCTCTCCTGGCTAGAAGAGTTTGGTAACTCTTGAGGTTACATCAGCACTGGGTCAACCTAGTGGGTCACTATTCACAGGAAAGTGGAATGGATGTTCCGGTCTCCTATTTTTCAGATGAGTGGTCTTCTATCCCATATTGTAGCAAAATTTACTTAAAGAGAGGATTCAGCTGCTACATCATTGAAATCGAATTCTCCAGAAGTATCTGTTACCTATAGCAGTAACATCAGGATGGACAATGATAGAGAGTGGCACAATTGTGACACTGATTTACATATGTGCTCTGCATCTTGAGATATCCCTTTATCACCTGGCTTCCCATGCACCTCCTATGAATGATGGTGTAGAGAAAAGTGCAAAGGCCACCCTTCCCGCTTTTCTGTCCAGGAAGCCAGCTTTTACTGTACTTATAGAGCAAGTTATGCAAAAGTATACATAGTGGCTGGGATAGCAAAGCAGGATATAACTACAGTCCCTAACCCCAAGCTCACAGTATGGAATTTATTCAACACACAGTTATTGAGCAGCTACAGTGTCTAGGCTCCAGGTTGAAGCATGAAAGATAGAGGTTTCTCGAGGGGCACCCTAGAGGCAAACAGAGCTTGTTTAGGTATAAAGTCTCAGCAGTGGGAGCCATAGGGTCATTGGCAGCAGTGATCTCCTTACCTCTTGAGTTAGGCAGAGGTCTCCTTATTCAGCATGGTGAGGAGTGAGGCAGAAACAAGGACATGATTAGTACTTAGAAGGACATTAGGTGAGGTCATTACTACTAAGGAATTTCCCATGCAGCACTGTACAAAGTCAGGATATTAGGGTAATTAGATATGAATGGGCCTCAGAAGAGCACAGGGGTCATGAGATGTTTAGTCGGGGTCCCTGTACAATACTCGCAGGCTTTGCCTTCTACTTTTATTTTTTGGCTCAGAGTGGTTTGGCCAGCAGGGGAGTTTTTATGATCTCTACTGGTAGAGATGTACAAGGGCATGCTTCTTGGAGGTTCTCAGTACAAGCTATTCTTTTTGTTTTACCACTTAGCTGGGCTTCTGCAAGGAGGAGGCCACAGACCATTTTCTAGTCTTGAAGGAGCATCAATTCTTTAGCACCTTGAACCAGCTTCCTTTCATCTGACTGTTCTCAGATGTAAAAGGACACAGAACAGAAAGTGTCTGAAGGTCTGGATGGTGGGAGAGAGGGGGATGGAGTGGAAATTCAAAGCAAGGCCCTGGGCAGCCCTGCTCTGCAGCAGCTCATCAGTTCCCCTGCTTCGCACCCGAGTGGGAGCCTGAGTGCTCCTACTCCTGCCTGGCTTCTGCCTTGGCAACGGCATCTGGTAGCAATGAGTGAAGCAGAGTGGGGGCAGGAGAAAGGTCTACTTAAACAAAATGTGTTTTCTCACACACATAAAACCACAGGCCTCCTGGAGGCTAGTGCCCTTTCAGGCCCCTCTTTTTCTTGAGTTTGTAATCAGAAGCATGCGATTGAAATCTGGCTTTAACACCCTTATTTCTTACAAGTAAGGGGCTTGGCGAGGCACCTTTGCAGGTCTTCCTGGGGCAGATTAGCTAAGTCTAGTGGGTAGAAGATGACTGGTCTAAATCTCAATTTTGCCAAAATCTTATCTTAGGCAAATAAATGGCTCTGAACCATTGGTAGTGTCCAACAGATGTATTTAATCCTGAGAAGCAAGCAATCGAGTTACAAAAAGTCTCTGAGTGCATTAAGTATGTTTATGATATTTGTGTTGAGCTGCATTATGAGATAGCCTCAGCTTCAGAGCAGATTGGATACACCTTTAAGACTACTAGCCCATGAAGGAGCCTAAGTATTTCCAATGCTCTCAATAGAGTGAAGCAAATATTCTAGAAGAAGGATCCCCACCACTCACCTGATGATGATGGCTGATTATTCATGTTAGCATTTAAGACCCTCAGGATATAATGTCTGTGTTCCTATTATTTTTACCAAAATCATAGCTGTGAAGACAATGAATTAAAAGCAATACGGGAAAGGCACTGAGATCAGAATGCAGTCCCATGAATAATTCAGATGATTGGACTGATGGAAGTGGCAACGCTCCTTCTCAGGAAATGTCTGGGAGTAAGCAAAGAGCTGGACCTTCACCCAACAATGATGCAGTGAGAGAATAACACCACATAACACTCCTTTTCCTCCTGTGGGGTTTGCAGCCTCTACATCTGCCTTCCCCAAGACATCCAAGTAGATAGACTGGAGGCTAAGTCCAGTGAAGAGAATAAAGACACACACCTCACCAAGACATATCATTCTCTGTCACTAAGAGAGTCCATGCAAGTAGGGGGTAAATTGCAGGGGTGGGAGTAGAGGAAATGTAAGCAGTGTAAGATTAAACAAGGAATTTATTGGTCTTGAAAGTCCTGTCTACTTCAGAACAAATGGACCAATTCACTGGGAGGGAGATTATAACCAAGTAGGAGTGTATAAACACAAACGTTAGGAACAGGGTGCCATCCATGAGGCCAGAAGGGTGTGTGTGTGTGTGTGTGTGTGTGTGTGTGTGTGTGTGTGTGTGTGTGTGTGTTTGTAAATATGTCAGCATCCTTGTCTGCATTCTCTTGTGGTCAGTTTTAAATGTGTCTCCTAGGGAAATATTGCGATTTTTGTTAAGCTCACCAAATATCCCATGCCCATGCTATAAACGCTGTGAGCCTGGTCATCGCTGACTCATTGTGGGACCCTGCAAATAATCATGTTCATTTGCAGGTTTCTTGTGTATTTCTAAATTGGGGACCTTGTTGCCAAGACCCACAGCAGCCTTGGGGATTAATGAAAGCCTTGTTCACAAATGTTTTGGAATTCACAAAAGGTTTAGATCGATAATTAACAAGAAAGAGAAGGCATAAACATTTCAAATACATATCAACTTCTCAATCTATAACAGCCAATAAGTCTAAGAACAGAGTGACCACAATTTCCCCCAGTGACAGGCAACCCATGCACTTTCAAAAGTAATTCTTCAATGAGCATAAATTACTGCTTGGAGAAACCTTCCATGTATGCCATGGCTGTGGATTTATTAAGTGAAAATGAAACTTTTAAATAAATATCTGGAACAAAAATGTACTTCCCATCAAATTGGGCCACAAGGCAAGAGGTTTTAAAACGGTGTGGAGTCTCGAGTCTGAGAGTAGGAAGCTGGAATTTTTCTTTAGATGTTATTTTGCTGAGTCAGCACCTGTTACATCTTCTCCCTTCTTGACTGATCAATGCCTGGCTCTCCTAGTATGAGCAAGAGCCAAAAAGGCACAGAAATGCTTTAATGAGATCATTTTCAACTATCAAGGAATCCAGATAGGGTTGGAGATCTTGATTTCTTTATAATAATGCAGTAACTGATGATAGATCAATATGTCGACGATAGAAAAACAGATAGCTCAAAGAGAGGCTAAGTCAATTCATTTGCTTTAGAAGTTTAAGTTATTGCAAGAGTCATTTAAGGAGTTATGGAGAATTTTAAGGCACTTACAGATTGCTGATTCTTCCAGCGTATTCCTAGAGAGTTATAAAAGGTAACATTGACCATGCCGTGCAAAGACTTTTAAATACAAAGTGGAAGTGAGAGGCCTTGGTGATTTCCTCTGTATCTGTCTCTCCTTCCTTTTCCCACTTATACATGTATGAATCACACACACACACACACACACACACACACGCAGGTACACAAATCTCACCTATACAAAAATCTACTTAAAAGTCCTTATAGATATTTATGACCAGTCTTGGAATAAGAGTCAGCAGGCACAGGGAAGCCAGTCACGAAGGTCATAGTGTCTTAGCATAGTCACAGAAATGTCAATCTAAATCTGTGTCTTACAGATATTGTAATGTCCCATACACTTCATTTTATTTTCTCATAAAAATAGAGATAGCTAATTATACGTTTTAAAATATTCCTTTTATTTTATTTTTATTTTTTGAGATTATAATATAATTACATTACTTCCCTTCTCCCTTATTTCAAAAGCTCCCATAATTTTCTCCTTGGTCCTTTTCAAATACATGGTATTGTTATATGCATATATATATATATATATATATATATATATATATATATATATATATATATATATATATATACACACACACACACACACACACACACACACACACACATACATACATACATTCAAGAGAACCTAGAATCTGTTCTGTCTATATAATATTACTTATATCTATCTTTGGAGTTGATCACTTGATATTGAGTAACCAGTGACAGAAGATTGTCTCCCACTTTCAGCATCCTTAGTTGCCTGTAGTTCTTTGTATATAGTTGAGGTTTCCTGGGCTTTCCCCCATCAGTGTTAAAATGTTTATGTTGTTGTCCTTGTTCAACTCATGTTAATGTATTCTTGTTGGCAAACCTTTATGAGTGTAGCTTCTGATATTATCAGGAGCCACAATCTCTAATATATAGCCTTTTATAGCTTTAGTTTATATTTTTCCAATGTTGTTCAAATCAGGGCAGTATTATATGCTTATTTTCTTTTTCTTTTTTCTTTTTTAGTATAGAATAGAGTTTATTTAGGGCATGGGGAGGGGAGTTAAGAGGATAGTAGAGGCAGAGAAAGGCAGAGAGAGGGAGAGAGTAGAGAAGTAGAGAGGTGGAGGCCAGCAGCCATGACCATGTGGAGAGGGGGGAAGGGAATGAGGAGAGGTAAGAGAAGTAAGAGATGTAAAAGAGAGGCAAGAGAAAGAGATAAAAAAGCTATATGCTTATTTTCTATCTATCTTATTATCTATTAGATGTAATCTGTCTATCATATATCAACCTATCTCTCTTTTATCTTTATAAAATCTTTTGTCTATCCCTCTGTAAAATAACTACCCTAGAGTCTCAAAATGAATTGTAAAGTGCTGTCTCTAATATTTTTGATGAATTTGTGTATCATTGATATTTAACTTTTAAATGTTTGGTGGACTTAATTAGTAAAATAATTTATGTCTGGGATATTTACATATGGCATGAAGAGAGAAAAACATGATTTAAAATTAATATTAATAAATATGGGCCTATCTATACACTTACTTTTTCTATTGACTTTAATAGTTATCAAGGCATTATATGTTTTAAGGAACATATACAGTATATACATAAAGTAGTCTATATTACTTATATTACATTATATATTGGCTATATTATTTTTTATCATTTTGACATAGAGCTCTCTAATGATATTTCTCATTATTGATATTTGCAATTTGTGCCTCCTCCTCCTAGGGACAATTTGTGCCTCCTTCTCTCTTCTTCTTGTTGTTTTTCCTCCTCCTCCTTTGCTGTTTCTTCTTCTTTTTCCTCCTCCTTCTCCTCCTCTTCTTCTTCCTCTTCCTCCTCCTCTTCTTCTTCCTCTTCCTCTTCTCCTTTGGATTTTTCTTCATCTTTTTCTACTACTACTACTACTACTACTACTACTACTACTACTACTACTACTACTACCTGGCTTGATGCTGTTTAATATTATTAAGTTAGATTTTTAGTTCCACTGGTATTTTTTCACCATTTTGATTATTTAAAAGCTTTAGTTTAAGTTTAATTCATAAACTTAATTTGTTCTTCTAAATTCTTTAACAGTTTAATATATGTATATCATGAGTTTTAGTAATTTTCATTCACTCCCAATTGCCCTCCCTTTCTTGGATCCTCAGATCACAGAACAGGTCCATTTAGGTCCACAATAGCAATCACACTTCAGGGCAGGCTCTATATCAGTAATTGGCTAACACAAAATGAATTGCATGGGGTTTCTCTTTTCTTTTTCTCCCTCCCTCCCTCCCTCTCTCCCTCCCTTCCTTCCTTCCTTCCTTCCTTTCTTCCTTCCTTTCATGGACATTTTATTTGTATAGATACTTTTTGTCTTATTTGACTATTAATTTTTTAAATGCTAATTTTGTGGTTTTTCTTTTTTGAAACAGAGACAACATAAAATTGGATGTGTAAGAAGGTAGGGAGAATCTGGGTGGAGTTGGACATGGGGAAACCATAACCAAATGTATTGCATAATTTTTTAAAATAATAAATCTTTGCACAGAGTTGAGTATGGAGAATCTTTAATAATTTAATTTAAGAGCAATTTTAGGTTCATTAAATGTTGAGGTGAAGGAACAGCAGACTTTTATATATTTTGTGTTCTTACACATGATCTACTATTTAATATTCCTCCTACAGTACATTATATTTGTTATTGTCTGTAAACCTATATTGATACATCAACATAACCATTCATGGCTTACAATAAGACTCATTCTGGTAGTTTTGTATATTCCATGCTTTCAAACAAATATATAAGGTCCTGTGATTCACTGTCAAGATACCAAATAGAGCAGTTGTACTGCCATTAAAATTCTCTGGGTTTCAACTGTGTTTTCTTCCCAGTTCCTTAACTCCTAACAACCCCTGGTCTTTATAGTGTTTTTATTATTCCACCTTTTCTAATTTGTGAGGTAGTTAGGGCCATAAAGTGTGTAGTCTTTTAATATTGATTTCTTCCATGCAGTAGCATGTAATTTAAATTCATTTGCCCTTTTGTGGTTGATAACTAAGTGCCTCATCCATGAACACAGCCCTTTGTGTCTTCCCAGTTTTTCTTTTATTTCATTCACCAGAGTGTGATCTTCTCTTCTTGTAAATCTTACATATTTTTCTTTTAGATTTGTATGTATTTTATTTTGTATATTAACTTTGCATGCAGAAGCCTTAATATTAATCATTTCATTTTAAAATTCCTTTTGCACTTTCTTCACAGGTTGTTTTATTGTTTACAAGCAATCTAAATCTCATATATCATTCCAAAAAGGTATAATGAGTAGGGATATTTTGACTTTTGTTGCTTTTTGAGCAACAGTGTCTCCTTGTTTACTATAAATATGATGTGTGTTAATTATTTTGCTTTAATTTTTATTTTGTTCTATAAATAATCTTGCCTAAGGGCTGCTTTCTTGGTTTACTGAGAGTTTGTTTTTAAACAATGAATGAATATTGGGCTTTTCAAATGTTTTATTTGTATCTGTTATGTGATTATTAACTTTTAATGTTTGTCTGTTAAAGTAATTTGTTAAGATGAGTTTTTGTTTTGTTTCCCAGGCTGGTTTTGGATTTGCAATCATTCTACCTCAATCTCCAATTAGATGGGATTACAGATATATAGCACAAATACTATTCCTGGTTTGCATTGATTAAATTTTGAACATGGGACTAATCTTGCATAACTGGCACAAATCACACTAGTTAATGTTACATTAATTTTTAAAATTAATATTTTATTGACATATTTCTATCTTACTTATGAGGGTTATTGTTTCACAGGTTTTCTTTCTTATAATATCTTGTCTGATATTGATACTGGAGTAATGATGGCTTCATATGATAAAGTAGTTTCTCTACTTTTAGACACTGTAAATGATTGAAAAGAATTGATGAAATTTTACTTGTAACAATTTTTAACATAATTTCTCAGTGAATACAGTTAGATTAGGTACTCTTTGTTTTGGAATTTTTGATTCAATGGTTTTAATAGATATTGACCCATCAGATGATCTATTTTTGTATGCGTGAATTTTGTGTATTTTGAGAAACTGGCCTCTTTTAGGATGCAAAATAAGCATAAAATGGTTTATTCTATGCCTTCATTATTTATTCTAGTGACCATAGTCTCTGTAGTGATAGCTCCTCTTTTGTTTCTGATTTCTACAACAGAGTTTGCATATCTTATAAGTTAAAAAGTAAAATTTCTCCAATTTTTGTTTTTTCTTTCTCTTCTTTTGGATTAATTTGTTCTTTCTTCTCTAGTTTCTCTAGTTTCTAAATCTAGAAATTCAGATTTTTGATTTTTTTAACACATATGTATTTTTCTCATGCATTTATTTATGTTTTTATTTCTCTTATAAACACCATTTTCACTGTATCCTACAAATTTTAAGAAAATTTACTTTTGTTTTTCTTTTATTAAAACCCATGTTTTAAGGACTAGAGAAATGGCTCAGTGGTTAAGAGTGCTTATGATTCTTGCAGAGGACCCAAGTTGAATTACCAGCACTCCTGTGATATGTCTCACAACTGATAATTACTGCATCTCATAGTCCCTGACATCTTCTTTTTGTCATATAAAGCCACACCCACAGACATGGCATGCATACACATAGAGCCCTCCCCATAAATAAAGTGAAAACAAATATATATATATTTTAAAAAGCTCTAACTTTCTTTCGGGATTTTTTATTTGACTCATGTGATGGAAGCATGCTTTTAATCTGCACATATTTAGGAATTTTCCAGCTGTCTATCTGCTATTTATTTTTGGTTTAATTTCATTGTGGCCTGAGAGCAGGCACTTTAAGATTTTTGTTCTTTTGAGTTTGTCATGGTATGTTTTATGTGGTCTCTTTCTTGATGAGTATCCCATGTTAGCTTAGGAAAAATGTGTGTTCTGTTTTGTTGGATGAAGATGTAAATTATAAATTATATTACATTTATTGATGAGATGATGAGATCCCTTATATCTTTATTAGTATTCTGCCTGCTATACTCATCCATTATTAAGTGCCTTAGTTAGGGTTTCACTGTTGTGAAAAGATACCATGACCACAGAAAGTCTTATATTGTAAAACATTTAATTGGGGCTGGTTTACAGTTCCAGAATTCGGTCCATTATCATCATGACGGCAAGCACGGAAGCATGCAAGCTGTCCTGGTGCTGGAAGAGGCAAGAGTTCTACATCTTGACCCAAAGGCAGGCAGAAAGATACCGTCTTTCACAGGCAGCCAAAAGGTGATTCCCTTCTTCATTGGGTGAAGTTTAAACATAGGATCTTAAAACCCACCCCAGAGTGATTTACTTCTTCTTACAAAGCCACAACTACTTCAACAAAGCCACGCCCCCTAAGAGTGCCACTTTCCTTGGGCCAAGCATATTCAAACCACCACAATGACTGATGCTGTAAGCTCATGAAGCAGGATAATAGGTGGATCCATTCCTCCTTTTACTTCTGTTAAGTTTGTGCTCAACATACATTCATACTCTGCTTTTAGGCATATGCTTGTTAAGAACTGTTTTGCCTTCCCGGAGAACTGACTCTGTTATCAAATTGTAAGACCTGTTGTTTAATACCTAATGCCTTTTAATGTTTTCATGTCTATTTGAATTTAATATTACTTTTCTATGTTCTCTTAGGTTGGCAAAGCATTTTTCTCCATTCTTTTACTTCAACTTATGGGAATTTTTGTATCTAAAGTAAAATTTGTATAGGCTACATATGATTGGATCTTACCCTTTTATCTGTATTTTTATACATGTATGTAGACCATTGATATTCTAAGTGACTACTGATAACACTTAATAAACAAATACTTATCATAACTTTTATATGTTGCTTTAATTAATTAATTAACTAATTAATTAAGTGATTGATTTTTTAAAAACTTTTTCTGTTGTTCACCATTTTCTTACCTTTTGTAGATTTGTTTGAGTTTTATAAAATTCTGTTTATTCTCCTTTAGTAACATCTTTTTTAGTAGACTTTTTTTTAGTAGTCTTCTTGTTTTTAAAAGATTATTTACTTTTATTTTTGTATGTGTAGTTGTTTTGCTTGCATGTTTGACTGTGCACTACTTGTGTGCTTGATGCCCAGAGTGGCCAGAGGAGGCACTGGGTTCTCTGTGAGTAGAGTTACAGACAGTTGTGAGCTGCTTTGTGAGTTTTGGGAATTAAATTCCAGTCAACATCGGTCTTACCCACTGAGCCATTTCTCCAGTTTTAATATATCACTTAGAAGAAATAAAGACAACAAAAACACATTTTAGTGTTCCCCTATACTTTACAATATATATTTACTATGACAACAAAGTAGTACGATAATATATCATCTTACAGGAAGTGAGTATCTAATAACAACAAAATAATGTTATTTTTCCTCCAATCACTTGTACAGTTATAATTCATACTACTTATATTAAAAACACATACATTTTCACACATATTTGTGGATGATTAAGCATGTATAGTTAAATATAATGTTGCTATTATTTTGAACAAAATAACTGTTAGATAAATAGTGAATAAAAACAGCTTTCTAAAAGGAATACACAATTCCTTATTTAGTGTTCTTTCCTTTTTAAAAATGAAGATTTGAATATTGGACTCTGTGACTATCTAAATAATTTCATTTTTAAGCAATACATTTTCGGATAATTTTCTTCAATATCTGCTTGTCTGGGAAAGGGTTTAGCTTCCTTTAATTTCTCAGAGTGGAGAATTCTAGATTGCTGGCATTGTTTCTCAATACTTTAAATATTTCAATTCACTGTATCTTTGGCATGCTTTTCGAAAAGCAATCATAAATTCTTTTTATTTTTCCACAATCAGTACTGTATGTCTTATTTGTTGCAGATTTGTTTTCTTTAATCTTCCCTCTTATTTAAAGTTATGCTTAACTTTAATTCCTCCTCTTCATTTCCCTTTTTCTTTCTCCCTGCCCCTCATCTTCCTTGTGCTCTCTCTTCCTCTTTTAAGTATCTTCTCTGTCATTAATTTAGATGAATTCCTTAGTCACTATTGATGAAAATCATTTTGGACTCATGCTGTTTTGTACATATAGCTACACATGTCCCATTTTTGTGGTTGTCATACACTCCTTGAATATTTTCTCCTTTCTTTTAAAAATTTGTAACTTTTACTTTTCACTTTTGGATATTTCTACTGTGATGCCTTCAAGCTCAATCTCTCTCTCTCTCTCTCTCTCTCTCTCTCTCTCTCTCTCTCTTTCTCTTTGGTATTATCTGTAAATTAGGTACATTAACACTCCTATCAAGGTATTCTTCATTGCTGTTACAGCACTTTTAATGTCTAGCATTTACTGTTCTTACAGTTTTCCATTGCGCCCACTATCCTTCCCCCATCTCCCCTTCCCTGCTCCTCTGAGCAGGTGAGGTCCTAGGTGCTCTGGTACATTAAGTCCCTGCAATGCTAGGTGCTTCCTCTCCCACTGAGGTCAGACAAGGCAGCCCAGCAAGTAGAATATATCCCACTACAGGCAACAGATTTTGGGATAGCTCCCACTCCAATTGTTCAGGACCCACATGAAGGTCAAGCTGCCATGTTACACTCCACAGATCCAAAGAATATAAACAAGAATGAGGGCCTAACTTGACTCTCACTTAGAGGGAGAAATAAAATAGTCATAAGAGGCAGATGGAGGGAGGGAATTGGGATAGAGAGGGCATGGGAAGGGGGAGGGGAATGGGGGATTCAGGATCAAGCATAGAAAAGGATAGGAAAGATGGCTAGATCACCACAAAATGAATGGAAATCTGCAACTGACCAAGGTGAGGAGGTGCTAGGGGGCATCTCCAAGACAAGAGAGAGACCTGGGGAAAGGGAAGTGCCCAAGAATCAATGAGGGTGACCTTACCTGTGAGTCACTTCACTGGGCATATGGAACTTGAAGAGACTACCTCCTGTATCCTGACAGGAATTCCAGTAGAGTGATAGAGACACCAATCCACCCACAAAACTTTCAACCCCAAATTTATCCTGTCTACAAGAAATACAGGCACTGGGGAGAGAGCAGAGGTTGTTTATTTCTTAAAGTTCTTAACCTATTAAAGATAATTACTTCAAATTTCTAATTAGATAATTTCAGTGTCCCTTCCAGGTCCTTTGATGTTCACTTTGACTCTTGAAAGGCTGGTTTTTCCCTTTTCTTATGTTTTATAGGGTTTTCTTGTAAAGCTAGTCATGATGCATTTGATAAAATGAACTTTAGAAAACAAGCTGGAGTAGTGTGGTAGGAAGAAGCTGTGGGCAGGGAAACGTAAAGGGTCTATGATTAAGACTCAGTGGGTAAGCCTGTTTCATTAGACTCCGAATGCAGTGTTTCAGTGTTTTCTCTTCTTACACATATAGTAGGAAATTCAGAGTGAGTTAGAGTTGCTATTTCCATTCTTATAAGTTGGTTAGTTCTGATTAAATCCTTAAATATTAACTTTTTGGTTAATTCATTTACTCTAGGGCAAGGTCTTCTTAGGAAGAATAAAGTACTTTAACATCCTTTATACTGTCTCTCGTCAACTTTTTGTAGAAGTTGAAGGCGATTTCTGCTTGCTGTTTATAGTGTGGACTTGGTTCCATGTTCCTGGATCTAAAATTCAAGTGTGCATTCTTCTCTATGACTATGGTGAGAAACCTCACTTCTGAAAAAAGAGTACTGGGGACTCTGAGTAATGAAAGTAGAGCAGTTTATTTTACAGCCTTGCAAAGTCAGGTATCCGCCTAGAGTAACAGGCATGCTGCTGAGTGGAGAGAAGAGTTCATACACTCTAGCACATGATCCTTCTGCCCTTTTGTGAATAATCATGAGGGTGGCATCTTATGTATTATCTCGGACTTACTGTTGCCTTTGATGTTGCTCTTGCCATTTTTCTACACAAAAATTGTGCAGAGGCTCATCTATAGGTTTTAAAAATTATTCTTGTCAGTTCTTTGAGCATTTCATTTTTCTTATTTATTTATTTATTTATTTATTTATTTATTTATTTTTCTTTGCTCATCTATTATACCCTGACATCAGTTTCCTTCCCTACACTCTTTCTAGTTCCCCCTCTTTGGTGCTCTCCCCCAGATCCACATCTACTCATTTTCCTTCAGAAATAGAGCAGTCTTCTCAGGAATATCAACCAAATAGGGCCATTCAAGTTATAATAAAACTAGGCATAAACCCTCACATCAAAGAGTCCTAAAAGCAGACAAGCGTCAGAGATATCCCCATTCCCACTGTTAGGAGCCCCACAGGAACAATGAGCTAAGCAACGATAACATAGATACAGAGGACCTAGGTTAGAAAATACAGGCTCCCTGATTGTTGCTTCAGTCTCTGTGAGTCCATAAAATATATTACCAGATGCACACACCTCCCTTGCCCATCAAACTTTGTTTCCTTTTTCTGTTTGGATCCCACTGAGTCCAATTTGTGATCCACACATACTCTTGGATATGTGGTCTTTCTCTTGAATATATTTGACTTACCAGTGGCTACAACATTAAATAAAATTCTTCCTCTCCTATTATGCCTTTCCAGTAGCTCCTCAGCTATGGGTAGAATTTTATGCCAGCCCCATGTCTCCATGCTGCAATTTTGTCTGGCTTGTGCTTGTTGCTACAACAGCTGAGAGTTCAAATGAGCCACAGCTCTGCTGTGTCTGGAAGACACGATTTCTTTCAGTCATCCATTACATTTGGCTCTTACAACTGTACAAGAATGAATGAAATAGCGAATTGGGAAGAAGTCCTTAGTATGCTTGTTATGTTTCTGAGCCCAGATATGTCTTTTTGGGATAGCTCATTTTATATTTAGTTTGTCACTGCTGTTCATTTAAAATGGATAAACTATACTAGACATAAATTTAACACGCCATCTTCACCAGAAGGTTTCTTGTCATGTTGTGAACAAAGAACTGAAGCTCAGAATGTGGAAGTGTCTTATCCAAGACTTTAGAAATGAGATTGTGTCAGAGTATACACACACACACGCACATACACACACACCTTCTGACTTGAAACTCTGGGCCTTTTCACCATTGCTAGGTGCTTAGAAGAGTACTCAAAGGGCAGGTCTCCATATTAAGCTGCTTCCTGATTTCTTGGCAAAATGAACTCACCTGATGCTTCCTGATAAGCAGAGATGGTTAATAAATTTCAACATCAGAAGTTTCATCCTTGAGTCATAAACCTTTCCTTCAGCAAGCTGTCATGAACCTGAGCCTCACCCCACAGGGTGCAATAGCTCACACACTTAGGCAGTTTTGCATTCAGCATCACAGCTTTGGCTGTGGAACAGTAGTTCCCAACCTTCCTAATACTGTGACCCTTTAATACAGTTCCTTGTGTTGTGGTGACTCCCAATCATAAAATTATTTTTGTTGCAACTTTATAACTGTAAATTTGCTGCTGTTATGAGACATAATGTAAATAGTTTTGGAGACAGAAGATTGTCAAATAGGTTGCAAGCCACAGGATGAGAACCATTGCTATAGAGTACAACCTAGGAGGTAAAACACCATCCATATATTGAAGAGATAAAGAAGAAAATAAATTATTTTCAGTGTAAAATGCTCAAACATTTCATTGTCTGTTGTATAAATAAATCTAATACTAATGCCAACTGGAAAATGTCACTTAGCCTAAGGCAAAAAGATTCCATGTGGTTTATCTGCATGAAACCTGTTCTTTCACTTAAAATTTCAAAAATACTTGGTTTTAGAATTTTCTCTTCATTTTTGAGAACTTTGTACATGCATATAATGAAGTAGGATCATATCTAGTCACCATTTCTCTCTCTGAACTCTCTCTCAACTCACCCCTTACAAAATTCTGTCTCTGTCTCTGTCTCTGTTCTCTGTCTCTCTCTCTCTTCTTTCTTCCCCCCTTTCCTTTTTAAAATAACCAATTAAGTTCAATTAGTGGTACCCATATGTTCACATACCTGGACTCTTCATTGGAACATTCAAAATCTACCAGTTACTACATCTTCAGTAAAGAATTATTCACTTTCACCTAGCAACTATCCAGTTCCTCAGCAAGTGCTCAGGGCTGCAGATCATGCACCCCACCTATGTTGGGAGTGTGTCTAGCTTGCTCTTATACAAGTCTTGTGTAGGCAACCATAAATTCTGTAAGCTCCTGATTGCTTTAGCTATGTCATGTCCAGAAGACAGCATTTCGATGTGCTCCTTCCCATCTTAAGTTCTCTCTGCCCACTCTTTTACGAAGTTCCCTGAACTTTGGTGGCAGTGGGATTAATATAGATGTCTCATTTATGGCTGAACACGGAAACTTGTATTCTCAGAAGTTTGACCAGTTATTCATCTCTCCATTGACTGCTTCCCATTGCCAAAGACTGAGGGCAGCAAAGCTCTATGAGTACAAATATAAATATTTGAAAGTAGTTTGATGGCATGGCCATTTAGCAAAACAACAATAGCAGGTTATATCCTAAGGTTAACACAAAAGGGGGGGAAGCAATATGGAAGCCTATTTCCTCACAACCAAATTTAAAATACATGTATATGTAGAATGTTTTTAAGAAATATTTGAAAATTTGCATGGATATATATGCATACACATATACATGTTCTCTATATATGTGCATGCAAAATATAATAACACTCACTTAAACTAGACACCATGAATTTTAAGGAGTGCAGAAAGAGATAACAGGAGGGGTTAGGGATTGTAAAGGGAAGAGGTAAATGTTATAATTAAGTTATAATCTTGAAATAATTTCTGAACAAGAGGAAAAAGAAGTGGAAGGATAGTAAACACATGGGGAATGAGAGAAGAAGAGTGACTGATGGTGGCTAAAGAGAATGGAGGCAGGGAGATGGGAAAAGGAGAAAGGATGCAGGGGGATAGGGCAGAGGAGGGAAGAGTGGGTTAAAGGCCTCTTGGAAACCCACTAGTTAGTGAGCTGCTTTAAAAATAAAATTAAAAAATGATTTTTAATGAATTATCCTGTATGTGCAGACCATGTCACTACTAGAAGATGTGATTGTTAGATGATAATCATTGTACAAGCATGGATATCTCTCTATGCATTATTGGTCAGTGTCATACTCAAGAGACATACCCCAAAAGAACACAGGATATTGTACTTCCCTTGGTTACCCGCAATAACTACCTGATAAGAGCCTGTTTCTGAAAGACATGATACATTTTGATTGTGGGACACAGAGAAATTAATCTCAAAATAATGGGAAACTTCTCTGCTGGCTAGCTTTCCTAGATTCCCCAGATTACTATGGAGACTGCTGGGAGAAATGTGACATCAATTGTCTTACCCAGCACTGGATCCCGAATGCCCCAATACTTACCTGCCAGGCAAGATGTACCAATGGATGAAAGAGTGGCATACCTATCAAGAGGGTAATTAACTGATTTCTGGGTGGATTTGAAGCAGGATATTTCATATCTCATACTACAATCTGGATCAGAAACCCATGGTGCTGGTAGTCACAGCCCTTGTGTAGAACCTGCTATTGAAAACAACTTTTATAAAACATTGTTGCTGGGAAATGTCACCTGAATGGAGACTCATTCCTCATAATGTTCTACAGCTCTGCAATTAGGGACTATCAGACTCACTCAAGTATGCTATTACTTTAAAAGTCTGTAAAGATAAAATTGTCAACCAAAGATAGTTGGCAAAAACAAAGAAAGTAAAAGGAGATATTTTTCTTCTTTTTGATTACTTAAATAAATAACTAAAATTGCTTTTGGTCTTGGCAGTCATAAGGAACACTCTGCAGTCTAAAAATGATGTCATGTATGCTATTTTATTTTAAATGCAGAACTCCACGGTCTTATTGCATCAATACTCCACTAAGGCACTTCTGCATCTCCATCGTTTGTTCAATGTCTCAAAGGCTCCTTCCTCTCTGGCTGAAGGATATATTCAAAATGAAAGCATCCACAGTCAGGAAATTGCTTTAACATATAAGAAGTGTTTGTTAAAAGATACTTTGCTAAGTTCTGTGCAGTGTCCATTCAGTACCTCTTATCCCAGGAGTGATACAAGTAGAGTAGACATTCAGTCAACTGGTCGCTAGACGAAAGGTATTTGTCAGAAAAAGGTGGTCAGAATCTCTGGGAGTTGTGATTATAGAGCACATCTCTGGAAGTAGGTAATTCTTTCACTGTACTGTAAGATTAGGGAATGAGTAGGATGAAGGTATTTAGAGGATCAATTCATAGCTTCTGTGCTACTTTGAAGATAAAGGTGAGGGTAATGAGCAAATACCTATTATTGAAAATGATCTAATAATTACTGATATAATTGTCCATATCCAACAGAGACCCATAATAGAGATATTAAAATTCAAGGAGTTTTAGACTGCACACTGTGAGCAGTAACATAAATCATATTCCCAAGCACAGTAAGTCTATTATACTTAGTTCCCATGCCTCAAGATTTCTCTGCCTCCTGGCAATCATGTAGTAATGAATAACAAATGAACTGGAGTTGGCTGGTGGCATATCAGAGGGAATGGGCAGGCCAGCTCCTAGTTTATTTGCTTTTGTCTCTACAGTTACTGTTCAACAGTAGATGTGCTTCTCCAATGAATCAGTTAATATCTTTGAGCTGAACTAACAGATTGTTTTGACATCATTAGACACAGATAAATGGGATGGAACCAAATTGGTAGCCATGTTTCACAAAGCCTTCCAACACACCTGCAAGAAATTCTGAAATACAGACTTTAATCTAGTTTTGCTCAAGGTACCCACTAACTTCTTCAGGAACAGTTTCTAATGAGGGGAAATTTGGCACATAGTCTATGTACTGTTCTAGTCAAAGAGAGTCTTACCTCTTATTCTCAAAACATAGACTCAGTTGCAGCTGAGATGCCCACCATAATCAGGCAGGTATGAGAGGAAGACAAAGGGATTCCTAGGCATAGAACACTCTAGAATTAGAGGGCAGGCATGGATGTGATAAAATAGTGATCATATAATCATAAGGCTGAGTGTTCAGTCAACCTTGTGCCCCCAGATAGTTTCAAGCACATTTTGTGGAAGGCCAATAACTTCTACCTCATATAATGGAACATTATAGTGGTGGACCCATAAGATATTTTAATCAATTAAGTGACAATCTGTCAATTCTATGTTGGGATATATAATAGCAAATATTTATTGTAAATGTGACTGGATCGAGAATCACTTAGGAGATTCGGACATATCATGGGCATATCTGTGGTATTAATTGAGGGAGAAGACACACTCTGAATGTGAGTGGCATTGTTCTGAGGGTTGTGGGCCTGACTAGGATAAAAAGGAAAGAGAAGAAAGGAAGAGAATATTGTGAAGTGAAATGGTCTGTCATGCCTTCTCTCCTATGATGGACTGAACCACCCGAATGCATGAGCCAGAAGCAAACTCTTCTTCCTTTACGTTGTCTCCAACAGGTCTTATGTTCACAGAATCATGAATGTAACTTACATTGGAGGGGCCCTGTTACACTCAGGAATCCAACTCTCCCCAAGTAAAATTCTTGGACTCCTACTTATGACAAAAAATCAGGACTGAATGGATGGTGCTATTGGTTGGTGCCTCTCTCACATGCAGCTGGAAACCTCACGTTGACATACATGGCGGCCCATCTGAGACAGAAAAGTGCAAAGACACCTTTCTCCTTCACTTGCATCTTCTCAGAAACACGGGGATATATCTTTCTTCTAGGTTCTTTCCAACTACTCTCAAAGGATCCTTAGTTAATTGACTTACACATGATCAGAGAGCACTCAAAAGTAAATGAGAGAAAGCAGGAAGTAGTGATGGCTTCTTTAAAAGATGGAAGATTGGTTAGAAGGCCTAGGATACATTCTCATTTATGTCATTAAGAGCCAATAATGGGACTTCCATAATAGATGAAAAACAGTGAGAGTAGCTTTTATTATTGGTCTATAAAGTCAATATAAAAGTAGAATGAGATAATACCTTAATTTATGAATATTTTTTGGGTATTATTTTAGTATATTTGGGTATTGGGGTTGCATAGATCATAAAGATAGGTTTATGAATTCCTCCATCTCCTAACAAATGGACATAGGGAATTAGATGTAAGAAAAGAGTCTGTTCTAGTTAAACGAATGGTTATATACTGACATCCTTTGTGGACAATTTGTATGATTATGAAATGTAGGCTCATAGGGTTCTTGGTGTACGGGATTTCCATTATCCTCTGCAGACAGATGAAGCTCCTAAACACACCTCCTTGCCCCTTTACTTTGTTCTTGTTTACATACATGAATGAAGAGAAAGGCTCAAAGGCAATTTGAATATTGAATTAACTGATAACAATGGATACCTGTAAATACCATGTATTAATGCTCTGTATTACAAGATTTCATACCTCCCACCCAAAGTATGTTGAATAAATGTGTGCACAGCAGTTCAGTGAACCTGCACAGTTTCCCAGGTTCTTCACCATTCTTCTTTGTGCCAGCAGCACTTGTTTTCTTGACTTTACCTTCATGTCTTAGAGCATACTCTTTGGACACATTCCTCAACATTTAAACAAAAGCCCAGATGCTTGTACATGCCATTAGATGCTGTATTAGCAGGAGAACACAAAGAGCCCATTTACAATTGGCGCCCATCCAGAAAACAGACAGAACTATTCTAGTGACACAAGGACATGGAATCCCCTCTTTTCTAAGCCAGGAGTGCAGAGTGTGAGGGAGCTGGGGAAAGGGGCATTGCCAAGGCTGACAACCAGATAAGGGTCTTGACTGTTCCCAGCCATGCTCCTGCCATACACCTCATAAAGTGATAACTTGGATAGAATTTCCCTTTCAGTGACTGTACTGAAGTAGGTTTTGTAACACATTGAGTCAGGTTGACAACTCCCAGAATATAGAACTTGGGCCATTACTATAATCTCAGTAGGAAGCTGCTGTCTGCCCCATCTACACTGCCTTTAACACAGATCTTCTGGTGTGTCTGCAGCTGACAGACTCTGTGCAGGAAAGCAATAGTGATAAAATCAGTGGGCAGGTCACATTTATTGAGGACTAATCAGGTGTTAGCAACTGCTCTCTATTTTATACACATGATCTAATTTAATCATCTGAAATAACTCGCTGCTGTGATTTTGAATCCTGAAGATAGAGCTTGGGGACATTAAACAATTTTTCTAATATTCACAGCTAGCAAGCAAAGGTGATGATTTGAGCCTAGCTTGTTCTGAGGATGGCATCTGCCTCTCATAGTTCTCTCTTTTCCTCTCCAGATGTCTAAGAATCCACTGTACCCTTCATAAACCATTAGAAAAACTCATCTGGCAATTCAATATGTGGATCTGCAGAGAAGTATCCCCAGTGTTTAGCACTGATGGGTGCAGGGTAAAAACACAAAGGATATTTGAAGAATGAATAGGTAGGTCAATTAAACCCACATCTGGAAGGACTTGCTTCGTGAAGGTCCTTTATTAGTTGTTTTCCAGGTGATGCTTGCTCTATGGGAAATCATTACATGTGTAGATAACAATGTCCTTGATAAAGCAGTAAAAATGAAACACCAGTCCCTTCAGGAATGAGTGACACAAAATGCACCAAGTTTGGGGTTAGCATCTTGAAGGACTGGAAGTCAGTTTCCTAAAGTCAAATGAAACCCACTTGCTTCCCTCACATTTCAGAACTTAGAGTGAGCTGCTTCTATGCAAATGAACAGCTGCCCCTTTAGGTACGCTGCAAGTCCACATTCTTGGCTTGGGATAATTTCCAAACCTAGGGCTCATTTTAGTGCTAGTTGGACAGCACATGTGTTCTGCTTGTGTTCTCCTAAAACCTGAAGCATGACAGAGAGGAGCTGTGGTCCCGTGGAATGAACAGATGCAGCCTATGACCTCTGAGGAAGGAAGTAATAATCCCTGGGTCAGAGTGTGTGTTCACAGCATAAGCCACATACCAGATAGTTGGCCTACATATCTGTCCCTGGCCACATTGGTTAAAGTGTCCCACTAGTTTCTTGGAGGACATGGATGATGGAACCACATACATAGAGTGTGTCCTTTACTCCTTGTATCTCTAAGGAACCAGGGCAAATGTTAGCAGGTTCTTGTGAAAAAGTATGAGTTTAATTAGTTTAAGCTCATCTGAGAGGTGGAGAACTCAAACTTTCCAGACCTGGATGAAGTACAGTCTATTTGGTGATAAGGGGAAAAGCAAGCCGGCAGACTTTTCTGAAAGTCTGCTGGAACATTTCACATTCTTATTCAAAACTTGGGGATTGGAGCATACAAAATTTTGAAAAATTTTTCCGGTGTGTACAGAATATTATTTTAGGATGGGAGATGTATGTGTAGAAATACTCAGAGAAGGACCAAGAGAGGCCTACAGAAGTCTATCCCTTCTCAGACGGGCCATTTCTGAGGGCACCTACACTGCATAAATTCAAGAATAAATATCCAAGGGATCAGGAAGCATTTTTTTTTTCAAATTTATGTCCCAGTAGCCTCTGCCTTCAGAAATATATATATATATATATATGACTGGTTATAATACTTTAACACTGAGTTATACTAGAACACTCTGGGTCGACCTGGGAAATATTTACCCCATGTTCTAGCTGATGTCTAAATTGTACACTGATGCTTGTCCTTTGATACTTATCTCTTCTTAATAAGTTGCTTTCTGAAGATTGAAGAGGGGGCTTCATGAAATGAGAGCCCAGACTCTAATACCCAGTACTCACATATAAATCCTCACGTGACTGGGCATGCCTGCAGCATCAATACAGGGGAGTGGAGACAAGTAGGTCCTGGACATTTGCTGAGCAGCCAAGCACATTCAATGGCAAATTTCTAGTTCAGTTAGAGACCTGGTCTTCAGGCAAAAGGGCTGACAGTGACACCCAATGCTCCCCAACCCTACTTGAATGGAAAGGGATATGTACCTGCCCTAACATGTGCATGCAATGTACACACACACAGCATGTATACAATATACTCCATGCACACACAACGTACACATATCACACATACAACATGCATACACAAGCCTTAAAAACACACAAAGCATGCACATAACATACATCGCACATACACAACATATACACACAAGCCATAAATGCACACATAAATCATACACGCAACATATACCACACATACAACATATACAGTATACACATACAAACCATAAACAAACAAATAAACACAAACACACACACACTCATCTTTCTTAAAGGAGCATGTGATATTATGTGAGATGGTCCTCTTTTATTTCTCATGATGAGATTCTGTGAAGTGTACTTTCTATGATGGTATTAGTCACATATGGATACAAATTGACCTCAACGAAGGTGAAAACCTGTAGATCAGACAGAGAGCACCTGGTTTAAGATTAGCTAGGGATGGAAATGAATAATCTGCTCTTTCTCTGTTTGCTGGTGAATCCAGATCAATCCTTCAGCCATTCATCTTCATTCCCCGTCTCACTGAGCACACACATGTGCAAGCACTGCTGTGTACTCGCAGGCTCCAGCTTGGTGC
Source organism: Uromys caudimaculatus (assembly GCA_028551405.1). NCBI lineage: Eukaryota > Metazoa > Chordata > Mammalia > Rodentia > Muridae > Uromys > Uromys caudimaculatus. Next base: position 28,037,212 of record CM052705.1, read on the forward strand.
AGTCCTATTTCCTGTGTCCAGGCAGAGGCTTCCCACAGCTGGAGTGGGAAGCACCTGCATGGCTCTGCTTTCTGTCTGCCTCACTTACTCATAGTGAGCCTGGTTACCATCTGCACAGGTAAGGCCCCAGCCTGGCCTCTGTAACCACTAACCCAGCTCTTACAGACCCAAAGTCAATCTAGACATAAACCAGGCATCCTGCCATACCTGAGGGGAGCCTGCTTCATGTCTGTGGTTCCTACTCACACAAAGAAACCTATTCACACCCCCTTTCTCATAGTCATATCTTCTCTTTGTGCTCAGTGGCTAAAGCATGCTGGGAACTGCAGGATGAGCTAGTGAGAACTCTAAATTAAGGTGCTGTGAAATTGACTTACTCACTCCCTTAGGAAACTGACCTATGCCAGGCACTTTGAAGACTGTCCTCACAGAATGTAAGCCTAGACCTTGGCTTCAGAGTCCAGTGGAAGAGACAAACTAGAACCTATTAACTGCAACCTGTAGCCCCAGATGATAAAGGCTCAAATGAGTACATGGAATCAAAGTATTTTTCCTGCCATCAGAAAAAGGTAAAATTTCATTTGACAGAATTTGGAAAGATTTCTATGAGGCTCTAATATTAAAGTGGAGTTTAAGGAATACACAGAAATTTGCATCCTGAGAAGTTTAAAATTGTGTGCGTATGCGTGTGTGTGTGTGTGTGTGTGTGTGTGTGTGTGTGTGTGTGTGTGTGTGTGTGTGTGTGTATGTGTGTTCATATTCAGCTGGGCATGCATGTGTGGAGGCCAGAGTTTGATGTTAGGATTCTCATTTTATTCTTTTTACTTTTTTTTTTTTTTTAATTCTTTAATCCTTTTTTACAGTCCAGTTTCATCCCCCTCCTGGTCTGCCTCCCAACTGCTCCCCATCCCATATCTCCTCCTTCCCACCTCCCTGTCTCCAAGAGAAGTCCCCACCCCCTACCTCCACCTCACCAGACCTCCCCACTCCCTGGGGCCTCAAGCCTCTCCAGGGTTAGGTGCATCTTCTCCCACTTACGCCACACATATACCTGCTGTATATGTGTGGGGGCCTCATATCTACTGCCCCAAGATCTCTCAGATACTAATGCTTTATCTATTGTTTTTCACTTTGCTTTTGAGACTTAGGCACCTCTTGAACCTGGGCTTGTCATTTTGACCACATTTCTTGGTTAGTGAGCCCTGAGGATTGACCTGTCTCCTGAATCCCAGTACCACAGTTACAAGTCTATGCTGCTATTTCCAGCTTTTGTGTGGGTGCTGACAATCTGAACTTCAGTTCTCATGCTTGAATAACATAGTTTGCCCAGTGAGTCACGTCCACTTTTAAAAATAATAAACTATAAGAAGTGTTTCCATAATGGAATTTAAATATCAATGACTGGAAGATATCAAGAATCATTAAATATTTGGAAATTAAGTATTTCTATATAAATTGTGAATCAAAGAAAGAATAAAATTGAAAAAAAGGACTGGGCCAAAAAATGACTCAATAAGTAATGATGTTTGCTCCCAAGTCTTATGACTTGAGTTCAGTTCCCAGGAACAGCATGATGAAAGGAGAAATTGGCTCTTAATGGTCTCTTATTACACACACACACACACACACACACACACACACACACACACACACAAGCACAAGCAGGGCACATCACTAGATAAATGTCATGAAAACACAAAAGAATAGAAAATACTTTGAGTTAGATCAAAATCAAAAGCAACACATAAAAATTCACTGGATAATGCTTAAGCAGCACATAAGGGGTAAATTTATATGATTAGATGTTTGCTGTATAGAAGGAGAAAAAATCTCAAATAAATGACATGGGTATCCACTCTTGGGAACAAAAGGAACAAATGAAATCCCAAAGTGCCTAAACATAAACAGTCAAGATTAGAGTATAAGTCAAGAGATTGATATCACATAAATGATGGAAAGCAAGAGACAAATCTGGCTCTGAGGTGAAGGAAAGTGACAAGCCTTTGCCAGATGACAAGATAGAAAACCCAGGAAAAATTGATTTTGGTTCTTCCATTGTTAGGAAGAAAATAAGACAATAATGTGTTTATAATTTTATTATGTTCATAATTTAAATGTAATAAAGATTCCAATAGATACAAATTTCTAAAGTTCATTTGAGGAAAATTGGTTAACAGGAATAATCCTTTGTCAATTAAATAAATTAAATTTATAATGAATGACCTTCCCTGATAGAAAGTACTACCACTGAAGTGTTTCATCACTACATGATATCAGAAATGATAACAATTATGTGGACACTCTCCTGAAGAATTGCATACAAAGAAGATCATCCCAGATCTGTGGAGTGGGCCCTGCTTTGATACACAATTGATGAGAATTACAAGATAAAGAACCACAGACTAATATTTTTGGGAAACTGAGGTTTGGTTACAAAAACAAAATAGATAATTTGGGTACTATAGACAGCTGTTAGTGACAGGCAAAATTTTTACCAATGATCTTCTAAGTTAAATACATAATGGTTAAATGAATTTATGCAAAATATGAAGGGTCATTGTAACATCCAGAAATCAATGTGACTCCTTTTATTGATGCACTAAAGATAAAATAATAATATTTTCAATAAAAGTATAGCACATGTATGAAAAAATTCTATATTTGTTTGAAAAGAATGTCTGTAAGCCAGGATCAAAGGACCATTTTCTCAGTTTGATAATTGACAGTAACAAAATCAATGGCTTGTGTAATGCTGGCAGGGTCATGTGCCTTCAGTATAATATTAGGGCAAAACCAAGTCTAAATGATGCCTATTTTAAGTTAATCCATTGCACTCTATACCAGAGAATTTTAACCAAAGTAATAAGACATAGAAAAAAATTTATCCAAATTGATAAGGAAAAAATGCTACTTTGTCTTTATTCTTAGAGAAAACTATTACTTAAAGAGAAATGCTGGTATAATCTTCTATTAATCAAAGCTAATTAATTAAGAAATGAGTTTGCTAAATTTGCAGGAAAAACATTAGTTGAATTTCTATATACTAGCAAAAAACAACCAGGAATCTAAATGGAAAACAATACTATTTGGGAAATGTGAAATGCTAGACTTAAATTTGACAAAACAAAAAAGGGTATATAAGGTGAAAAACTACAAGATACAACTGACAAAACTTTAAAAGATGTAAGTAATTGAGAGCTATATCTTGTTCGTGAGTCAGGTGAGACTATATTTGTAAGAAATCAGTTTGGCGGACCCTCAGAAAAATGGACATAATTCTACCTGAGGACCCAGTTATACCTCTCCTGGGCATATACCCAGAAGATGCTCCAACATGTAATAAAGACACATGCTCCACTCTGTTCATAGCAGCCATATTTATAATAGCCAGAAGCTGGAAACAACCTAGATGTCCCTCATCAGAGGAATGGATACAGAAAATGTGGTACATTTACACAATGGAGTACTACTCAGCTATTAAAAACAATGACTTAATGAAATTTGCAGGCAAATGGATGGAACTTGAAAATATCATCCTGAGCGAGGTAACTCAGTCACAAAAGAACAAAAATGGTATGTACTCACTGATAAGTGGATAGTAGCCCAAAAGTTCAGAATGCCCAAGTTTCACTTTACAGTAACTGCTGTACTGAGAGTGAGGTCCCAGATGGAGGGGTTGGAGAAGGGACTGAAGGAGCTGAGGGAGTCTGCAGCCCCATGGAGGGAACAATAGTGTCAACTGACCTGCCACCCCCCCACCTCCGGTCCACATGGAGGCTGGATCACCAACCAAAGAAGACACATGGAGGGACCCATGGTTCGGACCACATATGTAGCAGAGGAGGGCCTTGTTGGCCAACAGGGGGAGGAGAGGTCCCAATACAGGGGAATGTCAAGGTGGGAATATGGGAGTAGGTGGGTGGGTGGGTGGGAGATGGAATTTCCTCATAGAGGTGGGGTAGTGGGAGAGGATAGGTGGTTTCCAAAGAAGAGTTCTAGAAAGGGGGAAACATTGGAAATGTAAATAAAGTATCAAAAAAAAAAAAAACACCCAACAACAACAACAACAAAAGAAAACCAAGTGTTTGGGGCTTGCTGATTAGCCAGTCCATCTTGCCGAGCAAGCACCAGGTCAATGAGAGACCTAGTCACTATAAACAATGCAGATGGCACCCAAGGAACAACACCTGAGGTTAACTTCTGTCTTACACATGGATACAAATTTACACAGCTTTACATATTCATACAAGCACAAACATGAAGATGCACACACACAAATACCCACACACATCCGCGGCATATTCTCACATAAAACCTGTACTTGGTAAATCATGAGAACACTCAGGTTACCTTTCAGTAAATGAATAAGCAACTTGAGACACAATCAGACAATGAAAATAAGAAATAAACCACTAAAGCATGAAAATGCATGAAAAATATTGAATATGACACTGTAATAGTTGCTCCATGGAATTTTTACACATTTCCTAAACCCATAAAACTACCTAACACCAAGACTGAGCCTGATGTAAAGATAGGTTTAGGTAATAATGAATAGCAATTTGGGTTCATTGTTGGGAACAGGTGCCACATGGATGGGAAATGAGATGGGGAATAGAAAGAAATTGAAATTAGTTGGATGGTATACATTAGAACCTTACACTTTGTTTTCAATGTTTCTGGTACTGAAAATTGTTCTCATATATCGTCTACTTGAAAAGGACCAAATTATTGCTGAGCTAATTAGAACTGCACTGAAGTCAGATTTTGTGGGACTAGCTTGAAGAGAATGCTAAAGCCAGTGCATGTACTGGGAGGGTATTGGTGATAACCTGTGAGTAAGACCGTTGGAAGCTGAGAAGGTTGGGCCAGCCAAAATGGAGATCAATAATATTGAAGGGCATTGAAGGAAGAATGTAGAAAGTCTAGATTTGGCTGTGCTGTGGGTTATGCTGGAAAGAACTTGATTAGACTTCAGAGACTTGGTCAAGTGTTAGCTCCGATTCTTGCCATGTAGTGTGAATTCTGGCAAAGGGCTTGGCAGTTTTGGCCTTTGATTATCTGAAAAATGCCCCAGGGACATTACTCTGATGTACAGGCTCAAATCTCACAGGCTAAAAGTGCTCTGCCAACACACTAGCTATTGACATTTGGTAGGAATCACACCCTACTGTGTTTAGCCTGAGCTAAGATGTTCTATGTATGTAAAATAGTGTGGAAAATAAAATAAAATATCTCATTCATAATAGTCATATTACTTATGTATTTAAAATATCTCTTAAGGACCTATTACACATTATTAAGTAAATTTTACCACTCTTTGTTACATGTTTAATGCATTTTCTAGAAAATTAAACATTGCCTGTAGAATTTGTGGTTGCAGTTTTTACTATGTATCTACTACATAGCACAAGTTCTGAGCTTCACTACTTGAATTGTCTTTGGGGACACATAATTTTAGCTCATAGTTAAGCAGAGTTACTACCCACTACAGAAAGAGAGTGAGTGGAACTAAGAAGGAAAATAAGAGTCCCAAGGTGATCTCATGGCAACCTAGAGATGTAGTGCTACCCAATTGAATCCTCTGGAGCAATTCTATCAACACTAGCCCAACCTGGAAATTTCCAGAATATTTAAATGAGAAGGCATAAATTCCTTCCCTAGAACTAGATATAATCCTTAATAACCCCTTTCTTCCTCTGCTTCTTTAAAACTATCAGCAATTTAGAGATGAATCTGGCTAAGTTGGGTTTGTTTCTACCTCACACTACTGTGAGATGCAGCATCAAGAGGAAGTCACCATATGTGGTTGCCATGTTAGCGTAAGACTGACACTGTCCCAGTTTTCATTCTACCTTATATGCCAGAAAAAAAATCAAGTTTAAAGCTTAATATACTCTTGGTGCTCTTAGAGCTGACATTATTTTTCACTTAGTCTTTAAAAATTTTAAACATATATAATATTATTTGATCAAGGTCCCTCATTATCTACTCTTAAGTCTCTAACCCTCCCGTGAGTTCTTTCTTCTTCCCTAGGGTTTCTTCTACTCTCATATTCTTTTAATTGTATTTTATTTTATTATTTTATTTTTATTTATGGCCCACTGAATTTAATTAGGGTTGTTTTCATGAATGGAGGGTTATTCAGTTGAGTGGAAGCAATGCACCCATAGTGATAACCACTGAAGACTGTGACTTTTCCCACTGCTGCACCAGTGGTTATCACCACTGAAGACGGTGACTCTTCCCACTGCTGCACCCGCGGTTATCACCACTGAAGACTGTGACTCTTCCCACTGCTGCACCCGTGGTTATCACCACTGAAGACTGTGACTCTTCCCACTGCTGCACCCATGGTTATCACCACTGAAGATGGTGACTCTTCCCACTGCTGCACCAGCGGTTATCACCACTGAAGACGGTGACTATTCCCACTGCAGCTTTTCATTGTCTGTATCTCCTCTGGGATTGGTCTGTTCTTATGATCACATTCTTATATAGAAAGATGACCTGTATCTATTCCATATGGTTTTCTAAATCATGTCTTATTTATGTGTGATCTTTAAAGAAATATATGCTATCCAAATCCCTATTTATAAGCACAGAAACTTAGAATTACTGTTGTCCACCTCCTTTCATGGGTCCTGCTGAGATTCTAAGTATTCAGTCTGATCCTGTCATCATCAGGAAGTTTGACATCCTTAGTTTGGAATTTATTCATTCAAATAATGATTACAATCAAGTTATTTGAAGTGAACTTCATTTCTTCAGCAGAACTGCATTCCTTCCATCTCATTCACAAATGTGAATGGGATGGAGGGGCAGTTATGTGATAGTAGAAGTTAAAGTGGTTGGAAACAAATGAGACATGTCTATGAAGTCTGCATCCACAGCATCAATTTTCTGTGCAGTTTGTACAGTCTACTACCCAGTCTTTTGGGTGTACGTGTATATCGTAATGCATCATTCAGTAAAATTGTGGCTCCAAGAAGATGTTTCACAGTGATATTACAGATTCATCCCTGGGTTCCTGGCAAGGACTCCTAGGAGGAGATTTTTCTTAGTGAAGAAAGGATGCATGCTTGAAAGTTTCTCTTCGCCCAGCCTGGGTTCTTCAGTTACAATGCATCTCTGGAGTGTCTGTGACCACTGGAAACTCCACAGCCTCTCAGAAGGCCCAGGAAATTGAAGACTTTCTTCCCATAGAACTTTCACTTTCAAAGTTCATTGCTTCATGACATCTGGACACTCCAGTGGGAGGCAGATTCCCATATTTTTGAACTGCTGTTATTGTGTCTACACCCCAGTTTTGATCTTAGCTGTATTAATTCTATCTTGTCGTCCATATCAGACCATGGAGTTTGAAAATACAGGTCACATCATATTGAACAGTTGGAACAGGTACAGTTGGAACAGTACCTGACATTGAGCAGCTCCTAATTGAGAATTGGTTAATCACTGAATGTTAAGTTAGGAAACCACTATGACTTACATTAAGAAAACACCAATTTCTTAAAGAAAACACCATCTTCCACACTGTGTGCTTCTTTAAGCTCCATAATTAATACTCATTTGGAGTGTAAGCACTCTGGGTAGATATGTCCTTGAGAGTTTGTTATCAGAAATAGTTGCCAATCAGCTCAACATAGTTTCTTTACAAATTACTATAATGAGACATTTTATATTTGACACTGTATATACCAATGCATGTTTTAAAACATCTTTGTGTTTTGCTTTATGGCTTGAATAGGAGCCTCTGTTACTGACAGTCATTGAGAAACTGATGAGCAGAGAGGGGTCTTTAGAAAGCTCTATGTGTAAAAATCCTAGGTAGCAATGGAAGAAACAGGTAGCGGGTACCACAAAGAGACCACAGGGGGTCCTCTCATGAGCATCATCAATGAATACTTCTTTGTCCATCCTGCATGAGATTTTGATGTCTTAGATGGTGAGCATGCGACATGGTACATTAGACCTCGGGTTTTGGGTATGGTAGGTAGAGAGATGATATAACCTTGGAGTAGATGAGGCACTTTTAGTCCTTCTCAAGTTCAGTACATAAAATAATTGAAAGAAGGCAGAAGACGCAACGAAGCATTGTGACCTAGGAGGAGGAATGACTTTACAGACGCTAATAAGAAGAATGAGGTTACAGGTTAGAGTTGAACTGAAGCCTATTATTTGTGAGCTCAGTCTTGTGAAATGTCTCATAGATATTTGGCCAAAGAATTCCTGCATCATGCTGAGATTTTTCTGAAGAGAGAAAATTAATTGGTATACCAGAGAAAAGATGTGGAATGGTTATATGGTGACCTGACCATATAACCATGTCACAACTTTTTATATAATACCAATAAACATGATGAAGGATGTACTCACAGGGCTCTAGCACTGCTTGGAAAACTAATGACTCTTGATGTATGTTGAGCAGGGAAGAGTTATTGTCTTCATTCATGTATCCACTGAAGACTGTTCTAATCCATGTCCTGATGGATATATTAATTTATTTATGTATACTTTCTTCATGTACATCCAAACATCACACGATAATCCTTAAATGTGTGTTTATTATTCCCAAATTAATCACTATAGGAGCTTTAATATTATATCTTTGGGCACATGAGAACAGAGTGATGACACCATCTATAAAACAAGTCCTGAAGAGTCCTGTCCAAGATCTGTAGTGATTTGGAAGTAGACTAGTGCCCCATCAAGTATGAGGGCAGAATTTTCCCCATGCTCCACCTCTAACCAAGAAAATATTTACAATTGATTCCTGTTGGGAAAAGAAAATCAGTTTTCCAAAATGGAGTGATGTAATTTTGTCTCATTGGAACTGCAGGTCTTGTGTGTGCCGTCACAGACTCTGTAGGGTTCAGACATACATAGTCCTTGTTGTATCTAGAAGATGCTATTTCCTTGGAGTCATCTCCCATCCCTGGGTCTTACAATCTTTCTTTCTTATTTCTCAATAAATATCTGAGCCTCTAGGGAAAGGGTATGATAAAGATATTCATTTTAATTCTTACTGTTCCATTGTTTCTCACTCAGCACATTTTCCAGTTGTTGGTCTCTGTATTGAGTAGCACTTTGTGCAAGATGATACTTTTCTGATGAAGTTGAATAATACACTGATCTATGGCAAAGAAACATTTTATTAGAAGTCATTTTATTGCTATGTTCATTTAGCATAATATTAGTAGTACGATTCCCTCTATAGCCCATGACCCATCAAATCTCATGTTATTGGCCTTATTAACCATGTCAGGTATGTGTTATTTTGCATGCAGTAGACCTTAAATCCAGTCAAAGAGTAGGTGGTCATCCCAGTAACATGTATGCTTTTATTATAACAGCACATCTTTACAGACAGGTTGCTACTTCTGTTGTGGTTCAAGGTTCATATCTGTGTGAAGATTTATGAGTACTTTTCCAGTAGTATGTATAGTACCTTCTAGCATCATGAATGGTAGTCAATTAGGGATGAAGGCTTTAATTGAGAACCAGTTTGATTTCCCCATGTTGACATAAGTGGTGTCTTCAGCAATAGGGACTTCATGTCAGGTTGTGTACTCCAAAGAAAGAATATTTTGATTCCTCCAAAGAAGAGTACTCTTCATTTTGCTTTAAGTGGGATATAAATATTAATAGCCATATCATTGAAACAACACACATGATACTCTAGTTGCGATCCATCATTAACCTTTCCACAGCCAGAATAATCGTGTTGAAAGGAACCATATCACAGCTGAATAAAACTATGTTACATTGAGAGATGTAGACATATGGGGAGGGGGAAGTAGAGTTACACAGATAGCATGAATAGTCAGAGGAAGCTGCTTATAAGAGAGATTTTACTGTATCTCCATGATGTAGTATTCTCTAATGGAGAAGGTTTATTGAGTTAGTAGATGCCTATAAAATTGGGTGATTGGGGAGATATAGATAGAATCACTCCATTACGATCCAGGGGGTCACAGGGTGATGGTCCTTCCAGTGTCACCATTACCACTGGAAACCACACTGGCTGGTGATTAGCATATCTTAGTATAAACTTGTGTATTCATTCTAACTCATTCTCTCATAAAAGTCTATCATTTCACACCAGGCCAAAGGCAAGGCCAAGCCACAAACTGTGTGCCAAAGAGTGGCTTTTTAAAAAAGAAAAAGAAAGAATCCCCCAAGGTCTCTTTCCTTACCAAAGGCAAAATGTTCTCATGCTGGATTATGCCACATGTTTCCATTCGAGCAGATGGCAGAAAGGTTTGTCAGCAATGTGGAACTTGTTAAGGACGAAGGCCTTGCTGATAGAGATCAAGAAGGCAGCTTAAATTTACTTAGTGGTGAGATGGTTTGTAATCCACTCATGCTAGTGAACATAATGCTTTTGTAATTACTTGTAAGTCAACTGAGAGCCTCCAGAATCAGCTCATGGGAAAAGGTTGATCTGCTGTGTAGGCATTGACTGAACAGTCCAGAGAATATGCCAAGTTCTTTCCTGAGACATCAAACAATGTCACACACACACACACACACACACACACACACACACACACACACACACACACACACATTTTCTATATTGATTATAAAATATTTTGTCTACAATAAGGAAGGGGGTTAGAGACCAGTAAAAGAGTACTTTTAGGAAATAAATTATGGATAGTATAATGATTGACTATCACTAAAATCTGGCTGTGATCAATCCAAGGGCTATGGTGTATGGGGAAGACACACTCAGATATGCTCTGGTAATGCATAATGCTCAACTCCAGTAGGTTAACACAAGGCAAATTAATTTGTCTCATATAAAGTGCACTTTGCCAAGTTTTTCACAATAGAAATTCTTCATGTATTGACACACTAATGCAAGCTATTTGGACCTCTTCATTATTATTATTATTATTATTATTATTATTATTATTATTATTATTACTATTATTATTAATTTTGAGAGAGTATAATTATTTTACTCAGGATGTTCTTTCATTGTAGATCAAACAGAATAAGAGGCATGGACCACTATGCTCAAATTCAGACTGCCTGAAACTTAGTATCTCTATATCATCACACACTGCCATAATGTCCAGGCAGGGAGGCAGAGTGATGGGTGGTCCTGGATATGCCATGGGCAAATGAATGTTAAGCCCCAAAGTGCTTCACATATGTTCTGTCCACAGAATTAGTTCCCATCCAACTTCAAGCTGAGCTTAGAAGTATAATCTTCTTGTATACAAAAGGGGGAGGAAAGTGGATAATAGCAAGTATTCAAGGTTTGTTTCAATGTAGATTGTTTAAAATTGCAAAGTAATGCTTTGCATCAAGGATTAATGCATCTTAAATATGAAAGGAAATATAGATTGGGCACCAAGAACATTGGTTTGGGGGGGCAGACAGCCTTGAATTTTCCTCATATCACAATTATGGGCCCAGACAAGTTAGAATTCCTAAGCTTATATAACTTTCTGTTAAGTTAGGATAAAATTTCATGCCTTATAGAGTGAAGGCTTAAATGCAGGAGGTTAAATGTTTAGTATAGCTTCTGGCATAGTGCTCAAAAAATCTTTAGTTTCTATTATTAGCAGAAAAGTAATTATCAGGTTTTAGGAAACAGATGTCTAATATAGAGACACTACTCATCTGAAATATTTCAAAGGAACAAATTTGACTGAAATGGAAAACAAACATCTTTCAACCTAGGCAAATGTTACTCACTTTGCTTGGGAACAAGTAGCTTAACTCCTAGTCTGTGCTGTTTGTATGGTACCACACTTGTCTCAGGTGCATGTACCCTAAATACAAACAATGGTCAAATATTTTCAGGAAGCCCTAAGATGCATGTTCAGCCTCTCTATCTGTCTAGCCTTGAAATCCCAGCACAGTCTATTCATTCAGAAGACTGAGGTTTAGTCACAGTTACTCAAGAATTTAGTGTGGAAAATGTGGAACACCATGTTTGTTTCAGGAGACCTGGGATCTTGTTCTTATTTATGTCATTCAGGACTTGTATGATTTTAGACAATCAGTAAATTATCAACTATAAAACAAAGGTTAGTAGGAGTCTGCATTGTGAAGTAGTGTCAGTAGGTATCTGTCTTTACAGGGGCAGGGAATCAGATAAGACCTGAAGGCACCTTGAAATATCCTAAGTGATTAAACACTGCTTACTGATATTGCTACACTGATTTAGGGGCAGACAAGTGATCTACATGACAAAGAATTATACTACACAGAAACTCAAATTAGTGTAATACTCAGGGGTTAATTTTAAATTCATGGGTCCATATTGGCAACTATCAGTGGTCTGAAAGTTATGAACCATTTAAATCCTGACCCATCTTTCTGTGACCCAGACGGAACATGCTCCCTGAAACCCTCATGTCCTCCTTTGAAACATAGGAGAAACACATATCCCATAATTGGGACTGCTCCTTCTAAGTCAAAAAATTTCTCTGCACACAAAAGCATGAAGACAAGGACTAAGACTTAGGTAGTGCTATACATGACTATTTTGAACAATGTTACAATGAGCATGCAGTTGCAGATGACTCTTCAGTGTACTAAGGTCAGTTCCTTTAGCTGTGTGCCCAGTGGTGAGATGGCTTGGTCAGATCATAGTTCTTAGTCTTGCTTTTTGATGAGCCACCAGCTGTTTCCCATGATGATTATATCAACAGTTTGTGTAAAACGGGGTTTTTGTTTTCCTTGAGTCTTAGTAAAAGTTATCTGTAAAACCGAGCCTGTGAAATACTGATGTTTCTGTTTGTGGGAAGAAAGGATAAGAAAAGGTGTGCACATTATAATGGTTCCACCCCTCTGTTTAAATCCTCTCTCTTTTCTTTCTTTTCCCAGCGTTCTTGTTTTTTGAGACAGAGTCTTATATATTTCAGGCTGTATTCAACTTTCTTATGTAGCTTAAGGTGACTTAATGAACATCTGCTCCTTCTCCATCACTACCAGATTACCTAAATTGCAGGCTTGCACCACCATACATACATAGTTTACTTGGGGGTGGAACACAAGATTTCTTGCATGCACAGATACACTCTATCAACTGAGTTTTATCTTCTGCCATTCGTTTATTCTTATCTAGACCATTTGTCTATTTTTGCTTTGATTTCGCAAGTTTATTCTAGTTTCCTTTAAACATTTCTTATGTTAATTTTCAAATTTAATAGTACAAACTTATATTTGACATTAATTAAACAGAAAAATTCTCTACTCACTTGTAGCTTTATTCTTATCGCATTTTTTCTGGACTAATTTTATAATGCATTTGATCATTTCATTAGTGTTACAAAGAATAAGACTTGGATTTATTACTTTTCTCTATTTTTTTCTTAAGGAAGTTGAAGAAAGGCAGTGATGTACAAACATTAAAATATATGTGCATATTTATGTATGTATATGTACATACACGAATAGTTTGTCTCTCTGTCTCTCTTACTATACACAGACACATATATATACTCACCAGTGTTTGTGAATGTATATACCCATGTAAATATTCATTTAATTACCATGCACAAATTTTATATATAATAATTTCAGGCTTTTTCATTGCTTCATATTTTTTAGATATGTGGCATTTCTCTTTCTATGAGCTTACTCCTATGTTTTAAATATATTTCTCCTGATAGTGTGTTAATTACAGACAAATGTTATGGAGCTGAGATTGAGTACTAAGCTTATTCTTGGAGTTTATAATGACATTTTTTTGTACTAAGGATGGAGAAAAATGAAGAACTACCAAGGTTTCTAAAAATGGTGTGATGCCCCAGGCCGTGGAGGAGTAAGTGAATGTACAACCAGCAGTGTTCATTTATGACTTTTCTTAATGATCATTGTAAATCAAAGTTAAGTGGGTGCTTCCTTTCCATTTATTCATTTGTGAAAAGAGAATGGGAAAGTCTCTGTTGCTTATCATATGAGTATAAAATAGAAGATAAAGAACGATGCTTGTAAATGCAGGAGCATTTTTAGAAAACAGTACACAAAAGGTTCTAGGTACCCAGTGTTCAGAGTCATATATAAGAGAATGTAATTTAGTGATATATATGAATCACTGAGTGCTAATTTCAGCTGTCAAATTGTAGGTATGCTATATAAGTTCTTTTGATTTTTACAGTCTAACAAAATTATCATGTTTAGAACATGTGCCGAACATATTAAATGTTAAATTATGTGACATCAAAGGGCCAGTGCTTATAAAATGCTTATGAACTGAGGTGGAAGAAATAAAGAACTTGCATGAAGGCCATCTGTAAAGTTTCAATCTTATCTCCTTTATCTATGCATTCTGTCAGGGCTCCATTTTTTATAGACTCTGCCACATCACTACTGCTGGGTAATTTCTGGTGTTTGTCTTCTTTCCATTGCTTCTATTAGCAATTTATTATTAATAAAACAATATGTGTTCAGGGAATAAATGAATGCAGAAATTATCTTTAGACATTAGGTAGTTTAGTCAACTTCGAAGGGATAGGTATTTTTACTTAATGACCCTAAGTTCTATACTAAAACTTCTTAAAAATGAACTCCCTTCAATGAGATTATGTAAGTTACAGCAATTGACCAGTCTTTTCTGTTGCTTAGAAATATTTGCTCAGATATATACTTATAATTCCTGTGCATTTTAGATGTTACAAAAGTGATTTTTCTTAATAATTAATGACACAAACAAATCACATACCTATAAACTATTATCCTTCTAGGCTGGACCACATCTCACAGGAACCTATGTGAACATGTGTGTGTATATATATATATATATATATATATATATATATATATACACACACATACATACACACACACACATACTATATATATGTATATATATATATACACACACACATATATATACATATGTATATATATATATGTATATATGTATGTGTGTGTATATATATTATATCTAATGATGGATTTTATAAAGATATTTTTATTCAAGTATATATACTTGACAATATTTACTCCTGTATCTTCCCTTTTATTCTTCTCATGCTAGTTTTGTTTCTTATTTCTTTAATGTAATATACAGATATAAATGATGTGTGTATCTTTATAAAATCAATTATCCCTCATTTTTGATACCTAGATTGATTCATAGGTTGTCTATTTTAAGTAGAACTTCAGCAAACATGGACATGCAACTATTTCTTGAATAGACTATAAGGTCTTTGCATATGTACCCAGGAGCAGTATAATTGCATCATGGTAGTTCTCATTTTAGTGTATGAATCTCTAGACTTTTCCATAGTGACAAGACTATCTTACCTTCACATTAGAAATGAATAAAAATTTCATTTCTATAACTTTACAACATTTGTTGTTTATTTTCTTAATAATATCTTGAAACCATGTTTATTACTGGGTAACAAAGTTTCTCAATGTAGTTTTAATTTGCATTTTGCTGATGGATAAGAATGCTCAACGTTTTCTGCACATTTATTGGACATTCGTCTTGTGAGAACTGCATGTTCATTGCATATCTTGTTTAATGATTTGATTATTTGTGAAGTTTTTGGTATTTAGCATTTTGAGTTCTCTATATAGTTTTGACATTAGTCTTTTGACAGATGTATGTCTAGCAAATATTTTTTTCATGCTATTGGCTGTTTCTTCACTCAATTGGTTTTCTCATTGTGCAGAATCTTAATGGGTTTTATACAAGTCCACTTGTTAACTCTTGATTTCATCTCAGGAGTTACTGTAGTTCATTCAAAAAGTTTGTGGATACCTTTGTATCTTGACATCCCCTCTCCCTCCCCAGCAGTTATTGTGGCTTTATCTAGTTTTGATCTTAGGGTAATGTTGGTATCTAAAAATGATTTTTGTGGCTTTCTTCTCCTTATTTTATGGAATTACTTCTTTTATGGAACATAGGTCTTATTTTTACATTGAGTCTCCTATAATTCAGCACTGGATCTATCTGAGCCTGGGATTTTTCTTTTTCTCTCTTTAAATTGAGAGACTTCTTATTACTGCTTTAATGTCATTGACTTTTATAGATCTGCTTAACATGTTTGTTTGTTTTTTATTTAATTTTGGTAGAGTGTGTGTATCTAGAAGTTTGTGCATTTCTTCCAGATTTTTCAATATATTAGAATGTTTATTTTCAAAGTTTGTAATAATGATCTCCTGAGTTGCACTGATATCTTTTGTAATTAAATTCTGGCTCCTGTAGTTTGATCTCTAATTTTTAAAATCTACACATCTGCAATTATAAATTATAATTATAATTATAGTCCTTCTTAGAATCACTTTTGAATATGCTATAGGTTCTGGAGTCTGCTGCTTTCATGTCACTTGATTATAGAAATTAAAAATTTGTCTCCTGATTTCTGTGATCCATTCATCCTTTAAGTCTGTTGTTTAGTCTCCATTTGTTTGTATATTTTCTATGCTACCTCTCATTACTGATTTCCAGTTTTGTCCTCTTATGGACAGAATGAATAATAGAGATCAACCATTTTCCTAGAAACTTCAAAACTTGCTTTTTATCTCCTATATGTCATGTTTTGAGAACGCTCCATACATTGTTGAGGGTAATGTGAATTCTACAGTGTTTGCATGGAATATGCTGTAGATGTCTTTTGATGCCATTCAATCTATAATGACATTTAAATCAGATGTTTGTTTTTGTGGAGGTGATCCATTTATTGGTGTGAATGGTGTATCTGAGTCACCTCCTGTTATTTTGATGAGATCAGTTTTTGACTTTGTGTTCAATATTGTTTGCTTTGTGTCATTGAGCATGCGTATGTACAAAGTGGCTGTTATGTATATATTGAGAATTGTTATATCTTCTTGATTGATTCAGTATGAAGTAGATTTCTTTATTTCTTTTGACAATTTTTGTTTGAAATTTGCTTTTTCAGACCTTGGTAGCACTCTATCAGCTTACTTACTAGTTCCATTACCTTAGAAATACCATTTTCTGTCTTTTTGCTCCAAAGTTGTGTTCATATTTTTGAGAGATGTCTGCATTTTTTACAGTTGACATATAGGTAAATACTGTATTTTGTATTTAACCTATCTACAAGTCTATATATTTTTATTAGAGATTTAATACCACCAACATTCAAAGTTATTATTGCAATACATGCATTAATTCCTGTCATTTAGTTATTTTTGCAATGTTCTTATTTGCTTTATGTTAATCTTTCATTCCATTGCCTAGAAATCCTTCAAATATTTTCTGTAGTACCTGATAATGGTCCTGGTTTTCTTTATTTTGTGTTTATTACAGTAATTTTTATTGCTTCCTCAAATAAGGATAGCTTTTTGGGTAGAGTAATGTGGGTTGACAGTTACTATCTTTTAGATCTTAAAATACATAATTTCTCATATATATTCTTATATTCCCTTATCAGTGTTTTAAATGCCCCTGTATCTAAACGTCATCTCATTCCTTGACTAAGGAAATTTTATACTCTGACTTTATCGAGTGTAGTTTTGATATTTTGTGTTTTTATGCTCATGATTTATATAGTTGTTCTCTTAGTTTGCCATATACTGCATATTTTGCTCCTACCTTATTGCTCTATTTTGGTCTGAATGTTCTTACCATCTACCTTCCTTTTAGACCTTACAGTCTGTTTTCTACCTGATCCATTCTATTGATGAGGCTTTGTACATTGCTTTTAGTTTGATTTAATTCCTCAAATTTCAATTTGATTTTTTGTTTCTGTATTAAATTCCTTTTTCATATTCTGTTTTGGTTTTCTCATTGAGCACTTACTTATCCCTGGTTATTCTATGTCAGGATGCTCTGGTTTGAATGTGAAATCACTCTTGTTAATTTAACTGTTTAAACACTTGTTGCCAGGTGGTGGTGCTGTCAGGGAAGGTTGGAGAACATTTAGGAGGTGGAGCCTTGCTAAAGGAAGTGAATCCCTGAGTGAGGGTGAGGGTTTGAAGCCCAGCCCCACTTCCTGTTTCGGCTTTGCTTCCCAGAGTGTGCACACAGTGTGGTCAGACAAACCCCTACTTCGCCACAATGCCTTTCTCACTCACGTGTCACTTCTTCCTCACCACTATAGAGTGTGTCCGTCTGGAGCTAGAACCCAAAGAACTGTTTCTTCCTTACGTTGCTTTTGTCAGGCTATTTTTTTACAGACATGAGCAAGTAACTAAGATATAGGATACTAGTAAGTCTAATATGGCTCTGCCCAGACTCCACTCTTGTGTGGTTATAACCCTGAGAATGCCCACCTGTAGCTAGAGGTATTCCTGGGGCCAGGATATAGAACTTAGTTTTCTGGCACTTGCCCTAAGTTCTCCGAATTGGTGATTCTGGGTGAGAACTTTAGAACTGCCATGTAACTTAAGAGAGACCTTTAAAAATGTTTTCTTGCCACAGCTTTGGTCAAATGACATGAGGAAGAGATCTTTCCGTTACTTCTGTGACTTGTATGACCCAGGATCCTTGTCTAGTTGGGCTCCAAATTAGCTCAGTGATTGCATCTAATGCTAATTATGTTTGAGTCTTTGTTACCATGCTTTGGTCTACATAACCCTGTTTGCTAACACAGCTGGCTTGAAACTTAAATCTCTCTCTCTCTCTCTCTCTCTCTCTCTCTCTCTCTCTCTCTCTCTCTCCTTAAAATGTGTGTATTCCGCACACACAGTGAATGTTTTCTTGAGGGTGTGTCTTTGTCTAAAGCCACAGTTTCAATCCCATGCACTTGTACTCATTGTAAAGTTGGAAGCACTGCCTCCTTGTTTTGAGCCCTCTAGAACGTAATCTAGATGTTCTTCTAGTTCAAATACTAACGTTTATTCTTTGCTACTGAAACTAGTGTTTCCTTCCATCTCCCAGCTTCATAGCATAGCTGCTTTTCATGACCCATTCCCCAGAGACTCTAATAATTGGTGCATTAATATCATAGGCCATCTTCTTTCCCTTCATGTTATTGGGGTCTGGAGGAGACCCAAATCCTTTCTTCCTGACACCATTCGGTAAGCCCTATACATTTCTCTAATAGTCATTTCCTGACATATAAATTTAAAAAAAAAAAAAAACCAAACCTCCATTTTACTAATAAAACAGTAGTGGATCCATTTACTTCAAAGCTTTGTTGATCAGAACACTTCAAGGGAATATAAATATTTATATTCTTCAAAGTATCTTTAGGAATTTTTATCAACTGACTCCAGCTTCATGCTATACTTTTTCTCTCGTCTCTCCACTCGTATAATAATAATCTACCATGTCAACATACTTTCTCCTATGTCAAGATGAGACTATTCCCCTGGTATAAACTCACCAATACTTTGTTCTTGATACACCTCTCTCTATAAAATTGTATTAGTATACTCAACTTAAATACTGTGGTTGTTATGTGTCGCACATTGAGTGTCTATGGAAGTGGGAAACGGAATGGAAGGAGAGGGTGTGGCCCTATGAGAGGAGATGAGAGCATATCGAAAGAGGGAAACAGTGTGGGTGGAAAAGTTTATGCAGGCCAGGCCGTGGTGGCACACGCCTATAATCCCAGCACTCGGGAGGCAGAGGCAGGCAGATTTCTGAGTTCCAGGACAGTCAGGGCTACACATAGAAACCCTGTCTTGAAAAACCAAAAAAAAAAAAAAGAAAAAAAAAAAAAAAAGAAAAGAAAAGTTTAGGCAGGGAGTAAGGCAAGGGGGTTGGAGAAACCAGGGTGCAGGATTAAACAGAATAGAAGAACGTAAACTATACAGAAAACAAGATATTCCCACCTGTGCAATAGAAGCTTGACTGTGGTGAAGGTAACCAACTGAATGCCCTCTAAATGGATTCAAGACCCATGATGGTGAGGGTTGGCCTTGTGCTGTGAGCTTGGCCAACTACTCAGGTTTGGAGAAGTAATAAGCCCATGTGTACAGCATATTTTTAATGGGTAACTAACAGTGCAACTGTCTTCTAAATACCTATGTTTTTACCTGTAGACAAAATACGCTCCTAGCATTATTCAAAGAAGCCTCTCTTACAATGTGCAGTGATGAATGGCATGTGGCTGCCTAAGATGCAGGAAACGACCTGCAGATGTGTATCCAGCCCTAAATATGTTGCTTATTCCATCCCGTCTGAGACCTGAGGACACTAGAAGAGGAAGAACCAAGTGTGAAAAGAGTGAAGGGCTACAAAATGCCATCCCCTAGACTTGAACCAACTGCTGTAATTATTAACTCACATAAACCGTAGTTACACATCCTGGGTTCACACAATACCAGCCCCATTAACAGTCATCAATGAAGGGGAAGGCTTACAAGTCCTGATGCTTTACCTTTGAACTGTTAGCTATGGAGGATTCTAAATATAGAGAGATGCTCGTCTTTAGTTTGGTACCATCTTTTGAGTCCAACAGGTTCTAACAGATAACTCCAAGCCTGTAGTCACAGAGATGGCTCTTACTGATCTTGGTGGGTCAAAAAGGCACAAATATGAGAGTGAGATTGGTGGGAAGGTAGGAAGGGGAGAGGTGGTATGGAGGTAAGAGGTGAGAGTAGTCAGTGTGAAATGAATCCATATGTGAAATTGTGAAAATAAATGAAAACTAAATTAGATAAAAATAAATTTTAGATAGAGGAAAAGGCAAGAAAATCTAGTGAGCTTCATCCAGAGAATGTAAAAGTATACTTATTCTTAACACTGGATTTTTGATATTTGGTCCCAATAGTAATTTGTCATCAGATATGGTAGTATTCTTGACAAAAGTTTTATAACAAATTTGAGCAGATTTCATACAGCAAACATGTGTCTTACTGACCCCCTCATACATGCCAAAGTCATGGCAGTATATCATTCTTAGTGAAGGACACTCTGTTGTGGCAAGGGTAATTGGTTCAAAACTTTGTGGTTAGATTAAAGCAGCTATAACCAGATTCAGAACTCGGTTCCACGGAGGCCCTATTTCCTGCCAGAAGTTAGTGTGCAGTAGACTCTTACTCTCTTCATTACAATCAATTCTTTACCCTCACTTGGGCCCACTTTATATCTTATTTCATAGAGTTTAAATTCTGCTAAAATATTGAACTAAACTGATTTGATTCCAGAATTCTTAGATTTTGAAGATGGAATATTTGTGTGGCTGGCTTTTTGATTATAAAATATTTTATCATAACATAGACAGTCTCTAAAGTTCCTGCATAGCAAATTAGGAAGCCTTGATAATAAAATGTTCACCATATGAACAATTCAGTAGATAGATAGGATTGAGACTATTGGGCTGGTCTGTACAGCCGGTACTAGAGGATCCCCATATATGTATAAAGCCAAGCCATGCTCACACTGGAGAAAAGACAATACAGTATAATTAGCTGGCCTAATGGGATCACAGGAGACTCCTTTCCTGGGGAACCCTGGAGAGAACAGCCTGCCTCAGGGTGCACACAGCTGCAGGATTCTCATTCCTTTCGGGTGGCTCATCACATATGCAGTTCATGATGGTCAAACCTCGGGCCTCAAACAATCTTTTTCCATTTTCTTGCTATGTATG
This sequence comes from Uromys caudimaculatus, assembly GCA_028551405.1. NCBI lineage: Eukaryota > Metazoa > Chordata > Mammalia > Rodentia > Muridae > Uromys > Uromys caudimaculatus. The sequence continues at coordinate 28,058,697 of CM052705.1, forward strand.
TTTGACTCAGTAGCTTTGTTTATTTTCCACTTGGTTTGTGTTTCCTGGTGTGGCTTGGCTAGGTTTTATACTATGGGCAGTCTTCTTGGACCTCCTTGTCATTCATAATGCCACACCTCCAGAAAGATTGCATACTTCCTAAATCTTGGACACTGGTGCCATCCCATCTTCATCTGAGTGGTGAGGGTTCATGAAGTGCCTCACTGGGTCCACAAATGCTTTAGTTATGATCTAAGTAATGAGCCATGCCAAAGGAATCTGCCTTCTCATCTTTCGACCAAGTTTTCTGACCATTTTTACTGAGGTTCTGATTGTCAGAAATGATCATTTTTTTCACACTGAGTTTTTCAACTGTAGAGACTTTTTCAAGGATGAGGCATAAGGACCAGTTCCCTGCTACAGCTCCAATTCTGAGAAGAAGCTGTAGTCTAACTTCACATGTATCCGACAGCTTTTTTTGTCCCCCGACCCAGAGGAAAAACATACAATCATTTCCCCAACATTTTCAACATTCCAAAGCAACTAGTCCTGGGGTTTCCTGTGTACAAATGGCCGTTGTTCTTTCTCAGAACAGAGCTCCAGGCTGGAAGCTATTGGCTTCCTCAGCATCCCCTTCAAAGAAGGAAAATACCAGAGCCTCCTGAACCAACAGTGAGACATGTTTGACTAGCAATGATGAAATGTCTTCTATAAACACTCCCTGCCTCCTCTCCTCCTCTTTTCAGGACTGATTCACCACTGAAATATTTATGTCACTCAAGTTCAAGTATATGAAACCAAACCCTTTGGTGCTGATGGCTCTCAGTGCCACAGAAAGCAGCAAGAACTTTACCAGGGAGGGTGGTCATTGAATAAGCCAGAGCAAACTGATGGCCTCTGACAAGCTTTCTAGCTGAACAGATGAAGTTGGGACCAGAGCTTATTGTGTCAGATCAGTATTGCATGCTGGGAACCCATGTTGCACAGTGGTTTCCTCTCAAGTATTTTTGGCTTTACTAACACAGAATGCACGTTGCCAGTACAAGAAAAGTTAAACTCAAAGACCCGAGATGCCGTTAGCAGGCAGTGCCGTCTTACTAATTCAGAGCCATATACTTAAGACTTTGCTTCCATAATTCAAGTTTATTTGAATTCTATGAAAACTGGATTTTAAAAATGCATTTTCAGAAAAATAAAGACTGAAGGGGAATAAACAAGCTTCTTCTGGTGTTTGAGCAAGAAACACCAAGCATGGTGAAACAGGAGTGTGGAATAGATAGACCCTTCCATGTCCAAGGACAAACAGAATGCAAACTGCTCTGGGGAGTTGCCTTCCCACTGTGAAAATACTGTCTTTAGTGTCATGGTTATAGTTAGAAAGTAATAATTTTTCCTTATAGAAAATTAAACTTAAGTTTCACAGAACTCGGTTATGTAAACTGATTAAATTCTCAGAAGTCAGTACATGTCTATGATGTAACTCTAGTAGTAAATATTATTACAATAATCCTATATAGTATTAATAATAATAATGATGATGATGATGATGATAACAAAAAATCAGAATAATGCTGACTGTTTATGCAATAGGCTGCTATTCTCTTTTGTGAATAATATGCAGTGTTTACAAGGTATATTCAATGTCTTGACACTGAAACATGTCATCTTGACTTAAATGTATGAACATCTAAATGTATGAAGATCTAGAATTGTACAATTAAGTTATAAAAATGTTGCAAAGAACTGGGCAGATGGATCTCTGAATTCAAGGCCGGCCTGGTCTATGGAGTGAGTTCCAGGACAGCCAGGGCTACAAAGAGAAGACCCTGTCTTGAAAACCCAATTTATATATATATATATAATTTTTTTTCTAATAACCTAGTCATGTTTCTGTAAGGTTTTGGTCATACATGTGACTATTCTTCAGCTCCATATGGCCCATTCAGTCTGAACATGACTGAGTATTACATGCTGTTACAGGGAATTGAGTAAATTGACAGTCTCCAAATTCATATTTTAACACTGGTTTCAGAATTCTAATTAGGGTGACAAAACTCAAATACATGTGTACTGGCTGGTTTTGTGTGTCAACTTGACCCTAGCTGGAGTTATCACAGAGAAAGGAGCTTCAGTTGAGGAAATGCCTCCATGAGATCTCAATTAGTGATCAAGGGTGGGAGGGCCCCTTGTGGGTGGTGCCACCCCTGGGCTGGTAGTCTTGGGTTTTATAACGAGCAAGTTGAGCAAGCCAAGGGAAGCAAGCCGGTAAGTAACACCTCTCCATGGCCTTTGCATCAGCTCCTGCTTCCTGCCCTGTGTGAGTTCCAGTCCTGACTTCCTTTGGTAATGAACAGCAATGTGGAAGTGTAAAATAAACCCTTTCCTCCCCAAATTACTTCTTGGTCATGATGTTTGTACAGGAATAGAACCCTGACTAAGACAACTTGCTAGGTGAAGAACTAAGGGTTAGTGACAGGTGATAACACAGCATCCAGAAAGCATCTTTAACTTGCCATCTTCCAAAGCACTCCAAGTTGTGACTCTCTAAGGAGCTTGGCTTGCCACTCTTCCCAAGTCTATTCTGTACAGTAACTTTCCTTCTTTTCCAGGACTATTAGCAGCTTTTTAAATATTAAAATTTGAAACACATTCGGTAAATTTAGTTATGCAGACTTTTTTTATCTGTGCATAGTTAAGGAACTGAAGCCAGAATCTGTTCTCTTAGAAGGTGCTGGAAGATCAATAGTGGAAACCCACATCATTTAAACCATTTTCTATATGGAAAGTAAGTAGAGCACTTAATAGTTCAGAAGAAGATGTAACGTGCCTTTATATGGACTGCCTAAAATGCAAGCAGGAAAACAAAAAAATCTGGCAGCACAATGGCACTTTCTTGAACTGGGTATTGCTTGTATGTGGCACATCACATTACCATCTTTGGATTAAAAATCCTTGTGTGGCCAACCTGGGAGGCTGATCACTGAATATAAAGAAAATCTGCTCTGAATTATAAATGGCTGACTTACAACTTCACCTTGGGAAATGACTTATTTATTTATAAGATGTCACCGACTTTAATGGAAGCTCAAACTTCCTACATGGTGGATGTGTAAGCACATGCTGTTCCCTCAAATTTTGCATTCCTTATCTGTGAGGGTATGTATGAGCAGGGGAGCCTGTCCCCAGAGCTGTTCTGTGAACACCATGTGAGGGGAAAAACTTTTTTCAGCATTTTGGTCCTCTGTGCAGGGTTCCAGCCACACCTCCTCATGTTACTGCTAAATTAGTCAAGCTGCTGGCAAGCATTTGCTCTTCAGACCAAGGGCCTTGTCCCTTACAGAGCTGAGGGCCAGCCTCCAGGATCCTCTTAATCTGATTGTTTTAATTCAATTTCATCTTCCCAGTAAATATTTTTCTTAGGCTGCAAAAAGTGTAAATCAACTAAGTAGTTTGCAATTTATGCATCCCCATTAAAGACATCTTGCTGACCAAGGAGTGGCCCTTGAGGGTAGTTTGCCTCTGCTAGGCAATCATGGTTTTTACCAGGAAGGGCAAACATCTCATGGGACATTCGTGACAGAAGGTGTACCTCACCTCAGTGGTAACTCTCATTCATCTGCCACTTGCAATATGCTTGTAGCTTTTTCTCCTCATTATTTCTGACAGTATAGGAATTGGTCCCACTGAACAACTGAGTAAAATGAGGTTGGGAAAGATGAGTCATGTATCCAAGGTAAATGGATACCAATGTATCCATTAGTGAAGCCAATATCCAAACCCAAGTACATGTGGCATCAGTTTCTTTCTTCCTGCATTATATTACCAGCATTTTTCCTCTTTAAAAGTGACTAACAAAATTCTAACCTTATTGGTTTAAAGATTCTTGACTTAACACATTAAACTTGGTTGGTCATTTTTTTTTTTTTTTTTTTTAATTCCAAGCATGTTGGGATTAAGACAAAATTGGATTTTCAAATTTCCTCTAAAATTCTTATGGAGACACAGGAGATGAAGACTCATAACTATACCAGCATTAAGTATTAACATGTAAAGCATGTCCAGGGCTGTGAATCAGTTCCATAACAACAATCCCATGTATCTGTACAGAAAAATGTTGCCTGCGGCTTCCTCATGTGGATTAGCTTTCTGTCAGGGTGCCTAAACACTAGCTAGTCCTTCATTTCTATGGATGGTCATTTGGTCATTTGGCCTTGGGGAAACATAATCCATTATGGCAGGACCATTTGATGGAGGAGGACTGATTGTATCATGCCAGGCATGAAGTCAAAAAAGACATAGAAAGAGACTGGGGTAAGATATGTCCTTAACGGGCACATTCTAATGATCAAAATTCCTTCTGCTGCACCCTATCTGAAAAGGAAACCACGTAGTAGCACTCCTGGCTGAGAGGAAGAACCACAGCTTGTGAGCTTTTGAGGACTGACAAGTTCTAAGCTACAACAGTATGCGATGTTGTTGGGGACAGTGAATCTCTATTTCTACCATTTCTACTCTCTGTCTATCAGCTAAGAATAATCAGGTCCTCACCATGGTTCAAGTCCTGCTTTACAAAGGCTGGTACTTGAGGTAACTAGGTTACCATGGGTTTGGGGCCATGGCACAGTGAAAACACAGGGAGCAGGGAAGGGGAAGCAGGTTCCCATAACAGTGTTACATATGTTTTAAGAATGGAGAAGCAAAAATAGCAGCAACAAATATTACTGCAAAAGATTGACTGTGAGTACATACCATGTTCCTTCTTTTGTGACTGAGTTACCTTGCTCAAGATGATATTTTCAAGTTCCATCCATTTGCCTGCAAATTTCATTAAGTCATTGTTTTTAATAGCTGAGTAGTACTCCATTGTGTAAATGTACCACAT
>CM052705.1:28064057-28093075 GCA_028551405.1 Uromys caudimaculatus
GAGGACTTTGGGCCTGAGGGTGCTAGAGGCCCCAGTAAAGGGGAATGTCAAGGTGGGAATATAGGAATGGGTGGGCGGGTAGGTGGGAGGAGGAATTCCCTCACAGAGTCGGGGAGGGGGAGGGGATTCGGGGTTTCCGAAGAGGAGACCCAGAAAAGGGGAAACATCGGAAATGTAAATAAAGTACCAAAAATAAAAAAATAAAAAAAAAATAAAAAAAAAAAACCCAAGTGTCCATAGGTCTGTGGGTTTATTTCTGGGTCTTCGATTTGATTCCATTGATCAACATGTCTGTTTCTGTACCAATACCATGCATTTTTTAAAAATCACTATTGCTGTGTAGTATAGCTTGAGGTCAGGGATGGTGATTACTACTGAAGTTCTTTTACAGTTCAGGATTGTTTTTGCTATTCTGGTTTTTTTGTTTTCCCATATGAAGTTGAGAATTGTTCTTTCAAGGTCTATAAAAAAGTGTGTTGGAATTTTGACGGGGATTGAATTGAATTTGTAGGTTGCTTTTGGTAAGATTTTGCCATTTTCACTCTGTTAATGGTGTAGATCCATGAACACTGGAGATCTTTCCAACTTCTGATATCTTCTTCAATTTCTTTCTTCAGGGTTTGAAGTTATTGTCATATAAATCTTATACTTGCTTGATTAGAGCTACACCAAGATATTTTATATTATTGGTGGCTATTGTAAAGGGTGTTGTTTCCTTAATTTCTTTCTTGGCCCATTTTTCATTTGTATAAAGGATGGCTACTGATTTCTCTGAGTTGATTTTGTATCCAGCCAGTTTGCTGAAGTGTTTATCAGCTGTAGGAGTTTGCTGGTGAAATTATGGGGTCACTTATGATACTATCATATCATCACAGCATAGTGATACTTTGACTTCTTCCTTTCTAATTTGTGCTATCTTGATCTCCTTATAGATCTGCCTATAACTTCCATGTTCAGTGTTGAATAGATAGTGAGAGTATGGGCAGCCTTGTCCCTGATTTTAGTGGAAATGCTTTAACTTTCTCTCCATTTAGGTTGATGTTGGCCATTGGCTTGCTGAACATTGCTTTGATTATGTTTAGATATGTGCCCTGTATCCCTGATTTCTTTAATACTCTTAACATGAAGGGGTGTTGGATTTTATCAAAGGATTTTTTCAGTGTCTAATGAGATAATCACCTGATATTTTTCAGTTTGTTTATGTGATGAATTATGTTGATAGATTTTCATATATTGAACCACCCTGCATCCCTGGAATGAAGCTACTTGATCTTGATGGATGATATCTTTGATATGTTTCAGGATTCAGTTTGTGTATATTTTATTGAGTATTTTTGCATTAATGTTCACAAGAAAAATCAATCTGAAGTTCTCTTTCTTTGCTGAATCTTTGTGTAGTTTAGGTATCAGAGTGACTGTGACCTTATAAATGAGTTTGGCAGTGTTCCTTCTGTTTCTATTTTGTAGAATAGTTTGAAGAGTATTGGAATTAGCTCTTCTTTGAAAGTCTGGTAGAATTCTGCACTAAAATGCTTTTTTTGGTTGGGAGACTTATAATGACTGCTTCTATTTCTTTAGGGGTTATGGAGATGTTTAAATAGTTTGTCTGATCTTAATTTAACTTTGGTAGGTGGTATCTGCCTAGGAAATCTTCCATTTTGTTAATATTTACCAATGTTTTGGAGTACAGGTTTTGGAAGTAAGACCTAAGGATTTTAAAAATTTCTTTAGTGTCAGTTGTCATATCTCCCTTTTTATTACTGACTTTGTTTATTTGAATTTTATCTCTCTGTCTTTTGGTTAATTTGTGTAAAAGTTTGTCTATCTTGTTGATTTTCTTAAAGAATCAGCTCATGGCTTTGATGATTCTTTGTATTGTTTACTTTGTTTCTAACTGATTGATTTCAGTCCTGATTTTGATTACTTCCTGCCTTATATTCCTCTTTAGTGGGTTTGCCTTTTCTTTTTTCCTAGAGCTTTCAGGTGTAGTTTTAAATTTCTGATATGAGAACTTTCTAATTTTTTTAGGGAGGTAGTTAGTTTCCTTTTAGCATTGCTCTCATTGTGTCCTACAAGTTTGGGTATGTTGTGCCTTCATTTTCATTGCATTCTAGAAAGTCTTTAATTTCTTTCTTTATTTCTTCCCTGACCCAGAGATTATTGAGTAGAGAGTTGTTCAATTTCCGTGACTGTATAGGCTTTCCAGTGTTTCTGTTTTTGAGGAAATCCAGTTTTAATCCATGGTGGTCTGATAAGGTACGAGGTGTTCTTTCAATTTTCTTGTATCTGGTGAGGCTTGCTTTGTGACCAACTATATGTTTAATTTTAGAGAAGAATCCATGAGCTATTGGGATGAAGGTATATTCTTTTGTGTTTGGATGATGTACTAGCTGATTTTGTGTGTCGACTTGACAGAAGCTTGAGTTATCACAGAGAAAAGAGCCTCCCTTGAGAAATTGCCTCCATGAGATCCATCTGTAAGGCATTTTCTCAATTAGTGATCAAGGATGGGAGGGCCCATTGTGGGTGGTGCCATCTCTGGACTTGTAGTCTTGGGTTTTATAAAAAAGCAAGCTGAGCAAGCCAAGGGAAGCAAACCAGTAAGTAACATCTTTTAGTAGCCTCTGCATCAGCTCCTGCTTCCTGAACTGCTGAGTTCCAGTCCTGACTTCCTTTGGTGATGAACACCAATGGGGAAGTGTAAGCTGAATAAACCCTTTCCTCCCCAACATGCTTCTTGGTAATGATGTTTTGTGCAGGAATAGAAACCCTGACTAAGACAGGTGAAATATTCTATAGATGTTTCTTAGGTCCATTTGATCTGTAATGACTGTTAGTTTCATTATGTCACTGTTTAGTTTCTGTCTGGGTGTCCTATCAATTGGTGAGAGTGGGGTGTTGAAGTCTTATACTATTACTGTTTGGGCTTTGATGTGCGATTTAAGCTTTAGCAATGTTTTTTTACAAATGTGGGTGCCCAGCCAGGCAGTGGTGGCACAGGCCTTTAATCCCAGCACTTGGGAGGCAGAGGCAGGTAGATTTCTGATTTTGAGGCCAGCCTGGTCTACAGAGTGAGTTACAGGACAGCCAGAGCTACAGAGCTACACAGAGAAACCCTGTCTCAAAAAAACAAAACAAAGAAAAAAAGAAAAAAAAAATCAAATGTGGGTGCCCTTATGTTTGAGGCATAGATGTTCAGCTTCAAGATATCATCTTAGTAGATTTTTCCTTTGATGAGTATGAAGTGTTCTTCACTGTCTCTTTGGATTAAATTTGTTTAAAAAGTCTATTTTATTAAATATTAGAGTGGCTACTCTAGCTTGCTTCTTGGGTCTGTTTGCTTGTAAAACCTTTATTCTAGCCATTTGCTCTGAGGTAATGTCTATTTTTATGGCTGAGGTGTGTTTTTTGTATTCAGCAGAATTATGGATCCTGGTTTTGCATCCAGTTTATTAGCCTGTGTCTTTTAATTGGGGAATTGAGTCCATTGATATTGAGAAATATTAATGACCAGTGATTGCTCTTTCCTGTTATTTTGATGTTGTTGTTATTGGTGGTGGTGGTGGTGGTGGTGGTGGTGGTGGTGGTGGTGGTGGTGGTGGTGGTGGTGGTAGAGGTGCGTCTGTGTATTTTCCTTGTTTTTGTTGGTGCTGGTATGGAATTATGTATTTCCTGTGTTTTCTTTAGATGTAATTATCCTCCTTGGGTTGGCATTTTCCTTCTAGTATTTTCTGTAGGACTGGATTTGTGAATAGATATTGATTGAATTTGGATTTGTTTTGAAATATCTTGGTTTCTTCATCTATGGTGATTGAGAGTTTTGTTGGGTATAGTAGTCTAGGTTGGCACCTGTAGTTTTTTAGAGGTTGCAGAATATCTGTCCAGGCTTTTCTAGCTTTTAGAGTTTCTGTTGAGAAGTTGGGTGTAATTCTGATTGGTATGCCTTTGCATGTTACCTGGCCTTTTTCCATTTCTGCTTTTTAATAGTCTTTTTTTTTTTTTTTTTTTTTTTTGGTAAATTTTTGTGTTTTGATTTTCTTTTTTAGTCCAGTCTAATTGGTGATTTATACGCTTCTTATATGTTTATGGGCATCTCTTTCTTAAGGTTGGGAAAGTTTTCTTCTATGATTTTGTTGAGAATATTTTCTAGGTCTTGGAGCTGATTTATATTATTCTTAGATCAAATCTTTTCATGATGTCCCATGTTTCCTGGATGTTGTGTGTCGGGAATATTTTTAGTATTAACCTTTTCTTTGACTGATGTATCAATTTTTTCCATTGTATCTTCTACCGCTGAGATCCTCTCTTCCCAATTTCTTCAATTGTATCTTCTATTCCCAAGATCCTCTCTTCTATCTCCTGTATTTTGTTAGGAATACTTGAATAGGTCGTTCCTGTTCTCTTCCCTAGCTTTACCATCTCTGGGATTTCCTCAGTTTGTATTTTCTTTATTGTTTCTATTTTCACTTTCAGGTCTCACATAGTTTTATTTATTTCCTTCACCTGTTTAATTTTATTTCCCCATATGTCTTTAAGGGATTTATTTGTTTCCTCTATCTATATGGTTCAAAGCCTCAGGTTTGATGAAGGTGGGCAGAGAAGTGGCAGGAGATTGGTTATCCACCTGGGATTATTGGATACTCAGAGCAGCTTGGCTTAGCCCAGAGGGCTCAGAGAGAAAGGAAGATGTCCAAAGGAAGGGAAGCTTATCTGTATGGTTCAGGAGTCTGATGGAGGTGAACGAGAGGCTGGAGAATGAAGGTACCTCTGGGATAGCAGGCAGCTCAGGGCAGCTTATCAATTTTTTGATGTTATTTTCTGCTCCAAATTTTTGAGCCTCCACCAGCCTGAGATAACCCAAGTTTTCAGACCAACTGAGTATTTACAAAGGTGAGATTAAGAATTGAAATACAAACAAGAAGAACATTACTAGGAAAATTTCACAATCAGCATGTTATTGGCAGAAAAGGGTAATGAATTTAGGGGTACTGTTGTCAACAATTTCTTTTGCAATGAATATAGTATTAACATCTCATACTAACTACTGAGTGCTGGTTAGCTGGGAATATAGACTGGAATGGATGTAGCAGATATAGTCTTTTAAAAGATGATTTATCTATTTTTATTTTATGTGACTTGGTGTTTTACCTGCATGTGTGTCTGTGTGAAAGTATCCAAACTCCTGAAGCTGTAGTTAGAGACAGTGGTGAGCTGCCAAGTGAATGCTGGGAGTTGAACCCAGGTCACCTGTAAGAGCAGACAATGGCCATAATTGCTGAGCCATGTCTCCAGCCTTTGCAGTAGTCTTCCCTGCATTTCTTCAGATCACTTCCCATAATTTTATGCATAAAATTTATTCATTTTTTGAATGAGCAGAAAGGCTGCTCCAAGGGGCTGTCTGTTTGCATATTGTATCTCTGAAACAATGATTAAACAAAAACAGTGGAATCTCAATATTCTGAACACAATAGTCTCAGGAGTGGCTAGATTTCGTAACTACTTTCTTCTCAGAAATTGTTTTAATACCACTGCTTTATGGCCCATGCAGGGACCGGTGAACTGTAGCATTCCTCTGAGGGAAGGAGAAAAGACTTGAGCCGCCACCGCACCAGAGCAAAGAGAAGAAGTTTCTGGGTGTGTAATGCTGCATAGGAGGAATTGTTTCTGTGGAGGAGCTTGTGAAAGGACACACAGAATAAACGAACAGACAAAAATGTGGCAGATAGGAATATATTTCCTGATTCTTTCATCCATAAAGATAAATGTTGATTATTTTGAAAGCAGAAAGTAAAGGCTCATATCTATACTAAGAATGATGGGAAAATCATTAACATTTTGTGTCTGTGAGTGAGTGTGAGTGTGTGTGTAAGAAAGGGGGTAATATCTGGCTACTGTACTTTAACAGTCATTCCTCTGGACATTATACAAGGTCAGTAAGTCACCTTAAGACCACCCTGCTTGAGGATTTGCTCACCACACAGAGCTGCATGGACTTTCAGCTGAGAAATGTCACCCAGCACCTTTCATATTTATGGTGACTCATAAACAGGAAACCAGTCCTGTCCATGACATTGTAACATTTTCATATTTCAAATCCTTTTATGAAAAATGAAACACACACACGCACGCACACACACACACACACACACACACACACACACACACACACACACACACACACACCAAACAAAGCAGAGAACTTAGCTGTCTTCTGCTTTTTGGGCCAACATAAATATTGCCAAATTAGTAAGGCATACTGAACAAATTAAGCGCTAAATGCAAATTTATCGACTGAAATCCAATGGCAGACTCACCAAAGACTCTGCAGTGGTAGAGTGCAGCCCTGTAAGTGAGTGTTTGTGTTGGCGAGTCTCTGCAGAAAGACATGGGAACAGTAATAGAAAAAGGGAGCATTTCTGTTACACCCAAGATGATCAGTTTATTTTAGAAAGTCCAAGTAAACACTGTCTAACATATATTCACTAAATTTGAGTTGCAGTTGCTACCAAGACAGAGATGAAAAAAATATGCTGGCAAAATTCCTTAAAAAGAAAAATCTCATTTGGAAATGTTAAAGTTAGCACTATAAATCACTGGATGAGATGAGGTATCCCTCCTCATCTCTGTGGCATGAATTACTCCCAGTTGTGCTTTGAGAAGATGACAAAGACCTTTCCCTTAAGGAAACTGAAACCTTTACAAAGTAAGAGAATGATTTATTGCAACATTTTCCAGTGCCCCAAGTGACATACGTGTGTTGTATCCCTTTCAGCTATGTGAATTGATTATTATGCCAAAGTGTTAAAAATTATATGTTTATTGTCTTGTTTCAGGGATGGACTTGGGGAGGTTACACTAGAGAGCAGATTTTATTCTCTATAACTGTGCGCTCAGTGGTGTCCCTTCCTCCTTTGGTCAGGCTATCTTATCTGCTTTCACAAGAAAGACTTCAAGATCCAAAGATCTTACTAAGATCTCTGTGTCAGATGCTCACTATTCCTTAGTAAAGTTTCTGCCAACTTCCTTGTCTCTTCTTTGAAAGAAGAATCTTGTTTATACCATGTGCAGCCCAATTTGCAATACCTAGGAAGTGGTATCAACCTAGACGTCTACCAACTGAATAATGAAGATGAGGTATATTACACACTATAATTCTAGTAAAACAACAACAGAAATTAAAATTATGAAATTTGCAATAAAATGGATGGGACTGGAAAGTATCACACTGAGTGAGGTAATCCAGGCCTGGAAAGATAGAGACCATATGTTCTCTCTCATAACCTGTGCTTAGGCCCATACTTTTAGACAGTTTTCTTAAGTTGGAGTGAGTGTCAGCAGAAGACAAGTTGCAAGAAGAAGGGAGTCATTAAGGGAAGGAGAAGCATGAAGTGTGTGCGGTGGGTGGGCAATAAAACAGTAGAAGGAGAAATGCTAGGTGAAGAAAGGATTACGGAAGAGCGGGTGTGTGGGACGGGGAAGGATGGCTTAGAGGGAGAGGGTCATGAGGGAAGAGCAAACAGAAGGAAGAATGGGTGAAATAGCTATAATGAAACCTACTTTATAAGGTAACGAAGAAAATTATTTAAAAATAATCTGATAGCCTAAATCAGCACACTCCATTAGGAGTGGTACTGATCCCATAAATCACAATTTTCCACCCAAGGTCCAAGTGGCAGATGTATAATACCTCTCTATGAGTTGCTGATCATGGAGCTATCTTACTTCAGTACTGAACTGCCTGGCAAGGTGTGCCTATTGCTGCAACAATGCTATGAATGTCCTGGGGACTCCCAAAACAAGTCTATTGCCATTGCTTTTAGATTTCTACAGCATTAGACAGTAAGCTCCTTCTGCTGAAGAAACTGCACAGGCTGTGCATAGCTGGAATCCTTCTCCCTGTTAATTAGCATTCATATTGCTCAAAGGTGCCACTCAGACTGTTGGGTAAGAAAACAGAAAAACAATCATGTCTAACTATAAACTCTGTGCACTACAATACTGAGCTGCCTGACAAGATGTGGCTATTGGTACAAGAGTGCTATGAAAATTCCGGTGGTAACCAAGCACTTTCAGGTTGGATTTGAGGGCCATTATACTGGAAGAAATACATACTGGCACTGTAGAATTGGTCAAATGTCTATGGCTAGAAAGATCACAGGCCCTATGGGATACATCAAAAGTCTTCCAAATGGAAAAATGGCCTCTAAATATTTATGTTTATATTCAAAGAGTGGTGCACCTCTCAGCCTTGGTCAGATGCAGAATCAAGAGTGTATGTTAGATAGGTGACCTATTACCCCACATGAACAAGGAAGTGATGGTTTAATCCAGAGTCCCTATGTTGGCCAGGATGCACCTATGATGTATAAGGACACTGAGTATTTTTTTTGTGTGTGTGGGTGTGTGTGTGTGTGGCTATAAATTTTGTAACTCTGAATTCTTACTAATTGGTACTACTTTTGCTTTTCTATTGAGGCTGCTCTTATTCTGGAATAATCCTGGGTTGGCTAACTATTTCAAAGTGTGCTGGTTGCTCAGATGAACTAAATTATGACTATGACTGTCTTAGTCAGGGTTTCTATTCCTGCACAAACACCATGACCAAGATGCAAGTTGGGGAGGAAAGGGTTTACTGAGCTTACACCTCCATGCTGCTGTTCACCACGAAAGGAAGTCAGGACTGGAACTCAAGCAGGTCAAGGAACAGGAGCTGATGCAGAGGCCAAGGAGGAATGCTGCTTACTGGCTTGCTTGCTTCCCCTGGCTTGCTCAGCCTGCTCTCTTATAGACCCCAAGACTACCAGTCCACGGATGGTACCACCCACAAGAGGTCCTCCCCCCTTGACCACTAATTGAGAAAATGCCTTACCGCTGGATCTCATGGAGGCATTTTCTCAACTGAAGCTCCTTTCTCTGTGTAACTTCAGCTTGTGTCAAGTTGACACACAAAACTAGCCAGTACAATGACAGTTCTAGGTTTAGCATAAAAATGATAAGCTTGATGAGGCTAAGTGATTAGTGTTGGTATTAATGAAGCTACCGTGTCCAACTTCAAGCCAGCAACTACTCTGTAAGCAGAATCCCATGAAAATCTATATGAGATACAAAGATTGTATTCTTATATAGCCAGGCTTTGCAAACTCAGTGGGCTAGAATTAGAGATTTTCAAGAAAGAAGAGTCTGGGGTGTGAACATTTGACCACAAAGATGACTTCTTCTCACTCAAAAGCCATCCTTGAGGAACAGTCGTTTTAGTATCCTTCATTTAGGAAACAAATTTTGTAACTTAATGAAAGCATAAAGTCCTTGGAGTGCTTCTTCGGATAGTGCATTCCCACAGAAAACTGATCAGGTTCTTACAAATAGTACTTTCTCTGCCATTTCTCCTCTGTCTCCTCTCAGTCTGCTCTTTATTCATGAGATCTCCTTTCAGAATTTCTCATATACAAGTATGAAACAAATCGAACTTGGAAATTTCTACATAGATCACCTAAAATATGATAATAATCATATTTAAGGATTTAATAAGTGTACGTTTAACTCCTACTGATCATCTTCAGCATCATAATCAACACCATCAGCCTTTATAACAAATTGATTCCTAATTGAGGAAAATCCAGTCAATTTCATACTAGTAAATATGTTCTTTACAGGTTGCTTCTGATGATAAAGTAGATATTAAATGTACGTGGGAAATTATATCAATTATATTTTAGAGAATCCACTCAGCACATTGAAAATATTCCTTTTTGTTATTTCCTCAACACTTATTAAAACAATAATTTTAAAACAAAGGGATGAGGGAACTGAACCACCCCAGTATGAAATGTTCTGGAGCCAAGCATCTTTCTGCTTAAGAGTATTCTGTCTCTCAAATACTTACCAATAGTCTTTTTCTGTATGGGATGTCCTTTGGAGGAATTCAGCCACCTTTCCCAATGGTTAACACAGGGCTTGCACAAGATTTAGAAATCCACACAAAAATCTGCAGTGGATGAGTCAATCAGAAGACTAGAAATTCTATGCGGCTGCTCCAGTCATATATTTTAGAATCCTCATTTTCATTCATATGTACTTACACCTGTAAAGCATCCATATCCCAGCCTACTTAAATTCTTATGTTCACCTGCCGCACACTCAACTACTAACACTCCTAGCACTACTAGTAGTACTGGAAGAGAGATCAGCACAGACACAGACAAACTGATGCAAGTCAGCACTTACACATACAAGCTGCAGGCACACAGAAACCTACACAAATACTTCAGATGTGTTTAAAACTAAGCCAAGTTGGAGAAGCACCCAATTCCTTGCCCATAGCAGCCACAACACTGTAAAAATATGTTGCACTTAAAAATAGTCTTATCCCATGTGGGCTACAGGCTAAATATATTGCTTTGAAGGACCTCAAATCCTGTCTCTTATCTCATTTTGCCCAGGGCTTGTTGCTGAACAATATGTAACTTGTGTGGAATCAATGAGAGGAATACACTGATCTCTACGTACCTTAGGTACTTCGTCTCAAATGCCCAAGACAATATTGCTATTGTCTCCAAAGCTGAAACCTATTGCTTTATTTTTAAGGAAGTTTATTCCTAGATAGAGATCTTCATAACACCAGCTGGAAATGCAGGCATTGCCAGATAGGGTCACATTCATTGTTACACTATAAGAGCACCATTAAAAACCTGAGGATAGTTAGATTTCCTTCATTTCTAGAAAGTTCTGCTTTTAGGAAGCTGCCCAGATGCTGGCAGAGTGCACAGTACTATAAAGGGCAATGGTGAGGCAGGGAGTTTAAACTTTAACTTTGGCAGACATCATGGGACCATCACAAAAATGAATCAGAAACACCCACTGAAAACATTTTTCACAGTCACTGTGCGGATGACAGGTGATAAGAAGTGTTAGCAAAGGTGGAATGTTCCAGACTGAGAGATAGCATCTTCTACCTGTGTGGATAGGTGGGGGTGTGGGGAGTGTCTCAGAATATTTGAGTTGTGAGCTACAGAAACAGAGAGTGAGAGAGAGAGAGAGAGAGAGAGAGAGAGAGAGAGAGAGAGAGAGAGAGAGAGAGAGAGAGGAGATATTCTTTCCCTTCCTTTCTCTAATTAAAAATGCTTATCCTAAAGGACCCTACCCCAATTTACCTCACTTCTATTTCTGGAAAAGAAAACCCAAAAATCTTGTACTACTGGTCTCAGACTCTCATCTTAGAATTTCTTTTTATCTAAAGTTTCTTGTCATGCTCTGCTATTTTCCTCTACTCACTTCATCTTTCCCATGATGCTTGGAAATTAGGCATCGTTCCAATGAAAACCATTGTTAACTCAGTTTCATTTTGTGCTTCAAGTTTTCAGTTTGTCCTCTTATTTATTATAATGATTTGAATTGCATTTAAATGAATGCTTACATGTATTTGGTTAGGAAAAAAGTTAAAAATGTGCTATATTTTGATCTAGACAACTCTTTTGGTTGGGAGACATAGAGATTTCAGAATATAGTTAATAATGCCTTTGAGAAAGAGATTTCCTGACTTCTTCATTCCAGATGCAGATGGCTACATTTCTGGAGTCTGTGCAGGTCAGGACTAAGCAGAATTGCTGGTAGGGTTGTACTTGGCTGGGCAGTAAGACAAGGCCTCCTGAACTGTTATGTCACTTCTAAATGGATAATCATAGTGTGAGATGCAGACTTGGATTATGGACACACACACGTACACAAACACAGTCATTGTCAGAACTAGACACATTTTGAGGACTTCTCAAATCCAGCTAATATTGTAGGTAGATAAATCTAAGACTATAGATGGCATCACAGACAGAATGATCTCCTAACCTACTCTACAGTAATGTACATGTTCTAATCCTGAGACTCCATAAATATACAAGAGCAACACTGAAGGTACAATCAATTCAGTTAACCATAGCCTCATGAAATTCACTTCATTCTGGTGAGTTCTAGAATCTTTTGACAAATGTACTTTATTCTAATCCACTAGAAATATAGTGGATTCAGTAGTGAGAGGAAGGTTGACACACCTGGAGAGAGACATTCATCTACTTGTCTGGAAACATCTCTCTCTTCTCTCTTTCTTTGCTTCATCAATTGTTTCATCTTCTGTGAATGCCTCCCAGTGAAGTCTTCCCTTTTATTTGATTCAGACTGTTTCTCAAGGCTCCTGACACCCCCTGGATCTTCTATGAGTTCATTGTATGAGTTTCCTGAATTACCTCTCATACATGCTGAACACTCCTCATGGGCATGAACAAATTCCTATTCATCTTGCCTAGGAGTCTTGAGTCATTCCTTTTGAATGAATACATCAAAGAGGAAATGCTAGCTCTCTTTCAGAGGCTCAGCATTTTGAAGCTTTCTAGTAAGTGCTGAGGAAAACCACATGTACTTCCTCTGGAGTACCATTACTCTCTTTTCCTTATGCATAGATGGTTATGAGGATGGCCTTAGAATCTGCTGGACTGAGACAAGTTGCTACAGAGGACAAGGTTTTGGAAATGCCCTAGAATCACTAATCTACATGGAGCCATGCCTTTAGTTGCTCTAGAAGGCACTTCCTTGAGCTGTGTATCCAATGAGCTATTACTGTAGCACCGTAGATAATAAAGTGTTCTCTCTGACAGTTCCAACAGGTTTGCTAATGCCATCTGATGCCCAGACAAGTCAATGTGCCTAAAACAAGGGAAGCTCTTCCTCTGGGATGCTGAGGAAATGCTATTGCCAGATATTATTTAGCACTTGAAGAGAGGCTCCAAAGTTCTAGCAAGGGCTAATTGCAAACACCTGCTCATAGTTACAAAAACAAGCATAACGGGATATCTTTCACCAATGCCTATTTTGACCAGCTGTTAGACTCTGGGTTATTTTTGACAAGATGTTCCTAAATTTTTCTCCCTGAATTCTTCTCTGTTTCTCTAAAGAGCAAGACTCTGCATGGGCTTTGGATGGATACCCAGCTGTGTCCATCCGAGGAAACACAATGGGGATCATGTCTCTGTTTTGCTGTCTAGTGCTTGTGGGGCAGTTTTAATCTGTGGAATTCTTTACTTTAGCATCCATGCTGTGAGTCATACCCAGTCATTAACGTTCAGATGTCATTACTGCAAAAAGTTTTAGATGTTGATGGGAGATGACTTTTGAGATCCGGCTAGTTCTTCTTTCTCAATATTTAGTTCCAAGGCAACGTAGCTGAAAATGCATAATGATGATTGGCTAATGTAAATCTCAAGGGTTGCAGTGGAAGGGAGCATCCTTGCAGGCCCCAAAACATCAAGGTGAGTCTCATCACACTGCTTTTTCTTATGGGAAATTATTTCTCCTAACTATGTGCTAACTTCTTAAAGATTACTGCCTCCACCTTTTGGGTGGTTCTTGGACTCATCCTGGGGAACTCTTGCCTGGCAAGCAATTTATCACTGAACTTCATCCCCAGCCTTATTTCTGTCATTGGATGATCTTGTGAGAAAGATCAATGGTCTGGTGGACTTGGAAACTGCTATGGTTTGCATCTTTCAGAAATTTATGATAATGTATTTTGAGAAGTCCATCAAAATAGAAACCCAACTGAGTAACCTGACTCAGAATTTCTTTTGAGTGCACTTTCCTGAAGACTTTAATTACATAATACTTTTTTTTCCCAAATCACATAATTAGAATTCTGTCCTTTGATGTTTTCCAAACTCCACATTTTTAAGTCCTTGTCCATGCTCTGTAGTGAGGTAGGATAGTTTGTCCCACTTTCTAAGTTATGAACACTTACCACTTGTGATGTAACTGTCACTGATATAATCTCAAAAAGTCTTCAGATGCTGGGACTGGTAGGTAAGAGCCATCAAGCCACTCACTACAGATGACAGAGCTATAACCAGAATCTAGTTTTGTTTTCCCCAAATTTTGTTTATTGCTCCCTTTCTGTGCTACTAATAGGTTCATAAAATGTCATCTTCCCCAATATCATCCTAGAAGTCCAGGACAAGGATGATAACAGAGTCTATTAGACCCTATCTTTGCCCCCATATGCTTGCCCTGCTGGCAACTGTAAAGCAAGGAAGAGAGAGTGGCCAGTTACTGAATGAAAGAAGTCTGGTAAGCAAAAATCATGTTCACAGAAGTGAAGCTCCCTCAACCCTGCATTTGACAGTTACTAAAGAAGGCAAGGTGAGATTGCTCAACTCCAGATCTCAGAATCCCCATGAATTTCACTACCTTATATAAGATTATCTCCCAGAAGCAAAGTTGTAGGGAAGACAATTATTCTAAAGGATGCCAGAAATAGTGGTTGGAGGACTTTCCTGTACTGTGGCCCAAGACTTGTTCAGTCAGGTAGAAACAAACTGTAATCCTGAGGTTTTAGTACAGCCTACAACTGGTCTTTTATTACTTTAAGAACTCTTGGTTGCTATCCTTAGATATGGAGGTGGGGTTGGGGCAAGCCTAGGGCTCAGGGAAACAGCCACATTCTTCTAGAAAAATAACAACCTTGTTCTGTACACAGGACTGTGGCCCCTGGGGCAGTGCTACTACATTCCAGGACTCTACCCAGGTAGATGAACAGACACTATTTCATTTCATCAATTATTGCCACAGAGAAGAGACTCTAGCCATTATGTGCCTACTGTAGCTTTTAAGGAGAAGATCCCACTGAGGACCCAAGAAAGTGACATTTGGTCTGAGTAATAGGTCAGCAGATCTGCACTGAGCCTTGTGAGCTGGGCTTGGACTTCCTCACCTTTCAGTGTGTGTCCATGCTGGGTGCCCCACAGCAAGAATGTGAACCACCCCCTGGAACATCGGTGATTGCCCAACTGAGCTTAGCCATGCTCTAAAAAGTTAGTACTAAGTATTTTCAATAAAACAGAACCATGTCCTCGAGCTGTAAATGCCTCCCAAAGACAATCAGACAGGACTGCATTGTTTCAGAGAGAAAGCCTCCTCACATAGTGGTCACATTGTGGTTACTGGGAGCCTGGTGATTAATCCACACAGAGGATGTACAGGAGAGAGGGGCTGGCATCTTTCCTGTAGATGGCAATGCTTTTAGATTAGGGTCTGCATTGCTTCTGCCCATACACACCCCCAAACACAAGCTTTCATTGTGAAGTTTCTTGGCACCCTTGTGTTCCCAGTGTGAATTGGCCTGTGAGCCAGGATCTCCTCTTTTTCTTTTCCTGGGGGAAATTGTGTTTTGGAAATGTGAATGCTTCCTATAATTCACAAAAATACACAGTGTGAACTGGTAGGATTGCTCAGTGGATAAAGAGGCTTGGTGCCGAGCCTGATGATCTGAGTTTGATTATGTGGAACTCACATGGGAGAGGGAAAGAGCTTAGTCTTGCAAACTGTCCTCTGACCTCCATGCATGCACCATAACAAGCATGTACTTAAGACAGAAACACACACACACACACACACACACACACACACACACACACACACACACACACTGAATGTTACAAGAGAACTCTTTACACTGTGCTATCTACATTTATGCTTCCAAAAATGCACACTGTGAACGTTACATGTCAAAATCAGATAATTAGGCAATAGGTTCTTGGATACTGATCAACAAGTATATACTCAATTATTTTAGAGGTGATATTTACAAATCTATTCCTATGGAATAGCCTGGGTGATTCACAGGAGTGCACTAGGATCCTGTGCATCACTTGATTACCAAGGTGAAAGAGACTTGGGCTGGAAACAGTGTTGCTTAAGTAGAACTGAATAGAGCAATGTAAAGGGGGTTGATGGGTAAGTGTTGGTACTTAACTGGTTCTGAGTCTTAGACACCTTCTCTGTATTTCTGCCCCCTCATCACAGAAGACTTCTCTGGGGAGTACTCCATGAGAAATGTATGTAAGTTGTTCTCATTCATCTGTCTTACCCTGCAGGCTGACAGTTTGGCAGAAGATGACACTCTTGAGTTTGGACGATTATGAAATTTTTCTCAATATCATCTCAAAAATTGGTGGTCTCTCAAGCTGCTACAGAACACTGGGTGAGTTGATCAAAGGAGAGGTAAATGGGTGGGGATGGTTCAGGGCTAATTAGGGATTCAGTTCATGATTCAGATGTAACCACAGGCAGTGGGCATAGGAAATGAGTGTCAGGCTTTATATTTTTTAACATTTATTTTTATTATTCTTAATGCTGTGTCTGTGTATGTACATGAGAGTGCAGGTACACACCAAGGCCAAAGGTGTTGAACACCACCACCCTTGCAGTCTCTGAGCTAGAGGTAAAGGTTGCTGTGGACTACCCAATGTGGATCTGTAGACCTTCACATTGATCCTCTACAAAAGCAGTCTTTAGTCTTAACCACTAAGCCATCTCTCCAGCACCTCAGACTTCATATTTTTTAAAGCACAACAGAGTTTTTACTTCATATTCTTCAGTTTCCATATCCTTCAATGCCTGATTTCAAGGTATGCCTTAGCCTACGAGGACACTCTGTCTAGAATGTAGCAACCCCAAGTCTTCCAAAAGAAAGCCTTCTGCCAAGGTGGGGTGGCATGCACCATTGTTTATTTTTATAACATAGCATCACACAGAACAGGCCTCAAAACTCAAGAGACAAAGCAGAGAAAGTTGTGCCCCTTTATTTTGTGCTCAAGGCCTTTTAACGGCATGAACCATCTCCTTGTTCACTTATTGTGCAATCCAGCATTCAGCTCTGAATAGGACCGTTTATAACTGGAAATTCCAGTGTAGTTCCACTTGTTCCTGACTTGTTTCCATGCCAGATGACACCCTCAGAGACTTTGAAGTTGCATGTTTGAAGGAAGCACAACCCACCCACACCTCTGACTCCACATGCCTACCCATGTGTCAGCCCAGACTCTTGGAAAGGCAGTGGGCTTCCTTTGAAAAGCAGCTTCTGGCTAAAAGCTGATAGGAACCAGAGTCCACAAGATGTGATGCCTCATGATCCAATATGTCCTGTGACTGAGGCTGTTGCCGCTGGTGTTTCCAGAAGTTTCCTCTGCAAGAAGAGGCTGAGGTCACTCTTTAAAGAAACCATTCAAGTTGTCCATGGGTCCTGGCTATAGAAGGCTTGTAAGAGGGTATTGGGGCGGGGTGGTTTGGCTTATGTGGTATAGATCCAAACACATCTTAGTCTCTCCTTAGGGAACAGTGCCTGTTTTATGATCCTGTTCACCTCATTTGTATATGACCAAGTTTCTAAATGCATCTGGATTTTCCAGGGTTGCATGGATTAAAAATGCAGCCAAACACAGGGATTGCTTTGTACCCTAGTAAGGACAGGAAAATATGAGCAATATTATTTATTCAACTCATAGTATGTTGTTTAAAATCTTGATGTTGTGTTTCATTTAATCAGCACAAAAATCTCGTGCAGATATCTATATTACTCTGAAGAGGAAATTGCAAAAGTTTAAGGACTTTTATACTTACTGAGCAGAGAGATGAGATTCACACCATCTAACTCAATTTAATTCTACAAAGAGCCATTTCTTTTCAATCATGGTCATTTTCAGAAGCCTTTCCCACTGAGACCAGTGGCCTATACTCTTGGCCAGCAAGATCTTTCAATAGTGCATCATAGGAAGCTTAATTTTTAACTTTACTGCCTCTAGCTATGTGCTCCCCTTGTAAACATTTGTTCTTCCTCATCTGTCCACCAAAATTCAGAATTTCTTGGGAGTCTGCATTTCTCTTTTAGCCAAAATTCAGTACAGAGCTCTTATCACTTAGGCACAGAATGTGGACATTACAGAGTTACATTGCCTTCCTCTACTTGGACTACTATAAAAAAAGTCACAGGCTGGAAGACTTAAAAGCCAGAATCTTTTTTCAGTAATGTAGAGTCTAGGAAGTCCAAGCTCAAGGCTTTCTGTGTCTTCACGGGGCCTTCTTTCATGTTTATAGATGATATTGTTGTGATGTGTTAGAAGGTCCAAATGAGCTCCCCCAAGTCTCTGTTACAAGGGTACCCCTCTCAATCTTATGAGCTAGTGCTCTATATGCTCCACCAATTCATGTGTCATGTTTTAAATCTATTGATCTGTCACTTTGTTATACAGGAGTTTTTATAGTTGAATAGAATATTATTTGCCTATTTTTGTTTTTGTTGTTTATACTTTTGTATAATACCCAAATATTTTTCCAAATCAGTGATTTTTGCCCTTATTTATGTTTTAATTCACATTTCCAGGTTTTATTTCTAAGTCTTTAATCTGTTTTGAGTTGATTTTCAAACAACAATTAGATCAGGCTAACTTTCACTCTTCTCTCAATGTGTATCCAAATTTTATAGAACTATTTGTTTAATAGAATGTTCTTTCCTTCAGTTCTATGTTATGTTTGCTTCTTTGTTAAGATTTAAGGGGCTATAATATGTGGTTTTTGTTTTTTGCTTCTTTTTTCCTAGTCTCTCCTACTATATATTTTGTGAAAGGACCAGGATGTTTTGATTATATTAGCTTTGTAATATATTTTGAAGGCCTGACCTTTAGCTTTTTTCCTTTTGATCAATCCCATTCATTATCCAAAATACACAATGCACTCCAACTACTCAATGGCACAAAAGTGAATATTCCTTTTAAAGGTGGCAAAGGATCATATTAGACATTTTTTTAAAGAATGGATACAAATTTCACCAATGTAGCCAAAAGTTATATATTTAAAATGTCACATCTATAATAATCAGAGAGATGCAATTCAAACCACTGGAAAGCCCATGCTGAATAGATTGACTATCAAACAAAAAATCGTGAAAGATAACAATTATTGATGAGGATACAGAGAAAAAAGTACCTTGAAACACTGTTGATACAGTGATAAGATAGTGGGGTTTATTTGGAAAGCAATGTGGTGGTTTCTCAGGATATTTTAAGTAGGACCACCGCATAATCCAGCAATCTCATTACGAGGTACAGCTTCAAAATTTTTTAATGAGTATGCCAAAAAATGATGTCTACATTTCTATGTATAAAGTAGCAGAGCACAAAAAAATTCTTAGTTTCTATGTATAAATGATTATACTTAAAGTGTGCTATATGTAGCCAGTGGCATATTACTGTAAAAACGAAAGAAGATGGGGTAAATATGAAATTCTGTCAGGCATGACATGTATGACAATCTGGATAAACTAGTGCATGTTATATTAAAGCCAATTGCAACAAAATAGTACTAAACGATTTCACTTATATGTAGAATCCTAAAGATGGTGGGATCCCGGAAATAGCAAGTAAAATGGCGATTGGCAGATTTGAGAGTAGATAGAAGAGTAGGCAGAAAGGAGAGGTAGCAAATGGGTACTGAACTGCAGGTGGATATGAGGAATCTGTTCTGGCATTTTATGGCAGTACATTATTAACAATGTATTAGAGTTTTCTCAATGGCCAGAAAAGACTTTAAAGATTCTCACCACATGGTGAAATATATGCTACTTACTGTGATTGGGGCAGGTATATGCATATATTAAATGTTAAATTGTACCTTATAAATATATTCTATAATTATTTGCAAATCACAAATAAAACTAAATTTTCAGAAGAGAAATTAAATGCAGAAAAGAGTTGGATATTTTCCCACTTAGCTGTGAAATCCTGGGTGGTATCTATTCTAAATGTTTTATGTGAATAATCTTGTTAATTTTTCGCTAATATTATATGGTAGAGTCTTGATTTATTCACACAGAATATGGGAGCAATGCCATGCAATATGTCCATGGTAGAGCAGGGATACTACCTACCCAAATTCTGAACATGTAAGCTTTCTATGTATTGGGTTTTATGGCATAGCTTCTCTGAATCCTGGGGTAGTCTTCTCTGTGCACATGAAGCTCAGAAATATGGAGGTCAAAGGGTAATCTTGGTCCAAGGATTCATTCTTAGACTGACAAGAATTCCAGTTAAGCTGACAATGCCAGGATGACAAATACTATTTCACTGACCTGGAGGCCTCTTTGTATGGGTCTGGCTGTGCTTAAGATTTAAGAAACATTGACTTTAGTGGAAACAGAGACTTATGGAAAATGACATCACTTGCTAGTGAAGGATTGAAGTTGCAATGCCTGGCTTGAATTTTGGCCTTAATCCACCCTTCCTTCTCCCTGGCTGCTCCTGTGGCCATGTGGCCCAATCCCAAGTCCAATACACAGAGTGGCCTTCTGTGCACAGGGTGGTAGCTGCTGGCAGTTGGCTGGTGCATCCATTCTGCTCCAAGGAGAAGGAACTCACCAATTTCAGTAGCAATCTAAGAGATCATCCAAAATGTCCAAGGTATATTTATATAATGGCCATATTTCCCCTGTCAAGAACATAACTGAAATAAAATGGTGTGACTCATTGAGAAATTTCTCTGAAAGGACCAAATAATCACCAGGTTGTAGTTTTCTACATCAATACAGTAATGTATTATTTTTTGTTCCAGAAAACTCACCAATCTTCTGTACCAGCTTTGTGAGGCTAGCAAGCATCATTTTATTTCTTGCACACGAGAAAACTGAAATTAGAAAGTTCATAGGAAAAAGAGCCAAGATTGTCAGCTAGGCTCATTTGAATTTGGGTTCTGTACTTTGCTTCTCTGAAATTTGTGCTTTCCTGGGTCTTCTGAGTTCAAGTTCATTGCTCTGACTCTTAATCCAACTTTCACTATTGAGCTTATTATGAGCACAGACGACATTAGCTTATATGGTCAAGTCTGAAATTTTGTTGTTAATGGATTGTTCATGGTCAGTAGCCATGCCACAGTGGTTACAAATAGTTTAGTTATTGTTTCTGTTTCCTTATAATTTTTCTATTATTTTACTGTTCTACTTCAAACACATTTGTGTCAATGAATAGATATATGATGAAATACTATTATAACATCTATTAGAGGCAGCAATAAAATCAATCAAGGAAATGCAAAAGCATAGAGATCAATTTGAGTAGGAAAGAATCCAACATAAAATAAATAAGTCTCAAGTTTGATGTCTTTTCTCTAGATGATGAGGGAAGGCTCTACAACTGCTAGGTGCCGACAAAAATTAAAAGCTTACTGAGTATAAAATGCACAGTGTCTTCATGAAAAACACAAACTAAAAGCATAGTAGGTTCAGAACCATCTTCCCAAGTCCTTTCAAACAGAAACACTGTAATTCACCTAACACGTGTTCCTTAGTCTCGATAGAACAAATTAACAGTAAATTCAAAGACTTGTTTTCACAGGTTGCTTAAACCAGGATACATAACATCCATTACTTCCACTCCCTGAGCACTTAATATTTTGGTGATATTTTGAAAGTATTCACCTACTCTCCTTAGGTAGATGGAAATTTCTTTGATATGTGGTATTTGAATCACCTTTTTTGCCCCTGGTAAATTTACAAAAATACTATCTTTTAAAAACTATACATTTCTAAGAATTGTGAGGTAGAAGCACATTCCCTCTCAAGGGACATGCCTTAGCCAACTGGGCTCTTTCCTCTTATTATACACTGAAATGTGAAAAGCCCAAAGTTTTCCATTATGCTCTGACTGTTCCAGGTGGTAAAACCTATGCATCCTTGGAATTCTCTTTAGCTCCTGCAGTGTAAAGCTCAAGCCACATTCTGTCACTCACTCATCCACCCTTTAATCAGACACGTGTAGAAGATCATGCTGTACTTGACTCTGAGACAGACAGATAGATAGATAGATAGATAGATAGATAGATAGATAGATAGATAGATAGATAGATGATAGGTAAATAGATGGATAGATTCTAGATAGATGATAGACAGACAGACAGACAGATACATAGATAAACAGATGACAGAGTGCTACCATGGAATGAGGTATGAGTCAAGAACACTGGATTGCACAGGATAATCCCAAGATAGCATAGTTAGCATTGTGATAAAGGCATTCATAATGTGGTGGTTAGGGTAAGAAAAGAACTATCATTATTTTGCATAAGGCAAACAATGGATACATAGCAGTGTTGATGGCCAACTCCAGTTTTGACCCAATTTTTCAAAGATGTGGAAAAGAGACTGAGATTGTTGATATAAAACAACATTAATCACATAGCATTGGACAAGAATGGAGAATCTATCTGGGCAGCAGAGCATCTAAGGTTTTTGCAGGATCTCACTCAGTAGACTTTACCAGTAACACTCAAACATGGACTACATAATTCATTAACATAGTCAAGAATACAGCCCAGGCATTATCTATTAAAAGGAAAATTATATTAATATTTGGCTAATTAAATTTTTTATAGTATGGAACACTTTATAAATTTGTGTATTTTCTTTGCACAGGAGCTATGCTAATCTTTTCTATATTGTTTCAATTTTAGTATATGTGCTGCCACAACAACACATATACTAAATATTAAATTTAATTTAAATTTGAAGAAATGTTTTCTAATTCACAGTCATTTGACTCTGTTTAAGTTCTGATGGGAAAGAGATAGGACTGGAATTGAACTGCTGTATGCCGGGTTCATGCAGGGCTATCTGATGACTATGTTGTAGATTTGAGCAGTGACTGCATTTTCCTCTCAGACATAGGGCTATTTTCTTTTTTAAGATTAAAACAATAGCAGATGATGTTAAATCTTCCATGATGTGCTCCTCAGTAAGGAGTGTTAAGCTTTCACTTCAAGGTTTTGGATAAACTCCCCTCTGTGTGATCTATGCCCAGCTCGTGTGGCCAAGAAAGAATGTGTTTCCTCCAAACAAGTTGAATAGACATTAATCCCAAAGCCATAGATTTGAAAAGACATACTATATTATAAGGTTTGAATTTTTCCACGTAGGGAGATCACATTGCCAAAGAAATGGCATACATACCTTTGGATTTTGTCAAGTGCTAGGTTAAAATTTTGTTTTGTAATGATAGTGCTGTCCTTAAACTGGAGAAAATAATGAAGTCTTTGCAGATATAAATAAGGAAATCTATTCTTGAGGCTGAGTTTAAGAATGTGAATCTTTGGTGAAAGTTAATAACTTCTTAAGATTTAGGTTACATTAGTTCCACATTTTCTATTTCTGCAAGGCCAATTAGATCAGTATGATTACAAGTAAACTTGCAATGTAAACCTGATAGATTTGAGAATTTAGCACCAACAATGAATACATCATAAATATGACTCAGCAAAAGAATTCAAATAATTGTCTTCATATACTAATTTGATTTTCCTTAATATTTTTGAGTACACTCTCCTTTTTTGTCTCTTTCATTAGAAAACACTTTTTCAGTCCCACTAACAATGGAGGAGCTCCTCTTTCTCCACATCCTCGCCAGCATGTGCTATCACCTGAGGTTTTGATCTTAGTCATTCTGATTGCTGTAAGATGGAATCTCAGGGTCGTTTTGATTTTCATTTCTCTGATGACTAAGGACTTTGAACATTTCTTTAAGTGCTTCTCAGCCACTCAAGATTTCTCTGTTGTGAATACCTTTAGCTCTATACCCCATTTTTAAATTGGATTGTTTGGTTTTTTGGAGGTTAGCTTCTCGAGTTCTTTAAATATTTTGGATATTAGCCTTCCCTCTATCGGATGTGGGGTTAGTGCAGATTTTTTCCCCCAATCTGTAGGTTGTCAATTTGTCCTTTAGACTATGTCCTTTGCCTTACAGAAACTTATCAATTTCATGCGGTTCCATTTATCAATTTGTGATCTTAGAGTCTGAGCCACTGCAGTCTTGTTTAGGAAATCTGACCCCCTGCCATCCATGTGCCAATGAATTTGAAGTCCTTTCTCAATTTTTCTTCTATTAGATTCAGTGTATCTGGTTTTACGTTGAGGTCCTTGATCCACTTAGACTTGGACTTTGTGAAAGGTGATAAATACAGATCTATTTCTATTTTTCTATAACCACTTTGGAAATCAATCTGGAGGTTCCTCAGAAAAGTGGAAATAGTTCTACCTGAAGATCCAGGTATACCACTCTTGGGCATTTATCCAAAAGATGCCCCACCATTCCACAGGGGCATGTGCTCCACTATGTTCATAGCAGCCTTATCTGTGATAGCCAGAAGCTGGAAACAACCCAGATGTCCCACAACAGAGGAATGGATACAGAAAATGTGGCTCATTTACACAAAGGAATACTATTCAGTTATTAAGAATGAGTTCATCATGAATTTTGCAGACAAATGGATGGAATTAGAAAACATCATCCTAAGTGAGGTAACTCAGACCCAAAAGGACATGCGTGGCATGTACTCACTAACAAGTGGATATTAGCCAAAAAATACAGAATACCTAGGATACAACCTACAGACCGTAAGTATAATAATCAGAAATTCCCAAGTGAGGAAGTTTCAATCCCACTTAGAATGGGGAAGAAAATAATCACAGGAGGCAGAGGGAGGGGTGTATCTGGGAAAGAGAGGGGAAGAGGAGGGGAAAAGGAGAACAGAATTAGATATGGGAGGGAGGGGACAGGAGAGAAGCCCAGAGGGCCAAAAGAATAAATGGAAATAAGCAGTCTCGAGGAGTGGGAGCTGGGTGGATCCTCTGGAGAGTACCAGAGACATTGGAAACTGAGACACTCTCAGGACTCATTGGGGTGACCTTAGCCAAAATGCCCAACATCGGGGAAAGGGTGAACTCTAAGAGTCTACCTTCAGTAGATAGACAGAGTATCAAGTGGGAGGATGGGGTTATTAACCCCAGGTCAAAATTCCTGACCCAGAATTGTTCCTGTCTAAAAGAACTGCAGGGACAAAAATGGAGGAAACTGAAGGAAAGGTGGTCCAATGATGGACCCAACTTGGGATCCATCTCATGGGGTCACACTAAGGCCTGACACTATTATGCTATGATGTGCTTACAGACAGGAGCCTGGCATAGCTGTCCTTTGAGAGGCCATACCAGCAGCTGACTGAACAGAAGCAGATACTTACATCTAACCATTGGCCAGATGTCAGCAACCCCTGTGGTTGAATTAGGGAAAGGCTGGAAGAAACTGAGGAGGAGGGCTACCCCATAGGTAGACTAGCAGTCTCAACTAACTCGGACCCTTGAGATCTCTCAGACACTGAGCCACCAACCAGGCAGCCTACATGAGCTGGTCTGAGGCCCACAACACATATTCAGCAGAAGACTGCCTATTATTGCCTTAGTGGGAGAAGATGGGTCTAACCTTCAAGAGACTTGAGGCCCCAGGGAGTGAGTGGAGAGTCCTGGAAGGGAGAGGGGGAACATCCCCTTGGAGACAGGGGGAGGAGGAATGGAATGAAGAATTGTGGGAGGGTGAACAGGGAGGGGGCAATGACTGGATTGTAAAAAAATAAAAGCAACAAAAATTATAGTAATAAGTCAACTATAATAATACATTGTTTTGAAAATAC
Source organism: Uromys caudimaculatus (assembly GCA_028551405.1). Lineage (NCBI taxonomy): Eukaryota > Metazoa > Chordata > Mammalia > Rodentia > Muridae > Uromys > Uromys caudimaculatus. Next base: position 28,089,372 of record CM052705.1, read on the forward strand.
TAAAAATATTAGTCATAGCAGTAGTAGTGACTGTTTAACGTGAAACACTGATACTTTTTGAATTTCATGGAGTTTTTATAAAGACTTAATTTTTGTGTTTGGATAGTTTATGTATATAAAGATAAGGCAAACATTGACACTTTCTTTGCAAAAACTGTACATGTACATTTTAAATAAATATTAGAAGTATATACAATTATGCATAGTGACTTTAGAATTATGTTTATTTCCTTTGGTTATTTTTGTTTTGTAATATTTCTCCCATAAGTAAATGTGATTAAAAATTATACAAAAGTTTCTATGCTTATGTCTCTGCTTTGCTAAGATTGGCTCATCCCAGTCAATCAGTAGACGTAATATTGAGTTTCAGCTGCGTGAGCTTGCCAGGTTCCTGCTCTGCCACAAGTTAATGTTCATTAGCCAGCGTCTTTGCTGCAATAGTCATTTACTCTCATTCTATTTAAAGGATCCCTCACTCGTACCATGTTAAATGATTTTACACTACACAAATGTGCTGAAGTGGACACATTTTGTCTGATGGCAAACCACACAGGAATGGGGTTTTACTCTTAAAGAATAGTTTGTGCCTGCCCTGGGTCTCTGTTGCTCCATTTCAGCATTCTTTGCCAACTCAACATTCTCCAAGAAAGTGTAAATCCTACCACGGGAAACGAGGTGTAGAGTCAAGCGAGGCCTTGACTGATGACATCACCTTTGGGTTAGGGCTACAAATTGTGTGAGCTTCTGCGTACAGACACTGGCCTCTAAGGTGCTGGGGTTTACAGCTACATATTTTGAGCTTGACAATTCATCATACAAAGAATGGAGAATAACCCTTCTGCCTCCTGAATAACTATTCTCTTACCCTAAGGGACTTTGTTGGTCTAGAGTTCCGATGAATAGGAGGTTTTACACCTGACACTGCTACTGATTTGGGCCAAGTACTTGTGATTATGGGTTATCTTATCCTCCAGCTACATAATTCTGATAAGCCAGAGGATGACTGCATTGCTTCCAAAGAAGGTGCTACCTTTGTTAATGGCTTCAGGATCTCCAAGGTCATTAAGCAGATACACATCTGAAATTCTATCAGTATAAAGTAGTCTGCACTGCTTGTTTCTAAGTTCTCCAGAACAGACCACCAGTACAATCCTTTTAGTTCAGTGGTTATTTAGCTGGAGTGATGTCCTCCAGCATATAGTCTAGTGCAGTCTGGGGAAGCTTTCAGCTGTTACAGCTGTAGATCTTGAGCAGCAGAAAGTGGGTCAGGGCTATATAGGTGACATACTGACAAACACCCAGCAATGGATATGAGGTTGCCCTCCATAACAAGGAATTACACTCCCTAACCTGTCCATAGTTATGAAGTCATTTTCATGTCAATGAGGAATTTGGGAAGATTATTTGAGAAGATAGAGGGATGCATCCCTCTCATGGGACCTTATCAAGGCAGAAGCACAAGAGAAGTGCACCAGGGAAGAGTTACCCTTTCTCAATTTCATCGGTTCTGGGAAAAGGTTTCAGGAATGTACTATTGTTGTTGTTAAACAAAAAAAGAAGCAACATGCCCTCTGACTCTACTCAGACGATAGGGTCCAGCATGGAAAGAGGTTTCAGCAGACAGAATGTGGAACACGAGACACACGTGAACAGCCTGTGGTAACTCCTGCGGAGTTCTGGAAAATTCCAATGGAGAATTCTGGACATAATAAACTGTTTCTCTGAACTAGTTGGGTTTTCTTTATTTGTAGCAGATTCAAACTCTCCGCATTATTCACCTAGCTGCACGTGAATTGCTTCTCTTCCCTGGTTTGAGAACAACAGGTGCAAAAGTCTCAGATCCCCACAGACTGTCTTAAGAGGAACAGTGTGTAAGGCAGGAAGGACAGATATTTGCTCCAGGCAAATTCTTCCAGAGTGGTGCAATTCAGTTACATTTTTTTTGTTGTTGTTTTTGTTTCAACACATCTTGACATAGCTGTTTGTTAGACTATTGAATGATTTTTAGAGAAGCTATGTGAAGTTAGACAGGGGAACAGGTGAGGCACAGAGAGGTGGTCCTACTATTTTGAAAACTTGCTTTCCTCATTCATCAACAACGCATAGCCCCTTCCACAGTTACACTATTGATACTTAAACTTGTCTGTAGCCCTGTTGTCCTAGCATATTCTACCAGGGAGGCATCCATAGCAACCCACTAATCTCTCCCTAAACCCCAGGAAGCCTAGTTCTTCTTGTTTCCCTCACCCATTTGCTCATAAAGAACTGCCCAAACCTTCTCTGGTACTTTCTTTGCTCAGATGTCAGCTGCATGAAGTCACATGGTAACCACAGAGAGACTTTATGCTGTGCGCCACCGCTTAGTGTTAACAAAGCTCTAATGCTGCCTGGCGTGAATAAGGCTAGTCATTGCGGCCAAACTTTGGAGAGGTGCAAAGGGCCAAATGTCAGACTGCCAGTTAAGCAGCAAGGTGGAAAATTCTTGCCTTCCTTTTGGCTCAGATTTACTGGCTGGTGAAAAAAATTAAAATTAAACAGGCAACAAGAAGAAAGATTTTATTTTTTTAGTATTTCATGTGAAGTTGTACAAGCATCACCACCCTAGCTGGTCACACTTTGTTTCTGGAACATACACCTGGATACATGTGCACCTATGCATAAAAGGATTCCATGGTGTCGATTCTGTTGCTGGGCATCCTAGCTGATCTAATCGGCTGAAGAAAAGGAATAAGCCAAGGTCAATGTTGAAATAATTGTCTTCAAGGAGTCAGAGTGAGTTATAGAACATGATTGGTAAAAATGTCAGTCATGTGTTCACAGAATGCCCCAAATATCACAAAAACTATTCACATGCATTGACTGCTTTATCTTCTCCACCATCACCACCAATTTCATTTCTCGCCTGCTATGTGTCAGGCTATTGGACTTATAAGATGGATGTGAAATACAGCTTCTAAGATGTTGCACTGACCTGACACCGGATCTTCTGACCTATGATGGTGGACTTTTCCTGAGTGGCATTACCCTTCCCTCTCTTCCATATGGATACCATTTATTCTATGCATGTTTGATGAATTGTCCTTTTACTTTGATAACAGTGACATTCTTATTTGTCTTATTGAAATATTTCTATACAGAGAGGTTGCCCTCGCTCATACACAGGCCTGTCTAGGTTATATCTATGAATAGAAATGACCATATTTTGCAGCTTAGTGGCTGTCCTGAGATGTTTCCAGCCAATATTTTCCTCAGAACTCCTGCCTGTGGTTCTCAACATTTCACAGATTGTGTAAGGAGCTGGAATGGACTATTTTATTGTATTTTGCAGATGGCCAAATTGTGTCACAGAAACATAAAATAACTCATCTAAAACCACATTCAGCATTCCCTGGCTCCAGAGGCAGATTTCTGTGCATTTTTTACATGTAAATCCTGCAAAAGAGTCTTTCTCTCTCTGTGTCTCTCTCTGTCTCTCTCTCTGTCTCTCTCTCTCTCTTTCTCTCTCTCTCTCTTCCTCTTCCTCTCTTTCCCCCACTCCCTTTCCTCTTCCTTTTCTCTCTCTCTTCTATTCCCCTCTCCCTCCCTATCTTCCTCCTTTCCTCCTTCTCCTCTTCCCCTTTGCCTTTCTTCCTCTCTTCTTTTCCCTCTCCCTCTTTCCATCTCTCTTACGCCCCCTTTCTATTTTCTCATTATTTAGTTCTTTC
>CM052705.1:28093175-28123950 GCA_028551405.1 Uromys caudimaculatus
CCCCCGGTCCTCCTGGAGTTCGGACCACCAACCAAAGAATACACATTGATGGACTTATGGTTTGGACCACATATGTGGCAGAGGATGACCTCGATGGCCATCAGGGAGAGACGAAAGGCCCTTGGGCCTGAGGATGTTAGAGGCCTCAGTAAAGGGGAATATCAAGGCGGGAAAATGGGGATGGGTGGACGGGGTGGGGCGGGAGGTGGAATTCCCTCCTAGAGGCGGGTTGGGGAGGGGATGAGGGGTATACAAAGAGGAGACTCAGAAAAGGGGAAACATTGGAAATGTATATAAAGTATCAAAAATAAAAAAGGAGGAAGAAAAAAAAAGAAAATGAACTTTATGGAAGAAACTGCAGACATTTTGCATCTTGAGCCCCACAACTTGAGAGAGTGATAATGGCTTTCGCCCCTTCCCCTATATATTGTAAGTATTTCTGTATACTGCTAACCATGGCAATCTGGGATCCTGTGTGTGCATGACTGCTTCCTCTGTAGTATAGAACTGAAACCAATACATACTATATAAAGGACTTGTCTTCTCTCTTCTTTTAGTAAAAATAAACATACTTATGTGAAGACTTGCTATTAAGAAGACTATGAGATGAATGTAGACCTTTTGTTTGTGATGTGCTTGCTCATTAAAACAGTTTCTCAGTCTATAGCCAGGACTGGCTTAGATCTCACTACATACCCAAGGGTAGCCTCAAAATCATGAAACTCCTCTAGCTTCAAGTCACCAATATTGGGTCTTTAGGTTTGAGCCATGACATTGGCTTCATTTTCACTTTTTAAACTAGAAAACCTTGTAAACATTCAGTTACAGGTAGCCAAGAAATCCTTTAGGCTAGAGTGATACTCAAGCCCTTTTCAGATGGAGGGACATCAAATTCCTCATGGGACAATTTGTAGCACATTTCAGCATCATTCCTTTGCCTAACTATGAACGACAGACATGGTTTATATAAGTAGATTCTTGTTTGTTGAGGGTTTGCAACATGGCATGAGTCTGCTATAAAAGAGAATACCTGGGGACTGAGGAGATGCCTAAGTCAGTAAAGTGCTTTCTATGCAAGCATGAGGACCTGAATTCAATTCCTTAAACTCACATTAAAAATTCTGGCCATGACGGTAAGTGATTCTAGTTCTAGTGCAAAGGAGGTTAAGGGAAGCAGATCTCTGTGGCTCACTGGCCTGTCTGCTTCTAAACCAAGTAAATGGCTCCTGAGCAGCACTTAAGATTGACTTTTTGTCTCCATAATCATCCTCACACACAGGTGTACATACCAGCACATAGAAGCCCACACTCACCAAAGCAAAATAAAACAACGACACATGCAGAAAAATTATAGAGAAAACATTTCAAATAAAACAAAGTCTTAACAATATTTAAGCATTTGATTCCCCAGGATACCACACACAGGATTATGCTATAAGGTCTCAGTCCTCTCTGAATGTGTTTATTAATCTTGGGGGTGAGTTGTTGTAACTTGTTATAATCTTGGGACAACTGCAAGGAATTTTCACTTTAGAGCTCAATTTCTACATAATCTACTTAAATTCGATTCATTTGCACCAAACGGGAAAATAAAATACAGAACATAACAATTCTATCCTTTAAATAAGTTCTTTACTTTCTTATTGAGTTGTTAAAATCTTACCAATAAATGAGAGCCTGATCAAGTCTTATATATCTTAAACATCTTATCAGTGACATCCCCCACAGATTCCCATAAAAATACCACCTTTGACAATAAGTGTCATCAACTAGACATAGTTGAGATTGTAGACATTTGTCAAAACCAAGGTACTTAGAGAAAACCCAGGAACCAAAAGGGTAAGTCTCAACTCCATGAACATGCTGGAGTGTTGAAGAGTTGTCTTGCAAAGTTCTGTCTTGAGGTTGTTCATTTTGATTATCCATTTACAACATTTCAGAACCACCAGTGAGATGACCTCTATATCATGCCCTGGGTCCTAATCTCAGGCATGCATGTAACTCAAAGGGGGGACAACTGTTGTAGATATCCTTGTCTAAAAAAAGGATAGACTCTCTGAGTGCTGTCTCCCGCCAGGGCCTTATAGCTACTGTGATAGAAATCTTGGAAACTTACAGCCCTGCATCCCTGGGATGATTCTCAAGAACGTGCCATTCACCTCTGCTTCTTGTTAAGTTTGAGACTCTGTCCTTTGGGTTGGCAATACCTTCCATCTCCAAGTGTGTGAAATCTCAGAGAGAGACTTCTGCTGTGATTAGCACATATGATTGCTTTTATTGTTATAGTAAGACTCTGTACTCTCCCCACATGTAATTATTCCTGATTTCAAAAGGAATAAAAAATTACTCAAAATTCAATATAATTTCAAAAATGAAAAAAGAGGAAAAATCAGGTAACTCAAATATAACTCATTTAAAGTTGGCAAGAAATTACCAGCCCCTAATTAATAAGAAACCCCAAGAGATGTGTATTGCTAAAATCAAAGAATTTATCAAAACACTAGACCATGCATTAGAAGTTACAAAGAAAAGTGATAGAATTGGTAAAGTTAGTCTGCCATACAGAATTAAATTGTAGCAAAAGTTTGTGCAGAATACACTCAAAGCAATACATTACAGGAAGAAATGGCACTTGAAGACTAGCTGTCACTCATCTCTGTATGTTTATGCTCCTTGTACATCATAAGTACTAAAGTACAAAGATAAAGTTGTTTCCTGGTATAGATGGAGATTAGCTACAGGATTCCACAGGTGCTCAAATCTACTGATGCTCATGTCTCCTAAAGGAAACAATATAACATGTGGATATACTTTTATATATCTTTTTATATACACTATATTATTTTTAATACCTCATATAAAATGTACTATGTAGATAGTTGCTATATTACATTGTTTAAGGAATAATGCTCATATATAATTGTTAACTGCTCCCACTTTTAGTTTTTAGTTTTTATGAAAAAAATTGTGAGAAAATTGCTGTCATTATTTTAGAGACACTAGAATTGCCAATATTTGTCAAAAACATACTCAAAGACAGATACCCAAGATGCACTGTCTCCCAGTGACTTTTCTTTCTAGCAGATCGTCTCATTTAAGTTATGCAAAAATGTAGATAAATATAAACTACATTTATATTCCTGGGTGAATTTCTATGACAGTGAAGCTCAGAAGTTATGACCGGATCCTAAGTCAGCTTTGTCATCATTCAGACTTGTATTGGTAAAAGGACACACAGGCAGCACATGGCTAATCTAGGTGACTGGAAGAATCAAGGGTTTACACTGAAATGTCACAGTCCACCATTGCCTTTATTCTTTCCAAGCTACATGAGGGGCACACTGGGCATGTGTTGACCTGAGAACCAGAGAGATTTCTTTGGTGATGGCTTCTCCTGCAGTATGACTTTTTGGTGCTGTTTTCTCTTGGTTTACATCTGTCTCCTGATTGCAAGAACTTTTCTATCTCATATAGGCAAGTGTATTTAGAAGTTCATAATTATAGTTTTCTATATCAATAATTAAGTACTTCCACTGAGGTCTGTAGGAACACCTTCCTGGAAAGACCTTACGTGCGTTTTCCACAGCCTGGTGCCCTCCCCAGCACACAGGAAACTGAGCTTTTTTTCTTCCTAGTTGCCTTTGCCACTTACCATACTGCAAGTAGGAATTAAGACTTTAGACAGCTGCTTACTACATAAAAACTTCAAGTTAAATATTCCCATTACATTTTCTTAGGGAAAAGGTTCACTGGGCTAGATTAGCCAAGCTAATATAAATATGAAGTAATGCCAGTGGTTGCCTGCAGAAGGTGTTTTCAACTTTCCACTTGACTTAAGCATTCAGTGTACTGAGGTGTCTGTGACATTCTGCTCTGTGGCACACTTGTGAGTAGGATGATGTTGTAATGGTCCCATAATGGCGAATATTATGTTAATGGAGATTGATGCCAATGCACAGTAATATATATTTAGACAGGTGGAGACATTCCCAACTGGCAATGTAACACGTGTGGTTTAAGAATTCACACATGTAAGTGGAAAGTTGAGGCCTCTAATCTTACTCTGGACTCTGCCTTTGACCCTGCCTGGACATTCAACATGATTCTCTCAGAGTCTATTTTCAGTCTTATAAAGGGAATAATACAAAAATACTCTCATTGAAAGATTCAACTGAAGGAGTGTTTGGTTGCCGCCACAAGCGGTCTTGTCCCTATTGGATAAGTGGAGATCCTGCCTGGCAAGTCAGTACTGTAGCACGAAGGGTCCAGAGATGGATAAGTCTATTGAAGTCTTTTCTCTCCCCACATCCTCCATAGCATTTTTGAGTATTATGAAAGCTAGCCAGTTTCATGGAGAGAGCTTCATGATCGGATCAAAATGGAGTCCTTCATGTCCTGTAAGGGAGGTGTGTGGCATCGCCAGCAATAGGGTCTTACCATTTAGTTCTGCTGTACAACGAAGAGCAATGACAATAGCTTGTGTAAGGGCTCCTTTGCTTACACTATGAACTCATAAGGAGGTGACCTATGTCTGTCACTGTGATTTTCATGTAATGAGGCATATGTTCTAGGAGAAATATTTTTGTCTGTGTGAAATACTGACGGTCTTCAACTCTTTTTAATGCTTTAATTGGCTTACAAAGGAGTGGGGTTCCACAAGGTTTCCTCCAACCTTTCATTTTCCCACACTCCTTGTTCCAACCCTGCTTAAAGCCTTTAGATCCCAGTATCATCCCAGACCCACTGTACTTTCCCTTCACATGTACCCTCCCATTCTCTTTTATTAAAATTGGATTAAATGAGCATAGGCCACTATGTAGATCCTTTTCCCGTACTTCATTCTGACTAACTATTCCCTATATCCATCCTCATTTCTCTATCCACATCACTCCAATATTTACTTGGACCGTGTACCACCAATAATCTTCCTGTCCACTCACATCTCAGTTATGATCTCCCTTTTCTAGGTTCATCTTCTTCTCCACTGGTCTTTTTCATGTACTCCAGGCTAAACATTTAAAGCATAATATTTGACACTAGCACTCTCATATGAGAATGGACATACGGGGTTTGCTTTTTGGGGTCTAGATGACCTCACTAAGCATAAAAGAGGCCTGTTCCATGGGAGGGAACTCATGTCTGGTACTGTAAATATAGTCAAACTTCATGAATAGAGAAGCCACAGATCCTAGGGGAGAACTTATTAATGATGCTTTGCTAAATGATCATGCTTCAAAACTCCTTTCTAAATATTAGTTTTGATTCTGTAGATTGAGAAGCTTCTCGCTGGGCAGTGGTGGCACAAGCCTTTAATCCCAGCACTTGGGAGGCAGAGGCAGGTGGATTTCTGAGTTCGAGGCCAGCCTGGTCTACAGAGTGAGTTCCAGGACAGCCAGAACTACACAGAGAAACCCTGTCTCAAAAAACCAAAAAAAAAAAAAAAAAAAAAAAAAGAGAGAAGCTTCTCATTGAAGAGCATATTGCTTAATGCAGAGATTCATTAATGTTTAAAATTGTGTGAATAAGTAACTACAGACTCTCATCTCAGATAGATGGAACTTCTATTTCACCCCCAGCCCTGTGCACACAAGGCTCAGTGATCACTGCTTAAGAAGGAACGGAAAGAATGTAAGAGTTGGAAGATACAGAATGCTGGCCTCTGGGCACAAAGATGTTTCATCACAAGAACTCATAGTAACTGTGGTCACCTATATGAGGTTGCCACAAGACTAAGAGATGGATGGGGAAAGGCTTGTTAAGCCCCCTTCCCAGATGAGGAGGTAATGGTAGGCAGTTTATAGCTCCAGAGATATGATCACTTTTCTTTAGGGGTTATTAGTAGGTGGCTCATGTTCGAATAGATGACTCCAAAACCACATGAATATAGGCTGTACTAATTGTACTTGGTGGCTTATTTCTTTAAAAAATTATGCAGTTTGGAGGAAGAAGGGGACACGTTGAAAGCATAAGAAAAGCTGGAAGGAGAAAATGGGGCATGGCTATGATGAAGGTAAATTGTATATATGGATGACTTTTTAAAAATAAAAATATAAGTCAGTAAGTGGAGCTATAATTCAGGCTCTCAATAGGGTAGATTAGGACAGGGGATTTTATTGCCTTGAATAAGAGATAGGTTGTCACATCTTTCTGAATGTGGCCTCTAGCCATGTGATACTTAGTGGAAAGGGGTTAAGTAGCAATTGTCAGAGTGATCTAGGAGGTTCACCTTCCTTTCCTTCTTCCCCCATCTACACAAAACAAGCAAGATCAAGAAGAGTTCAGGAGTCATAAACTATCTTCTACTATTAACCTCCTGTGTGCTCTGGGATAAACTACTTCATTTATTGTCAAACAAGCTTAGGAGTCTTGCCATTGCTTCCTCTTGAGTTGTTCAAATAGAACAGTTCTGAGAACATGCAAGGTTATAACAAAACATCACAAAATAATGGGATTGTATAAAAGAATAACTCAAGTCGAGTTCTACAGAGCATGTCTGAATCAAACACATGTTTATGTAACCTTTCCTTGGTCATCAGTGCTTCCTGCAAAGATATCACAAAACATTATCTTTTCTGTCACAGTCCCACCCACAATTCTTATCTCAGCCATCGTTGACATATCTGACACTTTTATAGACCAGGTACTTCTTAGTGAAAACTTTCTCATAATTTTATGGGGATGTGAGTTTAAATAATAGGGAACAGAATACAATAAAAATCCCATGTGGAAGCAAAAATAACTCCCCTCTCTCAGTATGCACAACAGTGCCAGTCTCTGAAGGCTCCCTTTTTCTATGTAAGGGCTGACATTGGAGCCAGTCTTCTTGGCTAGGATTTCGTCTCCCTGTGTGGCATGCCTTTATTTTTGCTAATCCTGACTGTTTTCTAAAGCTTTCCATGTGGGTACCATCTCTACTGCTTCTGAGATCTACAGGGCATGCTTATATTTAGCACTATGGAGATGATGGACTTTTGTCTCATTAAACTTTTCATTTACAACATATAATTTGATGGGACTTCCATATTCTAGCCTAGGACTCTATCACTTCTATGGCAATTGACTGAATGGGTATTTTGTAATTTGGAGGGTACAAGACGAGATGGAATTCTGAGATGATGAATTGTACACATGTCTAAAGGTATTTTGGTCAGGCACTAGAAAAAAAGAAACAGGAGCATTAGTTACTAAGAAAAGATCATTGGCTGTCCATGGAACTCTGTTGTAGGTACATGACAATGTATGTAAGAGAGGGCAGAAAGGCCACAGTAGGATGGAGCCAAGGGAGTTTTAGATAAGCTAAAGGAATGTCTATCAGTGAGAAGTATGTAGGATTTTATGAGTCATGTGAGTGGAAGAGGTCACTGTAAAACAGATGGAGTCAAACAGAGCTCTGTGACCAGCTAGCAGAGATGCAGAGGAAATGTTTTACTTTTGACATTGTGGGTTTTGGAATAGAGATGAAGTAAAAAATTTTAGAAAGTTACTTACAAGGATGGAGTATTTAGACAGTAAAAAAATTTTTCCCTCAGGATCTCTTTCCCAAACACACACACACACACACACACACACACACACACACACACACACACACACACACCCCACATTGGTGTCATAGGTGCTCTATAATATTAACTCTCCTGACCATCAGATCTCTGCTGTAGGATTACTGGGTAATGCTACTTAAGAGAGTTTGCTTCATACTGTTTGCTAGAAACGTAATAACCTGCAGAGGTTGCAAGGTTGAGACACATCTCTGTGAAGAGGAAGGGTAAGCGATGGGGGGAGACAGCCAGGAGTCACATCTTACCTTTTGGCCTTAAACACTGTGCTGTGGGCCCTAAGAATCCAGTTCTGGAGCACATCCAAGAAGAAAGCCTTCCAATGTGTGCACAAAAGATTCTTAAGTAAGCTCATAAACATGACACCAAGCAAATACTGGCCCAAGTTCATCCCAGTCATAAAAAGAGTTGCTGGGACCATTGAGCAGAACAACTTGAGCTGGAAAAAGCTTCTCCTAATTGGGGCTCAGGTAAGTGACAGATTTCAAGTTTTATTTAATTTGGTTCTTGACCAGTTATTTCTGGTCTCTGTAGTCCTGTCATAAAGAAAACCAATATAACGTAGAAGACCGAAGAAAGCATGTGAGCTTTTTACTGTAGAAATGTGAGGTGACCTCCTGGGGGCCACTTCACTGCTGGGGAAGTTGGGTATGGGGCACATGCTCTGAGTCTTAGCCATTTGGGTAATTATCTCCTCCGTATTCTTCTTTTAATTATCTCAAAATCTACAACTTGCTCCCTGGTTGGCATGCTCACTATTTAAAGAACTTTATTTGCAGCATCCCTGAGTCTAAAACCGTTCATTGTAGAAACCTGTATAAGTGATTTAGGGCACCCATGTCACAATCACATACCTAAAATAGCACGTGTTTACTGTTTAATACATGTGAAAAGGAGAAAACTGAGGTCAACCTGTCTTCAGACTTGGTTCCTTTTCTCTTTCATGACTCTCACCTAACAACTGGTGGCTTGGCAGCCATCATTGCCCACCTTTGGCATAAGAGGGCATCATCCTAATCTCTGGCTTAATCTTCAATGGTTTGTTTCACTGTACATCAAACTATTATAACTCAGTTCCCCAAACAAAGAAAAGGAGACACTGTAAATCATACTGACAATAAGATAAAGACCCCAATGATGACAATGGTCACTCCCATAAAAATAGCACCACAGTGTAGTTCTGCATATTTGTAACCTACTTTTATATAATAGATAAATGTCAAGAAAATGTAGGGATATGTCCTGTATTCCTAATTATTAGAACTTAACAATTCTTTATGGTTAATTATCTTTGGGATGAAAAAATTCCAGTGCTGAATGTGCTGCTCAATCTTGGGTTCTTTTTGTTTCTCTTTCTTTTGTGAGTCTCTGTTTCTTAGTTCTGTTTCTCCTCCTTTTACTACATGGTCCTCATGTGACCCTGCCAAGATGTTATGGAGTTTTTCTGGGGAGAGGTGCAGTCCACATGATGGGTGTAAGAAGAGTGGCCTCTTCTGCCCCAAACTCTGGAGCCTGGCCATCAAAACTTTCTCAGTGAGGCTGGCCACAAACATATTGTGGATTATTCTTTCATTTTACCTCCAAGAACTCCTCTTTCTCTTCGACAAGGCTTTTAAAAACAGTGGTTAACTCTGCTTGCAGCAGAGAGCCTTTCATTCTCTTATATTTGAAAGGGAATTAAGCCTTAACAACCCAATTTCAGAAAGTACCAAAGTATGGTCATTGTTTGTCAAACAATAAAGAAGGGGCCTAAGTCCTGTTTGTGTTTTAAAAGTCTTTGGGGAAGACAGTTGTCATTTCTCTGAAATAGGAGAAATATAAAACTAGAGAAAATAAATAATACCAATGAACACACACACACACACACACACACACACACACACACACACCACTGCTATAAGACTTATATATGTGTGTGTGTGTGTGTGTGTGTGTGTGTGTGTGTGTGTGTATCCTTAAGAATTTGCCTCTAGAATTTTACTTGGCATTTGACCTTCTTTGAGCTATAACAGGGTTCTGGATTTTAGTAACATTTGGTTCAGTTTTACCAAAATCATTGAAAAAGGAGACTTGGTATAATGAATTAGGTGGTTCAAATTCTATATGTTCACTGTTTGTTGTCAACAAATTCTTCCATTAGATTTGATGCTTAGCTATGCCCACATCATCTTCAATTTATCTATTTATTGGTCTATTTTTTAAAAAAAATACATCAATTCTAGAAAGCTGTGTCTGATTTTCACTCTAAATTATTTACTTTCATAGTATTCAAGAAATGTTAAAGTTATACTTAGCTCTTTTATCTGCTTAATATGAACAGAAATAATATTTTCATGATGAATAGCATTCTCCTTGGGAATCCTTATTTGATTCCTTTACTTCAAGGAAAATACCTGTGAAGCTTGAAGTCCTGTGGAATAGTAATAAGAGGCAAAGAAAGGCAGGAGCACGAGAAAGGCCTTGCACAGAAGGGCAGGAGCACGAGAAAGGCCTTGTTAGTGGCATAGCTGTGTGCTATCAACAGCCTACCCCATTCTGCTGCTTGGCACTTCAGGGAAACTCTTCTATAGCCATTCTCTCTCCTACATGGTCTTATAGACAAGTGCAGTCAGTTTGACCTGCACTCTTCAAGAGGAATTGGTAATGTCAACTTTTAATCACCTTTCTACCCTCTAGAAAACATGCTAGAAGAGAGAGAAAACTGGGAATTGAACAATTGAGGGAAGTCTCAAGTTGCCATCATTTTACTACCTGTTGCATTTTTAATTAAAATATAATCATATGACTTTGCCTGTGACCTTTTCTTCCTATGGCCTTGCCTAAGCTGCCTTCCTCCCATTCCTTCCATATGTCCCTACTTCCGAATGGATAGACTCTTCCTCCCTGATTACTATTGATGTGTGTATGTATATATTCACAAGTATATAAATACAATCTACTGAGTTTGTTTTGCTATTTGTGTGTATGGTTTGGGGGCTAACTCTGTTGTATTGGATAACCAATTAAGAGTCTCTTCCCTGAAAGAGGTTAACTCTTCCTTTGTCAGCAGTCATCAGCTGCCTGTAGTTTCTTGTCTACTGACCCCATGAGATTTTTCTTCTTATGCATCAGTATGTCTCTTAACATTGTCATTGTTTAGATCTTATTTATCCAGCCATTTTTAGGAGAGACTATTTCACAGAAGACTTCCTTGGATTCTGGCTCTTATAATTGATCCCATCCCCCCATCCTGAATGTTCTCTGCACCATAGGTGCAGGAGCTGTGTTGTAGATGTATCCATTAGGACTGGGCTCCTCACAATCAGTTGGTCTCTGAATTGGGTCTGGTTGTGGTTTTCTGTTGTAATTTCCATTTACTGTAAATAGATGTTTCTTCAATGGGCAATGATGGGTACACTTATACAGATAAGATTTAAATGTAGTTTGGAATTATACTGGTCCAACCAAGTGGTGGTAGTAGATTCTTTTTAGCATTCATGTCCCGACTAGCCCTGGGAAGTTGGCTAGGTTTCCTGTACCAGGCATGATTTCCTTCATGTTGAATGGTCTTTGTCCAATTAAACAGCATCAACATGTGTGTATCACTTACTGCATCTTTCCTGATATCAATCCTGCCATTGTTGTTTCATAAGAATTGCAGATGTGTAGGATGATTAATTGCTTCCCTGTTGTGTTTTTGATGAGCTCCAGGAAGTTAATGAGAGTTGTGCCTCTCAGCATTTTAAACCATTTCAAATTGGAGTTCTTTTGAAAATACATGGCAATTTAAAAGCAGATGTCAATCACTCTGATCTCTTATGTCAACAACTGAAAGAGGCAACATGTGTAACGATGTAGCTAGGTACAAATGAGTAGTGTGTTCGGATCTTAGAACTTCACTAATTCCTAACATTTAACAGATAATGAAAATAAAACAGAACATGAGAAAAGTCACAGTTATTCATATTTGGTTATAATATAAATGTTATATCAAATATTGTAATTTCCCATAAAATTAGGTACAAAACATAGTTGTTAGCTATGTCTGCCATAGAAAATATAATATGGTGGCAAAGTGGTGGTACCTTGTGAGCTTAGTAAGACTATAACATGAAATAATAAAAACTATGATACAATCACACATGTAGGAAAACTAATAGATGGCAGTGCATATTTCTATTAATAAATAACACAGAAGAGTTTGTTGTTTGCCATTGGTTTGTTTGCCAAAAGTTCTGTGGCTCAGAAGAACTGGATATAGTTTAGCTGGATGCCCCCACCAAGATGAAACAAATTTATTTTTAAAACTTTGAACCAGAATCCCAGGTCGTTTTTTAAAAAATAATACCTCTGATGAAACGTTCATAATTTCTTTCAAAGAGATGGGGCTCCTACAAACAATCTCAGCCCTGGGGGAAAGAAGAGAGCAAACAGTTTGAGAATTGGCTTGACCTGGCAATAGCTGAGAGTTTGGGATTTCAACAAGGAAAAGCCTTTCAAAGATAATCCAAAATTGAAGGCACGGCAACCTATTTGGTATTCTGAAACCTGTTTGTGAAAGAGGAGACATTCTGCACTCTTACACATGGCTTATCTCACTCTGCCACTGACGTCACGTGTCCCCAGTGCTTGAAAAGATCTCAAGGACCTCTTAGCACATGGAATGGAATGGAGAGTCCGGAGGACACACAATTGGAGTAAAACACTGGCATGTGCTGTTGCAATAATTTATGGCAGGAGAAATAATCTTTACTGCTAAATACATGAAAAGCTTTTTTAATAAAAGTAAGCATTCAAGCTGAGACATGATTTTGTTTGTTTACATGTTTGGAGTAGTTTACATATTTCCTTGAGGCTTTCCATCACAAGTTGAGTTTCCTGGAGTGTTTTTATTCCATTTCACCAGGATTTCATATTTATTAGAAAAATCTATGTGTACAATAGTCTTTTGTAGCTTTTATTCTGTCACTTCTGTTACAATTTGGTCATATTTGTCTCATTTTCTAAAAGTTTCTCCACTTTTGGAGTTATTTCCAAAGAGCCAAGTATTATATTACTATTTCTACACTTCGTTTCCAATATGTGTTTTATGGTTAGTAATTATTTTCTTTACCCTTCTATTCTTAGCAGAACAATTCCTCATTGTATGACAATGGACTTTATTTGCTTCTCATAAAATGCATTAGATGTCGTGCATTGTTTGTTGTTGCAAGTGTGATGACAGCTCTTGGAGAATCGCTTTCTGAGTTTTTTCTCACCTTTTGTTCAAGTGTTTCAGTGTCTCTTTGTGGAGTCCATTTGCTTCTTGATGAAATATAAACACCATTGGGTGTTGGCTTACAGCCTTGGTTCTTGAGACATCCTCTGGAAACATCTTGTTATTTATTTTGTGTTATTTTTCATATTTAATTGTATGTATTTGGATATTTTTTTCTACAAACTTATTTGCACTTTTATTTTCTAAACTATAACCATGAATAACATCCCATTACACTGAACATATCTTAAAAATTATTCTGGTTGTATCTACTTTTATGCTTCATATGTGAATAAGACACTAAATCTCGTTTTTACTTATTTGTATTTATTTGTGAAGGACAGAGTTTACTCACAAAAGACAGATATGTCATTACAATTTGACATTGATGTGATGTTGTAGATTACACAAATTTCACAAAATTATTATCATTTTAAAAAATTCTTTGCCAGTTCACTACTGTGTAAAACTGAATTTTAATGCATTCCATCTCCTATTACACTGTTTCACCTCTTGTTGAAACCCTTCTTCTCAAGGAGTCTCCCTCCTACTCTCATTTCTTTGGTATGTACGTGAATCAAGCTTATGAAGGTTTTCCTGGCTGAGAATGAGTGGTAGGTAATTTATATGAGGGTTGCTCCTTAGTTATCCTCCTTCTTCCAGTTATTCATGGGTAGTGAATCAGTAGTGATACCTCATGACCTCCTTCCCTTCCATAGTGAACAGTCTACAGACCCAATCTCCTGTAGGCATATGCAGGTAATCTTATCTACAAGGAGGCCATCGTGTACCAGCCTTTCCATGTTCAGAAGCCCTTTTCTGATATTCACTGATCTTTGTGGGAGAGGTGATAAGACATCCAATTTAGGGCCACACAAACCATAATCTGCAGTTATGGCCCTCTATTAATCATCATCCACTGCAAAAGAAGCTTCTTTGATGAAGTCTGAGAGCTAAGACAAATGTACAAAAGGTGGTTTGATACTATGTCCATTAAGCAAAATAGTAGCTCTTAGTTCTCTAGGGATGGTGACCTTCCCAAACATCAGTTCTTGGCCATATTTGCAGTACCAGGCATAAGTTCTGTACTGTTGAGTGAGCCATGACTCCAACCAGAAAGCAGTTGGTTACCCTTAGAACATTCAAGCCATTATTGCATGAATGGGCATATCTTGCCAGGTTAGTCCTTAT
Source organism: Uromys caudimaculatus (assembly GCA_028551405.1). Taxonomy (NCBI): domain Eukaryota; kingdom Metazoa; phylum Chordata; class Mammalia; order Rodentia; family Muridae; genus Uromys; species Uromys caudimaculatus. The sequence goes on from CM052705.1 coordinate 28,107,162, forward strand.
TGTAATTCAGTGTTCACAGATGGGTAGTCCTTCAACATCATGTAATTTAGATTTTTTAAAAAAATATATTTGAAATCAGTATAATATTATTCTGAGGATCATCTTTTTCATGGTACCAGAGAAGAGAAACTCAAACCATCAAAGTATTTTATCATGAATAATGCTTAAGAGAATGGTAAAAAGAGATATAAAATCCAATAAAAAGTGAGTAAATGTATTCCAAAATCTCATGTCTAAACATGGTAAAAAAAAAAAAAAAAAAAAAGGTGGACTAAAAAATTATAAAACTAGTTATTAAATAAGAATAAATGTCAAGCTGCATCCAAGTGTTCTCTTTGATTTCTGTTTCTTCTCCTTCATCCCTGCCCTCCAGCATGTTCAGTAAGGAGAGGTTTGGAGGCTCACACTTTCTCCTCAATCTTTCAGAATTCTTTGCACTATTTGATTTTTTAAATAAAAATCCTTTGGCAAATAGTGGCATTTCTAAAACTAATGTTTCTTGAATGTGTACAGAGTACTTGAAGGAGGTGACAGTAAAGTAAAACTTTCTTTGAATGGGTTTTTCTTATTGGTCCTTTGGATTTCCTTAAATCCTTTTCAAATAAGAAAAGTTAGCTACTGTTACACACTTAATGGTTAATTTACCCATTTGTTATATTTTCTTAGTTTTGGCTTTGATTTTGAATTGGATAGAAGTGCCTGCACTATAGAATTGTCCTGAGAATTTTTCTTGGTGAAATATAGTTCTGAGATGCATTATATTATCAAATGTCTACATTAATACTGCACTAAACAACATGGAAAACAGGTTCATACACACACACACACACACACACACACACACACACCCACACACACACACACACACACATACACACACAAAGTCTTATGTCTTTTGCCTGCATGTGTGTCTATGCATCACTGAAAACTTGCTACTTGCAGAGGCCAGAAGGCACTGAGTGCCCTGGAATTCGAGTTACAGATAATTATAAGCATCTGTGTAGGTACTGACATTTGAACACAGGATCTCTGCAAAGTAGCCACTACTCTTAACTGCTGAGCCATCTCTCCAGCCATTTGTTTGCTTGTTTATTATTTTTAAGTATGTGCATGACATAATTGTGGAGTATGACTTGTGGAAGTCAGGAAAAAATTTATAGCATCAGGTTCCTTGCCACCATGTGGGTGTCCAGGATCAAATGAAATTCATGCCATCAGACTTCAGGGCAAACACCTCTGTCTGCTGAGCTATTTCTCTGGCCAGTCCACATTTTGAGTTCGAGAACAATCTAGCACGGTGGTTTACATTGGTCAAAACTCAGAAAATTACTAAGTCTCTCTTTTTTTAAAGTTCAGTTACTTAGCATTCTCCCTATGCATCTGCCGTTGTTCTTATTTACACCATTTCTTTCTCTCCATGTGACACTGACTTTCAGTTTTGTTAGGGATTTTGGTTTTGTCTAATAATATACGTTCACCTACATTACAAAGGTTAAAATATTATATATAATTGAACCTGTTTATAACATAAACATTTCTGGGTGGTCTCTTTTTTTCCTGTCAGAATCTTTGCTTTTTTGAACCTCAGTCAGCATGCAAAAGGGTATTCCTATTTCTTTCTCTTCATTCCCCCCTCCCTTCCTCCCTCCTTTAGCCCTCCCTCTCTTCTTCCCTCCCTCCCATCTTTCTTCCCCTTCCATATCCTTTCCATTCTCTTCTTCTTTTTATCCTTTGTTTTCCTTTTAATTTTATTTTGAGAGCATGTCCTACTATGGAGCCTAGTCTGGCTTCAAATTCATGCTCATACTGTCCCAGTGTCCCAAATGCTAAGATTACATTCTATTCAGGTTCTGTATGTACTCAAAACAAAACAGGAAACAAACAAACACACCACCGCCAACAACAGAACAAGAAGTTTCTATTATAACAACAAGACAACAAACAAGAAAAAGGTTTAAGCAGAGATTTTATTTCAGAAGAATGATATTTCTGCTTTATATACAATAAATGATAGACATCAAGTTAGTTTTTCATCCCCTTTTTATGTGCCTCACTCTAATTAGTTGATTTTAATAGTTTTTTTAAGCATCGTTTACTATCACAAGACCATAACAGGCAGTTGAAAATTTGGCTTTACAGCTTAATTCTTCAAATGTTTTTCTTATTGTTAGTTTAATATAAGAGATAAACCCTTAATATATGAACAATTGTCAAGTGCTATATGTGTATTTTAGAGATGATATATATTCTGTGTTAGTCCCATTAATTATGTCAAATGTTGTCATAGTTAATGCCATTATCAGCAGAGAATTTTGTCTTTTGTAATGAAATACCAAACGTCTTTAAGGCAACCATCTACACAAGCCTAAAACTTGTAATAGAATATGCTTAAGAAAAGTGCATACATTCTCAATACACTATCGTTGGAATGTACTCATTTAAATAACTACATATCCTTATAAGGTCACAGAACACAATGGTATCATGAGCAAATATTGTTTTCTCAAAAGCAAAGGAGGGATATGTTACAAAATAAAAACATATGCTAAATATTCTTGTTGTCGAATCTATTAATGGCAAATTAATTGATAATTTCTTTTGTTGTATATTTAAACAAAATTCCTGAGCTCTTAAGCCCATTATCTAATGAGAAAAAATGAGAAGAGGAAGAAAAGAAAATAAGAGTAATTGAGAGCAGGGCTGAGTAGACAGACTTCGAATGTCAGCAAGCCCCTAGTACACAGCCTGCGTTCTGGTGTTCTCTATTATAGAAATGGAAAAGTATATATTGAGATGTTTCTTTTTTAAAATGACAAATTTTCTTTATGTGGGCTAGTGGATGTTTTGTTCTGCCCAGAGCTGAGCTCTGTGATGGAACTGCATTTTTGACATGCATGATCATTCAGTATCACCAGAGATTTTAACACATTAGGAATAATGAAAATATTAGCACTGATACAGTAAGCTTTGAACTGTGACAGAGATGTGTGAACACAATGGTTGCTAGCCTGATGATACAAACAAAGCTCCAGTCACCACTCACCCCGGTAACCTGTGGAATGCACACAGTTGTTACTTCATTTGCCTTGCACATTTCTCCCTTCTGACAAGCATCCTTGCTCCTCCTTTATAACTGAGGAGAATGGAGAACCATGAAACAACATAAAGATGCCCAGACTGAAACTAGTACTGATCAGTTACGTCACTCAACATTTATGAAGCCTTCCTGAAGTCACATTTTTCTTTATTCTTAGTTCATTATTGTGGACCTGGCTTTATTGAAAAGGCCGAGCTCCCTACCAGCTCTGATACAGATGGCTCTTGTCTAGTCCACTGTTTGCTAGTCTGTCTATACCACAGACCAAGGACAGGGCTGACAGACATGTTGCTTTCCTTCACATTCATGTGATTGTGATTTACAAATATACTATTCTTTGTATATGCCAAATGCTCTCTTCAGAGGAGATCAGAGTCCATTACCCCCCAGAACATGGCTCTGAAAAGGCTCCAGAGCCTACTGATGGCTGGCTTGGAAATCCATCCTCTGCAATAAGCCAAAGAAAGATGCCAGTTCACTCGGCAGGGGAGCAAAGGCCTCTCAGAGGGTGGGACACAGGCATTCTGTGCTACTCATTCTGCATGACCAAAGGTGATTATCAGTATGCCAGTTTTTGTGCCAACCCTGGGCACTACAGTTACTAGTTATTAATACTATGAATAAAACGTTTAGATTCATTCCCCAGGAGGTAAAGGCAGCCAAAAATATCACACTGTAGTGTTGGCTTAGGGGGCTGGGGCTACAAAGAGAGCCTTACATTTTGGGGAATAGAGGGGCAAGGCCAGACTCCTTTCTTAGAGATATTTGCCAACAAGTTGGTCTCTCTGATCATGATGTGTATCATTTTTAATATGTGTATCATTTTCAGTTGGACAACAAATCTAAGCTTCAAAAAGAATGATTTTAACATCGTTCACAAAGATGGGTACTAGTTTGTGAGCTATGTCTATTCATTTATATAAACTAAATATGTGTAAAAAGAAATTGTTTGGAAGAGTTTTAAAAATGTAACTGCCTTTTATTATGGTGCTTTCATCTAGATAATGAGATGGCTTCTCAGAGTGTGTTGCCCAATCAGTCTTAGTGAATGGAGGTTCATAGCACCTTCGTGTGGACAGTCCTATAAGGTGAACTGTAGGCATCCCATGAGTTTCGGCAGCATGACTTCTAAATGGAGTGAATTACACACAGGACACTTGAACCTTCTGGGATTGAACTTAGTTTAGTGACACTGTCACTGTTAAGTCTCGTGGGAGCACACGTCTACTTTGATTGCCTCTAAGCAAAGCAAGCATCCTGATGCTTCAAGTACAGAAAACACTCCTAGCTTTACACCCATGTCCTATTAATGCCCTTTTTTAATTTGTGGAAAGTTTACTCAAGAACTGCATTCTTGTTGATTAAGTAGGATGATGACTTTTTAAGGTATAAATATATCCACTTAAATCAAAATTTTCTACAATTGGATAAAAGCCATCTTAGTTTCAGTGGAGTAGTTAAAAAGACGCTAAAGACATTCTCCAAGCTGACTTCTCTGTATTGACTGACACAAACTTTACTCTGTGTGTGTTTATGTATGTGTTTCTCTCTGTGTCTGTGTGTGTCATGTATGTGTGTGTGTATGTATGTGTGAAGTAGGCATGTATTGTGTTGATCTTGAAATTTAATATCCACTTCAATATAAACTTATGACTGAAAGAATTGTAAAGCTGCAAATAAAAAGCTTTCAAAAATAAGATATACACAACCTCTGCACCTCATTATAGAAGTCTGGGATTCTCCCAAGGCATTCCTTAGAAATGTTGTGTAGGCTTCAAAATGCCACCAGTCCTCCTACATCAAGTGCTAACCCACACTCCTGGCCAGCAACACTATATACCATCTCAAGAAGAAAGCTAGGGTCCTTTTGCATCCTCATCTGGAAATTCTGATGCTTTTCAGAGCCATGGTTGTAGATGTCTGTTGGGACACATTTTAATTTTCTATGTGACCCTTTCACATATATAAGGCCCTATTCAAGCTTTGTCTTTCTTGCCTTTTTGTAGTGACGTCACCACCCTGTTATTACAGTAATTCAAGCAAAACTACCCAGACAAAATTCTCTTACCCTATCTACAGTCAACACAAACCAGCGAAATACATTCAGTTCTCTATTCTAGAGAAGAAAATAAATCATGGCTTCTCAGCATATAGGGGAAGATATAGCCAAGAGAAAGAATGACATAATAAAGTGTAACAGGATCAAGGACCAAATGGACTTGGTGTCAAGTCCTTGCTCTGGAACTTAGAAGTTCTGAGACTTCAGAGAGACAATTTAACATTCTTGAGACTTTGGTTCTCTGAAAGACAAAATGAAACACCTCTTTCTTCTAGTGAAAATCTCTCTCTCTCTCTCTCTCTCTCTCTCTCTCTCTCTCTCTCTCTCCCTCCCTCCCTCTCTCTCTCTCTCTCCCCCCTCTCTCTCTCATCATGCCTAAAGGATGAGTTGGTATAAATGTCACTGGCGGTAGTTTTGATGGGAATTATGAAGGTAGTGGTGTTAGCAGAGGGGTGGTTGTATGGATAATGTTGGTGATATTTGCAAGTCTTGAAGGTAGCATTGGTGGTGTTGGAAATAATGGTAAGCGGTAGAAATGGTGGAGGTAAAAAAATGAGGCATTAGTGATAAGTGTATAGTGGTGTTGGAAATTCTGCTGATGAGTTTGAAGGTAGAGTTGGCAGTATTCACAAAAGCAGAAATGACAGAGACAATGGTGGAAATTGTTGGAAGGAAAAAAGACAGTGTTGGCAATGGTGAAGTTACAGGTATTAATGGTGCAGTATTTGGTGTTGGTGATGAAAACCTGGTATATTTTGGATCTTGGCCAAATAAAGATAAGTATTTGTCCTTGTGGTTTAAGTATAAGGAACTAGCAAGAACTCCCTCCAAAGGATGCTCCTATTCTTACTCTTTGCCATGTTGTATAAAAATCTTACAACTGAGATCTCAGTTATTAAAATGGCTAAAAATATTCATATCTAGGGCTCTTACGGGTCAAGCACATCATGTATGCTTTCTTTATATACCACATTATATTACAACATATAAATATGAAAGTAAGACCTCCAAGGATAGTTATAAAAATAGGAAATTCAGCTTCTACATGTAAACACCATTTTGGTTATAATTATTATTATCACAGAATCGTACAGAATTTGTAAACAGAATTAAACACATTTTCCCATTTTAGGACTAAAGGGGAAAATGGGAGGTTTTCTAGACTTAGGATAACTCTCCAAGGTCACACATGTAGAGATGAAGACAGGAGTTTGAAGTTCAGGCATCTGACATGTTTTCTCTTTCACCATCCTGACTCCCCCCCAAGCAGAACTTACATTCTCAGGAAGGAGATGTGGTCTGGCTCTTTTCTCGCCGTCAGCACCTTAAGCAGAGCCAGCCACACACGGCAAGTGGCTTCTAAGTGCCTGTGACATGAACTTGTGAGAGTTGCTCACACCACAGATGAACATTGTCGCTGGTGTGAATGTCATGCCTTAGGGTATCATTACAATGGCCACTCTGTGAGCAAAAATCCTGGACTCTAGAAATTAGATAAGACTAGCCTGAAGGAACACAGAGACATCTTCCCTGCGGATGCCTTTGGATGCCTCTGGACAAGGCTGAGATGCTAGTCTCCTCTTCTCTGAGGCCTTGGCGAAGCATTGATTCTTGCTCCATTTGTGGAGAGTGGGCCCTGGTGTTTGGGCTGAAATGTATACCACACATCTGGCGCTGGGGAAATTGGGAGAGCTGCTGTGGTCAGCAGCCAGGGGAGCAAGGCCATTTCAGGGCGGTTAAGCTGAAGTAACTTGAGTACAGCAGAGTCTGAGTCATCCTCCTCAAGGGGAGCTTCCACTTGGGCGGAACCTGACACCTGAGCCCATCTGTGGCTTTGCCCTGGCTGGCCCTGTACTGCCCTATCCTGTCCAGGACAGCTCAACTTGGACATGACAGGACAGTCCCCACTTGGTTCTAGCCCAGAGGAACTGAGCCCAGTCTGCAAAGCCAGAAGCTCTGAGCAAAGGCAGTGATGTCAGCAAGGGTAGGATATAGTTTGAGCTGCGAGCCTAGAGCCCTGTGTCTCTGGGTCACTGTGTACACTCATGAACTTATCACTTTCTCTGTGTGTGTGTGTGTGTGTGTGTGTGTATGTGTGTGTTTCCTTTGCTCTTGTTTTGAATATTTACTTGTATATCTGTGTGAATCTTAAACATTGGCCTGTGCATTTGGGTATATATTTTCCTGCAAAAACCAAAAAACATAGTTGATTTTCTTGCAGAATTTGATTGGTTGAACAGTTCTGATTATAACGGGCTTTTAACAATGACCTTTACATGTAAGGCAGTACGTATTTGAGAATTTAGGTAACTGAAATGAATTGGTCTTCAAACACAAATAACGCCGTCAGTTGCCGTAGCATATTTCCCCATGAACACAGCACTGGCTGCTGAGGAGTGTTCATGTAGGAGTTGCATCAAAATGAGGAGAAACAGTGGTCATGGTGGTCATAGTGGTCATACTGGTTGGGTAACTCAGAACATCAGGCTAGGTTTAGCTGAGTTGGTTCTGGGCGAAAGGTGCATAATATCTATCTCACCTTTTCAAATATGACCTTCATTTGGTAAATACAGAAACTGCATGTCTTCCTTTCTTCACATCAATATTCAAAATATTTTAAAGACATGTCCCACAGATAGTGCAAAATACCATTTGTTTGTCTATCACTCTCAGAAAAACCACTTGTTACAGTATCATGTCAAGGTATGGAACACTGGCCTCTGATCATCGTGTCCCCCTCTTTCCTCATCCAATCATGCAGTGGGATTGTTGTACCTGACATGACTGCAGATTCAGGGTGATGTAGAATAAGTAGAAGACCAGTAGGACTGGCACAATACCCCTTCTGACGCTGCTCTCAAAAGAATAACACAAGGGAGGAAGCAACTGAAATGTTGAATGAAGAAATTCAGTCTTGGATGTTGGATTGTGAGGTATTACTAAGCAGTTCATAGAATAGAATATTTCTGATGACTCACTGAAAGGATGAAGGGGAGAGCAATAAGAAAGGATGAGAAGAATGGAGGGAGGTAAAGAGGTAGAAAGGCAGAGAGAACAGAGAGTGCGGCAGTCTAGATTTCTAGATAGAGTACTCTGCTGATGCATTAGCAGACAATTCTCAAGAACCTCTACTTACGTTCGCAGTTTCTCTTTAGGCTACTCAGAGCACTTGGCCTGCACAGCCTGTGATGTCTCATCTGTCTGTATAACAACCAACCTAGTCATGAGAGACAAACTGATGCAACAGCTCAGCCCCACTTTTCCTGTGCTCTTGCTGTCCTCTGATAAACCACAGAACACGTAAACATCTAGGTTACCTTAGTAGTGACTGCAAGAAAATTGGAGAAAATCCTTCAAGATCTACTCATACACATGGATATTCTGCACCATGGGAGAGCGGTAGGGAAAGCATTCAAGGCATTCCTAAGGAACAAGTCTTAAAGCCTTGCAAGCTAAGAGTCCTAAGTATGTAACAAATAAAAATCATTTTAAATAGTCTACACAGGGGTTTGTCACTATAGTTTAACAACTCTTAAAGAATAAATGCAAGCCTCATTATAAACTCTACCATTAAAATGGCTCATTGAGTTTTCCATCCCTTGTGAATATACCTGCTGTAAGTTTCAGGGTCTATGTTTGGAGAAGTAATAACCAAAGAAGCAGAAAGAGTTGTCTTATTCCTTCTATGTACTACAATTAGTCATGCCAGAGCATTGCGCATTGGTTTTGCGTGGAGAGTATGAACATCATATGATGACTTTCACAGAGTTCACTTTGGTACTCAGCATGACCTTTGTTTGATGTAGGCCAGATCTGAAAAATTTCAGGATGGCTGACACATTGAGTGTTGTCTACATCAGTTTGCTGAAGAAGATCTTTCAAATTTGACTAAGGGTGGCTTTGTGGTTTTCCACAGAAAATGCAGTGATGGTTCTTATGACCAGATGCTATACAGAATAGCAAGCACTGCAAAAATTATCTATTTTTGATTAGTGAGCTCAGTTTCCTGAGCACTGTATTTTGTGTAAGAACACTTCTGGTGAATTTGAACCAAGCTTCCAGTTACCTAAGAGACTAAGAGGGTACCAAAGACTTCACAGAGAAAGATTGCCTGGGGTTTTCTGGCTTCTTAGAAAGCAAAGTGGCGCATCTCCATCTATCACCATAAATGGCCTGCCTGAACTTCTAGTGTCTTTAGTTTGCGTCACAATATTTCATTCAACTACCCATTCATTACACACACATTCTGAAAGCAAATAATGTTAATGTAAACACTTCAGAAAGCATTGTTCCATCTGCTGAAAATGTGCAGTAGTTGGTTTGCCCCTTGTCTAAACTGGGGCAGCTACTCTCAGGCAAGTTTGGGAGGTAAATGAACTGTCTGGATGCTTTTCTTGGCAGTCTCCCTTATTAGTGGGAGGTGGCAGTAACGAGAACATGAGGAAGACGGAAAGTGTTTACTTAAAGTCATGGCCAAATGGCGAGGGAGAGTTAAGATAAATCATAAGCTGTCAATGATGACAACTTCAAACTGCTACTAGTTCACTCCTGTTTATGGAGTCTCAGATGCTGCATTTGGAATGTGAAAGAGTTTAGCAAAGCCTTATTGGTAGAAGTTGCTGATTGAGTATGTCAATGTTAGAGACAAAAGGTAGCAGCCATGCACACAAGGAATACGGATGACAAAGCAAGGTCTTGCTCCAGTCATTCTGAGTGAGCCAATGTCCGTTGAATGGACATTACTGGCCATAACCTCCCATTAAGACTCAGTCTGTACTTCAGCTGTGGGACTTGCTATACTTTTGTCATGTGACAATCCATAGCACAACATGGCAAAAGGGATGAAATCACGGAGCTAAGTACTTGCCTAAATGACTTTGCTGGACTACTGACTTCTGTATTATAGCTCAGACTGTGGCATATGTAAACAAAAACCACAAACTTGTGAGGACATTTCTCAATGCCTTTCAGAATTTCACCTTAATTCTTTGGTGAATGAGCATTCAAAGATGTGGTTCTTGTTAGACACATACCATGATAAGCAAGATAATGTCATCCTTCTTTGTCAGATTTTTGTTTCTTCAAATTGCCTTTCCTGAAGAATCTTGGAAGAGGAAAATTCACCTAGAATTTCGATTGGTGATATCCTCAAAAGGAAAAAAAAACAACTCATTTCTTTTGATAGACCAAAAAATCAAACTAATATTATCTGGTGATGTTTGAAAAACAAAATTTAAATTCCTGGTTTTAAAGAAAGGGGTGAGAGGATTTGATAAGCAAAGAGTTTGCTATGCTTGAATATTAAGTGACCCTGCCCAGATGGCTCATTTACTGGACACCTGAGTCCCAGAAAGTGGCACTATTGGGAAGGTTGAAAAACCTTTAGAAAGAGATCTAGTTAGAGGAAATTGCTCCCTGGTGATATGCCTCTAAAGGTTATTTGGTTCCTCTAACCAGTGCTTCTCAGCCCTCCTAATGCTGAGACCCTCTAATACAGTCCCTTATGTTGTGTTGACCCCAACCATAAAATTACTTTTGGTTGTTACTTCATAACTATAATTTTGCTACTGTTAGGAATCCTAATGTAAATATCTGATATGCAGGAAAATCTAATGTGATCTTCATGAAAGAGGTTGTCATCCACAGGTTGAGAACCAATGCCCTAAACCCGTCCTCTCTCTCTACTCTATATCCACCACTAGTTGACCAGTCAAGTTTTAGAACCCCTTTCTATGAGTTACTTCAGTTGTGTAAAAGAAAATAAAATATGTGATATTAGCAACTGAAGAAAGGGGCTTAAGAAATGACCTTGAGGATCATTAGGGCGGTAGAAAGGGGCAGTACTTAGAGGGTCAATTTCTCCATTTAAACTTGCTATGGGTTGAATTATTTTTCCTCAAAAGGTAGAGTGCTCCATCACTCTCATCTTTGAATGTGACTTGTTTTGGAAATGGGGTCTTTGCTCATATGACCCCATTTATGAGTTAGTATGAGCTCCTTAGAGTAAGCATCAATCCAATATGACTGTTTTTCTTAAGGGGAACTTTGGGTGCATGCAGGCACACATGCATGCACACACATACATACATACATATACACACAAAACCTCTCTCTCTCTCTCTCTCTCTCTCTCTCTCTCTCACACACACACACACACACACACACACAAAGAAATCTATGTGCAAATGGAGACAGAAATCTCAGTGATGTGCCTATAAGCTCAGGAATGCCAATGGTTGCCAGTGATTACCAGACACAGGCAAGAGACACAGAACAGACCCCCCTCCCAGCCCTCAGAAGACAGCAGCAGCACTGCCAACACCTTGATCTTGGAGCTATAGCTACAGATCCTTGAGACAGTAAACATCTGTTGTCTAAGCTGCCCAGTTTGTGGTGTACTCCCAGAAAACAAGGGCAGAACCAGATGGTAGACTGAGCTTTGAAACAATCAAGCTGATGCGGAGAGAATGCAAGGTAGAGGGGAACTGTGTGCGGGTCAGCTGCAAGAAACGGGGTTCCAGATGCTTCTGACCAGTAAAAGATGACTGTCCCAACCAGGGTCTGTCTCTCTCCAACTAGGCGTGACTATTTGATTCTATTCAAAAGCAAAATTTATGGATAACAAAGAACCTCATAGAATTTGAGATTGGAGCATACTATAGCATTTGAACAAAATGATCATCAGGAAAAAACATAATAAGCTTTCCTGACTGAGAAAATTATACATACATACATGCATACATACATACATACATATATACATACGTACACACATGCGCGCGCGTGCGCGCACACACACACACACACACACACATAATGTATGTGTCATATATTTTCAAAATGTGCTTGAAAAAAGAAGTGACAATTATTTATACCCCCAAAAGTTTAGTACTTGCTGTTTCTTAACACTGAAGCTTCCTTTAGTTAGTTTCAAGGATTTGTATTTGTAAGTTCTGAGACATCAGTCTTCTAAAACTATGGTAACAGAAAGGGAATATTTCTAAAACACTCATTTGATTAAGTCATGGACCTCAGCTATGCATGCATTGGAACTATTTCCTCTATATCTCTTAGAATTTTCTCAACTTTTACCTTTTATAAGACAACCAAATGGTCTTGTTTTGCTTGGGACTTCTATCTGGCTGTGATGTCTTTCCTGTGATGCCTCTTATAAAAGAGCTTTGTTTTGATAGGATCATGGCATCAGCTCAAGGTAAACCTGGCATTTTCTTCTACTCTAGGAGCAGAGGGGTAACTCTCTCATTGATACTTTCTGCTCTGCTGAAAGCTGGATGAGATTCTAAAGAGCCTTCTTAAAGACCTGAGGCTATCAGCAATTAAACTCAGAAAATCAAACACAGAGACCTAAACCAAGTCTCAATGGACCACCATAGGACCTAAGTAATCTGAATATCTGTCTCTTCATGAAAACACAAGGCCTTCAGTCCTATTTCAAGGTGGCCAGTGTGAGGAGGTCTCTCCAGTGGAAGACCTTTGTTCCCTTGTTCATAACTGAGCATCCAGCTGGACTGAAGTGGACCACTTCAGTAAATGTAACCAAACACAGACTAATATTAGTAACTATGTCAAAGCTGAATAGATTCAGTTATTCATCAAATCACCTTTGGATCCTGATTATAATGAAGAGAGCAGACACATTTTTTTGATCTTGTAGAAGCAAAGCTTTAGAAAGAAGAAGAAAAATCAGGAGGAAATAAAATAAGTCCTCAGGAGTGAGATTGTTTCTGGAAAGAAAATTAACAGACTTATGTGCAAAGTAACAGGTACCTAGGGAGGGAGATGGAAAATGCTTTCTGTGTGGACGAAACAATCACTTTACAGTTGCAGAGTAGCATAAGCAGTGTGACATACCAGTAGTGCCCATGGAATATAATGAAGGGAAAGCCCCTCCCTTGGGCTTTACTCCATGGAACATCAAGCTGTGAGTCTGCATGGACTTATTTCCATTGCCCGACTTCATTCTCTTGTAGAATTCTTGAAGAGATTAGGCATTACATAAGCCAGGATGTTTGAATACAATGGTAATGCTCGTTTGTTTTAAATGTTGTTTTAATTTTAGGAGCTTTCTAAGGCTCAAAAGACTGTCCCAAATAGTAGTTGCTGTTAACACCAGCTACTCTAAACTTCCCATTTGAAGAATCTCTCTCACCAGGCAATGGTGTTGCACGCCTTTAATCCCAGCACTTGGGAGGCAGAGGCAGGTGGATTTATGAGTTCAAGGCCAGCCTGGTCTACAGAGTGAGTTCTAGGATAGCCAGGTCTACAAAAAAGAATCTCTCTCATGATCTACTTCAGTTCTACTTCAGTCTTACAAAAGTACAACAGATGAGGCTAATCAGTGCAATAACTGTCCTCAGGTGTTAGCTCATTATGGAATGTCTCTCCACAATTGTCGATGTATAGAAACCTATGTGGACATTTTAGAAGAAACACTTGCTTGAACAAGTTGTAGAAGCCAATTCTGCCATTGACCATATGTCCTTGAACAGTTATATTAAAACTCTCTGTGTTTATTTTCCTCAAAATATGATGAATTTATTAATACTTAAATCATAGTATAGCCTCTGGTCAAATGTATGGGATAGTTCTTAACAATAACAGATATCAGCAATTTTACCCCTTACCCCTTTAATGTTATAGGCATTTATTCACTCTTTTCCTTGGAAACTAATTTAGGAAATGAATGAGTTATTGACTCAAACAGTGTGGATACCACCATTGTAATATCACAGTACAGTTTCACTACCCTAAGAAGACACTTATTATATCTTATTAAAAAAGAATAAAATCTCTGGAAGATGGTAGAATAAATTCTCAGGGAGGCCATGCTTCTTTCTCACAATATCACAGTACTTTAGACTATAGACAGCTATAACTTAAATAAGAACATTTTAAATGAGCCCTGTAAAAGTGATAGATAGGGTAAGTGACAGATATGTTAATTAACCTGATTTATTCATTCCAGTCCATATTTTACACATAAGTCAAAATATCATACTCTATTCCATTAGTACATCCTAGTATGATTCGTTGGTCAAAATATTTGAAAATAGGAAACCTTTTAGAGAATGTTGCAGACGTTATGGAAAATGATGTTTTCTTCTATGTCAAATTGGATTAATAGAAAAATATCAAGTTGTCTCCTTAAATTATTCTAATTAATAGTGAAGTTCTAACTTAATAACCTCAGCTTTTTTGAAATGATTATAACGAAAACTAGGGAAGCAGAGAACCTCCAAATACATTTATGAGTTATGAGATTTTGACGAAATTGAGATTTCTATAGCTCCTTTTCTACTCTCCATAGTTGCCATTGTGAAACCTGATGGATTCTGGTCTACTGATACCATTTTCCAGGTAAAAGACTATAGGGGTAAAGTTATTACTCCCAACATTGAACTCTGCCAGGTATGAGCCAAAACCTGTGTGCTTCTTAGAATTCTCAATGGAATTGTGATAGTTACAGAAACTTGGAAAATAGCCTCTTCATTCTCTTATCCTGATCTTTAAACCTATTTTATTATTTTAGTTTTGATATTGTAATTAAATTACAACATTTCTCTGTTCCTTAATCTTCCTTCAGACCCAGCCATATACTCCAAACTGATCTTATGAAATTTGTGGTCTTTTTCATTATTTTTTATTATACACACACACACACACACACACACACACACACATACAAATACACACTACACAAATACACACACTTATTCAGTACATATAATTTTACTTTTATGTATATTTTCAGGGCTAGCCATTTGACAATGGGCAGTCTTTATTCTTTTACCAAGGGAATAAGTTTATAAATTAGTCAGATTTCTTTGTGTGATGGGATCAAATTTAACTAGTGGTAGAGCAGCTCATTATATGTTAAAGTTTTGTTTCTACTCAATCACTTGACCAGAACAGGTGGGCAGGCCTGGGATGTGGATGTTTGTCCACCTTTTGGGCTTCATACTGGGACTTGCAATTCCTTCATTTCTGTCACTTATGAAACAGGTCTAGGTTCTATTTGCCTGATGATGAGAGATAACTTTTTATGGAAGAACTGGGCTTTTATTTGTTTGTTGTCTTCTTTAAAGACCCTGTTTCTGAAATGTCTCCAGGTTCATTTTATTTCTTTTTCCATGTAGCACTTTTCTTATTTATTACCTCTGTCTCCTGTCCCATGTGAGAAACTCAAAGGATGCTAAGATGGCAAGATAAGATATTCCAGTTAGAGTCAGGGGTCTGGATCGGGATCTGAGAGAATGCCATGTGTCCTAGACACAGTACCAGAGAGTTCTGACTGTGTTTACTTGGCATTGGCCAAGCTGATAATAAAGAGAACTTCAGTTTCTCATTTGCTTCAGTGCTTATTTTTATAGACTCTTTGAGGACTTTACAGGGAAGAGCTGTGAGACTAGAACAGGGTACAAGATTTCTGGTCTTTTATCTCTAGAAGAATAGCATCTAACATTACCAAAATTTCACACACAACCCTTTCAAAACAGGACTTTACTTTTGCAAATACAGTCATCTAATTCTTTTATAGATTTGAAAGATAAGCATATTTCTTTTCCAAGTCATTTTTATTCATTGACATTCCGACAGAGACGGTATCTGTATCATGGTGTGATAAAGATGTTATTAGAAAGTGCTAGGTTGGTGGTATAAGTCCATGGAAAATAGGTCCCCACTATAAAAAGTAGCACGGAACCAGACTTTTGGAGTAATGGTATTAGCGGAGATGTGCTTATTTAACTGGCCACTTTCAGAACGACAAAAACAAAGATTCTTTTTCCCTATGTTTGAATTCATGCATTTCATTGTGTGGGATGAGAAGACATGTTCATACGCCATGTGGAAGATTTCCACCACAACTTGTTTTTTACTAAGGCAGGTGAGCCTGAGAGTTCTTTGAGTCAAAGGTGAAAAAAATGGCCATCTATTACAAATATTAATGGATTATCACGGAAAACTAAAACTAAATCCAAACCAGAAACACAATAGACCTTAATGAGCTTTGAGATTACTTAAAATCTTCTTTTAATCTTCTTTCCATCTCCCAGAGGGGGTGTGGGAAACATCTATTTTGCTAACATAATAAGAAAGAAACTGACCTTTTTAGAGACTGATTGTCCATAAGCATTTAAGATGGGAACGCATCTTAGTCATTGATATGTCTGTGGTTTCTAGCCTATGCAGACAATGTACAAATTCACTATGGAAGAGTATACATACTGACTTTGATTTTCAATTCCTGATTAACAAATAGGTTTAGGAAAGGAATTTCTGAATAAAACTCTGTTCACCTAGGAGTTAAGGCCAACAATCGATAAATGGGGTTCATAATAATACAGCAAAGAAAGCAATCAAAGGACAAGTCATCCCAGATACTAGAATGGGATTCTTAGACACTGTACATCTGATAGAGGATTAATAAACAAAATTAGTAATGAATTCAAAAACAGAGTCAAGAAAACAGGCAACCCAATTTTTTTTTTTAAAAAAAAATGGTTTATTGATCTGAACAGAGAACTCTTTTTTTTTTCTTTTTTGATACTTTATTTACATTTCTGATGATTCCCCTTTTCTTTGGAAACCCCGTGTCCCCTCCCCCTCCCCGC
>CM052705.1:28124450-28153873 GCA_028551405.1 Uromys caudimaculatus
TGCGATCTCCGGCGAGGGATCTTTGTCCCGGCGCTGATCAGCTGTGGGGCCCTGTGGCCCAAGCTGAGGTCTCCGGCCCTTTAAAAATATCTTATTGATCAGTTTTTATATGTGTCTTAATATTTCCAAGTATAGTTCTTATAATCATATTTCATTTATAGTACTTGTATTTTGGATATAAAAAGACAATTGAGATGGTCAGGATTGATAAAATAAATGATAATTTTATTCAGCATTTTGATAGCATGATTGTATGACTGTTGCCTAAATGGACACATAAACTCTTTGGACTTGTTGAGAAACAATGTTAAGAAATTGCTCTGAGCTGAAGGGGTTTACAACCCCATAGGAAGAACAACAATATCAACCAATCAGACCCCACAGAGCTCCCAGGGAATAAACCACCAACCAAGGAGTACACATGGAAGGACCAGCCACATATGTAGCAGAGGATGGCCTTGTTGGGCATTAGTGGAAGGAGAGGCCCTTGATCCTGTGCAGGCTCAATGTCCCAGTGTAGGGGAATTCCAGGGCAGAGAGGTGAGAGTGGGTGGGTGAGTAGTGAACACTCCCATAGAAGCAAGGGGCGGGGGGATAGGATAGGGGATTTCTGGGGGCAGGTGGGGGGGGGACCGGGAAACGGGACACATTTGAAATGTAAATAAAGAAAATATCCAATTAAAAAAAAAAAGAAATTTCTCTGAATGGCCACTGATAGTATAAAGAAAGAATGAATGGACAACTGAAGATTCATTGTGATATCTATGGTATGCATTGGAGACTTGCCCTAGGATTCTCTACTAATGCTCAATTTCTTTACAGAAAATGACAACATACTAGTATCTAACAAGAAAACACCATAGCCTATACATTACATCATCTCTATAACACTTGACAATTTAATACAGTGCATGCTATGTAAGTAGTTTCCATATTATATTATTTAGTGAATAACAATGAAGAACTAGTTCCTGTGTTTTCAAAAGTTTATGGGTATAGTTTTGATCTGTGGTTGGTTTAATTTACAGACTTAGAACTTGTGAATACAAAAGACTGATTGCACAAGAGCAAAACTTATGGAGGGATGCTTATCATTAATAAATTTAAACTAATGATAAATTAGACCATGTGTAATAACCTATTTGGCTATTCAGCAAATGTTTAAAAATCCTACTATGAGTCCACATGAGTTCTTTTCTAAAATCCAGAGTTCATGGAACAGATAATAGACGAGTAGACAACTAAAAGACTGAGGAATATCTTTAATTGTATGGTGTGAGATTTAGTGGAGCCCAATGGGAATTAGACTTGAGGTCTTCCTTGCTCATAATCTAAACAATATGATATATACTAGTTAAATCTGCCAACAACACAGTTGAGGATACATAGCCCTTCAGCTAAAAGTAAGAAAAACCCCAAATATTTGAGAACATACTCTTGGCTTTCAAACTCTCAAACACTGATTCATGCTAGTTCATAAACTTCACATCTGAGGGAGAATGTATAACCTTCAGAGAAAGTGTAGAAGACCCAATCAAAAGTTGTTTTTGGCAAAATGAAAAGGATTACATTAGTGTATCTTAAGTTCTTGGATTGCTTTGGACAATGCCAAGATCTGGGACTAAATTCTAGATAAGTCAAGTTTCCCAGCCTTCTATTTCAGTCATGTCAAAATGTGGGAACCCAAATTAGTGTACAAATATTTTTCACTCAGTGGAACACTTCAGAATTTAAGTGTATCTTCAGGGACCAACCATTTCATGGGGACTAGACCAACATAAATTCATCAACACAAACAATACACAGAATCAAAGTATGTGGAAACTAGTTTTAGTCTTCCTTTTAACTTCACATAAGTGTAAGAAATACTGTCTTTCTCCTGAAGAAGAAATGTGATGCATCCATTGTACTTGCTTCTGTCCATTGGAGTTGTACTCTCAATACAGAGGGTGCAGACAATTCATAGAGAAGGAAAAGCCACAGATCTTCATATTTTCCCTCTATTGTTCTCGCTACTCTTCATTTTTCCAAATGGAACATTTGTTTGGAGTGAACAACAATGTTTGTTTCAATTTTGATAACAACAGAAGAAAACTGCACATACCACTTGAATTTAGAAGATCCCGTTTTTTCAACTAAACTATGTGGTTACATTCTTCAAACACAGCTGGCAGGGTAGGGTTTCCAAATGTGCTATTTTGGTGGCACTGTGGGACACTTCAAGAGATGAAGTATTCTACAGTCTGGCTTGCTGTTTGTTGTAAATTCCTTAGGAGGAAAGAAGCTACTTGAATGATCATAGCTTCATGGTTGTGAGAGACAGTGTTAGCCAAAGCCTTTTAGGGTTAAAAGCAGGGAATAGAACTTAATACCATAATAGTAGGAAGAAACCTTCAAATATTTGATTTGTGAGAGATATACATGAGGAGAGTAGATAATAAAGGTTTGAAGGAGGATTGAAAAGCCATCACTTTCATATAAATCTAAAAAAAAAAAAAAAACTCAATACATTCTGTAACTCCTACAATCTACTCTTTAAAAACATCTTTAAATTTTTGAATATGTTGAGGATATCAGAGCCAAGTAGTGCCCTCACCAGGCATCTTTTGGGTTCTAGCAATTGCAAATGCTTTGAGTCTATCCTGTGTTGGAGTTTGAGGATGCAGGAGGAGCAGATGTTACCACAGAGTGGTTCTTCCTAGGACTGCAAAAGAAGCATTAAGGATTAGGAGTGAAAGGGTGAGTGCAGGCTTATATTTTCCAAAAGTTTCTTTAATACAGGTTCATAGCTGGGCAGTGGTGGCACATGCCTTTAATCCCAGTACTTGGGAGGCAGAGGCAGGTGGATTTCTGAGTTCGAGGCCAGCCTGGTCTACAGAGTGAGTTCCAGGACAGCCAGGGCTACACAGAGAATCCCAGTCTCGAAAAACCAAAAAAAAAAAAAAAGCCAAAAACAAAAACAGGTTCTTAAACACTTTAACCTCCCTTTTAACCCACCATCCAACAGAGGTAGTAAAAAGGAAAGGTTAGTAGGGCAAAGAAGGATGTGGACCTGTTTAGAAATAGTTCTTTGGGAGAGATTACAATCTTCATTGTCAGGATGGCAGCAGTTCAGTTCACATGAATCAGCAACAGTAGCTTGATCCACTCACAAATGACATTCAAGAATCAGCAAAGGCAGTTAGATGCAGAAAAAACCTTGAGGTTCTGCCAATCACCCAGAGTCAGAACACCACCAAAAGTTCTTTGATGCTTTTCCCTCTATGATGTCCTGAAGTCCTGACAAACGAAGATCAGTGAAGAAGGCAAGGTGAACCAATACCATAGCTTTTGAAGACCAGCATCAGCAAACCCCAACAAAGACCAGCAGAGTGAAAAGGCAAGCCAATGCCACAGCATCATTTACTGTTTGTTGGGTTATATTTATAACCTTTCCAAACATCACATCTTCCCTCAAGTGTTCACTCTAGCAAAACAGCACATCCTTTTTTTCAGGCAGCTTCCAGATAAACACCATATGTCTGTTCTTAGCAAAACATCCTCACTTGTGTTTGCTTCAGCAAAACCATCCTCTCATAAAGCAGTTTCTAGAAAAAAAACCCTCTTATGACATAACTGAGTCTCCAAAGAAACCAGAAATTTCCATTTCAGGTGATGCTTAAGATCAAGGAATAATTTAGAAGGGGGATGTAGCTTAATGGTAGAGGATTACCCTAACATGAATGCAGCTTTAGGTTCAGCTCTGTCTTAGTTACTTTTCTATTGCTGTGCTGAGATATCATTACCAAAACAGCTTATAGAAGAAAGAGCTTAGTGGCACTTACAATTCCAGATGGCTAGGGTCTGTGACCATGGTGGTGAGGGGCAGGCAGGCAGGCAGGCAGGCAGGCATGGCACTGGCACACCACTGGGAACTTACATCTTTTACTGAAAGTGGGAGACAAAGAGCTAATTTGTAACAGTATGGGCTTTGAAACCTCAAATTCCATCTCCACTGACACATCTTCTTCAACAAGGCCACACCTCCTAATCTTTTCCAAATAGGTCCAACTGAGGACCAAGAATTCAAATATATGAAGCTCTGGGGACCACTCTCATTCAAACCACCACAAATGCCCAGAACTTGAGGAAAGAGAGAGAGAGAGAGAGAGAGAGAGAGAGAGAGAGAGAGAGAGAGAGAGATATTGATTGATTCAGAGACTGGATTGCCTTCAAACTGGAAAGAAATTTTAGAGCAAAGAGCAGTTTAGATAAAATTTCAAAATATGATTATAAACCCTAGTAAAGAGATTGCCATTTTTTTGATAAGCATACTCTCCTATATATCACCTCAATCATTGTGTGAATTAGTTTTGACTTCTGAACCCTGTTTTAGCCTTAAAATTTGGGGTTCCCTGCAGCAATGTGAATAACAAGCCCATATGAATTTGAAAAATATTCACTATTTTGTGAAAGGGCTCTTCCAGTTCAAGGCATTCTGAGTCCTGACAACATGTTAAAAATGACAGCAAGGATGCTGTAGCAATTGGAAGGCCTCCGAAGTGGGGGAAAGAACTGCCTCCAAGAGTAAAAGGTTGAATGATTGTTAGGCGGGGGGCCAAGGTATGGGGAATGGTTCTGCCAATTCTCCACTCCCCCTCCAAGTGCTCCAGCCTCCCAGCTGCCGCCAAGACACATTTTATTTTTTCTGACATGAAATATGTATATAATTCTAGCCTGATTTTTTAAAACACAAGAGGGTTGATTCTGTTTATGCCTCCCTTTACTCCCACCAAGTACAAACATTGGCCTCCAGCCTGGCGGTGACGACAGGATCTAACAAACAGAATCAGAGAGCCAGGAAGTAGATGGCTGAGTAAATAGGCCCCTAAATACAAACAATTTAAAGCAGGTAGGTGAGGTAGTGGAGGACCTGGACTGAGAGGCTCAGGCAAATTAACTGTCTGGGAAAACAGCAATAGAAAAAGGTTAACTTTTGGCTCTGGATCTAATGCTGTTTGTCTGGTCCTTGCATCTGGACCTCAGGTTTATAAATCTCCAGATACTGTTGGCTAATGCAAAAAAAAAAAAAAAAAAAAAAAAGAGTAGCCTACAGAAATAGGATCTGTTTTGCAATGTTTTGTATATGTGCACTAAACCCAGGGCATAGCATCTTCATGTGCATATATGGTTCATGGAATAAAGGGTATGCAGTGTAAATGAAAGGCATTAGGTAATGGAAAATATGTGAGGCCAGAAAGGAACAGGTTTGTATTAGAGTACTTGTGGTGAAAGAAAGCACAGCTATACTGATAAAGGATGCTACCTTGCTATGCATGTTACAGCTGCTGCATCATTTCCTTAATCCTGTTGTGGCTGCATGTCAGCTCCAGGAAGAACATTCAAAAACATCATTCCTGATCCAGTGGCAGAAATCCATGGCAGCAAAGTTCTAATTTTCTCATGTATCTAAGTGTTTGAAAATCATTAACATTCATGCAATGTTTCCATATTTCTATGAGCAGAGGGATTATGCTTTCAAATGTTTTGTTCATTCCCAGAAACTAGATAATACTATATGTACTTTTGTTATATACATATTGAAGGATAAGTAGCGAGTAATAAATAATTCCATTTCTTTGTAGCTTGAGTCTGAGACATCATAGGAAATGGCATGAATTTTGCCTAGTATCTGCTACTTATATATTATTTCAAAGAATCATAGAAAGGATGATTACTCCAAGTCCCAGGAAGACCTTTATTATGTGCAGACCCTTTAGTATGTTGCTTTAGTTTCAGACACCAAAAGTATGTTTGTCTGTGTGATCTGTAACTTTAGAGAAGGAAACGGCATGTGTTTCTCCAATGGCCCTGGGTCGGCCTTATCCAAGGGTGGGTTTAATATTGATGGAGTGCCATGAAAAGAAATTTATTTATTATCTTGTTGTTTGACTGAATCTGAGTCTCACTTCCTTCGTTTAAAATCATTGAAGAAGAGGTAAAAAGGGAAAGAACACATGAGATATGAAGAGGCAAAGTGGAGTTACTTGGAGTAAAATTAGTGTTAGGAAGAGAAGGGCAAGGAGCTGGGGGAGGGAGGAGTGAAAAGGAAGAAAGATCACATTTGAAGTGAATAGATACATTGTTCTTGTCACTAATCATGCTGTTTACATTGAATTAAACATTATAAATAAAAGCAATCGGCTTTCCCCGTGTGGTTAGTTCTTCTAAAAGCTGGTGTGACTGCAAACATGTAAGTTAGATCTGCCAAAGATCCTGAAGTTGTTATTCTAGGATTCTCCTTCTTTTTTTCTCTCCATTTTTTCTTTCTCTGCCAGAAATCATACTGCTAATGTCCCTGTCTATCCTAGAACAAAGTCTTAGATACATGTGAGAGTACTGCAGTTTGCCCCAGGTGTTCTCAGAATCTTAAGAGATCTTTCACACAGATTATAATTGAAACTGCCTCAAAGTTACAAGAACCAACGCCTAAGCACATACATTTATGAGGAGGTCCTCCTAGCTCAATGGTTCTCAACCTTCCTAATGCTGTGACACTTTAATACAGTTCCTCGTGTTGGGGTGACCTCAACCATGAAATTATTTTCATTGCTACTTCATAGGTGTAATTTTGGTACTGTTATAATGTAAGTATCTGATTTTCAATGGTCCTAGGTCACCCCTTTGAATGGGTGATTAAACCCTAAGTGAGTCTCAACCTATATGTTGTGAACCACTGCTTTAGCTTAATGTATGAAGCTAAAACATTGTCTGAATAACGTTAGCTGGATTAATGTTGTTGACTTTTAATTCTCTGCTTTTTTCATTATGCCTTCTCGTGAGCCTTGAGATTCATCACCCTTCTGTAGTTCCCTTGCAGCCTCCCTTCTCTATCTTGTTTAGATGTCTCAGCCCATTACTATGCTCTTCTTTCTCCAACTGCTGTTGGGCTGCTTCCCATATGCCTCAGGACAAGCTGGAGAACTTTGGAGCAAGAGTGCTTACTAAATTAAGATGGTATCTCAATCACAGAAAGGGCTTTTCCCAGCCAGGAGAAAACAGTATCTTCTATCCTTCTCAGCCAATATGGAGAACTTCTGAAAATTTGCAGCCAAATATGACAGATGCTTTGTTTGGCTCGATGGCTTAATACCATCATCCATATATCATAATGTTCTCCTCTGAGATGTCCTTTTCCTGAATAACACACTATATAACATCACGGCTTTGCTGCTTCATAGTCACACAGACGTCAATGAGAACGGTATGCTCTAGGCTTCTGCTTTTCACAGTTTAATACCTTCCATGAGGCATACATTCTTAAATGCATAGTATATTTACCCTAAAAGAAGAGTATAAACATTATACTCCCTCTGAGTTCCACCTCTCTAGTAGGACATAATGCCCATCAATAGAAGTTCTTATACATTTTCATAAATGTATTTGCTTGTTGAGTAGAAATGTTAATTTTATCCATGTAGAGCTTATATTTTCTGATTAGTATTCACATTTTACAATAGTCTTTGTTCAGAGATAAACCCTTTGTTAAAACAGAGATCGACACCACATGAGGAATTAAATTTTCCTTTCTGCCTGATACAGTTATGACTCTTTATTCCTAACCAACACTGGATAATTGAGAGTATTCTTTCCGAAACTCCTCGTATGGTAGTGTAGATACTTGACTTAAGGAGGTGGGAGGGTTATAATGAATAGAGCATTATGAGTTTTTCTAGAAAAGATGAACAATGACTCTTCAAAGAGTATCTAGGTCAAAACCTACTTAATTGTTAATACTATATCTCAATGGTTTATCTTTATTATCTAGTTTATTGCAAAGATGGAACCTAGCATCTCGTTCAAGAGACATCATAGGCTGAGAATTTAACGGCAAGTATATCTATCTAGACATCACCATACTATATATAGTTCTTCTCTGACCCAGTATTGTTTTGTTTGGTTTTGTTTTTCTTCTCTCACTTGCATCTTACCAATTTATAATAAGGGACTAGACCTGATTGTTTCTAGGGGTTCTTATCAGCTTGAATATTTTACAATTCATTTTCTTGGAAGATGAATGCAAAGGGTTGTAACAATAGTGGAGAATTCTGTAGAGATCAAGATTTCTACCTTCTGCCTGTGTTTCCTTTTAGGATGAGGCTTTTGTTTTATCACTCCTATGACCTTCTTGCAACCCACAGAATTGATCCACCATGAAATATCCTGGCCACATCTTCCTACTTCCACCCATGTTTCTTAAATCCTGCAAAGTCTCAGTCATGAACGGGTTTCTGAGCTGGGTACTTGTTTTTGCAGTTTCAATCTTCTGGGAATTCTCACTCAGGACTCTCTGTTCTGTGTTCATGTCTCTCCCCTCTCTGGGCTCTTGGCCTCCTCACTGACTATTCTCTTGCATGGCTCCTTTCCCTTTGTGGCGCCTCATTTTCATTTGGTTCATGTTGTTTGTGTCAGTGTATTTAAGCTCAGGGCTGGTATTTCTGGATCATTTCTAACAAACTATTTACTTTTTCTTTCCTTCTTTCTCTCCTTGTTAGATCATCAGAGTTCCCACAATTTCATTCCAGCAGCAACTGCACAAAATTTATCAATGCAGCTTAAGATTTTTCCATTTGTTTACTGGAAACTTCCTACATGCACCAAGTCATCTTACTCCCAGGCAGAATCACCTTCTGTGTGCTTGCTCGTGGATTCTGAAATTTTCCCATAAACAGGAACAGCGTACTTCAATGTGACAGGCAGGACTTTGAAGATGAATGGTTTTTTTGTTGTTTTTGTTTTTCATTTTTGTTTTTGATATATCTAGACTAAATCACCCAAATTTGTAGATGTAATATTTTATGTCATGCCATATGGTAAAAAAAATTAATCCACATTGTCCAAAGGGACAAAAGCAATTGATGCAGAGAAGGGGAACGGAAGGGAAAGGAAGTTGCAGCTACAGAGACAGGTGCTGAGGTTAAGGGCATAGACTCACTTGATTATGGAGACTAAGAAATCCCAGGTCCTGTGATTTATTGTCTGAAAACTGGAGATCCAGGACACTGGGGGTATTGTTTGGACAATGAGAGGGTCAAAAGTATAATTTCTAGTGGTGAACAGGAAAAGATTGATGGTCTAGTTTATAATAAGACAGAGAATGAACGCTTTCCTGCCTCTACTTTTTTGCTATCGGTAGATTCTCTTGAAAATAGGTGAAAAGTGCATATGCCTTCAAGTGAGCATCACTTCTAAGTGAGTCCACCATGTCAAATGTTAAGAGCATC
The DNA here is from genome assembly GCA_028551405.1 of Uromys caudimaculatus. Taxonomy (NCBI): domain Eukaryota; kingdom Metazoa; phylum Chordata; class Mammalia; order Rodentia; family Muridae; genus Uromys; species Uromys caudimaculatus. The sequence continues at coordinate 28,133,714 of CM052705.1, forward strand.
TACGAAGAGTCTAATAGTTGCACCCTTAACTTGGGCACTCTGTTTTCTAGTCAACTTGCAATGTGGATTTCATCATCCTACTAGAATTGATAAGGAGATCAGTGAGGTGGGCCAAACCAACCATGAACCTTTAAAAGTAGAGCATTTTCTCTTGCTTCCCAGATGAATTCAGGGAGACTTGATGTGCTAGGCAAGACATGCTGTTGCTAATGTGGTGACAGAGGGGCATAGAGGAAATACAAGGGGCACCAGGAACCACATAGAAGAGCAGCAAGTAGTCCTTGGCCATTTTCCAGCAAAGAAATAAGGACCTTATTCCAACCAGCAACTGGAAGGAGAAAAATGTGGTCAACAAGCCAAGTGATCTTGGAAACAGTTTCTTCCCCAGGGCCTCCAGATGACAGCCTTCCCTGGCCAACATGTTACTTTTTCCCTTGAGAGACAAAGAGGAGAACCCGGTTACCATGTGCCTGGACCTCTGACCACAGAAACTCCAAGATGATGCATTTGTTATTTTAAGCTGGTAAATTTATGGTATTTTCTTGCTCAACAATGAACAACTAATAACCAAAGATATTTTGCTACTTTGGTACATCTGTTTTCCCAACTCTGTATTCCATGTCTACAGAAAGGAAATCTGTAGGATCCTTGAGTTAATGGCACCTCAAGCCAAAGAACTCCTGAGCAATGAGGCTAGAGGAACCACCAATTAGTCTTTTAAATTATTATATTTCATAATCAAAATATTTATTTATTTGAAAATAACTGGAAAGGTTTGACACAGAATGCCCCCTATTCATTCACCAGCACTAGTGAGTTAAAGCCACTCAGCCACACAGATGTATAGGTTGAACATATATACAAGTGGGTTTGACCAGGCACAACTCTCAGAGTAGTTTTACAGGTAAATTTAAAAGAGTAAGTTCTCTTTGCCAAGTTTATTTATAAAATACTAGACTATAGCAAAATTAGATAATAAATAATAGAATAAATTTGGTAATATGAAAGTAGATGATGTCAAATGATATGACTACCACTTTTAGAAATAAAATAAATTTGGTTGTTGAGAGAGTAAAAACTTAAAGGAGAAATTATATTTTTGTTCTGATAATTTAGAGTTTTAAATATTAAAGATAACTAATGGAAGACTGTGATCAAAGAATCAATTAACTGAAACAGTTTTTTTTTTTTCACATCAAATTATTCAAAGTTTTGAAACTCCCAAAAGGCATCTGGCTTTCAAATCAATGATGGATCCCTTCAAGCCAAGTATGGTGACTCAAATTTATAATCCCAAGAGGCTCAGGCAAGGGGCACTAGTTCTACCATCTATTCAAGGGCAAATGTATCTACCTAGTATGTAGTAAACCAAGGTCAGCCTAAGCTACAGAGTGAGAATCTGTCACACACAGTCAATCAACAAAACCATTTGCTTTGTGCATAGAATTGGGATTGTTTAATTCAACAACTGTCTTGGTGGGGGAAAGTTCTGAAAATGTTAGAAGCTAATGGTGAAATTTAGTAAACTATTGCTTTTAAATGAAGCTTGTATTTTCTATTCATCTGTCAAAGAACTTCAAAAACTTATGTATGGAAAAAATTGTTATTGTACCAAAATGCTATCATTTGTTATATTTGTTGTGTTGGGAATCAGAATATAATCATATGCTTGTCTGGCCTAATTGAGGACCACTGTTTACCAAGAGCAAAGGGTGGTAGAATCCATCCACAAAAGTGGGCCTTTGTGAACCTCAGACAGTAAAGTCATTAATGATTTTGTTCACTAGTTTTCCAAATGAAGCTTCTAATAGACAAAGGCAAGGTCTAAATGCTCCTAAAATAAATATCTTACACTAAATATTCCTGATTGAGGCTACGGCAGTCAGTGTCAATTCAGTAGGGCAGAGAGTAAATGGGATCATGGAAGCTGGCTACCCCAATGCTTTGGGTTGGATATGCTTTGATCTCTCTAAAATTCAGGTTGAATCTGGAGACTTCATTCTAGCAGTGTTGGGATCAAGAGCCAAAATGGGAGGCCTTTACCCTTAGTTTGAGTTCCTGCTGTTTAAATGATTTAGTTACTTTAAGAATTAGCTGTCATAAAGCAAGGCTCTCCTCAGTGATCATTCCCATGTGTTCTTACCATCTCATGCCATCTTTCATGTTATAATAGAGCAGAAAAAAAATCATGGCCCAGTGTGGCTACCTGATCTTAAAGTTCTAGACCTCCAGACATGTGAACAAAAACAAACCTCTTTATTTTATTAATTACTGTATCATGGACATTCTGTCATAGCAACATAAAACTGACCCAGATGTGATGCTAAATTAAAGAGAAGGGAACAAATGAGACCTTGCTATACATGGTGGAGAAAGGAGGAGAGAACTCTGGGTAAAGAGACCCGAGAAGGAATGTGATAGTAATGTTACGATATAGATGAAATCATAACAGGTCTTCACACATGTCTCAGTTTACGTGTCGCTATTTTTATGATATCTTCAAAACAGGTTGTTAACGTAAACCTTTAAAAATGCAGTTTAGGTTCCTAGGGAATGCAATGGCTCTGCAATGGCCAACCAGAGCAGATAATCTGACATAAGGGACATGCTGCCATGAGAGCTTGAATAGTTTTTCATGCATTTTGAAAAATGTTGTGTATTTCGAGTGTTAACTCATTCAGGTGATATCTTCAGGTGTTATCATTAAAATAATCTCCATATAGAAAGGAAGAATCTAAATGTCTGAGCTGGTCTAATATATCCAAACCACATCAGCTAGTAACCATGATAGCTAAACTTAAACCTTCTTTTTCCCTTTCCCAAAATGATGGGTGGCCTATTGAGTGATAGATAAGAATCCAAACAACTGTTACCCTCTCTGATTTAAAATGGTCACATGAATAAGTCAAGACAACTTAATTCTACCTCTGTAGTAGTCTCCCATCCTGTTTCCCCACATCCACTGCTAGAAGCTGCTTAAGATAAGACATCAATTGTCTCTTCCAAATATGCCTCATTGGCCAACATGAGCCAATGTTTAGTGAGAGAAAATTAAATACACATCTGCTTACTCTGCCCAGGGAGAATCTCTTTGAATTTTTTAGAGTTATAGAGCATAAGAAAAATGAGAAAAGGCTCGGTGGATGGTGGGAGAGATGGGGGAAGGGTGAGCATAGTGATAGTTCCAGGAATATGGAGAAACTTGGAGGCGTGCCCAGCATGTGGAATGGGACCTAGGGAGTGAGCCATGGAGAAAATAAGGGATGCAATAAAGACAGACACAAAATATAAGGAGGCTGAGAGTGTCAGGACAGGAAGTCTGAAATTGATGTTTGATTGATGGACAAGGAAGAGAGACACTTAGGGGAAGAGGGCAATCATGCTATCATGGGAACCCTGGAGAGTCATCTTGGGCATAGGAGTCTGAGCTGGCTGGGGCTTTGGGGAAGGAACACTGTGAGGGAAAGGAGGATTTCCAATTCTCCTGTGCCTCACACATAGATAAATAAAGCACAATAAGGACTGTAATGAGGAAATAAATGTCATAAAAATGTTTGATAGCAGATGGGACATACAAACATGAAGAGATGCCAATAGCCTCCAGCCAAGAGCAACAAGGAAAAGAGTTTAGTCTACATGATCTCAAAACTCTGCTCCAAGATGTATCTTCTGTGATTTCTCCACTTTGGTTGAATTGAATTCCACTGGTATTTTACAGCCACTTCCTATGTAGGAAACACCATGTTATACAGTATTGAATATAGAATTGCATCCCTGACTCTGAAGAAGACACATTTGTGTTTGGGAGAATCACCTGAAAATTATAGTGAATGTCAGAGTCAGTAAGTGTCCTGCAATATTTTACATGTAATATAATCCTAAAGGGAAGAGTGTGGAAATTTGAATGAAAGTCATCAGTGAAAGTCATGGTTTAGGGATAGACAGGGAAAGATAGCAAAATGTATTAGGCAGAGTAAAGCACGTGACTTGAGGGTTAAGAAAATGCTCTAGGAAGCCTTAGTTCAAATTCTCAGAACTCACATAAAGCTGAACATATAACCCAGCCATCCTACAGATATGTGAGAAGTAGAGACAGGAGGAGCCCCAGGAATCAGCGGGCCAGTTAGCCTAGCATGCACAGTGGGAAACAACAAAGAGACCCTATCTTTGGTAAGGAAGAAGGGAAGGACCGACACATAAAATTGTCCTTTAAACTCCACATGTGTGCCTTGATACTGGCTGACCCATACTTCCATAAATGAACAAGTGTACATGAGACCTTGTTTTTAGGCTTGTTTTTAGCCAACAGAAATGGTGGATGCTCTAGCCAAGTGTTAGATATTATCTGAGAGTAAGCATGATCAGGTTCCATCTTAGCAGACTCTAGTAGCTTTTTCCTTTGACTTTGAAGAATTGAGGTTTTACTTGTTAGAAATATACATGGTAAGAAAGTATGAGAGTCTGTCTGATTTGAGAGCATCTCCCAGCTAAGGATCAGAGGGAAGAAAGACAACAGCTCTTTAGTTTCAAGGATGTAATTTCTATGGACAAGCAGGTAAGATGGCAAAGACTCTTAGTCTAGACAGGAGATGTACAGATTATTTTTCTATGAGATTCTGAACAGGGTATACAATGGATTCTAGAAGAAAAGAGAAAAAGTGAGGCAGTAGGGAAATTTTTTAAAAAATTAACTTTTTTCTCTGCAACAAAAAATTTACTATTGTCAAGTGTCAGATTGAGGTGGAACTCAGACATGTTGGGCGCTGATAAAGAGGAGACGGAAAAGTTTGCTTGGGATGGGGCAAATTTTCTTGTTCAATTTAATATCTATATAATAGGTGGAGCCTGGTTCAATTCCAACTAAATGAAATTCTCCTTGGCTAAGAGAACCATGGGGGATGTCAAGTGAGTTGCTGTGTTCTGGGAAAATGCTGATATTGCTTGTGGAACAAGTAGGGAGTGTGGACATCAGAACAGGTGAAACATGCGTTCTGTCCTCCCGAAGCTTGCCTGCCATGGTGGCTGTCAACTTCATCCCACTGCTGTGATGTCCCATATGGCTACTCTGTTCTTTTCTAAGTTGTTGAAGCCTGGTAGGTGCCATGTGACAGAAAGCAAGAGGAAGAAATGAATTATAGGTACTAGAGCTACCACAAAACTCTATAAGCTTGAAATAGAGACTATAAGCCACCTATCTCTTCAAATTCCATGATTCATGGCTCTTTCCTCTAGGATTTATGAGTATGTTCACTGGAATAACTTTAATAACAAATCTCTCACTGATATAAGGAGATTGAATTGCTAGATCATGTCAGTCATGAAAAGAATTTCTTAGTCATAGCTGAATTCTGATTTTATACATGATAGGTACCTTTACGATTACTAATTTGAAACACAAGAAAACCACTAGGGATGGCCTTTAATCCCATATATCTGAAAGGCAGAGGTATGAAGATTCTAAGTTTAAAAGCTTTCTTGGACACCAGAGTAAGTTCCAGACTAAGTAATGTAATAAAACCATGTTTCAAAACTCGTAATAAAAAGGCTGGGGAGCAGCATAGCTTGGTGGTAGAGAGAGCACTTACCGAGTGTGTGAAAGACCATACATTTAGTCCTTACAGCCACTGGATGGGGAAGGAGAAATTAGCAGAAATAGCACACAAGAGGACTGAAAGAAGAGAAAAATGTATGTTGTTAGGTCTAAGGTTTTCCTGATCAAAATAATCAAAGCAATTTGTCAAGCTGCATGTGTATCCAGACACAGTTCCCTGGATTGGAATTTTGCAGCCAGTCCATAACAACCACCACCCACTTATCACACACTGATGGACATATTGGACTTTAAGATGGAGATCAGTGACACTTCTAAATAAAGCAAGGTCTCTGAAGCTGAGCTGGGTAAATGAGCCCCCTTGCATCCTGCTGTCAGCTCTGCCAAAGGCTTCATCTTTTTCGCAAATGGCAAATGGCTACTCTAATAGCAAAATTGCCTCTGAGAAATAGTCCTGGGAAAGAGTATCAAAACCACAATCAGATGACCATATAGAGTCCCATGTCAACTACAGTGAGTCTTTCAGGTGTGTGGTTTGAACAGAAGTCTAAATCCTTAGATGGACCCTTAAGTGGCTAGTGCTCAGAATGACTTCACTGTCCTTGACATGTGAAGAAGGACATGCACTCATCAGAAGCAGTTTTATGAAAGTTGCCATCCTAGTGATTGTTAGCAACTTCTTTAAAAAATATAATTACAACTTAGGCTGCATTCAGTGGAATATATTTTATTTATAATTGAAAACAAATTCCTTCTCAACTGCATGGCTATTTTCAAACCTCATGGTTTAAACTCTTATCTTATTATTTTCCAATTAATTAGAAAAACATGGGCTGGATTTATTTGCAATCATTCAGTGAGGGATTTGAAAGAGACCATGTTGTGTAGTGTTTGCCCTGCAGCACCGATTCAGTTGGCCATTGTGATTTTTTGTCATAAACTCTTCTGATGCACTAAATTAGCAAGAAAATATATAAATGCACTTTGGCTTCTATTATTTTTTTTTTAAAAAAAACCATTTAGACTCATCAAACACTTCCCTTCCCTTAGTGTAACAAGAAGGCCCTTAATAACTATGGCCATCTGACCATTTTAATCTTGGTGACTTTCTTAAGAAGACCCAGCTTCTGTTTGTCATTAAGTAGAGTGTTTGAGGGCTTTGAACTGCTGAGAATATCATGTTTACGTTAAAGAACTTACAGGCATCAAAGATCCATGGAGTTTGTATTTTCTTTTGCCTTAGATTATGTTTTATCACTATATCTGAGAGGAATTTATTTTAGAAAGATGTTCTATAATTACATAATTTGATGAGTACCTTTCAAAATCTAAACATAGATAGAAGAGGCCTGGCCCCAACTCCCTTGTTAGATGTGACATCTGGTAGTTACTTCATAACCCTGGATCTTAATTTTGCCATCTGTTAATAAATCCAGAGAGAAAATCTGACCCTCTTGCCTACCAAGGATATTTTGAAATTGTAGAGGACAACAGTGCATAAGTTTAGAAATTTGTAATAATTGTCCCTGAGGTTAAGACCATGAAAATAAGTACCTCAAAAAACCTTTGATCTGTGAGACTTACCTTGTAGTAAGTGTGAAAGATTTCATATGTCCAACAAGCTTTGAGTTGTTTCTTTGTGTGAGACCTTATTGGTTATTTAAGATGATGAATATGCAGAAACTAATCTCAACTCAGCTACTAAGGATTCCTGTAACTTGGAGAAAAGTACCCAATCTTCAAAATGGTGAGATGCTGGAGTACCTAATATAGAACATTCTCTAGTATCTTCCCATACTTCTACTGGATTTTCTGAACTGTTGCCAAGATCAGCTAAGGCATTTTCTCAGTGCACGTTTGTTTTTATGTTGTGCCTCTCATCCTCACTGTCAACTGAAGGCACATCTCTGAGCTTCATGAGTTTGAGCTAAACACAAATGTAATGTAAGACAGTTCATAATTTTTATCTAACACAAGAACAAAACACACATATAAGACAGCAATGGCAATGACTTGATCTCAGGACACATAGAATATGTAGAGAGAACAGATTCCATCAAGTTGTCCTCTGACTGTCACATATCAACAAGAGCATAAGACTCCCTGCTATTCCCATAGTGTAAAATGTTACAAATTTAAAACATACATTGCATCTTCCAGTTGGTCTTTTGTGTCAGCAGATATGAACTCGGGAGAAGTTCCTGGAAGAAGGGCAAGTGCATAACATAATGGACAGAAGTTCTAAAGTCAACACCGAGACTCTAGAAGAAGACTCTGGTGGGAGGGAACAACAAAACAGTATTGAATTTCAAGAGACCAAATGGAGAAAATCAGCTAATGGTCAATTTACAATGAACTCTCTTTGCCAATACAACTGCCCAGTATGTGTGCCATACAAGATCATGTTAAAGCTGGATATTTCCCTTCTTGCTACTTTGGTTATCCTGTCACTTAGCTCTCACACTCACTAGATTAATATATACTCTATGACTGGATGATCTGAAATGGCCCCATTGTATGTTTGCGCAACATTTTGATGTCTTGAAGCTTTTATATGTACTATTGTCTTACTCCTCACATCTTGGTCCACTTCCCACCCACCAGTCTTCACTTGAGAAATTCAGAACATTGTGATGTAAGACCTTCAGGCTTCTTTCCTCTGAAAACTGTGAGTTCCTTGAAGCAGATCTTGGCTGTTTTATTTCTATAATTTCAAAAGTCAGTCATGTGATTGCAGACAGTGCCCTATGGAAAGTATTTAGGATCATCTATGTCCAATAGAATTCCTGTGATGATATGAATGATCAATATTTATGCTGACAATCCAATAATCTTTAGGTACAGTGATTTTTGATCATTTTAACCAGTCAGTTCAGAGATATGGCTTAGCAGATAAAAGCACTTTCTACCTAGATGGATTACCTGTGTTCTATCCCAAAGACAGGCATGGTGGAAGGAGAGAACCAAGCAGACTTGTTCTTTGGCTTCTATCTCCAGTGATATGTGGGCATAAAAATACAAGCCTGCATATATGTATAAATAAATTAATAGAATAAAAAATTAAAGTATTTTATTAGTACCAATGTGAAGCTAAATTTACTATTACAATTAATTTAGACATATATATGTAAATGATGTCTGTCATAATGGATACCACAGAGGTAGATACTGAAAAACAGGTAGCCAAAATGTTTCTAAGAAGTGGTATTCAAGTTCTAGAACAAGGGTTTGCTACAAACTACAAAGAGAGATATTTTGGATGTTAAATGACGTCATCCTTCCTACATTTTCTCCTTACAGGATGTTGGCCATAGAAGTTAGAAGATACTATACAAATAGATTCTATTTTCTCCTTCTGATTGTATATATTCTTAAATGGCTGACGTACTCTGATTGGTTCCCGTAAGAAGAATCCTTTCCTGGAAAAAGAAGACTTGGGAATAGAATCAAATGAAGTGATGAGGGATGAGGAGTAAATGAGTTGCTTAGGGTCGGCTGAAGTGGCTGTCCTAATATGAGGCAATGTAAGGCCTCTCTCCAGGGTGGAGTCATCTTGCCTTTAGCCCAGTCATTCCTACCAGGCCAGGGAAGATACAGGGCAGCCAGGGAGACAGAGCATGTCTGGGTCTGGATGGAAAGAGATCACTACAGGGTCACCCGCTGGAACAAGCTGAAACTGAACACAGCTGGAGGTTATACTACATGCTTTCCAGATGCCTCCTTGGAACGAGCTCCCATTGCCTCTCTACAGAAGAGGTGCTTGAAATACAAGTGAAATCTTCACAGTTCCATGGCCATGTAACTGTGGCTTTCCAAAGCCATAATATTAGTGATGTCCATGAAGGAGGGGTTCATGGGTCATCACCTAAAGGGTTCCTCACCATTATTTAAGAAGGCCCATGGATTCTCTGGATGAGACGTGAATTTTGTGTGCTTATTTTACAGAATGATGAACCATAACATTCAATAAAATGCCAATGAAGTAAGTGTAAATTTAAAAAAAAAAAGATTTCTGAGTGTTGTTCTATTTCTCTTCCCACTTGTTCCATCTCACACGAAGAACCTGATACCAAGAAAGCAAGAATAAAATGTCCCAGGTCATATGAGGAATTTGTGGCAGATCAAGGCAATTAGGGAAGATGAACTAGTCCAGAACTACCCTTAAAGAGCCTGTCCTGTACATCTACATTATCATCACCAGTGTTGGAGATGATTGTTCCATGTATTTACATAGCATGTGATCAGAAGGCATTCTCTAGTCTATCCACAATAGTTCAGGAGAAACTTTGTGATGCTTATTTGAAGTTGACAATGGCATTAGCTCCTCTTGATTCATCATGATCTCCTTTAAAGTCAGATTTTCAAGGAACTGAAAAATTAGCACAAATGATCTAAACTTACTTAGTCAACTAAATTACTATTTCCAGGTTACATGGAACATGGTTTCTATGTTCTTAAGTACCTTAAGGTAATTATGTAGTTAACATAAGACAGCATGCTAATTTACTTAGAAATAGTCATTTTGGGGTAAACCTAATAGGGCAGCCACATACTGACTCATAGCACCTGTGATTGCCTGCTCAAGATCAATCAGTAAACAACTCCATATGGATGGGCATGAGCTCATGAGACCCTTTCCTTAGCTGGTTTGATGGTTGATAGCTTCTGTGGAATGGTGAGTCAATTTTCTTTAAGGGTATGGTTGGCCATGCACGCTCCAATGGATGGCTTCATACCTCATGAATATTTGTATAGCATAAGTTAGACTCACTCTGCAGTAGTAGTAGTAGTAGTAGTAATAGTAGTAATACAATGACAAGTTGGGGGAGGTGAGAAGATGGAGTAGGGCAGGTATGAAGTTTTAATAATGGTTGGAGAAAGAGAGAGATAGGAAGAGATGATCAAAATAAATTATATGTATGTATGAAATTCTCAAGGGATTAAAAATGCTATAGTATAAATAGCATTATAAATAGTCTCTTTGAAACAATATACTAAAAGTTCACCACAACTGGAGCAACAAAGATTAGTGTAATTTGATGTGACAAAAGAGTCCTCACATAGGGGTATGGTCTGTGGAACCATAGTGATTGCATTTTCCTGGTTTAGCAATGAAGAAATGAAATAAGTGCAATTGATTTATTCAGAATGAAACCATTGTTCGCAGCACTTCTCAAATAAAAGAAATGTGATGGTATTTCCCAGTTAAAGACACTATTCCACAGTCTGCGTCTACAGCTTTTGCATGTGTCCTCACTGAGATTGCTGCTTCTTAGAAGACGTGCATGGAGTTCTGACTCTGAGCATGATAGTGTAAAGGAATGACCATGTACAGTGGTGCTGGTGCCATCTCTGTGCAGGTGGGGCAAGAGTTAGAGCACCATCATCAAAGCCAATGGCAGCTGGCACATCCATGCATTCCAGAAGGAATGCTGTCTTGGCGTTGACTGGATCTTGTTCAGCCAACTACATGATAAACAGGCTGTTTCATCCCAGGTCCCAGATGAAGCAAATGGCCAGGGCAACATTCCTGGTTCATTTAAAATGAAGACACTATTTATTACACTTTCTGTTTTGTTTATTCTCATTGGACTTTTTCATACATAAAAACAAAAGTGAGGACTGTAGAATTACGAGTATTTGAGACATCTATGTAGAGGCATACCAGTTGTTCTACATCACTATTTTTCCCCTAAGACCTTAATTAAATTCTAGGCCAAGAAAGGCCTGAGGGAATAAGACCACACACTGCATTCTCAACTCTGCTTTAGGGGATGATGGATTGACTCCATATAGAAGCTCAGCTCTTAAAGACATCTCATCTCAGTGTGGCTTGTTTAGATGTGTATAGTCCACTCAGTCTGTGGAGCTCAAAAGGTCTCCTCCAGTCTATATATTTAAGAGTAAATAGATAAATGACCCTGGTAATTTTGGGAGGCATATACTACATCTCCTCTTTGGGGTTACTTGGCAAAATGGATGCTTTCTTCAGCAAGCAACACTAGCAGAACCTTAGAGATAGCTGAGGCACTACCTACTGGAATGACAAGAGTGCTCTAGGAAAAGACATTCAGACTTTAAGTAGGGCTATTTCTAGGACTGAGTAACTCAGATACATAAAACTTCCTCACCTAAGCTCAACTGACTCAAAAGATTGGGGCTTTCCACCCTTTTGGAGTAATTCCAATGCTCCCTGTGCTTCCCCCTAGTTGGAAGTCACTGATCGGGACCTTTTTTTTCAAGGATTCTTCCCAACTATGAAACTACAGATGCCCTCATTTTATCTTAACATTCCTACAATCATTGACTTTTCATTGCAAGTGGGTTTGTACATAGTTGTTTCCCAGAAAGTAACTTTGGATGTCATTTATGTGTCGTGATCATAGGTATGCTGACTGCTGAAGACAGGAAAGAAAGATTTTATCATCAAGGTAAGGAAAGACAATAAAAGATAAAAACTCTGTATATGAACAACCTGAAAATATAGGATGGAACCCATATATGTGCTGGGAGTTGAAATTTCAGTGTGAAGAATCACTCAGCACCACACATAATTGTAGATGGATTTGAGTCCTAGGATAATAGTGCTTAACATAGTCAGGTTTTCTATTAATATGGTTTATTCTATTCAGAGATCAATCAAAGATTTTAGGAACAGACAATTCTGACTCTGCCCATATTTAATGGAGGCTCTGAATATTCCTGGATTTTAAGGGTTCCCCACATGTGGTAGAATTATTCATTTCTTGAAATAGAAAGAAATAGATTACAATAGCTACTAATTTCTTGAGAAAAAAGTCTAGTTTTGGAGGTTAGGAATGATGTGGTCAAGACAACAAGATGTGGCCAAGGAATGTCATAAATGTCAAAACTGGAGATGGTATTTTATAGATGCCCTAAAAGTCTCTTGGCTCAGCAATATTGAGATGGTTGTTTATTTTTCCTTATCTCACAGGAGGTCTTCAAAAAATAATTCTTAAGATATGTCTCATTGGGTCAGTTCTTACAACCACAGGATCTTGAGATTTTGACATTGATTACATTTTTAGAAGGAACATTTCTCAGTTTTGGTTGTGTAAGATGGCCGATTATTTTAGTTAGTCAGTATTTGATAAGCATCTATTCTTAAGGGAGAAGAAATCTGAACATATAAACATACTTTGTTCTGAGCACTAGGTCCGTCTCAATTCTGGATGGCTTCTATAGAACAAAACCAGCAAGTGAGCTGAAAGATGACCTAACACAACAGCATCTCCCTGAACAGATTTCTGGGAGGAAATCAGGTAAAGTTAGCCAATCAGTGACAATGGAAATATAAATTAGAGGTTCTTCAAAAATAAGGATAAATATTGTATAAGGTGAGAAAATTTTTGTAAAGTTAGCATTGTAAGGAAAATCATTTCTTTATGCCATGTTTAAGTAGGCTTAAGTTCAGAGAAGTCAAGTGGCCGTGTGAGGACTTGGATATGATATTATCAACTTTTTTCCCAGTCTGGGATTGCCCCATTCCTCTATTTATACCACGTTCTTCCTGTAGCTTTCCTAAATTACCTTTACTGGTTGCTATGTTTCTGTGTAGAAGTATCCTTTGAACAAGCCATCATAAAACACACAGGAAGCCATCATTTGGTTGTACATGATTTATTGACCTTTGTGTACCCTCATTTGGAAACATGGGCATTTTTGACTGGGTAGCACACTGTGATAGGAAGTAGCAAGAGTTTAAATGTGACCGAAATGTTCTGGTTCCCCCAGAAGGCTCTATTTCTAATACGAATATTTCCATAATCATAATATAATTGAGGCTTCATCATTTCTCTTTCCCGTGATTCCAGGTTTCTATGTCTTTCTCCACATGTTTTAAAGGTAAATACAGTCCTTTTACTGTGCTGGTATCTAGGGTGTTATAGAGACAATGTAGGGATGGTAACAATGCTTCTTTAAGACTTCTGCTATTCACATGGGGCAGGAGAGAACAGAATCCCTAAGAGGAAGGACATAGATGAGGGACAACATTAGAGCATTACTAAACTGAGAAACTGGAGGGGGGTTCTTTGTAACACTCTTTCGAGTCCAGAGGTCTCTCAGGAATGATATTTTATTGTATTTTGTGGCTGTAAGATAAGGCTCTGCTATGAAAGGAACAGAATTTGCTATTTTATCAGTTGTTCATTTTGGTGAATAGTTTTAGTCTTATTTGTAAAAATAGGACTGATATATAACAAGCCATTTGTATAATACTTATGTATCTAATGCATATATCCACATTTGTACATTGGCAACATATTCTCTCTCTCTCTCTCTCTCTCTCTCTCTCTCTCTCTCTCTCTCTCTCTCCCTCATGTCTGCACATGTGTGCATGTGCGTACACACACACACACACACACTTATATTTTTAAGTGGTTCAGCTTTCTGTTTTGAAAGTATGAACATATAATTTATGTTGCATTCTGTAAAAGACCTTCTAAAGGCTTTTCTTCTTTACCAGACTCAACAGAGTTATAAACCATAAATACAAAGCAAATGTAGACAAAGGGCAAATAAGAGATGCTAATGAGGCCTTCACTTCGGAGGCTATGTGTTCATGATTCCTGCACTGAGTATCCTGCAATAATAGTCACTGTTCTCAAATACCCTAGCAGCTCCCACAGTGACTTCCCCTCTGCACTTGCAGTCTAGACCGAGCATTGATCCCTAAAATGACTTGTGTTTTAAAGGTATTTCTTCTGTAAGAACAAAGATCATCTGTCCTGCTTTCATTCACATTCTCTTTCTTATTTTACGACTTGCCAGGACCCCCTGAGGCAGGTCCCACACAATTCTGGCAGTTGCAAGCTACCGCAGAATGCACCTGCTTTTTGTTTGTGTTCTGGGTCAGATCCAGGAAGACCCTTTTTATTCTTATGTTGGGCTGTCATGGACTTCATAAAGTTGGAATACTTGGAGTCATAGCAAAGTTATTCAAGAAAAGTAAAATGAGGTTTGATATTCCTTTGCCAGATTTTTTTTTTATTGAACTATATAAGGCCAGGTGTCAGACATTAAAAAAAAAAGATAATTGCACTTTGAAGAAGTCTGCAGTGTCATGGTCAAGCAGATATGGACTTGGGGGATAAAAGTGCCTCTAACAAACAGTTGGTCTGCATGGGGACTTAATAATGAGATGAGAACTAGGTATGAATTACTATGCAGTGTTTACAAGCTAGGAAAGGGGTAGAAACATCTAGAAGGAAGGCACAGCATATGCAGCATTCCTCAACTGTACATTATGATTAGCTTAATACCCCAAGTCCAATGGCACATGGTATATAAAAATTACTCTAATTCCCCTCAAACTTATTGAGTTTGCTGTTTGTTTTGAAATAGATACAAGTCACGTAGTTATGGGACCATGTCCTGAGAAATGGGGAGTTAGGTGATTTAATTGCTATGTGAACATTTTACAGAAACCTATACGGTATAAGACAATCACTTCAAATGGACTTAATTTAATAAAAATGCAGAAAACAGAAAATGTATGAGAATGATGATGTTGTAGCATAGCATACAATGTGCAGTAAACTTTGCCTTTTGAATTAGTGGGGGAATGTGTGCTTTAAAATAGTAACAGGTATTGGGTAGTAAAACATATTTTACTATCATGGACGTTTATTCTCATTATCAATAATGTGTACTGTATATATTTGTATATGACATTCTACAGTGATTGGCAGTGCTGGAATTTGTTTGTTTGCCTGTTTGTTTGTTAGTTTTTGTAGCAGAATCACCACAAAAATCTTGGTAAGGTATTTTTACCATGATGCTATAATGGTTGTCCATAAGAGGTAGAGAATTTTAAGTCAATTAAATTCTTACATGGCCACCAGTGTACGGACTATTGTTATATTATTATGGATTAGGGAGAGAGGGAGGGAGAGTGGAAAGGGGAGAGGCGAGAGGATGCAATAAAGATTTGTTTAGTACTCTTGCATGCATATAGAAAGATGAGAAGAAACTCTGGTATTAATCCATTAATACAAACACCTAGTAATTTCTTTCTAGGTAAGCAGTGTTACATAGTAGCCTTGAGCCAGGGTGCTGCTTTATAGAATCCAAAAACCATCCTCACTCAAAATCAATCCTGTTCTCTCCAGTTTTGTAAAACACATTGAAGTTGAGGCATTTGATTTGAACAACATGGCAGCATATGCTTCTCCCAAGAGTCACAAATGCTGAATTATTTGAAAGCTATTCACACAGAAGTGTCCACTATTGACTCCATTAGCTCCCAGGGAGATGAACTTCTTGGTCTTATCAAGTTTAGTAATAGGCCCTAATCCTTCAACAATTGTCCACAAATGATGTCTCCCTAAAGAATGAAGATGCTTCTGGATAAAACCTAATTACATTGGAAACTGATGTCATATAAAGGAAAGCCTAATCTGACTTTTTGAACTTTGGCTATGAGTAACCCTTTGGGCAAGGAAAGCAAATTGTGCTTTTTTGGAGATCATATTCACTTGTGTCTAGAAGAAAGTAGAAAGCCAGCTGCAGGTGTGGGCATACCCTCCTTTGCCATAGACCTGGAGAAGGCTTCATTTTCTGAGTAAAGCCTAATGAAAAGGATCAAGCTCAGGCAGACACCCTGCTGTGCAGGAAGATTGCTTCCAAGAAGCGATTCATTTTTAGTTTAACAACTGTGCATTTGGTCCCCACACAATTTATCTTGCAAAATCACATACCTGTGTGCCAGATGTGCACAGCTGCATTTGAGCAACTGCTGATCTATCTGCCTCACTTGCCAAGTGGCTATTTCTTTAAATTAGGGTGGGTTGGGATTTGGACCGTGTGAAAATTTCATTTTGAAACCAGAAACCTACCCACCCCTGGCTATACGGGGTTTTGAACATAGCACAGTGATGAACCAAAGTTGAGTTAGTGTTCTCCAGGACCCCCCAGAAACTCACCTTTTCATGACCCCTGGAATTCAGCTACATTCTGGGTCTGCAGAGGTTGACCTATCAGGAGACCATGTCCTGCCAAAGTGTGTAGCCTTTGTAAATGCTTGTGGTGAAACTGAAAAACCTCTGCCCAGCCCTTGGGAGCACTTGAAGCAAAATAGAACCTGACATTTCAGTTGTGTTTCAGTTTTTACTCTGGACTCAGAAGAGGGAAGACCACAAAATACTAAATGAGGCCTAGAAACCCAGCAGTGGGGGCACTGCAATCTACCCCAGACCAAGAAACCAAGGTGATGAGAGGCTCACCCCTTCGGAAACCACCTCCCTGCATGCTTGAGAGATCCATGGGAGGATCCATGGGCATTGCCCGTTGAATCTTGCCTTTCTCTCTCTGCATGGCCAAAGGCATTCAGAGTCAGAAGAGATTCGGCTGTCTTTGTAGCAGTCTATGACTTATATATTGAGTGTCCACTTAGTGACAAGTGCCTACTGAGTGCCAGGCAAGGGCTGAAGTGTTGATATGTGATAGATGTGCAGTACATGTTTGATGCTGATGAGAGTCTTGAAGCCTGATCATGTGCTTGGGAACTACCAGGCCCCTGGTCTGTTCCAAAAGATGAGTGGTACTATTACTTTCTCAACAATAGGGGCTCCAAGGAGCTATAAAACTCATTTAGAGACTCATGCATCTTATGCATGGTAGCCAAAGGCAAGATCATTCATCTTTATTTCTACCCTGCTTTTGCAATGCTTTCTTTTTCTTGTCTGTTCAAGGAGATTCAAGAGAAGATTTATCTCTTAGGAAGTCAACACCATACACCTATGGTGGTCAATGGGTCATTTCCCTTTAACCATACTTAGATGGAGACCAGTAAAGTAACCTGGCTACTACATTTCACCTTCCTTCCTGTTTTTCATATGCTCAGGCACAGATAAATCAGCCCACACTACCCAGGCTCAAGTTTGTATTTCAACAAAATTCTCCAAACACATTAACCAGATGCAATTCAATTCACATTGTATCTTCATAAGGAATCCATTCCAAGAAAAGTCAGAGAATGGACCCTGATTTGCAGCCAGATGAATGTCAGAGGATGGACCCTGATTTGCAGTCAGATGAATGTCAGAGGATGGACCCTGATTTGCAGCCAGATGAATGTCCTCTAACATTGCTTAGGCTCATTTGAGAACTCCTGGAAGGAATAACATCTTAGTCAATTTTTAAATTCTATCTTTAGATGCGGCCTTGGGAAGATGGCACATATAATTTAGTCTTAGAATGAGATTCCCTCAGATCACAAATCCCTCACAGGCTATGGCTCCTTCTAGATACCTGCCACACGTAAGGCAATATCCCATTTCTGTTTTAAGGAACTATTTCAGGCATTGCCCTCCTGCAACCCACTTAGAAAAAACAGGCCATCATCCTGTGAGTAAAATGGACTCCACCAGGGATTACATCATTTATTTTCAACGAAGATTAATTTAATTTGGTTTAGTTTAACAAGAGTGTATGATCACAGATTTTGATAACCAAATCGATGCTTTCACATAAACCCAGCACTGGCTTAGCTCTCATCTGGTAAAAGAAATGAAAGCTTTCAGTGTATGGGTGTATCACTCCTCACAGGCAGAAAGAAAGGCTAGGCTTCCAGTTCTCTTTAGCATTAAAACTTAAAATCCACATACAATAATAAACAAATGATTTAAGGGATTTTATGTCATAAATGTGCTGCCATTATTTAGTTATGAATTTCAGGTTTGCAAAGTATTGTAAAGCCCAAGAGTCATTATGGAATGTCTGTATATTTGATTTCCAAAGCTCCAGATAGGTTTAAATGTGTTCAGAGTTATACCACTGCACTCCCCAAGCTAATTTCATGTCCTCAGAGATGTGTCCTAATAGTAGGGCTTCCATGTCTTCTACTTATTGAAAAGTGTGAATAATAATTCCATATATATATATATATATATATATATATATATATATATATATGCTTTTACTTTTAACATGTGTTCCCACATAACCCAGTGATTGAACCCAGTACACTTAACAACTTAGGAAGAGATTCATTGAATTTTCCAGGTCTCTTCATGGTCAGAGCTATATTGTAAAGAGATCTTAAATGTGAAATAATCAACATGTTAAAGTAATCGAGATGTTTATGATTTGATAACTCTTTGGTGCATTGTTTAACAACATGTTTTCAATTTTCTCTCCTTCAAATCGCTCCAAATAACCCCATGATTTTGGATGATTGATTATGGGAATGCTGCTTTTACTGTACATCCAAGGTAATTTTGAAATTACAACTTCTTTTCATTGTTAGGGAATAAAATCATTTGCAGGTCTTGACATGATTTATCAGCGAAAGGGAGACAAAGGCCCAGTCTTGGTCTCTCTCCATTAGAACATTATTATGTAAGCCCACAAGCAAATCATGAGGCTTTGTGGAAGCTGGGTTCTAGTCCCAACATGCTAGATAATCAACCCAGCAGCTAAAGAAAAGCCATCAACCTCCAGGGTCTCACTTTCTTTCCATATAAAACCTTACAAGATAATTGAGATCCAAATTTCTTCCCTGAAGATTTTGATTTGTTATGCTAGGGACTGGTTCTGAAAAATATGCTTTTTATACAAAGAATTTGCTGTTTGTAACTTGATCATACTGGAAAATACTTACTAGGTTAAGTGAGTTCTCATTCCAGGTCTAAATTGTATAACTTCAGAACTGACTTCTATTATCATCTATACTTTACCTATAACTGTTTTAATTTTCAAAACAATGGAAACCTCTATCACATGGCTTATTTCCATTTCTCTGACTCTGTATTTGCGTTTTCATGCATGTAGCCTATTTTAACCATTGGAGCACTTTATGTGGTCACTGCATTAGTCATACAAACCTATAATCCTACAAACTACCTGGTTTAGCACAGTAGACTTTAATTTTTTCTCTCTTTGTTGATTTTAATGTACGTGTATGTGGTTCTCTGTGGGAGCAACAAGTACTTTTAACTGGTGGCTCATCACGGCAGATTGTAGCTGCACTTTTCTTACATATAAAACTCTTCTATTTTGCAATGCCGTCTAGATCACTTATCCTTTATAAGAAGAGAAAGGTAGGGGATATTTTATCTTCTCTGTCTTGATACTTTGCTCAGAGTCTAGTACTTGAAGCCAGTTACCTCATCCATATTCAACTGGAGAACTATGAAACACAAAAGAACGTAGACTTCTTATCTAGTTTATCTGAATTCTCGGGAATCTGGGTTTATAGCTTGGGAAACCAAGGTTTATGAAGGCTGTTTAGGAGTGAGGCTAGGGTTACACTTGATAATGACTATCCAAAATGAAGAATGGGACCAAGCATTTCTTTAAAAATAAGAAAGTATAGTTTTAAAGAACAAAACTCATTTGATTTCTTAGAGTACAGAGGATTTTCTTCCAAATAAATTACAAAGAATTTATATCTGTGATGTTGTCCTTGCCAATGTCTTTGCATACCGAAATTGGAGGACATCGCCCTTTATCATGCTTGGCAGATGTTTCCAAGATACCAAGAATTCTACTAACCCTGACTTCCTGTGATATTTCTAGAGTCCAACTTGCTACAATGAAATGAAAACTTCACAATTTCAATAAAAAGCAACCTTTGGTGTAAGGAG
>CM052705.1:28154373-28172082 GCA_028551405.1 Uromys caudimaculatus
AAACAACACATCAGAAGATCAAAACAGTAACGGAAGAAAGTGCCATGATGCACATGTGATCTGTGTGATACATGCTATGGGACCTAGGAAAGGGAATCATTACTGATGTTTGTTTGAAGGGAAGAAAAAGTTATCTGAGGATCACAACATAGTAGCATATTCCGATAAGCTCAGCACTCATAGGGCAGAGGCATGGGGATAGCAGTGAACTTGAAGCAAACCTGTAATATTGTGAGACTCTGTCATAAACAGAATAAGCAAAAACAGGCAATGGAGCCTGAGGGAGAATATAAGAGCTCTTGTGGTCTGCCAGGGTGAGAAATACTTTGTCAGACTCGACGCTGGTTTGGGAGCTGACTGTGTTCCAAGGGGCTAAAAGTATGGGAAGGAACGTTAGAGGTGGAGAATCTTAATCCATAAAAGACATCAAAAGCAGGTGACCAAAAGTCTGGGTTTGAAGCAAAGTCTAAACGCCTATGTCACAAAGGATTTTAGGTTTTTTTTATACATGCAAGGAGACATGTGAAAATGCTCATCATGGAATAAAGTATGTGATGTTGAAAGAAGGAAAGAGGCTGTGGTGTCTGAGGGAGATGGCATGTGGTCACTGCACAGCCTCACTAGATATATCCGAACAACTGCTTGTCACTGACAGTTTTGTCCCAATGTCTATTCTGTCCTTTTCGGAATAAGAAAAAAAAAATAACGCTCATGTGGCTGCTCATAATAAGTGACATATTTCAGGTTAATGTAGAACTGCCATGGCCACATAAATAAAGCCCAGCCAATGAGACTAAGGTGTACACACCATGGCTACTCCAGGGCAGACAGCCTAAGGAATAGATGACAAGCAGGAAGCTTCTCTTGTCTTCTTCCTCTTAGTTAGAATGAAGACAGAATGCTTACTCCTTCAAATATGTTTTGTTGTTGTTGTTGTTGTTGTTGTTTCTTTGTTTGTTTGCTTGTTGAGACAAGGTCTTATAATGTAGTTTTTGCTGGTCTGGAATTCTCTGTGTAACCAGAATGGCCTGGAATTATCTACTCAGACCAAGCTGCCCTGGACCTCTTAGACACCTATCTTCCTCTGCATTCTTAATCCTGGGATTAAAGCTATGTCCCACCACACCCAGCAGGATTTTTGGAAAGGCTAACTTGATTTGAGAAGGTCAGTTGATTTTACTTTCTTGCTCTTCTACTCTTGTCCAAAATGAGAGGCAATATATTTCTGGGTATTTACTTATGGTCTATGTATCCAGTTTTTGCTCTCATTCTGAAAATATGACTTTGCATTAAAGACTGTTACTAACTAGTAGGTGTTCTTTTCAAATTAAATTCTTTTTCCCACTTTATTATTCTTTTACAAAATTCATAATTTAGAGAGGTGAGTGTTACTCCATATGCATTTGTGTATCTGTGTTTATATGTTTGTGGGTTTATGTGTTTAGAGGTGTGCATACATGTATGTACACATACATGTGGAGACCAGTGATTTACTTCGGATATTATTCCTCAGAAGTCATCCATTTTGATTTTTGAGAACAGGTCTCTCATTGAACTAGGGCTTACCAGTAAGGGTAGGCCAGCTGGCCAATTAACTGTGAGAAACTTTCTGTCTCTGTTTCACCAGTGCTAGGCTCACAGACATGAGCCACCATTTAAGGATGTTACTATGTTGCCTTCCAAGACTCAAGATATATTTTTTTGTAAAAAATTAAAATAATAATAATAATAATAATAATAACAATAATAATAATAATAATTTACATATGTGTGTAACATGTTTTAAAAACTAGTGCTTTGATTGTCCATAATTCCTACTGATTTGTGTCTAAGACATTTTGCTTTTGATTTTATTCTTTCATTAAGAAGCACTTTTTGGAATGAACTGAAATGTTTCTACAATCTATTGATCACAGTTCTTTTCTAGCAAAACAAAAACAACACAACAACAACAAACTACAAAAAAGTCCTATGATAGGAAAAAGAAGTGACTAATTACCAACACCCCTCACATTCCTCACATATCAAAACTGCAATTATGGAATAAAACCCACTTAACTGGAGGTGCAATATCCAATGGGGTTGTTGCTTCATACCGGTTTCTGTCTGACTGGGAGAGTCATTTCCAAAAAGCACGTGGCACCATTGAGGACTTACTGAAGACTTACTCACTGGAGAGAACCTCCAGATTCTAAACATAGCTTCATTTTCCTTGAAGAAAAGAAGCCACTCAGCAGAAAATTGAAAGCTCTGCACAACGGGTATGTAGTATGGTAATAGGGAGTGGGCCAATTCTTTTATTCAGGGAATTGTTTTTTATCATTATTCTACTCTGAGGCACTTTTATAATCTCGGATTTCCAAATGAGACAAGCACAAACTCACAGACATCACACTCAAAGCCACAAAATCTAGAGGCAGTGCAGCTCAGATTTGAAACTCTGCCTGTCTCAATCCACAGCCCCATATCTCTGGTGAACCTTCACTGAAGTGTTTAAGGCCTATGGCCAAAAGTCAGGAGCTCATGAAGGAAGCAGAAGAATGCTTTTGGACAGTTTATGAGATTACTTTGAAGGTGACATGGCAATCACTGGCTTGGACCATGAAATTGAGAACCCCACCTTGAGCTGTAAAATCTTTAGATGCCAAAAGGACTTTATGAATAGAGCCACTGAAGCCAAGGATTCTCCACAAATGAGCAAAATCTTTTATCAGTTTTAAGTTGCTCTTATTTCAGGCTAATGTTACTCACAGTTCAATCTAATCCTAAATAATATAATCACTGTCCTGAAGGAACAGTGGCAGAAAAATGCATATCAGGTATCCATCACATAAATCTACTTTATTAGGAATGAAGTCAAATTATTACCCCCAATAAAAAAGGTGTTTTGCAACGTGACCCAAATATCTAGAAGTGCCATTTGCTTTCTGTCTCTCTCCTTTCTGTTTCAAGGTCACATATATATTGATGTACCACAAGATATAAGCATGTGTGGGAATGGTTTTCATGACATCAAGTGATGATGCTCGAGGGAATGAAGTCTCCCGAAGGAAAACGGCCAGTTGTCAAGTCTTGGCCAGGAGAATGCATTTCTCAATGTGTTGGTCACAAACAAGATGAAGAGCTGTCTTGTTTACCTCTCAAATCTCGGAGAAGGAAAGAAAGAACAAAAAGGACAATGGTGGATAAGTGGACTAGAAGAAAATAAAATATAAACAAATTACACTTTTTTTTTTTTTACTGAATAGAAAAGTTAAATTAAAGGGAGAAAGAGAGAGAAAGGAGAAATGTAGGATGCTAATTTGAACCATAGCCCCATGTCTAATGCTTTTAGCCAAGGAAAGAAGAGAAAAGCAAAAAGAAATCTGAGTCAGAGGGAAGATGTCATGGTGAGTTTCAATGGGATGGATTCCTTATTAATTCTAAAGAACACGATGCAACATGGATTTAATTATACAAGTCAACCCACCCACATTCCCCTGTTGTTCTTCACACACATGGGCTCTTGGGGATGATGAAAGGTGGGTGGGGAAGAAAGGAAAAGAAGGGAGATGTGAAGTGGCTCAGGCCACAGAGAGCAGCCCTGGGCACAGCTTCTCTAGTCTGTCCTTTCCAAAGCAGAGCTGTACAGTACAGCTGTACCCAGCACAGGAGACAGCTTCCAGTGGGTTCATCTCCTTGGCTCCCAGGACATGTCCGTTTAGTCCTATTTACTGTGAAGAGAGTTTCCAGAAACTCTGAGGCACAGAGAAGGAATATCGTGGGATGTAGTGGCGGCAGTGTGGGGGATAGAAACTTAAAAATCTCTCACCTGCTTTTAATTTTATATGGCATGTACAACACAATCTCACCAAGAGTTTCATGAAGAGTGAGTCTCTATTGAAATACCAAGGACTTTACAAGCATTAGAAATCTCAAACACCACACAGGTTTTCTTGAACTCTCCCTGAGACTTGCAAATTTTGCTATAAGCAGTGACCTCATCTCTATACCAGTGAAAAGGTCAAATTCCCTTTGACCATGACTTCATTGTTTCTTCCTGTTTTCCCACTGTATTTTCAGAAAATACTTCTTGAAGAATGCAACTATCTGAAACACTAATGATAGTCCTTGTCATGTTGCCTGTCCATATATAAGACATATGTATCTGTATGTGATGTATTTATCAAAGCATCTCTCATGCAGACAGCCCAAGGCATCTTATTTGAGAGGGAATCCACTTACAGAGTAAATGGCCCAATGATGTGACAGAGTATCAGTTAGCTGCAGACAAAACCAAATAAATGAATGAAAAATCACTATAGCCTTTCTAAGTAAAATTGATGCAATGCAGGGAAGAATGTGTTTAGCATGACTCTGAAAGGCCTTTGACAGGCATTTATGAATGTCACCACAGATAAACATAGCCAATGGGCCTACTAGGACGTGCAACAGCTCCCATGGCATGAAAATGGGAACCTGGCAAAGTCCTTCAGGAACAAGACTCTAGGGACACAGTGACTTTTTTAGAATTCTTTGTTCCTTTCTTTCTTTCTTTCTTTCTTTCTTTCTTTCTTTCTTTCTTTCTTTCTTTCTTCCTTCCTTCCTTCCTTCCTTCCTTCCTTCCTTCCTTCCTTCTTTCCTTCCTTCCTTTCTTTCTTTCTAATAATTTTATTTGTTTACATTTCAAATTATATCCTCCTTCCTAATTACCCCTCCACAAACCCCCCACTCCATCAGCCCTCTCCCCTTCCCCTTTGCCTCTATGAGGGTGCTCCTTTACCCACTCACCCACTCCCACCTCACTGATCTAGCATCCTCCTATGTTGGGGCATCAAGACTCCACAGGACCAAGGGCCTCCACTCCCATTGATATCAGACAAGGCCATCCTTTGCTACATATGTATCTGGAGTCCTGGCTCCCTCCATGTGTACTCTTTGCTTGGTGGTTTAGTCCCTGGGAGCTCTGGTGGTCCAGCTGACTGATGTTGTTCTTCCTATGGGGTTGCAATCCTCTTCAGCTCTTTTAGTCCTTTCCCTAGATCTTTCATTGGGGACCCTGGGCTCAGTCCAATGGTTGGCTGTATCTTCATCTGTATTGGTCAGGTGCTTGTAGAACCTCTCAGGGAACAGCCATACCAGACTCCTGTCATCAAGCACTTCTTGGCATCAGCAATAATATGGGGGTTTGGTGTCTGCAGATGGGATGGATCCCTAAGTGGGGCAGTCTCTGGATGGTAACCAGAGCTACACCATGCTATAGGTGTACAGAAAGACAACTGATATCCATATGCTGGATTGGGAAGCCCCAAAGGGAAGCAACTTGATCTTAGGGGGTGATATGAAAACAGGGAGAGACCTAGGGGTATGAACACATGACCCAGTGCTCATGTGATGATGCTCAACCATTTCACTGTCTCAGTCTTCTGGGTTACATATAAACCTATATCAGAGCTAAAACCCTAGCCTCAAAGAGATACGCCTCTAATCCTCTAAGGTCCACCCTAAAAGAAAAGATACTTAAAAACTGTCAACTATGAACCATTTTTAAAAACTTATTTTGAGAAAATTATAGAGTCACCTACAAGCAACTGTAAGAAATAATATGTAAATCTTATGCATTCTGTTGTAACTTTGATTTTGAATGTTTCCCCCAAGGCTTGCGTGTTAATCATTTGATCCCCAGGTTGATGCTCTTGATAGGTGGTAGAACCTCACTGGGCTAGACCTTGTAGGAGTCCATTTTGTTTTGAAGATTTGTCCTTAACAAAAATTGTGAGGCCTAAGACCCTTTTCTTCTTTGCTTTTCCTTCCAGGATACAGAGCGAAAATTTACTACAAAGTATACTCTAAGCCACAGCATGGTGCCCAAGTCAAGATGACTAGTTTGTCACAGAATGGAGCAATGAGCCAAAATAATATTTTTCTTTTATAAGTTGATTTCATCAAATAATTTACCTAATAGTGGGGAATTAATAATATTACCTTTATCACATTTCCCCCAAAAGCATTCTTAAAAATAACATAATATTATAAACAGGGTAATGGCATTGACATAATCTACCTGTCCTACCAAGATTTCCTCAGTTTTCCTGTATTTAATTCTTTCTTTTCCACCTACATGCAAACATTAGAGTTTGATCACATTTTCTTTTACTGGCTGTCCAAGCTCCCCCAGGCCATCAATCTGAAATGTAGTTATTCCCTTTCCAGAAGCCTCTCCAACTCCTATCCACCTTTCATTTTACTTCCAATAAGGAGACAACAAATCCAAGCCTCAGACAATTACATCATTTATCTTTCTCCAGAAGTCAGACATGAAAACTGAGAATTTAGCCCTCAAAGTGCTCAGTCTCGTGTTCCCAGCTGGTGTTCAGTATATGACAATTGAAGAATAGAACAGAGTAAAGAATGGAAATAAAACTCAGTTCAAATAGCTATAATTATACTACCACAGCAAATTTTACCCCTCTTCCCCAGTATTTACTGACTTGACTTTAAAACTGTGTTCCCTTCAAGTGTAAGCTCAAAACACTCAAACCCATTGGCCAACTTGCCAGTGCTTATAAAACCCCATCTCATTGCTTTGACATTCAAGAACCTCCTCAGCATATCTTCAAGTGGTTCTTTTTAGAGTTGTCAGAAAGTGTCTTCTGTAATGTCTTATATTTTAGCATCACACAGCCACCTACCATCTTCTGGAATGCACAATGCAACTTGATGGAATGGCTTTGCATATTTTCATTTCTAACCTTAAAAGCCCCTCCACAGTTGTTTTTCTAAACAAATTATCACCTTGAGTCTTCTAAAATGTTGTTTATTGTATGAAGCCTTAGAGCAAGCTCTCTGGTGACTCATTTTATGTATTTGTGTTATAGGATAATAATTTGCAGAATTCCAAATAGTGTTTTAAAAAGACTTAGGAGAAGCTAAAAATGTTGGTGAAACTATTCCAACATCTAGGAAATCTTCGATTGGTGGCAAAAGAAATGGAAATGATAGGAACTTCTATACCAAGAATGAGAGACACCATCTTCCAAAGCTAGATGGCTACAGGGGAACTAAGAACTATGATAATAGCTACCTGTTCTGAGCATGCTGAGTTGCTGGAATCTAATATGCACTATAGTTGACTTTCACAGCCATAACAAGGTGACTATTACTTTTTTTTTCAAATGAATCACTGTCACAGAGTGGAGAGGTAACTTGCTCAAGTAATAGTAACATCTGGATTCACCTCTTGAGTCCATGGTCTTTCCATTTTACTTGGAATTCTTTCCAAAATGTGATTGCTTAGACAGAAAAGTTGTCATGGGAGAGTTAAAACATGAAAGCACTGAATGAAAGTCTGTGGTTTTTATTTTTCCTATAAAAGTCATCTGAAAGCTGTCTGAGGATAGCAAAAGAAAGGGCCCATTGAATTAAGGAAGAGAAATGTACACTAGTGCTACAGTCAAAGAATAATTCTTTTACACAGGATGCATTTAGAAGCTTTCTCTGTCTAGTCTAAAATTTGTTTTCAGCATCTCCTAAAGAGGTGAAGTTCCCATTGTCACCCTGAAAGATTAAAAGTATATCCCGAGGGAGGAGTTGGAGAAGGGACTTAAGGAGTTGAGGGGGTTTGCAGTCCCATGGGCGGAGCAACAGTGTCAACCAGCCACTGGACCACCAATCAAAGAATACACATGAAGGTCCCTAGGGCTTCAGCTACATATGTGGCAGAGGATGGACTTGTTGGACATCAGTGGGAGGAGATACCCTTGAGCCTGAGGGAGTTCGATGCCCCAGTGTAGGGGAATGCCAGGGCAGGAAGGCAGGAGTGGGTGGGTAGGTGGGGGAGCACCCTCACAGAGGCAGGGGAAGGGGGGATGGGATAGGGGATTTCCAGACTGGAGACCTGGAAAGGGGAAAACATTAAAAATTTAAATAAAGAAAATATTCAATAAAAGGAAAAAATAAATGAAAGTGGCTCACTGGGCCAGCCTCCAGCAGAGTTGAAAAAGAAAAAAAAAGTATATATTAGTTGTCTCCCTGGTTCTTACTTGAGGCTTGACGATAAGTTAACTAGAATCCATCCTAGTTTGGTTCCATAAGAAGTGAACAGGATGATTACAGCTGTCAGTGTAGCTTAAACAAGTTGGACTCAGGACACTGGAAATCTGAGGCTAACAGCAGCAATAGTAGCAATAAACATTCACCCATACATAGATTTTTTTTTTCATTTCTCTTCTTAGGATAATTCATAAATAGCCCACAAAAATTTCTGCCTTTTTATGTTTTTAGTCAACTAAAAAAAGAGCTCTTCAAGTCCACTGACTATGTCCACTTTATCAATATCACCTAACTACGATCTTGACTCTTCTATGAGAATCCATTCTCATTTGCTTCCTGCCCTTGTCCCATATTTGAACATGGCTCCTTGAACTGAAAGTCCATTGGATACCATGAAATCCATGGATTCCCTTTAAAACTTCAGTCTTGTTTCCAATGAAACTCAGGTTTTACAAACACCAGATAGCTCCTTGTTTACTATATCCTTCTACGTGCTCATGAGAGGGAGGGTTGGAGATCAGAAATGAGGTTTCATGGTATGACATGTATGTGGAAGAAGCATTTAGTACCTGACAAGTGCTGACATTTAGGTGAGAGCATCTAACAGCTCCTATTCATGTCAAGTGGCTTTGCCTCGGATGCAGAACTCTGACTTCTTATACCAACCCCTCTTTGCTCCAGTGATTCACACATTCTCAATCTAATCCTCCTGTTGCATTTTACTTCCCTCAGTCATCACTACCAGTCTTCCACTGACAGACTCTCTGTTTACCCTTACCACATCACATGATGTGAGATAAATGCTCAAATCCTCGTTTATGGGCATTTCAGGATTGCAACACTCCTTTTACAAGGCGGCTATTTGATTCCAGGGCGGATAAGCAACAAAGCTACAGTTGGCCCCCATCACAGCTTGCAAAATGACAGAGCACTAAAGTTGGCTTTGCTCATAAAAAGGTAAATAATGAGACACAAATCTTGGAATAAACAGACCAGGGCATACCCTGAAGGATGCTCTTGGGGTCCTTTGGAGTGATGTCCCTGTGCCAGTACACTGACACATGTAGGCAAGCTTAAACCACAAATGTGGTAGCTTTTATGCAAGTGTGCAGCTAATCAGCACTGTTCATAGTACCAACACTGTCTGTTTATTGCTGAGTTCAGTTGTACTACTGGATAGGCTTGCTAATCTACTACTAAAAATACATTCCACCTCATAGAAGACACTAAAGCATGGAGAAGTTCTAACATTTGCGTCCGATCCAACAGTCAGAACGTGGCACAGCTGGGGTTAAATCCCAGCCCTCTGTCTTCAGAACTCTTACTTTTAGACTTCAGGCTCTGACAGTTGTCCCCATAAATGCCTTTAAGAAATCAAGGATCGCTGGGCAGTGGAGGCGCACGCCTTTAATCCCAGCACTTGGGAGGCAGAGGCAGGCGGATTTCTGAGTTCAAGGCCAGCCTGGTCTACAGAGTGAGTTCCAGAACAGCCAGGGCTACACAGAGAAACCCTGTCTCAAAAAACCAAAAAAAAAAAAAAAAAAAAAAGAAATCAGGGATTTACCTTTTAATGGTTCACAGAAAGTCTAGGATGTTTTTTCTCATGATGAGTTCAAATCTGCTTGTCCCAAACTTCTTCCCTCAATTCTTGTTTCCCGTCAGAGCCACCCAGGCCATGTTCTTCATTATCTTAATCTTTGTCCAGCAGATCTCTGTAATATGTAGACAGAAAACTTCTAAAATAATTATTAAAAATTTATAGTCTAGTCATGTGATAAAAACCTAATTTTATCAGATTTCATGTTTCAAAGTGTACACTAGCATGACAAATTCTCATCGAATAAAAGCAAATATTAAAAGTCAGATTTTAAAAAACCTAATCAAAGTATGGTTTCAAGTTTGGAAAAAATGGAAAAAGAAAATACCTCATATGAGAAATAAGTCTAGAAAAATAATAAATTTAAAAACACATATTAGTATTTTATCTCTTCCTATATATAAACACTCTGCATATTTTCTCAAATTTTCCAAAATGACATTCATTATTATTAAAGCCAAGGGGAATCCATTGGTGGTAGTGGCTTGTTTCAGTGATTACAATGATTCTAAGAAGCAGAAGTGGAGTGTGGAGTATTGAAGCAGGTGCTCTATCAGGCAATTTGATCCTAGTAGTTGATATCTAAATTGCTTTAAACTTCCAATTGCATGTAAGAATGAAATACATTGAAAGTGAGAGCAGCTGTGGAGTCTTTCTCTACACCTCATCTCCTTAGGGTGTTTGTTGGATAATACCAACCAATTTATAGTTTAGATTAACAATGCATCTGATATAGGATAAACCAGGCAAAAACATTCATGATTTAGGCAAAAGCAGATTTCTGTGGGCATCTTCTATTTAAGTAGCCATGTCTGTGGAAACTGCCCTGGATGCAAATCTTATTAGGTTCTGTTGAACCATTTTGTGAGTGTAGAAATATTTCCCCTTATCCTTGCTTGTCCCTCTCTCCAACCTCCATCTCTTTGGCTACTTATCATATTTTCTATCTTTCCTTCTATCTTTACCCATTTGCAAAAATGTTATTTTTTTGTGTGTGCATTAGCTAAAAATAGTTCTATATTATCTCTGATGCTTAAAAATTATTAGTAGTACAAGTAATGACAATTAGAATTGCTAAAAGCTAAAGATCCAGAGTTGATAAAAAAAAATCTGTAGATAAGGTATATATTAAGTGTTTCACAAAATTTAGAATGGAGAGGCATCATAGGAAAACTGGCCATAGTAGAAGTAGTAACCACAAAAACAGTCTGTGATTTAAAAATGATAATAAATGCTTGTTATTGCAAAGAAGCAAAAAAAGCTAGGATCCTCATTTCTTTTACTTAAAGATAACTAAATGATCATTTGAAAATAATTTGAACATATTTAAAAAAAAGTGTTCAGCCGTATGAATCAAGAATTAGTTAGCTTTGTGGAATCCATTAAAATATGTATTTCTTTGATGAATATTCAAGTATTGACAAATTCCTGAATATAATAATTTTATAGAAAGATTCTGGGGGAGTGAGGGTCATTATCTTCAGGTGTGCACTGAGAGATCAGTCCACCAGGATGTAATGCATAGCTCCAAACCTGTGGTTATACAGATGGCCTGGTTAAACTCAGTGGTCAACAAAACAAAACAAAGCAAAACAGGGTGAATCAGGAATGGATTTGTAGGGAGGAAGCAATGTAGACAGGGATTAAAAGGGGTGAAGATGGGGATGAGGGTGAGAATAATCAGAACACATATATGAAACTGTTAACAAAAATTAGTTGTAAAACAAATCATCGGTGTCAAACTTAAGAGTATAATTGTATTCTTTGGTATTGGACAGTCTTGGCAAAGTCAAAAGCCAAAGTTCTAGGCTGGGTAACTGTTTCTGCTGTATGTGTATATCTACTGTGAATTCCCTCAGAATAGAACATTTCCACATTTACCACCATTCCTATGACAAATTACTAGTTTATTCAACTCACAGATGAATCACAATATTTAGCAGTTAGTTATGTATTAAAGGCAGGTATTCATGAGGTTGCCCTTGACTGAGATTCACTTTTGCATTTCAGAGACACTGCTCCCACACCATGTGTTCCCCACCCAGAACTTGATTCTGAGTCTCATTTTCTTCTCAGCTATGTGCTAATTGCTTGTGAAGGAGGAGAAAATATCTACTGTATACTAATTTGGAGGTGGGGTAGAGATCTAGTGTCCCTTCTCCCAAGAGCTACCTCAGGGAGGGATAGTCAGAACCTTGTCATAGAGGAATATCTAATCTTGAGACTTCTAACATTATTGGTTTTGTTCTTTTTTTTCTGGAGTTAGTTGGAGAATATAAGTCTTCATCTTACTTGTTTCCTCAAGATTCTAGTGTTTAACATGTCTACATGTGTGGCATGAACATGGGGACTCAAAAGAAAACAAGGAAATTTGCGACTATGAAGTGAATGCTTAGACTCAGAGATGAGCAACTTAAAGAAAAGGACAGGTTGAATCCTAAAAAGAAAGAAAGATCCAAGTGTGCTGAAGGAAAGAGAAGTTCCCCAGCACCCTTCCTGCTTGTTCTTCCAGTATAATACACAGCTGACTCTGCCATACCACATCCTTGTCGATACCAACTTCATCAGCTTTTTCTTTAAGGCCAAACTGGACTTATTGCAATGGATGATGAACTGTCTGGGTGCCAAGTGTATCCCTTGTGTAATGGCTGAAATTGAGAAATTGGGACAGAAGTACCACGTGGCAGTAAGAATCACCAAGGATCCACGGTTTGACTGATTATCATGCACTTACAAAGGAACCTATGTGGATGACTGCTTGGTACAGAGAGTAACTCAGCACAAGTGTTACATTGTGGTCACAGTTGACCATGACCTCACACGAAGAATCTGGAAGATCCCTGGCATTCCTATCATGTACATTTCCAACCACAGATAAAACATCGAGCGGATGCCAGATGATTATGGAGCCCCTAGCTTCTAATTCTCACTCCACAGACTCCGCCTGCCACTCTTGGACCAGTCTTCTCTCTCATCAGTTAATTAAACACACTTTCTCACTTTTTTAAACAAACAAACAAACAGAGTTATGAATTGGCTCCTCTGTTCTCTAAATCCCTTTCTGACAAGTAGTCTCTATAATAAATCTTAACTGGACAAGTCATTTAAAGAGGAAAGACAGGAAAAGGCTGATGCTTAGTGTCCTATGTTACTACTGTATATTACACTGTCAGTCGGCTGATATAGAAAAATGGCATAAAAGGACTCTAACTGTAACTCAAACAAATGTTAGCTAAATCCAATTCAATTTTCCTTTTTAGTGAGTGTGGTGGTTTGAATATGCTGTGCCCATAGGAATTAGGAGGTGTGGCCTTTCTGAAGGAAGTATAGCCTTATTAGAGGAAGTATGCCACTGTGGGGATAGGCTTTTCAGTCTCATATATGTACTCAAGTCTGGCCGGAGTCAGTCTTCTTGACTGCAGTCAGGATAAGAAGTAGAATTCTCAGCTCCTTCTCCAGCACCATGCCTGCCTGGATGCTGTCATTCTTCCCACCATGTTGATAAAGGAATGAACCACTGAACCTAAAAGCCATCTCTCATTAAATGTTGTCCTTCATAAGAGTTGCCTTGATCATGGTGTCTCTTCACAGCAATGGAAACCTTAAGACAATGAGCCTTTTGGAAGTTGCAATAGGCCAAGAGACAGAATAATAAAAAGAACACACTCTTCTCACATCTACCTGATCCCATCTCATTGGATTGATTTTGAAATAAATCTGAAGCTCCAAATAAGTGGAAAAGGATAGGTGTAAGCATAGCTTGAACAGACAAACAGAATCAAAATCTACAGGATATGAAATCAGCAACAGAGGAAGGAGAGTGGACATGGAAAGTGAAGCTATCTCTAGTGTCACCAAGTTTTAATTTTGTACTAGGCATGGGAAGTGCACGCACACAAAATAGTTTTTCAGGCATGACATATTGGGAGACTGAAGACTGAAAAACTGGAGATGTGGATTATAAAATGTAACTGCCGTTCATTTGTTCCACATCACCCACATCTCCCTGGAACTGCTTGCCACAATGGAAAGATTTTTCTAGTTAGAGCTAAATGATAAAAGGCTGCTTTAGGTGTCTAGTAATTCTGAAAAATGCCATAGACAAGCATGTTAGGGCATACTTAGAATAAAATAGTGCAGAGACATGAAATCTAACCACCCACTTATTCATTTTATTACCAAATGCACTCAGTCAGTATGATGGTTAATTTTGACTGTCGACTTGATTAGATTAAGAAACATGTGGAGCAGTAGAGAAGCATACCTTTGTGTGTTGGAAGGAATTTCCAAAGATTAACTGAATGGGAAAACTCATCTCTGAATGTGACATCCCATGGAATGAGATTTTATATAGAATAAAATAGGGAAAAAGAGAAAACAATAGCTGAATATCTGTCTGTCTGTCTATCTGTCTCTCTCTTCCTCTTTCCCTCACTGCCTCCCTCCCTCTGTTTCTTTCCAGACTCAATCAGATATGGCCAAGCAGATTCATGACCTTGCTCCCCATCTACTCATGTATCCATGCCTTCACTGTGGTGGACTATTCCCTCACACTGGAAGCCAAACCAAACTCAGTTTTAAATCTAGTCTTCACTGTGAAGCATCAAGAGGATGGAAGGGCTACAGAGGTGGTTCAGAATTTAAGACCACTGGCCTCCAATAACACCATACTTGCACATGTGAATACACATGAACACACACATGCACACACATGAATATGCACCAAATACCTACACTTAGGCAAACTTTCATCCATATAAATAATAGTAAACATAACATTTTTATGTTATGTTTATCTCATTTTAAACATGAGAGTTGAATCTCTGCTCTCTCTTTATACCTGCACGTCTTGTAGGCAGGACAAATTTGGGTTGAATCTTTTGTGGATGGCTCTTTCCATCCACTGGAAGTCTTGCTTGGCTAGAGGAGGTAGTCTCTTCAGGCTCCATATCCCGTTGACAGCTGTCTCAGCTAGGGTCATCCCCATAGACTCCTGGAAGGCTCCCTCTTTGACTTTTGTTTTCTCTCCCAGCCTCTCCCATCCATACTCCTCCTGATCCTTACTCCCGTTCCCCCTCCTATCCCTCTCCCACACAGTTCCATCCCTCCATCTACTTCAGATGTCTACTTTATTTCCCATTCTGAGTGAGAATCAAGCATCTTCCCTTGGGCCTTCTTTGCTACTTAGCATCTTTGGGTCCATGGATTGTGGCCTGGTTATAATGTACTTTATGGCTAATTTCCACATGTCTTTCTGGTCTTGGTTATCTCACACAGGATGATAGTTTTTAGTTTCATCCATATACTCCCAAATTTCAAGATGTCTTTGTTTTTAGAAGCTGAACAATATTCCATTGTGTAGATGTGACATATTATCCTTAGTTACTCTTCAGTTGAGGGACATCCAGGTTGTTTCCAGTTTCTGACAAATTAAGCTGCTGTAAACGTAGTTGAGCAAATATTCTTGTGAAATGGTGAAACATATGTACCTAGGAGTGGTATAGCTGGGTCTTGAGGTAGAATTATCCCCAATTTTCTGAGAAACCACCAGATTGATTTCTACCAAACAATGACTGGTCCAAATTGAGGCCCACCCCATCGGAAAGAGCCATCCCCTGACACTATTGATACCCTGCTATGCTTGCAGACAGGGGCTTCACATAACTGACTTCTGAGAAGCTTCATCCAGCAATTGATGGAAACAGATGTGGATACCCACAGTCAAACAATAGACAGAGCTTGGGAAGTCTTCTGGAAGAGTAGGGGGAAAGATTGAGGGAGCTGAAGGGGTCAAGGACACCACAAGAAGATCTACAGAGTAAACTAACCTGGGCCCATGGGAGCTCACAGAAACTGAACTACCATCCAAAGAGCATGTGGACTGTACCTAGGCTCCCTACCTATAGGTAGCAGATGTGCAGCTTGATCTTCATGTGGGTCACCTGACAATTAGAGTGGGGTTGTTTCTGACTCTGTTGCCTGTCTTTGGTTCCCTTTCCCAGGGCTGAACTGCTTTATCTGAACTCAGTGGGAGAGTATGCATTTAGTCCTGCTTTGGCTTGATATACCAGGGTGGGTTGATGCCCAGGGGAGGCCTTCCCTTCTCTGAGGAAAAAGGGATGAGGAAATGGGGTACTGGGTGCCAAGGTGGAAATGGGAGGAGAGGAAGGAGGGGGCTATGATCCAGCTATAATGTGAATAAATAAATGATGAGGAAAAAAAAGACAGAGTTGTAATCTAATATGGTTATGATATTTGACTGATCTTTGGGAGACAAAGTTCTATGAAATCTTGTTATGTCTCACTGTCTGATGGCTTGAAATTCACTGGGGTTCCAAAGAAGAATTTGACACCTAATGTCACTCTTCAATCTTGGCCTTACTATAATGGAAGCTAAATAAACCGTTATCTTTAAAATAACCTTTTCCATGTTACTTAAATATTAACCATAAAATATGGGGTGTATCAGGCTCCTTAGCTCATATGTTGGTCAGAGTTTTGATGGTATAATAAAATGTTCACAAAAGCAAATTAAGGGAGAAAGGAGTTATTTTAGCTCATAGTTTCAAGGGTTTTGTTCATCCTGATGGAGAGAATAATAGAGGATTTTACAAAGTGGCCATGAAAGAGGGTGTAGTAGACAAGGATGGGGGCAAGGCATCTGCCCTATGCTTCCTCTTTTGTTTCTTTTATTCCTTCTGGGGCCACAGACTCCTGGTTTTCATTTCTACACATCACTAATACTTTGAAAAAGCCTGTATAGTTACACTCAAAGTGTGCTTTGAAGATCTCACAGTCATCTCTCAATCCAGTCATGATGGCAATAAAGATTAGCCATCAGAACCCATTATTTGAAGTTGGACATTGTCCTTTAGTGATAATGAAGGGCCATGGGTTGATTTCAGCAGGAAGACTATACCCAAGCATATTCCTTAAGAAAGAACATTCAGGAGCTACTGTGTTTATTACAAAGAATAAGTAAAAATTGGAAGGTTGCCATATGATTTAAGATAAGGAAAATGGAGTCCGACAAAAGCAATAAGAATCCCCACTGGCATGAGCTTGGGGAATCTTATGGAAGAACAGGAGGAAAGACTACAGCTTCTAAGGGGATAGGATCTCCACAGGTAGCTAAACAGAGTCAACTAAACTGGACTCCTGGAGCTCTCAGAGACTAGACCACCAACCAAAGGTAATACTCAGGCTGGACCTAGGCCTCTCTGCTCATATTTAGTAGATGTGCAGTTTGGTCTTCATGTGGGTCCCAAACAACTGGAGCAGGGGTTATCCCAAAAGCTGTTCCCTGTCCATGGGATATGTTCTTCTAGCTGGGTTGCCTTGTCTGGACTCAATGGAAGAGGATTTGCCTAGACTCACAGAGGCTTGATGTGTCAGGGTGGGGAGATACCCCGTAGGACTCTCATCCACTCTGAAGAGACAGAATAGGGGGAAGTATTGTGGGAGGAGGTAACCAGGAGGAGGGCAGTGAGCAGGATGTAAAGTGAATAAGTAATAATAACAATAGCAATGAGAAAAAAATGAATTCCCACTGGCAACATACCTCTGGGTATATGTCCAAGGATACTTTTAAAAAGGTTTGATTTAAAAGAAAAGTCCCATCCTTAATGTGGACAGCACTATTCCACAGCCTGTGATCCCAGAAGGAGTAAAAGGAGAAAGGGCGCTGAGTACCAGCATATTTTTTCAGGTACCTGACTATAAATGTAATATGACTGGTAACCTTCTCTTGCCAACACCATGCCTTCTTTGCTATGCTAGACTGTCTCTTCAAAGTCTAAGCTAAAGGGAACCCTTATTTTAGTCAAGAATATTTCTATATCAGTGGGGGGAAAAGGGCTAACATAGAACCACCTCCCTCTGGATGGTGCTCATCTTGCCCTTACTGAGCCTTCCATTGTAACTTTTTACAATAGAATTTGGCAAATACCAACTGTTTCCTTTATATTCCTTTTCCCCATTTGAGGCAACGTTTAATGCCTATGGTGAACCCTTTCCTCTATTTCTTCCTTTTTCTTCTTCTTCCTTTTATCCTATTCCCTTTCTTTGTTTTTTAATTAATT
>CM052705.1:28172582-28243362 GCA_028551405.1 Uromys caudimaculatus
CAGACTTGTTTTGATTTGCATTTCCCTGATGACTAAGGATGTTAAGCATTTCTTTAGTTACTTCTCAGCCCTGTGAATTTTCTCAGTTGAGAATTCTCTGTTTAGCTCTGTTCCCCATTTTTTGATGGGGTTATTTGGTTTTCTTGAGTCTAACTCCTTGAGTTCTTTGTGAATGTTGGATATTAGCCCTCTATCGGACATAGGATTGGTTAAGTTCTTTTCCCAATCTGTTGGTTGCCGTTTTGTCCTATTGACAGTGTCCTTTGTCTTACAGAAGCTTTGCAATTTCATGAGGTCTCATTTGTTGATTCTTGATCTTAGAGCATAAGCCATTGGTGTTCTGTTCAGGAACTTTCCCCCTGTACCCAGGTGTTCGAGAGTTTTCCCCACTTTCTCTTCTATTAGATTCAGTGTATCTGGTTTTATGTGGAGGTCCTTGATCCACTTGGACTTGAGCTTTGTACAGGGAGAGAGGAATGAATCAATTTGCATTCTTCTACATGTAGACCGCCAGTTGAACCAGCACCATTTGTTGAAAATGCTGTCTTTTTTCCACTGAGTGATTTTAGCTCCTTTGTCGAAAATCAAGAGACCATATGCGTGTGGGTTCATTTCTGGGTCCTCAATTCTATTCCATTGATCTACTTGCCTGTCACTGTACCAATACCATGCAGTTTTTATCACTACTGCTCTGTAGCACAGTTTGAGGTCAGGGATGCTGATTCCCCCAGAAGTTCTTCTGTTGTTGAGAATAGCTTTTGCTATCCTGGGTTTTTTGCTGTTCTAAATGAATTTGAGAATTGTTCTTTCTAATCAGTAGGATTCCTTTGTACTGTTACTCTGTCTAGTTCCTTGCTTCTTGACAGTTCCCTTTATTTCAGATTATATACTTACATCTGAGGATTAGGAGCTAGGAACCACAGATGAAATAGGGCATGTGGGGTTTCTCTTTCTGAGTCTGGGTTATCTCATTCAATAGAATATTTTCTAGGTTTATCCATATAGCAGCAAATACTATTTTTCTTTCCTGCTGAATAGTATTTCATAGTGTGTCTATACATATATATTATATATTTACATATAAAATTATTTATATAAATATCAATTATAAATATATTTGTGATGGTTTGGATATGCTTGGCCCAGAGAGTGACACTATTGGAAGGTGTGGCCCTGTTGGAGTAGGTGTGGCCCTGTTGGAGTAAGTGTGGCTGTGTTGGAGTAAGTGTGTCACTATTGGTGTGGGCTTTAAGAACCTCATCCTAGCTGCCTGAAGCCAGTATTCTGCTAGCAGCCTTCAGATAAAGATGTTGAAATCTCAGGTCCTCCTGTACCATGCCTGCCTGGATGCTGCCATGTTCTCTCCTTGATGATAATTGACTGAACATGTGAACCTGTAAGGCAGCCTCAATTAAATATTGTTCTTTATAAGACTTGCCTTGGTCACAGTGTCTATTCACAGCAGTAAAACCCTAATTAAGAGACCGTTACATATTTATATATATATACATATATTTGTATATATAATATATTTATTCATATTTACATAAATATGCAATATATTTAAATACATACAGACATATTTATAAATATAATATATTTATATATAATATGTATTTTATTACAAAGAACATTATATATATACATATATATATGTACATATATATATATGAAATTATATTTTTGTATCCCCTCATTAGTTGAAGAACATCTAGGTTGTTTCAATTTCCTAGTTGTTGTGAATACAGCTGCAAGGAACATGGCTGAACAAATATCTATAGAGTAGGATATGAAGTCCTTTGGACATATGCTAGGGAGTAGTATATCTGC
Source organism: Uromys caudimaculatus (assembly GCA_028551405.1). Taxonomy (NCBI): domain Eukaryota; kingdom Metazoa; phylum Chordata; class Mammalia; order Rodentia; family Muridae; genus Uromys; species Uromys caudimaculatus. Next base: position 28,174,413 of record CM052705.1, read on the forward strand.
CTTATACGACAAATTTACTTTTAGTTGTTTTGTTTTGTTTTTTCTTCGCAGTGAACTCAAGAGTGGCCACACCAATTTGCAATTCCATTATAAGTGAATGAGGGTTCCCTTTTCCTCACCAACCTTGACTGTCAGTTGTTCAGTTGATCTTAATCATTCTGACTAGGGTAAAGTAAAATCTTAATATTGCTGTGATTTGCATTTCCCAATTGCTAAGGATGCTGAGCATTTCTGACACATTTCTTATTCACATTTATTTGTTCTTTTGGAAATTTTCTGTTATGACTCATATCCTACTTTTTTAAAAAAAAAAAATTATCCTATATCCAGAGATAAGTTTAGCGCTTAGCCATCATCAAAGAACCTTTTCATTGCAAAAACCATTGCAGAAAACCATAGCCAGTCAAAATGCAGAGAGCAACTGATGCCTAAGGCTCAGGGACCATGGCAGAAGACGGGGCAGAGAGACTGTACATGCCAGAGGATCAGGGTGTGCTCTGAGCCTGCATCTCCTAGAAATGGTAAGAAAGCTTCACTCATGGTATCTCCACAGTGGTTGCCTAAATAAGACCTGAATAAGAACGACACAAACAGATGTGTTAACCTGGAGGAGGGAAATCCCAAGACTGTAGGCAACTGGGGAATGCTAAGAGTAGGAGAAACAGTCTTCTGAAGAATGAGCACCTTAATTTATTTTTTTAATTAAGGAATTGCAAATCAAAACAATATCAAGATTTCATCTTACCTCAGCCTATGTATATATGAGATATATCAAATATATATGCAAACGATAGCAAATTTTTTAAAGTCCATGATTTTGAAGGACAAAGTAAATGGACAGGAGGTATACATGGGAGCAATTTGAGGGAGGAAAGAGGAAAATGATGTAATTTTATTGTAATTAAAGATATTAATTAAGAATAGTTTAAGTGGCAAATTCTTGGTGTGAGTATACATTTGTTGTTATTGTTTTGAGTGACATTCCTTGAGAAAATGAATACTGGGGCCCCAGGCCACACACTGACTGTGCCATTTGAGATAATTCTTGTCATCCTTGTGCCAGAATTTCCTTGCCTATAAACTTGGGACACATCATGTGTCATATCTAGTTCACAGAGAACAAATGTTTGTTAAATGTTTGGGAACATTAAGGGATAAAAATGGGAGCAGGACAGGCTGAGAGAGCTAAGCCAGCCTCTGCTCTTTTATTAGATCAACTGAGGCAAGCTAATATCTGCACTCGTAAATGATGTCTAAGTTCTTTCTGACCCTATTTTCCCCTAGGCTTCAGTGGTCATATTCTTTGTTATAATCATGCTCCTATTTTTTTGCAGGTGCTGGTTGCCCACTGTTGCAAGGAGCTTTGGAAATACAAGCTGACTCAGCTGATCCTCAATTCACGCCAGTGTTAAGGATGAAGAGGGAGTTTGTTCATTCTTGCTTCCACTTTACAGGTAAGAATGAACCACGAATGGACTAGCAGATCACAAAACTGATGGAGTTGGGAAGCTGGAACTTAGTTCTTTTGTCTCTCAAAGCAATGTTCTCCCAATATTCATAGAGGAGTATATTTATGCTTCATGTTATCATTATTCAATAAGAATCTCTCAGTTGGTTAATATGGAAGGAGGTAGCACTTTATTCAGGAGGTGTGAATTACAGCCACATTAAAGTGTATTTCTTGGTGGGCAACAGTTGTTCTCTGTGGAAAGACTGTGATCTAGGAGGCAGACTGAGACAATCAAAGCACCTCATAGCTGCTTAACCTATGAGGTTGTAGGCGTAAAGTTCTTTTGATTGTACAAAGAAAGACACCATTGCTTTCCAGTGCTGGGAAGGCAGAGCATGCCTGTGTTGAGTTGGTCCTCTCCTGATGGCCTTGGTAAAACACCTCTTAAAGAGACCACATTCTCTGTCCCATTCAATCCAAATATTTAGCTTCAAGGCTGCCTCAGCTGCGTTTTGGCAAGAAATAGTTGGGAGGAGGCTCCTCTGAGGAGCCTTTCTTTGAAGTCCTGGGTGTCCTACAGTGATGTGGGGTCTGGGCCAAGCATGTTGGCCTTTGAGGCATGTTTGAGGCACTTTGGGGACTGCTGACTTCAGCTGAGTGAGCCAATGCATAGCCAAAGCTGTCAGGGAAATCTCATGGTGGTTCGGATCACAGGTACTGTCTCAGGCAGTCCTGGAACAATCTTATCTGCAGCTGAGGTGTGGCTAGGACATCTCAACATTGTGCATGTTATAGAGCATCTTGGCTCACTTGAGGTCAGAAAATGAAGAGAGTATTATTATTGAAATTAATAAAAATCCTTGGGCTCTCACTATCATGCTCAATAAACTAGGGGAATTTATGCTCCTGTCCTTGAAGCCTTATTCTGAGTGCTATTTCTTTCAGGGACATAGAACTCATTAATGTAAAGCTATAACCAATGGTGGGTCATTTTGTTCCTAGTATGTAAAAAGACTACCCGGAACAGAAGGGCTTTATTACATGGCGTTTAGTTTCCTGATTCATAAATCTAATAACCATAGAGAAGTTGATACGCTTTTATCCCACTTCACTGATAAGTAAACTGAAGCACATGTGTTTACCAATACTTTTTTTTTGTTGTGAACATACCATAGAATTTATCTGAGGCTCCATTGTGTGGGAAACTCACTGAATACCAATGCAAAGTGAAATGCTACCTTCTATGCATCCAAATAAAGAATATTTACTTCTTATAAACAAATTTACTTCTCATAAACTAACTTAATTCCTATAAACTAAAACATATAGCTGTCCAGGTGTGGTGGCCCATTTCTTTAAACCTAGCATCAGGGAGGCAGAGACAGGTGGGTTCCTATAAATCTGATGTCAGTATAATATATAGAAAGCTCCAGGCCAGTCAGAGTTACACAGTCAGACTCTGTCTCAAAAACAACAGGAAAAACATCTATAGTTATTTTCATAAAGTATGTTGTTCATATCAACATGTAACACATTTACTGTTTTAAAATGATTTAATAAGATTTTTAATCTTATTAATTTTAATAAATAAGTGTCTCATCTTTAGTTCTGTGATAGTAGCCTACATTGCCAATTTGACTGAATTATAATCAACCAGGAGACACGTGTCAGGGAGAGACTGTCAAGGTGTTCAAAAAAGGTTTACCTGAAGGAGGAGGACCCATCCTGAAGGAGGCGGACCCATCTTGAGGGCAGGCAGCACTATGAAAAGGTTTTGATCACTGGGTGAATAAAAAAGAGATTGTGAGCTGAGAATAGAATGCATATTTCTGCTTAATGACTAGTGACACAATGCGACCACGCTTCTGCCTCTACAGTGAGAAGCATTTTTGCTAGCACACCTTCCTGCCATGATACAGTGTGTCCCATCAACTGTGAGACAAAATACAGCATATTTTCTTAGTTGCTCCTGCCAGGCCTTTTGTCATAGACTCTAGAACTGATATTGATAGGTATGATCGATTTCCAGGTATCTTGAGGTATTCTATAGTTTTGCAAATGACTTATAAAGCTAAATAGTTTGGAAACTGCTGTATTTGATTCTATTTTATTTTCACCTAGCCTAACTTTGACCACCATTGGCTTGGCATAATATTTGACAAGAAAAATATGTGACATGTTCATCAGTGCCTGTCAAATATAGCTATAGTTTTGTCTGGCTTAGAACTTAACTCATTCTTCTTTTCTCTGGAGACAATCAACTATCTAAATAACTAAGTACGTATTGAATGTATTGAAAGGAGTGGTAATTTGATGCTGAAAATACTGCCCATAAAAATGGAACTGGGAGGAATGGGGTTACATGACTGAGGTTGGAATATAGAGATCAAAGTACTTAGAGGGTATAGGAAAGCAACCCATACGGTTTAGGTATCAGCTTCTGAGAAAGAGCAAGCTACACAGGAATGGAGATGGTGTCTCTCCAATTGTTCTACTCTTCTTTGTCTGTCTTAGAATGGGTTGCACAAGGGAAAGTACATCATTATTCCACATTATATCCTTATTTGGGTAACTAGAATTTAACCTCAAATCAATGTCATGATTGAAAGAACATGGTGAACCTTTTGGGAAAACAAAAATCTTGACAAACAGAGTAAATTGCCCTAAAAGTTATTAGAAGGTACACTCTTTCATTTTCTATAGCTGGAAATATTTCTGAAATCTTGAAATTGAAATGTGATCCTTGAATATATATACTTTGGTTTTTCGAGACAGGGTTTCTCTGTGTAGCCCTGGCTGTCCTGGAACTCACTCTGTAGACCAGGCTGGCCTCGAACTCAGAAATCCACCTCCCTCTGCCTCCCAAGTGCTGGGATTAAAGGCGTGCACCACCACTGCCTGGCTTGAGCCTTGAATATATTAATGCTCATGTAAAATGAGTACCTCCCCCAGAGGTCATTACATGAGATATTGTAATGACCTTGGGTAATGCTTATTTCTCAGAGAGATGTTTTACTGGTCAGTCCACAATGGTTAGAATAATTTCTGGCATATGAAAATAATAGTTGCTGAGAGGATAAAGTTTAAAACAGGAAAAATAAAGGAAGTAAAGGGAAGAACAGTTGTGGAATAAGAAGAGCAAGCAGCAAAAGAGGAAGACAAGACAGGGAGGAGAGAGAAACACTCTTCTCATCTGGATAATCAGCATATTTGGAAGTTTTACACTTATTTATCTCATGATGATATGTTTCAAATTATTAAAATCCATTTTCTCATAAACTTATAAGAGTAAAGCCTTTAAATCAATGGTTTTCAACCTTCCTACTGTTGTGGCCTTTTAATACAGTTCCTTATGTTGTGGTGACTCCCAACTATAAAAATTATTTTTGTTGCTACTTCATAACTGTAATTTTGCTACCGTTATGAATCCTAATGTAAATCTCTGTGGTTTTGATGGTCTGGGGCAACCTCTGTGAAGGGATAGTTTTGAATGAAGAGCTACGTTTAAGAAAAACAACACTGTATGTAACAGCATGTAACCTCTAGCAGATTTTTATCCTTTGCTTGTGGTCTGAGAGATATTTCTTTTTCCAGTCTGTGCCATTACTGACTCATCTTACATTTTGACTTGTATATCCAGCACCTTACTTCTGCTTGCTCCTAAGTAGCAGCAGTGGAAAGGAAATATGTAGATTTAGAGTTTAAAAAAAGATATCTCCCAGAGCCACCTTTAAATGCATTTTTCCAAGGCCTATCAAAATACCCTAGGAATTTGTTGTGAAATTTTGACCACATCCTAGTTAGCATGAGGTTAAAATTAACAGTAACATATGTTTTTGAGATCTCAATTTGCAAAATATTAATAGAGTTCATGGGCAGTTAACTGCAATAAAGGGAGGAAATGAAGTTTATAGTGCAAGGCCCTGGGGATTACAGCCTTGCCTGCCCCTGGTCACAATTCATACCTCAGAATGCAACATGAAGTGAAGAAGGCAGAAAAGAAAAACAGGAGGAAATAACAAGGCTGGCGCCATGGGCCTCCCTTTCTCTCCGTGGAGGTATGGTAGGCCTTAGTAGAATGAGCTGCATCCAGCCTTACCTTCTTCCTGCCATCCAGGACGTGCAACAAGACTCACACATTTGGTAAAACATCATGAGAGCTTGGACGCATCTCATCAGTTCTCTGAAAATGTGATTTCGCCTGGATTTGTATTTCCAATTGACATGCTTAAGTGAATAATATTTTTTAAAGAGAGTCATAGATGATGTCCTGAATTGATAGTCAGAAGTCCTGGACTTTGATACTCTACTATCCAATCTTTCTGAAAAGCATACTCCCCTTTAACATGTGGTGTGCCTACACACATTCATATGATATGCTCATATACATTCATACGAAATACACATAAATATACAATAATGCATAAAAAGAAATTATATTATTTGTATTCTACTGAGTCAGATAAGTAGGTCATTGGTAGAGAAGAGAAATGGAGAAAGCACATGGAGAAGGAGGAATTGTGTTGTAGGGCTGCCCTGTCCTTGTTATTGAAGGCATTATGGAACATTCAGCTTTTCATTGATAAAAGAAAAGCCAAGGAACTCCACACAGGATTCAATCCCACTGTCTTCCAGTCTGTTTTTTATTCACACACTGTTCTTGGGGGTAAAAGGGAAGAGGCAAGAATTTGGAGTGACAAGCCATAGCGCATATGTGTGTGTGTGTGTGTGTGTGTGTGTGTGTGTGTGTGTGTGTGTGTGTGTGTATACATATATATATATATATATATATATATGACATATATATGCCTCTAGGGAACAAGTCATAGACTTCAAGTGCAGATGCAGGAATGTGGAGCAAGCAGACAAGGAGTTTATCTAGGAACCTCTTCAGGACCATGGATCAGGTTTATGAATAGTAAAACTCAGAATATGAAAGACTCTGGTCAAAGACCCTGCTAGCTTTTCCTGCCTTCCTTGGCACTCTTTTATCTAAAACATGAATTTCTCATTCAAGCCATTAAATGGCTCCATTGGCTCATTCATAGACTTCTGACAGCAAAAAGAGTTTATTATTTTAGGTTAACATTCATGGAAAGGATCTGGGAATCCATGACATTTCAGAGACCCAATCCTTTGAACTTGAAGGATTACTAGATTCCCAAATCACAGAATAGCCCAACTCAAGGCAAAGATATTTGACAACCTCCAGCTACCTCACTTAAAAGGCTCAGTAGAGCTCAGGCCATTATATACTTTTCTTAGGAACAATTGACTAGACTAGTGACCAGGTAGTGAGCTTAGATTCTAATCACTTTTGTCACAGTGAGATGAGAAAAATGCTACTACCTATGTAACCCTGGTGTATCTCACCTCCGGATCTTGTCCATTAGGCTGGGATCCTCTCGTGTGTGTGTGTGTGTGTGTGTGTGTGTGTGTGTGTGTGTGTGTGTGTGTGCATGTGTGCTTTCTCATCATGAAAACTCCTATTTTATTCAACGTCCCTGGTTGCCTTAGATCACAGCTCTACTGAATACTCTTCTCACTTACCTGGTTCTCTAGAGCTCCCATTCTCTTTTGGCTGCTAGATGCTGTTTAGATTGCTTTCTAAGCTACAGCTTCAGACAGCTATAGCCACACAGCCATTTTATTAGTTCCATGAATGTTGAATGCTCTTAGCCTCCAAGAATCTACAATATCTTCTTCCCACTTAACTCTGATTTCTAGCCCTTGGCTTTTGTGCCATTGGAGCCACAGTGGCCTCTATAGAGATACCAGAAAACATTTACTAGCATGCAAACCTCATTTCACTCTCATTAAAAACCTCCTGAAGAAAGGGTCCAAATGATCCCAGTTCATTTTCTTTGTGAGAATTATTTGATAACTCCTTGATAAAATTCTAGGATTACAATCACTTTCTGTGGATCTTGAGAACACTGAGAAATGAAAAGGAATATGTGAGATTTGTTTGTTCTTTTACTTGATTGTATTTAATGAAAGTCAGCACTTTCACAAAGGTTGTCTTTTAAATGGTGCACACTGTGTGCCTTCTGTTATCTTTGCACAGTCCAGAGGCAATTTGTTTTCTACAGGGAACAAACATGTTTAAAGCATCAAAGCTGAAAGCATAGCTCCACAACCCTTCCATACAAACATTAACTTCACTGGTACATAAAAGCTATGAGTAGAATTTAGACTTGGTCCTTACCCACCAGTCCTGAGCTCTGAGAAGCTAGGGGGTGTATCTTAAATATTCCTGAGTCTACCATATGTCCATCACGGATGGAGTCTTACAGTTCTACTTTTGTTGAAAGTGTTATAGTCAAGGCAAGGCTCTTGTCCTAAGCATGCATCTACAGTGAATGAGACCATCTTCTGTGAAAGTCGCTATGAGAAGGGGGATGCTACCTCTAAGCATAAATAACTCCGGTCTGGTCCCCATAGCAGATGTGACAATTTGGCCAAAATTTGTCCCAATTCTCAATTCAGACTCCACATCTTCTGTTCCTTGGCAGATCCCTTTAGGCAACCCAAGCTTGTCTGAAAGATTCTATGCATTTATGCTGAAGTTCTGGTGCTGTAGGAGAAGTCCACAAAGGAGATAGGGGAGATGGGTGCATGCCCAATAGTGAGTAGGAAAGAATTTTCAAAATGAGGGGAACTTGGTCTTTGGGACCACAAAGGACTAGATTGACTTAGAGAATTACAATGGCAGAGAGTTTTGAAGAGCAGAATGATAACATCACTCTCATTTGGCAGTAGGCAAGTTTAGATTCTAATCCACATTCATTCACAACTCTTGGACGATAGGCAATTTTATTAATTCTCTTTGCTCTAATATCTCTACCAACTAAACGGGGACAATAAGTAATATGAAACTTAAGAAGTCATCAGAATTAAATGGGAACTTATTTACAAAATATCCAGACGGAATTGGTTGTGGAACAAGTACTCAGTACACAAAATTTATTTCCTATAATTAAAAAAAAATTAAGGCAGGTTATTGGAATTACTTCATCAATATCTCTGCACCTGATATATATATATATATATATATGTGTGTGTGTGTGTGTGTGTGTGTGTGTGTGTATAGATGTATAGATGTATAGATGTATAGATATATAGATATATAGATATATAGATATAATCTATCTCTCTATATATATACCTGGCTCTTTAGTTTTAGGAAAATATGTCAGAATATTTTTTAACAGAATCTTTCCCTTCTTTTCTTTTCTTCCCTTCCCTTCATTTCTATTCCTTCTTTTTGCCCTGTCTCCCTCCTTTCTTCTGCTCTCCCTTTCTCCTCCATCCACCCTCCCCCCCACCTCAGCAACCACCACCACCAGGTTCTCATGTAGCTCAGTCTGGATTTAAACTGTCTATATGGTCAAAGCTAACCTTACCTTTTGATCCCCCTGCCTCCACCTCTGGGAAGTGCAGAGATGAGAAGCAACACTCAAAGAACATGTATTTTAAAATCTCCAGCAGAGAGGAGAGAAGTCACAGCATCAGAGATTCTAGAAGAGCAAATGTTTGAAATCATGTCCTGTTTGTCTTTTGGTAGAACTTCCCTACATGCCTCTCTACATGTGCAAATGGGCACACAAATACAAATGAGCACATACTTGCAGATACATGCACAGGGGCACAAGCAGGGCTCTTTGCTTCACTCTGGGCTCTCATTTGTGACCACCTCTCCACTGTTCTTAAAGAGAAAAAAAGGAGAAGAAACTGAGGTTCAATCTTGTTGAATTCTAACTCATCAAAATTGCTCTGTTTATCCCCTGTGCTACTTTACAAGGCATGTCAGGCATTTTTCATGGGGATGGAAATCATATTTTACCAGTAATAAATGGGATCTAGCCCCACAAGACTGTAGCTCAATTTCAAGCTCAGAACCCAGGAGGTCAGAGTGGTCCTATCAAGGAAAATCACCAACTCCCACCCCTCAGAAAGCAAAACACATTTTGGGGGCAGGGAAGGAGACTAAAAGCAGAACACAGCAGGTTCTAATATTTTTCCACTTGACTCTCCTTAATTAGTGTTGACTAGCTTAACGAAGCAATTAAGGGGCTTATTTGCTTTTTTAAATCACATGTGAAATTTAAGAAACCTTGAAATACAAGAAATATTTGTCCCCAAGATCTTACCCCACAAGGGATATCAGTTTGACAGTGCTCCAACCACTAGAAAGCAAGGACAACCAACCTTCCTCTCCACATGAGGCCTGAGCAAAACAGAACTCAGTAGCCAGCTGCATTTGCATCTTGGATGCTCGGCTAAAACCCCAGCTGAAAGCAACAGCAGTGGCTCATCTTTTACTAACAACTTGAACAAGAATACAGATACGGCACCTAGCACTGAAGGTTATGTATCAGCAAGTGTGTTGCTCATGTTTCTTATGCTATTTTCACTTAAATCTTTAGACCTTCCCCTCTTCTTCTTTTCATGAGAGTAAGCAGACAGGGAATCACAAGTAATGAGCATACCCAGGTTTGCTTGCTTGGCAGTGGTATGAACTGAATGTCTTGTCTTCTTACTCCATGACACCTGGCTCTTCCATGACACTAACTTCCCTGTGAAAATCCTCAACCATGAGAACTGAGGCTGACATAGACTGAAAACTACTAAATAATTACATCTATTAAGTATGTTTACATTGGTATCTAAAATACATAAATATATTTTAAACAGCATACAGGAACAGAGCTTTGTTAAATATAAAGAATTTTTAGCAACTTCATGGTTGATTTATTTTTATAATTTATATGTATGCTTTATAGTTTATATAAATTACTAAGAATAATTATTGTCATCATTTGTGTTGAAATGTAACATACAGAAATATATAACTTATAGAAACACAAATTAAAGACAAATATACATGAATATGTAATACAGAAACATGATATATGACATAAAATAATATAAATTCACAATTTGTGATGTAACCTATAGCATGTAATATAAAATGCAATATTATCTAATATAGTGAGATATACAGGTTAATATAGTATTTAAGATATATAATGACAATTACATCACAAATAATTTTCCATATTTGTTTATAGAATTGTCATAAACCAAACATAGAGTATAATTATAGTAAATAATATTCATTTGCAGTATCCTATAGTAAGGTAAAAAACAATGATATATTATCTCTGGTCAGGAGATGACTGAGTACTTACGCTGAAGTATGAAGCCCTTATTTCAAATCCCAAGCACCCTATATATAAACCTTTACATGGGTTTGTGTACCTGTAATCTCAACTTTATGGTTGGAGGTAGGTGGATTCTGAGAGCTCACTAGCCAGTAAGCCTTTCTGAAATGGCGAGTTCCTGGTTCAGCAAAGAGATACTGTCTCAAGACAGTAAGGTAGAGAGTGATCTAGGATGACAGTGTCCTGCTCTAGCCTCTGCATGCCCATGCATGGGCGCATGTACTTATACACTCATATGCATGCACCATGCACACATGTATCATCAATACAAAAATGAAATAAATAAAATAAATAAAAATTTGGTGATATGTTATCTAGTAGGACAACAAATAAATTCAACTCTACATTATTTAATATAGTAGCTTCAGTCCTGATAAATGAACATTTGTTGATTGCCATTTCTTTAGAAATAGTGCAGGGCATCTTTCATGTTGCCACGTCTAGACCTCAACAAACCTGCAAAATTAGTTCTCAACCTTGGAAAAGCAATGGAACCTGAAGTCACACAAACAACCTTTTTCCCTTTAGAAACACAATGCTAGCAAAAAGAGCCATGGATAACTCTAGTTCTTTCTAATTTAATAATTATCATATACTCTCAGTCCAGCGGTTACTGTAAAGTGAAACTTGGGTATTCGGAACATTTGGGCTAATATCCACTTATCAGTGAGTACATACCTTGTTCGTTCTTTTGTGACTGAGCTACCTCACTCAGGATGATATTTTCAAGTTCCATCCATTTGCCTGCAAATTTCATTAAGTCATTGTTTTTAATAGCTGAGTAGTACTCCATTGTGTAAATGTACCACATTTTCTGTATCCATTCCTCTGCTGAGGGACATCTGGGTTGTTTCCAGCTTCTGACTGTATAAATATGGCTGCTATGAACATAATGAGAGTGAGGTCCCAGATGGAGGAGTTGGAGAAGGGACTGAAGGAGCTGAGGGAGTCTGCAGCCCCATGGAGGGAGCAACAGTGTTAACTGGCCTGACCCAACCCCCGACACCCGGTCCTCCTGGAGGCTGGACCACCAACCAAAGAATACACATTGAGGGACCCATGTTTCAGACCACATATGTGGCAGAGGAGGGCCTTGTTGGCCATCAGGGGGAGGAGAGGCCCCAGTAAAGGGGAATGTCAAAGTGGGAATATGGGAGTGGGTGGGCGGGTGGGTGGGAGGTGGAATTCCCTCATAGAGGTGGGGAGGGGAAGGGGATAGGTGGTTTCCAAAGAGGAGACTTAGAAAGGGGGAAACATTGGTAATGTAAATAAAGCATAAAAGAAAATAAAATGTAGATCATATACTTTCAAAAAATAAAACAACAAAACCACACACACACACACACAAAGAAATTAAATGAACAGTAATAGACAATTTCTCTTCCAATTCTTTTTTGTTTTGGTTTGGTTTGGTTTGGTTTTTGGTTTTTCGAGACAGGGTTTCTCTGTGTAGCCCTGGCTGTCCTGGAACTCACTCTGTAGACCAGGCTGGCCTCGAACTCAGAAATCCACCTGCCTCTGCCTCCCAAGTGCTGGGATTAAAGGTGTGCACCACCACTGCCTGGCTTCTCTTCCAATTCTATTGTGAGCAAATTCCAGTTGCATCTCAGGACTCTTCTGGACCTATGTCCAGGACCCCAGAAGAAGTAAAGAAAAACTCCACTTGTTCCCACTCAGCTATCCATGACCGCTACTGCATTCAGCTGCACACAAAGGAACATTTCTTCTCTCCTTTCTTCAACCAATACTTACTGAGCATCTCCACTCTGTTATAAACTATGTCATGCTTATAAGTCTGTTGGGCTATAAGATTGTTTTAATACCAACCAGATTTTTTGTTTAAAAAAAAAATAATCATCATATACCCTTGAAGCTGGAGATATATCTTAGAGGTTAAGAATACTAGCTGCTTTTCCAGAAGACCTGGATTTGATTCCTAAATGCCCTCATGGTCTGATAACTTCTGGGCCAGCAGATCAGATTCTTGCAGGCACTGCATGCACATGGTGAACATACATACATACATACATACATACATACATACATACATACATACATACGTACATACAGTTAAAACTGAAAAACACATAAAATAAAACATAAAGAATCATGGTCTTTTTTGTGTTCTACCAAGTCAGATAAGTGGGTCAATGAAGAAGAGAAATGGAGGAAACACGGAGAGGAAGGAATTGTGTCTTAGGGCTTGCTCTGTCCTTGTGTTGAAAGCATTATAGAACATGCAACTTCTCACTGATGGAAAGAAAGGCTAAGGAACCCTATATATACTGCATCCAACCCCATAGTCTTTCAGTCTCCTTGGGGTAAAGGGCACAAGGCAATGATTTGGAGTGACAGGTCATAGTATGTATCCTGATGTAGCCACATGTAGTCTGGGTGCCAGAACCCCGACAGTGTGACACCAGTAAGACCAGAATCCATAAACTCAATGCAGTCTTTTGAATTCAGTCTATTTTCTTGTTGCCTCTAAGATTGCTGTGTAAGTGCTTCATGTTGGAAAGACTGCCAGAAACAAGACAGATGGAGAGGATGGTCCAGATGGGCACCGGATCAACAGTGCCAACAGTGGGAAAAGGCATGCGAGTCCATGGAGATCTCTTAACTATTTACCAAAGGGGGGATTGTTTATTTTCTAGGTATCTCCCAAAGAGTCCATTTATGAGCTCCATTTATGACTTCAAACAAGAGCTCTGGCAGAGACGTGGCAGCAAAGATAAGGAAAGGAGTAATTAATGCTTTTGCAACATGTTTCAACACCCAGATCTATAACTAACCGAGTTGTGTTCTTAGCCACCAAAATTTATTTTAAAATACAAACTTGCTTTTAAGTATCTTTTAAAATGAGGCTAATAGTTTTATCTTGTTCCTGGCACCATTTCTTCTGCTTGATAGGGTTATAAATAGGGTATTCCACTTGGCCAGAGTCTTGACCATAGAATTGCTGCAATGGTTCTATAGTTACTCTAACAAAACAGAACATAACTGGCATATTTCCCCTCAAACTTTCCTAACATTTACACTGCCATCTGCATACTTTTCCTTTGACTTCACTCTGAAAATCACATGCTCTTCTGATGCATACCAGAGACTTGGCTCTGTGGACATTTGGTGGGGGTGAGGGGAAAGAAATCAAGAGAGAAGGTTGAGAATGAGCAGCATTTTCTCATTTCTGACGTCAGACACTTATTACCTGCAACTCTCCAGCCATTTGTAAGACATAAGTAATCAGGCTTTCTTTGAGGTCAATTCTGAATGAGGGACAAAATTCCCTGCTAATGTACCACTGTTAATAACAGCATTGCTTTCTTGGGGGTTATATATTTAATTTCCTACATTCCAGTAAATCTATAGAGAACTGTGCCAGTGGAACGTACAGGCTGTGTGTATGTGCCCATGTGTATGTGTGCACAAGGAAAATCAATGGTGAGCTTTATAAACTCAAGTAATTAAGTTATAATCAAAGACTTAGTGCATATAAATTTTCATTGCCAATGTTTGAAATAAATGTTAGATAATGTACCTGATTATGTAATAGCATGAAGATGATAGATAATATGTTAAGAGAAAGACATAAAAATACAAATGTTCACAAATCTCTTTCTGAGATATATGAGCCCCCTCATCCATAGCTAATTTTCACCCTCTCTTCTAGTTTAGAAAAAAGTAAAGAAAGAGAGTTTAGGCACTAGTTTAAGGTTCTATGGGTTGTTTATTGATTGGCTTTTTGTTTGTTTGCCTGTTTGTATTTTGCTTGTTGGTCTGGTTTGGTTTGATTAATGACAAAGAATTCTTAGGAGTGAGATATTTGGGCAAGCAAATGAAGATAGCCTTCTCTGTGAAACTGATTAAATTATCCTACCAGTATCACACGGTTAGTCAAAGCATAAGTTTAATGAATGTCAAGAAAGTCTAAGTATCCACTGATTCTTTTTTAATCTTGCATCCTGGAGTTAAAGCCAGGATATTGTGTAATTCTACTACGTGATTTCCATCCATTGCCTGAGTATGTCTGGGTGAGAATTTACCATCACAGAACTTAATTGTAAAGCCCTTTTTGGTTGTAAAAGAAATCAGTGACTGGTGTGTGGTGTGGGTGATTGTGTGTGTATTGCTGTTACTGTTTTTCCGTTTTTTTTTCTTTCAAAGTATTTTAGGAAACTGCCTACCAAGTTTAGCGCAACTGTTTACTGCTTGTGGTTTTGATAATTTGATCTTCTATCCTTGTCATTTTAGAGTCTCCTTAGGGTGTTAAGAAGCAAGAGTTTGTATCTTTGTTTTAACATTACTTTAAGATGCAGATGAGAATGGACATTTATATGTAATTGAATAAAATGAAGCCATATTAAGAATATAATATCTTATGGGTTTGAAATAATGCAGACTGTATGTTTGATGAACTATTTTGATTTAGTCATTCTAAGTTCATTTAAAACTAAGAAAATTTGACTTTGAAAAAGGAAGAGAGGGGAGAGAAGGAGAGATGGGAGAGAGAGAAGAAAGAAAGAGAGAAACATTTCTTCCAAGGCTCATCTAGTTAAATGCACCATGTTTAATCTCCAACTCTTGTAACTTCCATAACTTTTAAATATTGAATGTAAGCATTATATGCTACCTCAGGACTAAGCTTTGCAAAAAGTACCACCTGTCTAACATATGAGAAAATAAAACATGGTAAAATGGTAAAAGAATAAACATCTTTTTGACATTGAGAGCTCACAAATTAGTTGCAGAACAAACTTCTCTTGCAAATGAAAGTAAACATTGAGAACCCAGGGTTACCATTTAAATTCTGGAGTCTACAGACGTAGGAATCACAATTTTGAGGTAATATTTGATCCCAGGATCCAATTCTTTGACTTTTTTCTTTATCTCCTTTACCTCTGAGAATTGTTTTGTTTCATCACCATTGTTCAGTTATCAAAAGGATGAGTCTTTAGGTATACCTAAAATTCTCCAGTAATCTCCAAGATTGTCAATTGATGAACCAAGAATACTTATGCTCATTATAAGGCTGTTACAAATACCCTACAAGATTGTGTGATTGTGGTTTTTTGTATATGTGTGTATCCTAAAATACTAAAAAGAACTCATGTTATCATGTGGACATGACAAGGCTGATGTAATCATGAACACACACTAACTATGGTGACCTATACAAGACCTGGCAAAACCTGTACCAAGTATCAGACCTGAAAGTAGTAGGGGGAACTGTTTGGGAATAAGCAGGAATTGGTAGGAGTGCAAGGGGATTAGAGTTAGCAATGAAGTATAAATATGTTCACTACACATGTATGAAATTGTCTCTTTCTACTATTCAATGATCTCTTCATTGGCTTTGTCCAAAATGGTAGCCTCTGGCTACATATGGCCTTTAAACTTTCAATTAAAATGAAATTACATTAAATCTTCAGATAATTAGTTGAATCAATCAACCTTTTAAGTGCTCCATAGCTATCCATGCATAGCCAATGGCTATTCCACTTAGTCATGCTAATTATGACATACTTTCCTTATCTCAAACAATTCTGTTAAACAGAAAAGACTGATGAAAAGCCCTTTAATTCTTCCCTTCAGAAATCTAATGTTAATTCTTTACTACATATAGCTGGGTTTGTTGACCATAGTAAATTTGTTATTTTCTTAGCTGGGGGACTCTTGAATCTCACTATCACTTAAGACTTACAATGCTTTATTCTATTCCCTAAACATATATTTTGTATCTATTAATCCAGTGTTCTGATACCTTTGCAACCTCAGACAGCACATTATACCTCTATTACACATCTGCTCTACTGTGCTTCTGACCATGGTATCCATTTTTAGTCCCGATAGCAGTCTATGCTTTTGTTGAGATTTGTGCATTGTTGTTATATCTTTTATGACCTCTGGGTTTTGTTATTTGGTTTTGTCTTGTTTTATTTAATTCTGCCTCAGGGTTCCAAAATACTATATAAAGAGCTAAGAAATTAAAGGTGGAAAGGGCACATATAACAGATTTTGATGGAGAACAAGAAGAAATATGATTAGCTATCTAGAAAAGAAGAATGATTCTGGGTAGTGGTGGTGCACACCTTTGATCCCAGCACTCAGGAAGCAGGGGCAGGAAGATCTCTCTGAGCTTGATGCCAGTATGTTCTGTAGAACAAGTGAGGTCCAGGACAGCCAGGGCTATAAAGAAAAACCATGTCTCAAGAGAAACCCTGTTTCAAAAAATAACAAAAATGAAGGAGAAGGAGAAGGAGGAAGAAGAGAAAGAGGAAGATGAATAAGATGAAGGAGAAGAAAACAAAGAAGAGGAGGAGGAGGAAGAGGAGGAGGAGGAGGAGGAGGGAGAGGGTCCACATACTAGCTAAAATCCTGAACTTAGAGTCTCTTCTACCACAAAACTTCATTGATCTGTGTACACTAATTAATCTCATTAACCTAAAGTTTTTCTACTTATAAATCGAGAATACTTATGCTCATTATACAGGCTATTATAAATATCCCACAAGGCTATAGATTGTGGTTGTATATGTATCCTAAAATACTAAAGAGAATTTCTGCTGTCATATGGGACATAAAATGGTTGATGTAATCATGAACACACAATCTGTACAAAGCCTGGCAAGACCAGCAACAAATATCAGATAGGAAAGTAGTGGTGGAACTGGCTGGGAATAAGCAGGAATTGTAGGAATGAAGGGGAGAAAGGTGAACAAGTAATTATAAAAAATATTCACTATAGATGTACGAAATTATCAACAATTAAATTAAAAAATATGAAAAACAAAAGTCTCATACATATGTTAAGGTAGTAACTATAGTTATGGTCTAAAAGAAAACACTGTGAGACAGGAAGAAACATATTGCCCTGGTCCCCTCAAAAACACACTTTCTTCTGACAAAGTTCCAGTAGACTCCTTGTGAGTTATCCACAGGAATCTCTTTTTATCTAACAGAAATATTTATGTATCTATATGTCTCTATAATATTTTTGTAACACACCCTCTTTGGAACATAGTCATGGTTGTTGAATGTTTACTTTGTAAGGCATTCCTTCTTCTTTTGAAGAAATCCACAAAAGAAAGAGCAAAACACTGACAGGTTTTCTAGGCTATGGTTTACAGGAATCAATTCTGAAACCCAAGTAGACAACGACCAAATCCAATATCAAATAACATCTTTAAAACAGCTTTTTGTGTCTGGTCCAAGACAGATGAATGAAGATGGGGTAGTTACAAATGCTTTAAAAATAAAATGAACTCCATCTGCCCACCCCAAATTGTGTATGTTGTCAAAGACGTTTCAGGTCTGTCTCTCAACAAATATTAAGCAGTGATTGTTTTAGAAATGTTAGATACAGTACTACTATTAATGTAATTCAAAGTTTATATCACAATAGATGCAAATATTTAAAAGATAATGTCAAAAATTACATGGGAACTATCAGAATTTAAATTCTTGGTGAATCTTGGAACAGGAAAATATGTGTTTTTTGTGTGGTTTCTAAAAAATATGAAGCTGAAGAAATCAGAAAATGAAAGAGTAGCAAGAGTCAAAAATGTCATCCAGAGGGAGGACAAGACTCACTTTCCAAATGATTACATGTTGGTTGTTAAGCTAAAGCCCTGTGTCAGTAGATTCTCAAGCAGCATGAAGAGAAACCTGTGGCAAGCAGAATCAAAAAAAACTCAGAGTCTACAGCCATTTCCACTATTCACTTGGTAACAAGATTTAGAACATGTCATAGAAAATTTATGAATCTCAGTTTCTTCACATTGAATAGGGTGATAATTCTACCAACTTCCTGAGTTTGATTCTTCTTGAGGAAATCAGCAAAGACACAATAGACTTAATTCTTGAATGTGAGAAGTTGTTTTTTTTTTTTTTTTTCCTCCCTGGAGCAACATTGCTTTGTCAAACAGAAATTTTATAATATGTATTTGGTAGGTTTATGACAGTGTGACTTTCACATTTTTGAGATTGAGATCTTACTTTATATAATGGCAATGAATGAGAAGGACCAATTTCCACAGTTGCTTTCAGAGTATGTTAGATTCCTTTATTTATTCATTTGTTCATTTCTTTAATTTCTGTCTATTAAATTGAAAGTGACACTTCCACCATCTAGAAATCTCATCAATACAAAGAGTTGGCCACTGAAGGCGCTCAAGGGGTTTGCAACCCCATAAGAACAACAATATTAACCAACAAGACTCCCCAGAGCTCCCAGTGACTAAACCACCCTCCAAAGAGTATACATGGAGGGACCCATGGCTCCACCTGCATATGTAGCAGAGGATGGCCTTGTCTGGCATCAGTAGGAGGAGAAGCCCATGATCCTGTGAAGGCTTGATGCCCCAGTGTAGGGGAATGCCAGGATGGTGAGGTGGGAGTGGATGAGTGGAAGGGGTAGCATCCTCATAGAAGCAGGGGGAGGAAGGGTGGGAGAGGGGGGTTCTAGAGGGGAAACTGGGAAAGGGGCTAACATTTGAAATATAAATACATAAAATATCCAATAAAAAAGGAAAATATGACAACACGTGTAGCTTTTTAAAATTAAAAATGACAGCAGCAACAACAAAAAAAACCAAACAAATAAAAACCACCAAAGAGTTGGTCCTTTTTTTTTTTTTTTTTTTTTTTTTGCACATCATAGGACAGATCTTCATAAATATAAAAATAGAAGAATAGTGATTATAGTGATTGAGTTATTTTAAGAAGCCATATTGAACATGTACTTTGAGAATGGAAAAATTCTGTCTAAGCAAATATTTCAAAGTTTTACTTATAAGGTTCTTTATGACTGTGGAATCTTACTCCCGTGGCTGAGGTAAAAAACAATGGGCACACAGGTGTCTGCCTATTTGCACAGGCATGCAAAAGGCTTGCAAAATGAGCTGCGGCCTTTTAAGTTACTGTCTTTCCCCTTATAATAATAATCTCTTCAATTTTACAAGGTCTATATTATTTTTAGGTAAGAAAACACTGTAGGGTTCATGTTTTATTGTTCCTTACAGTTATATAAATTATGTTTGGCCAAAACAAATGTAATTCCTACTGTGCGAACTGGGAACCCAAAATGTTGATTTTCCTCAACTTATAAACAATGTGAGGAGGATATTTTGTACTAGGTCACAATTTTCCAGTGCAGAGCAAAATATCAAACTCAGTTTTAATAACAGAACTGTATATATCATTAAAGTTTCCTGTTCACACAGAATGTTATTATATTACGCTGCCCAGCAAGACACATCTTTTTGTGTTGACCACAAATTCTAAAATACCATTTGATTGAATGGAAAACAGTTTAAACATTTGCTACATTTAAAAAAAAATGTTGCATGTTTAAATGTTTAGGGAAATTCTTCTTTGTCTTTGATAGTGAATATTGAATTCCTCATAGGTTTGAGTGCCATAGGTTTTTATAAGTACCACATTCTAGGGGATAATTAAGATCATTCTCAAACTTGTATCTAAATCGTTTTAGTGTCTTTGGAAAAGATGTCCCTATCTTTGTAGAAACTATGAACTTTATTTGTATGCACATTCTATCAACCTTAAGTGGTACTGTAATTATTTACTTACAAGCTTCCTATCCAAGTAGAATTGTTTGTCAAATAGCAAGGTAATAGGTAATAGAACATATGTGGTGGTGGTGGTGTTTTTCTGCTGGACCACTGGCCTAGTGCCTGAGAATTGGAGCCTTAAAATAATACATGAGGGGCTAGAGAGATGGCTTAATACTTCAAAGAGTTCTTGCTGCTCTTACAGAGGCTGCAGTTCAGTTCTTAGCACCCATATCAGGTGACTCACAACTGTCTACAATTCTACTTCCAGGAGATCTGCCACCCTCTTCTGCCCTCAACTGCGTTCATGTGTACACATACCATGAGTGTGCATGTGTGCACATACACTGATACATAATAATTGTGTACACTTACTGGACATACTAGATTATCTTTATTCACATACACACGTGTAGTCTCTTCAATACTCTAATTTTATTTATCTTGGACATGTGCCTAAAAATGGTATTTCTGGACAAAGTAGAGTTCTGTTCCTCATTTTGCGAGGGACTTCCACACTGGTTCCCATATTGGCTGCATCAGTTAATAGTCCTGCCAACAATGTATGAATTTTCTTTTCTCCACATCCTGCTAACATTTACTACCTTTTCTCTTTTTGATGATACCCATTCCAACTGGGGAGAGATATATCTTATTGTGATTTTATCTTTTCTTGGGAATTAGTGCTATTGAACGTTTTAAAAGACTACTTAGTTATTTATGTGTCTTCTCTGGAGAAATGCCTATTCAGATCAACAAAAATTTTTGTTGTTTGAGTTCCTTGTATATTTTAAAGAGTTATGCCAAAATTATATCTTTAAGTTTTTAGATGCAGTGACTCATGCCTGTAATCTTCACCTTGGGATACTGAGGCAGAAGGACTGATTTGAGGACAACGCCAGCCTGAACTGTATAAGTTACGGAACAATGTAGGTGTCATAGTGACAGATTGTTTCAAAATGAGGTAAATAGTAAATTCTTTATTAAATCACTATATTAGATATTATTTATTGTATTACATCTTTATCAAGCTAACAGGATCTTGGAACCAGCGTTTCCATCCTAGTACCTACATAACACACCGGGCAAAGTCTAACACACGCCTGTGGAGGACAAAGACAGGAGCATTTCTGGGGTTTGCTCGTTCTCATTATAGATGAGAAAACAAGCTTCATGTTCAGAGTGAGAGAATGACTCAAGGAAATAGGCAGGAAGTAATGAAAGAAGATACTCAGTAGCATCATTTGCCCTCCCTGTGGTAGAGTGTGCATACCTGAACACATGTGCACCTACACTACACATTCACACACATAAATTAAGAAGCAAATAAATAAATTTTGAGTTATAATTCAATGATAACATTTCTCCTCTCCTCTCACTAAACCCTTTCATTTGTCCTTCCTGGATTTCCTTCAAATTCGTGGCTTCGTTTCTCACTAATTGTTATTGAATATATATATATATATATATATATATATATATATATATATATATATATATATATATATTCCTAATTGTAACCTGTTCAGTACCCGTAATGTTATTTATATGTATATTTTCAGGGCTGACCATTTGGCACTGGACAACCAATTATGTGCTTCCCTGGGGAAGACCGCCTGCAAGCTCTCCTCAGTTGTTCATAGTTTTGTGTGTGTATGGTTAAGGCCTCCAGGGCTTTTCTCCATACAGTTTGACATATCCATTGCTACCATTTTGTTCAGCTCACATTTACGTGGTCTCATTGGTGAGACTCAATGTGTATAGCTTCTGTTATTACTAGGAGACACAGTCTCACAGCGAACTCCATGATCTGTTAGTTGGTGCTTGCAAGCTTTCAACCAAACCCCTCTTCCTCAGTGCTTCCTGAGTCTTAGGTGCAGAAGTGTTTTGTAGAGATATCCATGGGGACTAAGGTCCACAACTCTTCATTTTGATTGGTTATGGTTTTCTTTAGTGCTCTTTGTCTGTTAAAAAGAGATATTTTCCCTTAATGGGTACTGAAAACTATACTTATCTATTCATATAAGGATATATGTTTAGAGATTGTTGTTAGGAATTAGGCTGCTTTAGTAAGTTAAAGGTTGCCTTTTTTAAAATGTTTAAGATACAGAAAGCAGAATGCTCTGTGGAACAACTGGGGAAAGGGAGAAAATGAACACTGTTCCAAGAGTTGAATTGTTCCGCAGAATGAGAATGCCTGATGATCTGTTGCTCAGCGAGGGGAATGTAATTATCCCCACTGAATTGTACGAGTAACATAGTTAACAGCATTATTTGATTTTCCATCCTTTTTGTACAAGCCGAAAAATTTAAATGTACCTCCTTCAGCCAGCCTCCGAGAAGCTTCCTCTTGCAGCAGATGGGAAGCAGCACAGAGACCCATAGCTCAACAATGTACTGAGAGTGAGAGTCACTGGAATACTCAGTCCTAAATAGGATAACTCCATCACATCTCTCCCCTCAGGGTTTAGAGAACTATGTGAAAGCAGAGGTAGAAAGATTATAAGAGCCATAGAGAATAATATCATTAAGGAAACTATTTCAGATACCACAGGACTGATGTAGATAGGACCCACCAAGACTCTGGCAGCACACAAATGGCCTGCTTGAGTTCAAGTCAGACTGAGTTCCAACTCTGAGAGTGGGAAGTGGACAAGAGCTCCCATCCCTACCTTAACTATCTTCAATTGACAACAACCTACAACCGAAAACTTAGTTTTCTCCAATGGAGAGTCACTCGGTATATAAATCATACTCAAGCATAGGCTCCATGCCCAGTGATAGATAGGCAGTCAATACAAAATGAACCAATGATATAATTTTAAGACACAAAATCAAAAACGAAATCCTCTGATTGCCCCTCCTGCTCTTGCTCCATTTTCATGGTGTAAGCAGGTGTGTTCTACTGTGAGCTTGTACTATTTTACACTGCCTCACCACGAGCCCAAAATATTCACAGAAAGGAACTCTCAAAACTCTGAGCTAAAGCAATCCTGTCTTTTTATGTGTTTATTATCTCGGATACTTTGTTATAATAACAACAGACTGTCTCATAGGTCTAGCTTTGGTTGTTTGTTTGTTTAGATGTTTTGGTAATTTTGTGTCTCAATTTGGAAGGTTTATTCTGAATAGATTAGTTTGGAGGCCAAAAGTGAGACACTCCATCTCCAGAAAGACTCACCTCTTCTCCTATAATACCAGATCTAAGTTGCATTAGCACAAAAAGTGCCATTTATAACTAAGCGAACAATATCAAATGTGTAAAAGAAAAATTAAAATGAATCCAAAACAGATAAATAAGTAAAAGCATCAAGCAGAAATGTGAATTAGTGAGATATTACAAACGTGGTAGGATGAATATCAAACATAATTTAAAAGTAAAAGCAAACCATTCCTATAGCATAGAGTTAGATATTGTGAAATAACTATGGCATAAGAAGCATATCAGAGTGTTAGCAGGAGATTAAGACAATTGAGAAACATTTTTGTTTGCTTTTGAGATGGGGCCTCTCTTCATTGTCTATATTGATTTAAAATTCTCAAGTGATCTTTTTGCCCCAGCTCCACTAGTAGATAAAACTCTCAGTAAAAGATTGAAAAATAAAGAATAGAGAATGTTCTAGAATTTAAAAGCAATGAATGCATTACTATATAATGTTAAACCACGAAAGAATTCAATAAAAGAGGTACTTAAACATTTGGAAAACTGACCCTAAAATTTAAAAATAAATCTATAAATTTTTTTCAAAATCCCAAGACAAATCTGAACCTAAACTAAACATTATTTAAATGGGAAGACAAAATAAACCCATTTTCAGATGTACACAGGATATACAATTTATCAATCAAGAACAATAATTAATATTGTTACCAGACCATTAACCTTGGTTTGAGTTGATGGGCATCTAGCCCAGAGAATGAATCCAGGAGCTTCCTATACATGCAATTTGAGTGTTGATATAGGTAGGGTGTGTCTGGTTATTGGTGAGTTTCTCCTAACATGCAAACATTTCCTCATATACTGTGCCTCCTGTACTGTAGAAGAGGAAAATAAGCAAGCATGCATGGTTGCAGCAGGAAACACAGGGGAAATGCAGGAAGAGAAGCCAGAGGGGTTGTTACATGATTTGTAAAGTATTATAGTGTCTATATAATTTTTAATACACAAGGGACTGAATCCAACTTTTGTTTTTACCTGGTGTGCTGGCCAGTCTTATGTCAACTTGACAGAAGCTAGTGTTACCTGAGAGGAGGGAATCTTAACTGAGAGAATGCCTTCATATCATCTAGCTGCAAGGCATTTTCCTAAGTAGTGATTGATGTATGAGGGCCCAACCCACTGTGGGTGGTGCAATCCCTAGGCTGGTGGTCTTGGGTTCTATAAGAAAGCAGGCTCAGCAAGTCATGTAGGAAAGCTGTTAAGCAGCAAACCTCCATGGCCTGGGCATTGACTCCTCTCTCCAGGTTCCTGCCCTGTTTGAGTTCCTGTCCTGATTTGGTTTGATGATGAACAGTTCTGTGGAAGTGTAAAGCAAATAAACCCTTTCCTCCCCAAGTTGCTTTTGGTCATGTTGTTTCATCACAGCAATAAAAACCCTATCTAAGAACCAAGAGTTCTGAATTTTGTTTGGAAAAAAACCAAAGGGTAACAAGAAATGTAAGATGTGGTGGTGTAATAACACTTTTTTTTCTGTGAGTTGTGGTAAAAATGAATCATCTATAGAGGTGATTCCTAATCTTCTTAGTGCTGAGGCCCTTTATTATAGTTTCTCATGTTCTGGTGGCCCCCAGTGATAAGATTATTTTATTGCTAATTTATAACTGCAATTTTTCTATTCAGTTGTAATGTTGATATCTGTAATACTCACGGGTCACAGGTTGAGAACTGCTGATCTGTAGCAAATGATCCTAACATACAATGGACTCAGCAATAACACTCATTTTCAAAAAACTGAGTGTCATTGTAATATCAGCTGACCAATGACAGGCTGATATTTGCAGTGTGGTTGTTCCATTTCCTTCAGTGACATGCCCCAGGAGTGTAAGCTAGCTTTACAAGCTCATCTCAAGCTGATGACAAAGGTCACAGCAAACTGTTCAGAGCAGAAGCACATGTCAAGTCACTGGATTTATTCTTGAAAAACATACTTAGGATTCAAAATAAGGAGTAGAAAAATAGACCGCCTACCGTAAACCAGATCAGAAAGAGGCAATGACTATGGACCCAGTAATTCTATCTGCTCTACCAGTTAAAATATGTGGTGGCTTACATAATGCAAGAAACAGTGAAGAGCCAGAGAATGGTTGGGTTACAGATCTGTTTTGCAGACAAAAATGATGTGATCTGTGAGCATATCAGACATGGCAGAAGAATGAGAGACATGGCAGATGAGTCCCCTTACCAGTGTGGTTACCTTTTCCAATAGTGCATTAGAGACTGGTAATGTTTTCTTGCTGTGTATGAAGTGATTTTTATACTTTCCATGACTTCTATGATCTCCTCAGAGGTTGTCAAAAGAAGTTCAGAGATCTTATTGTTTGTTGCCTTCAGAGGTAGTGGATTGGAACAGGTAAGTAACATTGTGTATACTCAACAGTGTGTAAGCCCTCTCCAGAGCACTGGGTCCCTCAGCAATCTAGGTCACTCCTCCAGTTCAGTAAGAATTCCTTCGGAATAAAAACTAAGAGTTGGAATAAGCTTAGAAGTAGTAGATTTTTTTTTTCTAATGCTTGGTCCTCAGCATTACAATGTCAACTCTCAATCTAATCATGGCCAACACTTTTGCCTCCTTTTTCTTTTTCTCTGAATGTATCGAAACTGTAAGTCTATTTTGAAGATTCATGCTTTAGATATTAGGTTATGCTTAGAGGGATTTTCATCACACATGGTTAATGTTTTTAGGAAGTTTTGGCGTTTAAATTCATAGGCTTTAATTACTTGGAATATTTATTGTAATGAATGCTTCATTCCCTAGTGACAATAAATGAATGAGACACCTCCCCGATTGCACCTTTGGGGATTTAGGCATTAGAAAGCAGAGTATGTTCCATTTGACAATGCAAAAAGTGTGCATGCTGTTTGTTTTGTTGCCATGTGGACTATTCAGTCCCAAGATACCTCAGCCTGGACAGAAGCCACGCTGAGTGACAGACTACATAATTCTACCTTCTTAGTAAGCTGTCTTGGGCCTCAGTGTTCCCAGCTCAGGGATCTGTACATCAAGAGGCCTATGGACCTTGCAGTGTTCATTTTGGTTTGTCTTTAAGCCAAGAGCTTTTACAGAAGCTTGAGCACTATGATTCCTGCCCGAACAGCAATGACTGTCATATAAGCAGTCGATCTTTGCTCATAACTGCAGCTCCTGATGAAAGGAACGGGATACAGAGTCTTCCCACAGGAAAAGCAATGGGAACAATTCCTTTACAGGTGGAGTATTCTGGCTCAAACAGGACTCAAAATGAAGCTAGCCATTGGAAATTTCATTCAGGCCAGTCCAAGCATGGCAAAGTACAGCAACTTCAGAACTTTCTCCATTAAGTGGTCAAGTCCAATTTCTATCTATGTCCTTCTTCCACAGCAGGTAGCACTGAGACCCTCAGTGATTGCCTTCCATTGCAGAGCTGCTGTCAGAGAGTATAGTGATGGATTGTTCCTCGGGAGCTCTTATTCCTGATCTCATGTGGTTTGTGATCTGCTCTGGAAGAGCAGAGTCACACACAAACACCACTCACTGAACAAGGCAGCCTCTGATGGAGTGGTTAGCCACACGGTTCAGACAATAATGCTATCAGAGCCAACAACAACTGCTAAGTGCATTGTAGAGCCAATTTTAAGAGAAATGGGATTGTGACAAAACAATATAAATAAGATGCCTTATTTGGATATTTCAACTTCTACTATTTCCTTTCTTGCAACTTAAATTTGTCTGCAACAGATCAAACCCCCTTTGTAGAGTGATCACTTTAAAATTAAGTTTAAACTAATGGGCGCCCATTCTAAAGAAACCTTCTAATTTTGGACAGACTCACCACCCATCCATCACCCTGACCCACTCCAGAAGAGGGAAGCATAATACATCTCTTAGCTTTCTGCACATTGTTCCCCTGTTCAAACACATAAATAGCTTCCTAAGGCCAATGTCAGTCAGTCTGTGTGGAGACTCTTTGTCTCTACAGGAGGGCCCTCCCTTACCCACCCATGTCTGGTTTATAGCCAGGAGCCTTGTTCTAAAGAACTCTTCAATATAGGTTCTCCAGATCCTTTCCATTAAGTCCACCTTTGTGACCTCACATAACCACCGTAGTTCATAAAATGGGCAATACAGCCAATTCAGTGTTTCCCTTTGTGCTGAGTCTTACCAGCTGTATGACACCTTCCTTCAGTTCATCCCTGAGGAAGGTGAGTAGAAATGGTTCCACCTCCCTTTCATCAAGAGAGCACAGCATAGATGCTTAGTAAATTTCTAATTGGTTGGCTTTCAGTTTTAATGGGCTCAAACATGTGGTAATTGGGATGCAGGGCAGGAATTAAGTGAGACAAGTGAGTGATTTGTTTGGTGCACAGAACTGAAGGCTCATTTTATTTTTGGCAGTTGACCTCAGTCATCTATGCTGCTGATTCAGTGTCAGCATTGGCTTGACTGGCTTATCCTGGATCCTTTGCTTTTATTCTACTAACAGGGCACTTGTTTTTGACCGTATTGTGAGTGATACTTGCAGGATCTGTTTTACTCAGTAAGTGCAACTACTGACTTAATTTTCCCTCATAGTTTCATAAACAGGACCGACCTGAGTGTTTGCACAGGTTAGTTGCCTCCACTTATACAGCTTCCCAGGTGCAAAATAACTAGGATAATGATGACAATACCCAGCTGAGCTTCACTAGGGTTATGGTTTTGCTGTAAAGAATTGGGCTTGGAGTCAAGTCTACTGGGCATCAATGACAAGCTTCCCTCTCCACACTCAATCATCTCAACAGAGGCATCAGCTGCTATTGGCAAAGTTGTACAATTAGGATGGGCCAAACAGAAAGGAAAAAAACGGCAGGAAAGATGTATAAGGGGAAGGACAGTCATGGCACTTTCAGGGAACTGATCACAGAGGCAGGAATTACTTAGAAAACATGGAGTCCTGAATAAACTGTATTATTGTTGTTAAATGATGGTGGGTTTTAGAGTGTCTGCTTCATAACCTACAGTCATTACTCAAGGGCACAAATGCATGTATGCATAGCTATCTGTACTCACAATTATGAAGCATATCCAGGTTCTTGGACAAGAGTTCTTACTTTTTGATTTGTTTTTTACTCCTCAGAGAGAATAATTGTATTCGAGTTTAAAAGTCAAATTTCAGAGCCATCAGGCAAGCTGCAAATCTCAGCAATGAGAAGGGGATATAGTTCTCTCATACTTCTATGTAGATCCTGGGGGTCAAATTCAGGATGTTAGAAGTGGCAGCAAGCATCTTTACCCAATGGGCTATCTTTCTGGACAGTACTTGAATTTTCTACCTGGTAATGACAGTGACATTAAGTAAAAACTACTCCTGAGTTGTTTCACTTACAAAGGGGAATACAATATTATATGCAGCCATTGAATATGTACCATTATATGAAGCAGGGGCCGTTACTTTTATTCACCTCTAATTGGGGTTTATTTTAATTTTATGGTATCACAGAAATTGAAAATTCAATCAAAGCCACCATTATAGGGGCAACAAGACACATTGAAGCTTTAGTTACTAATGCCACACTCAGGGCACTATAGATATATTTCCTGGGAAAAAAGTACTTCAGTACTAAAGAAATATTTTCCATATAATCCCAAACTAAATTATCTAACACACACACACACACACACACACACACACACACACACACACACACAGCCCATATCTATCATGATCTAAAGCATTTATGTGCTTTCTCAGTCTATTCCATTATGCTTTTGATATGGCTGTGTGTGGGGTAAGAATGGGGTAAATTCATTACTACAGCTTAACACCTTGAGACCATTTCTATTACTAGGTATGATGTGTCCATGACTTATTTCAGCAAGAGCAGACTGGCACTGAGTCAATGAACATATTTACATATATACACCTCTGAACCACAATTAATCTTACTTTAGTTAATTAGGCAGTTTCGACTGTATCACCTTGATTTGTAAAAATAATGCAATAAACCTGAATGGAAAAAAATGTAAATTATTTATTTTTGGCTAGTGTTAATCAAGTGATTTCCCAGGCTTTTTATGAATATTAGCCACAGAATTAGCATTTGTATGTAAAGTGTTTACATATTCAATATGGAGAAAAAAATTAATTTGGTTTTCTGTAGAAAAATACCAAGTTTTGCATGTGGGTTGGGAACATGTGTGTTCTGAACGTTTTCATGATGCTAAATTCAGAGGCAGTGACACTAGAGATAATTTATTCTTGTCCTAAGGAAAGTGGCCTTTAAATATAGTATTAAGTAGTAAAGGAATGAACCAATGAAATGGTCTGATATTAATAGTCCTTTAATAATTTAATATTTAGGACAAGTAAGCAAAGCCAGATGTTAACTGAAACATCTCCCAGTTGGATCAAAGTCTGAGCATTTTCTACAGACTTTCTCTGCCCAATCATCCAGCGTCCAGTCACTACAACTAAAATAACACAAAACAAAAACATTAAAAAACAATCACAGAGAGAGAGAGAGAGAGAGAGAGAGAGAGAGAGAGAGAGAGAGAGAGAGAAGGACAAACCTCATATTCATAACTTTACATTCTCTTCTAGTAGCATAGCATCCCAAGGATTTTGGTAGCCCACCACACTCTGGGCTTGAAAGCTTCCAGGACTCATTTAAGAGTCTCGGGGAGTCTGATTTACTTCTCAATGGCCCATTCATCCTTTGAACGTTTACTGTGTAGCCCATGCAGTTATATCCTAAGCTGGATTTCAGACCTGGAAACTGACCTGCAACACCCAATCCTTTTGCCAAGTTCAAGTGAAGGAGGGCTCTTGGAATTCCGGAATTGCCATAATGACAAGTTTAAGATTCAATTATTAAGCATAGTAATTTATTTTTACTATGTTTGCAAAAAACGGCTTCTTCCCAACTAAATTTGCTCCCTTCACAGCCAGAAGGCCCAAGATAGCAGTGATGATCCTTGCAGCACAATGACAGAGTAGTTTGCTCTCTGTTGTTTAATGCCACGTCAAACAGAGGGATTTCTACAAGGCAGGGATGGAGACATTTCTCTTTTGCCTTAGTTTGGGCAAAAAACTTGATTTCCTTCAGATAGCTGTAATGGATGGTGTGGACGGCAGAGAGCAATCAGGCTCAGCTTCAGGCAAATGCCAAATGTTTCCCAGAAGGATAAATCTTGTTTCCTGCCTTACTTCACAGAATTAAGCCTTAAACAAGTTCTGTTCTGTGGCTTGGATGCTATGTTTATATCAGCTTTGGCTCTCTGGCTCGTGGTTGGGAACACTGTATTGGTCTGTAACTCGGAAGGTTTTCCTGAAGAAGAAATCATTGCCCCGGTATCTTTATCTCCGTTCCATTTTATTTGTTCTATTAATATGAGTGAACAAGCTCTGAATGGTAAGGAGGTTCATAGAGACAGTGACACTGGCCAGGTGCAGCTTGCAAAGCCAGTGATTTAGCATCTTGCTTTGGTTACTGTCTTTCCCAGGAGTTGTATGAAAGATGCTTCTTCATAAAGGATTTTTGTTTTGGAAAATTATAACAGTATCCTGTCTCTACTCAAGGAGCATTCTGAGGCTATTCAGTAGGAAGGTCTTTTCTGTAGGGTTCAGGGTAGGCTCAGACCTTGTGGTCTCAGGGTCTTAAATGAAACCAAATCCTCCGGGAACTGCATTCGTTTATGGTTTAGTAACAGGCCACTTCCTGTTTCGAAGCGAAATGGGCTTGAAGAGGCTTATAAAAAAGGCTCAAAAGGTTTCTTGGACATCAAATGACTCTAGTAAAACATTTTGATGAGTTAAGTGTAAATGCATCAGCAGCATACGGATTAAATTCCCTTCTAAATAAACATTAACAGAGAACATGTTTGGCAAAATGCATTCTGAGTTTTGCAAAACCGAAAACATTTGAAAAAGGAGTGTGAGATATTTGATGAGCTCAGAAAGCAGCCGGATTGCCCATCCCATACCGAATATTTTCTTTGGATGTTCTGCAGATGTCAAATAAATTAGGATGCAGATATTAAAACCAATGTAGGCTGTAGAAGCCATCAGCAGCCTGTCAGTAAGAAGGGCGGTTCTCTGGATACCCTGGTCACGTATGTGTGGCTGAAGAGAGCCCCTGGGGACCTGTAACCCTTTCTTCACTCACAAGCAACAGTTCTTTCCCAGGTTCATCCTTCCAGGTCCTTCTATTATTCATGGATGGCTCTTGCATCTGTTTTTCTGCCTGTAAGCTATTTTGTTCCCACAGAGGATTCTGGTTTTCCTATATATCTGCAATGGAACCTTGGTGCCACCAGGCAGATGACAGCCGTGCTGTAGTTCAGGCCAAGGCTTTTTATCCAGAAGCCGTTGCCCTTGTCAAGATTTTCATTGTCTCACACCATCTTTTTTTTTTTTTTTTTTTTTTCTGACTTTCTTCCAAGACTAAATTCATTAATCCTTTGGGGCATTGTAAGTGACAATGGAGCGGAAAGATTAAAGCAGGGGTACATTTTGAATGCATTGTCGTCTGTACTCAGTCACTAAATGGAGAGCGAACCTTTATTTCAAGCAGAGTTCAATCTCTCTCTCTCTGTCTCTCTCTCTCTGTCTCTCTGTCTCTCTCTCTCTCTCTCTCTCTCTCTCTCTCTCTCTCTCTCTCTCTCTGTGTGTGTGTGTGTGTGTGTTCAGTGTCTGTTTGTGCACAAAGATATTTGTGTGAACGTTATATGTGGATATGTATCTACATGAACAAGGTATCTTGCTAATAACAGGTACATTGGGTTGGTCAATTAGGCTAGACTGGCAGACTGTAGCCTGAGATATCCATCTGTTTCCACATCCCTAGTGGTGATATGCAAGAATGTACCTCTGTATTTAACTGTTTACATGTGTATTGGAGATTGAACTCAGGTCCTCATGAATAGACAGCAAACATTTTATTAACCGAACCATTTCCCTAGTCCCCATTTTTTGAGCCAGGGTTTTATGTAGTATGGGCTACTTTCTGATAATTTATAATCTGACTTGAGGATCATTTTGATTTTGAACTATACATGTAGAAAATAGATTATAAGAAGATGAACAGGAAAATAAGTAGCAGAGACTTTATTTAAATACACAATTAGACCTTTATACCAATGTCTTTGATACATGTTGTGTGACCATCTATACCACATAGAAAAGTAACATGCCACGTTCTAAAACACATACTAAGGCCCATAGAGATGGTACCTATGCCTCACTGTGTTTCTATTCATCTTGTTTGCTACCTTCATTCATTTGCTAAAGGGTTTCTGACTAAGGCCAGTGTAGGCTGTCTGTTGACCTTGAATCTCTGTACTTTCAATTTAATCTCCATATGGTGGCCAGAATTTCTTTCAAAAGGAATAGGCTTGTCAGTTACCTGTTCAATAATAGTTGATGCCTACCAGGTGCCTCCAGAATAAAGCCCAGATTCTTTACTTCGATGTTCAAATCCCACTTGCCTGGCCCTAATTCTCTTTTCAGTTCATGTCCTACCACCTCATAACCTGCACAAAATCTCCAGATTCCACATGTTCATGTATGCACACAGTTGCCTCTTCTTAACATTTTACACACCTGTAAATGGTTGCTAAATTACAACTTTAAATAGAACTTCTCTACTGTACCCCATTACACAAGGATGGAAATTATGTCTGGCCTATGCATTCTGTAACTCCAGAGTCTTGCCGTTGATTTTGTAGATAATTATCTTGTAGTGCTCACCTTCAGATGTTAATATCCTGGTACTTATTAAGGTCTGTTAACGTTCTCATAATATTGGGAGTAGTTTTAACAGTTTTAATCATGATACAATAGGAACTTAGTAAATGTTACAGGAGAGTCAAAATCTCTCAGATTGACATTGATGGAGCTTTAAATCTCAGGGCAATTATAGAAATGCAATTTGAGGTGTACATTATTATCACATCTAGGTTTCCTTGGTTAGAAGGACTAGGCACTACATACTGCTCCTCTTGCATTAGAAGATCAAACTAGAAAGTGTTGGATCCAAATCCAGAAGTAAGCTGTTGAAAGAGATGTTACACATGACAGAGAGAAAGGAACCCATCTCTTCATGTTCCTGGACACAACAATCGCCAACTATGTTAAGGAAAATTGTTAAAGGTTCACCAAGAAGCATGACTCCAGAAAAGTGATCGCTCTGACAGGCAAACGCCAGCTGAAAACTGACTTAGGTTGTCATTTAACCACCATGTTTGAAGTCTGATAATCCAAGAGTGACCCATGTCACATGGGTCCAGTTCTGCCTCAGTTGATTCTCTGAATCAATGAAAAAGTGTTCTAGTCTGGTGCCAACCAGTGCCTGTAAGTCAGGTGAAGGTCTGTAACCTAACTGATGATGAGGATGGATGTGCCACGGAAATAACTTGGTTGGATAGTAAGTGCCTTTGTGAGGCAGGGAGAATTCACATTGCAAAGGCAAGCGCCAGATTGCCAGTCCAGACTGTGCAAGAAGTCGTTTATTTGTTTTGTGGGTGTTTTGCTCCTTTGTAAACATGTTCTGAGGCCAAGTTATCCGTACATGTTTTATAATGTGGGACTATAAACACAAGCATTCTCTTCCAAAAATGGAACTTCAGGACTTTCCTTGGGAGCATGCTCTTATTTCTGAATCCTGAACCTGACATTTGTGGAAACGTCACATTTCTAATGTTTAGGGGGACACTAATCCTAACATCAAAGGGGAAAATGCTGAAAAAGTTTTGAGACACATAATAGAATACAAAACCCCTTTCTGCTTCTGTTGAGGACAATTCCTTGGCACCACCAGCCTAATGGAGAAGAGAGGGAAAGAAATAAATGTGTAGGTGTTGGGAGGGACAGCTGGCA
The DNA here is from genome assembly GCA_028551405.1 of Uromys caudimaculatus. NCBI lineage: Eukaryota > Metazoa > Chordata > Mammalia > Rodentia > Muridae > Uromys > Uromys caudimaculatus. The sequence continues at coordinate 28,208,711 of CM052705.1, forward strand.
CTTTGAAGAGAATTTTCCTTTAACCACATGTGCTGAGGTTTCTGCACATAATGAACCAATATTTTCGTTTTTGAAGTCATTGCTAGGCGATTGTATATTTTCCCATATACTAAGCTGGACATGGATTGCTTTTAAAGAACTATTTTGATAGCGTCTATAAGCAGTAATGAAAACTCTCCACATTGAGTGCATTAGATGCTTCACCAGATTGTGCACTTGGGAATAAATGGTCTTTAGGTGATATGATAGCTCTTTTTTCCGTCTTTTTAAAAAATTTTAACTTATTTTATTTATTTACATTCCAGTTGTTGCCCTCCTTATTCCCCCTCCCACAGGTCCTCATTCCATTCCCCCTCTTTGCCTCCAAGAGGGTGCTCTCCCCCCTCCACTACATCTCCCCTTCCCTGGGGCCTTAAAACTCTCAAGGATTGAGTGCATCTTCTCCCATTAGGGCCAGAGCAGGCAGACCTCTGCTACATATGTGCCATGGTGCTTGGACCAGCCTGTGTATGCTCCTGGTTGGTGGCTCAATCTCTGGGACCTTCCAGGAGTTTGGGTTAGTTAGTTGAGATTGCTGGTCTTCCTATGGATTTGCTTGTAGACTGACTAGCAGTGCATATGTTCTCACCTCCAAAACTCAAAAGCCTATACTTCCACCCTCATAAATGACATTCTCATTTGGGTATTAAAAGATCCATAGTAGTTAAACTATACTAGAAGAATAGTTGTGTGTATGTAGAAAGTGTTGAGCATGTGCTGTCAAGGGAATGTGCTTGTGTGATCTGAGCCAGGCTCTCCTCACACATCTTCCTCCAAGAAGATAGTGGTTAGGGCCTCTCCAGCTCTACATGTAAACACTGGCCTGCTTGAGAGTCCCTGGTCTCAAAGCTCTTACCGGCTAGAAGGGAGAACTTACAAGAACACACACTATCTAGATCATTTCTATGCTTATTGGTCAATTAGTAGGGAACATTGTCTTAACTGATTTTTACATTTATTTAATTGGAAACTATGTTTATTCATACAGACCTCCCCCCCTACATGTTCTGTAGTTTTTACTATATTCAGTCAACACAATGAGACAATAGATAGTCTATCAAAAGGAGAAAAAGAGAGGCTAGCCCTCTAGCCTTATCCTGTGAGAAGCCACCAATTAAAGACTAAGTAGAAAATGATCCTATATTCTATTCACTGTTCAAAGGGAGTCTTGCTTCTATTCCTTTCATTGACTACACAGCCAGATTTGTAATCTCTTGCCTTTCTTCAGGGTTCTCTGTATCTCCTTAAACTCTGCATTGGCATTCTCACACTCATTTGTCCCCAACCCCCTTATGTTACCCAGCCTATTCCACCTATCTTGGGCTTTTGTTACATCGATCATTCATGCTATGGCTCCCACAGTCACTCTTCAACCTAATGGCTTTCAGCTTTAGTAAGTCTATCTCCTTGGGATGAACTATACATGATTATGAACTAATGATCTTCATTGTTTCATCCTAGCATGAACAATCAAGTAACAGTCTTCTGTTCCCCCTGCATGCTTCTTAGATGAAAATTAAAAAACACCCTGATTTCCCACAGGTTTCCAGATGGCGTTGTTGGACCAATCTGTGTCCCTGTAAATGCTAGATGTGTTTCAAGAGTAGTTTATGCGCATTGTTTCCTTGAAACCCTCTTCATATTGTCTTAGCATTTTCCCCTATTGTTGTGATAAAATATGCCTACAAAAGCAATTTAGGCAGAAATGGCTTGTTTTAGTTCATAGTCAGGGTCCAGGCCATCATGGTAGGAGGAGCTTGAAGCAGCCAGGGACACCAGGTCTACAATCAGAGGATAGTAAAGAATGATCACTTATGTACTGATGTGTATGCCAGGTAGAGGATGGTGCTACTCATAGTGAGTGGGTAATCTTATCTCAATTAACCTAATCAAGATAACCCCCTATAGACATGTTCAGAGGCTCCCACCTATAAGGATTGCAATTTACTGCCAATAGGCAACCCATTCCACATTAGTGTTCTTCGAAGGGAACCTTCATGGGAGCTTGAGAGTAGGCATAGCCCTCTGGTATAGGACAGAGCTGGTAACTTCTCTGTCCATGTCGGGAGCAGCCAGAGTTCTCAAGGCCCAGTACAAATTGGGAAATATGTGCACCAGGGGAACAACAAACATGCTTGTTTCTTCCAGCGTAATCTACTCGGCTTATCTTAGACACCTCCCTTTCTTCAGCTAAATCACTGCTCTGGGAGGAATGTTCCCTTTGGGTTTGGGAAACTTTCTCTCTATCTAAATGAGGCCTTGCCCTTGGTATTTGTGAAATCATTTCAGAAGAAAGCATTTTCTTGGACCAAGGACTAATCTTTCCATTATTTCATTTTGTCCTACAAAATAGCCTATGAAAACTCCTATGAAACCAGGTACAGGCAGAAGCATTCTGGAAAGAGAGGCTGGTAAGCTATGTTTTCCAATGTGAGATGAAAGTGTAAACACAGAGCAGAGAACTAGAGCAGTCTAGAACACTGCTGTTCCTACAAGGTCCTGGGAAACATCTCATATATTTGAAATAAGTGATATATTGACCTTAAATAATTCAATACAGAATTATGGATAATTTGAAAATAAATCTAGCAGTTCAAATAAAAGCCAAAGAATTTTAAGAGTAATTGTGACAACAAAATGGCTAGATAAGAAATTAAGATATCCCTAAGTTCCTGAATAAGTCTTCAATGATAGATAATGCAGATTTATGAAAATAGGAGTAAATAGGAATCTCTATTCTAAAAATTTTGTCTGTCTTGTATGAACGTTTACTTGTTAAATGTTTTATCATCTACAGATATATGAATAGCCACACAACTGTACTCTACATATGTTTCATAGTAGAGAATTTTTTCTGCAATCCTATGAATCTGTTCTACAGCAGGGTTCTAGATTTCTGGGAATCATGTTTTGGTTCTTTGTAGATATGGGTCAGGCCACTGTTTTCAAATCACTACTGTATAAGACCAAATTAGGAGTACTTCTTACAAAATGTATAAAAATGTGCGACCTTGTTCAAAGCTTTAAACTTTTAAATGCATTTTTCCCTCTTTTTCTTTTGCTCTCCTTTTTGTTTGTGTATATAGTATGTGTGCATGTGTGTATGTGTACATTCATGCATGTGTGCATATGTGTGTGTGTGTGTGTAAGCATTCTGCAATATGTGTGGAGGTCTCAAAATCTGGTTTTCTTCTTCCACTCCGTTGAGGTGACTTTTATCTTGTTTCTGCCACACAGTACCCTCCAGGCTGGCTTATGAGTTTCAGAGTATTTCTTCCACCTCACTGTAGGATTGCTGGCATTACAGGAAGTCACCAGATTTTTTTTAACTTTTAATTGGTTCTTTGTGAATTTCACATTATGCGCCCCAATCTCACTTATCTTCTTGTGCCCGAGTTCCTATCCTCTGCCCTTGAAACCTCCCAACCTCCCCCAAAAGTCTCATCATTGAAACTGTAGTGTGTCAGTGTGTCCCACAGTATACATACCATTTTGTCCACAATTTGCTTGCAAATGTTGATTTCAAAGAGTCATTGGTCTGGTTCAATTCCTTTGGCTTCTGCTACACTCTCAATATAGGAACCTCGCCGGGACTCCTCTGGAATATCTTGTTGTCCTGGGTCATGGAGACCCTGTAGTTTTTGATTTGTAGGACTGGCCCCATTCACCTGCTCCAGCAGCAGAATTTTTCTTTAAGCCTTGTGTTTCATGGATCAAATTTAGGTTTTCAGACTTGCCCAGAAGGTGTTCTAACCCCCTTGAGCCATCTCCCAGGCGCTGCTGTTCCTTTCATGAGCTCACAAATTTACATAGTTTGGATTCTAAAACATTATTATGCACTAAAAATAATTATTCCATATGAAATGAATGGGCTTTTAAAATAATAAATATTTGTTCAATGTCATACTATAAATAGGAAAGATACACATGTACATCCTTCATCAATAATACACTATCATGGATAATGTATTAAGGTACCACAAATAGAAACATGCCTATCCATTATCCATCGATTTTCACTATAATGCATGCAGCTAGATATTCTCACATCCACTGATTAGAGCTGAAAATTCCAACTGAAGCCAAAGCTTTTTCTATAGAATGCTACATCTGTCTATTTCCCTTTTAAAAATGTGCACATTTTTAACTCAATTTTTATATAATCTGAAAATTGCACATAATAAGAAATGCATAAATCTGGCTGCCACTTATTTCTAATCTCTTCCCTCTCACTTCCTCTTTTAAACAGCCAACAGCTTGAACCACAAAACAGAATGAATTAAAAATCCAATGTAAGTACTTTTTGTTTATATCACTTTCAGTACTGGCCCCCAAAATACTAACTAGTATCAACAACTTGAAATTACTGTGTTGACATTTTCTGTTTCTAAGCTAAACTAAACACCCAGAGCAAATTGTATTGCAACACGCATTTGTTTTAACTCCAATACAACTGAGATTTTTGTCTAAGACATGTTAACAAGCTTTTCTATAGTTAGCCATATAATAAGGGAATGGATTTTTATAGAGTATTTTTGTTTACAACTTGGAGTTAGAAACAGAATTTTTCTAATTGTTTTCAACTAAAAAAATTGTGGTTTCTTTTCATTATTAAATGAATGGGCTGTGCCTCAGATATAAACATGACTGCCTGAACATAAGCTGTACCAGGACAATGGGGTAGTCATGCTAAAGTGAAAATGATTGAGGAGTCCAAGAGCCCTCAGCCCAGCATAAAGAACAACAAGTGACTAAAGACAGCTAAAGCTGGGGAAACAGTCTTCCCCAGGGAAGAGCACATCAGTTAGTTATCCAATACCAAATGGTTAGCTCTGAAAATGTATACACAAGTGACACTGTACAGATTGACTGAAATATGTATCTGTCTATGTCTATGTCTACATCTGTCTGTCTGTCCATCTGTCCATCTGTCTATCATCTGTATACACACACACACACACACACACACACACACACACACACACACACATACACGTATCTTTATGGCTAGGTGGGTCACAGGAGAGCACCTAGTACCATTACTCTGCTAAATTGACTACATTAAAAAAAACTGCCCCCTAAGGTCTTATCTTTATACTCATAGATTATTGTATTTCTCAACTCTTACTAGAGGAGGTCTATTTTGCAGTGCATGGTGATTAGTACAAAGATTCACAACTAGTCAACATAGAAAGACTAAGAGACTGAGGAATACTCATCTCTAAATAATTGAATTCCTATATCACCCATCCAAGGCTTTGGAATCATCAGGGAAGAGGGATAAGAAAGATAGTAACAGGCGGAAGTAATAGTTGTCTGTCACAAAACAGTTTTCCAGACCTCACAAGGCTAATGTCCTCATGAACTCACGATAACTTTATTTCCAGGTACAATATTTGTATTCAATTGAGTCAGCTAAAATATTAGCATAGCTGGGTAAGATACTCCTGAAGTCCATTGCTCTAGCTGAAGAACTATTAGCAATTAAAATCTTTTGGGGGATAAAGAGTTATGTTTCTTCAGAGCTATGGCCCCTAAGAAGTTACTTACGGTCCAGTAGATTGTTCTAGATTCAAGCACATACAAGTATACCTAAGTAACCACGTGTTAAAATTTTGAATTATAGTTTTACTTTTCCACAGAATAATTAATCAAATTAGCCACAGATACATTTTAAGTTCACAGCAAAAATCAAACTTTTAGAGAAGAGCAAACCAAATCACTTATTATGCAAAACCTGTTAGAAGTTTAAAAAACAAACTTCCAGTTGGTATAAATATTTAACAATCATGTGTCTAACCAAAGACTTATAATCATAATATAAAAAGAGCTATCAAATCCCAATGTATGGTGCCTACAAGATATGCAAGGACAAAGGTAGAGTAGAGACTGAGGGAACGGCCAATCAATGACTGCCCCAAATTGAGACCCATCCCATGGTCAAGAGCCAATCCCTGACACTATTAATGATATTCTGCTATGCTTGCAAGCAGAAACCTAGTACAACTGTCGTCTGAGAGGTTCTACCCAGCACCCAGTGGAAATAATTGAAGAGCCTCACACTCCAACATTAGATGGAGTTCAGGGAGCTCATTTGGGAGAAGGGTTGAGGGACCCCAAAGAGGACAGGGACACTGCAGGAAGACCAACAGAGTCAACTAACCTGGACTCTTGGGGGCTCCCAGAGACTGAATCACCAACCAAAGAGTGAGCATGGGCTGGACCTAGGCCCCCTGCACATATGTAGCAGATGAGTAGTTTGGCCTTCATGCAGGTCCCCCAACTAGAGCAAGGGCTATCACTGAACCTGTTGCCTGCCCACCTGTGGATCCCGTGCTCCTAAATGGAACACATTATCTGGCCTCAGTGGGAGAGGATGTTTCTAGTCCCTCAGCAACTTGATGTGCAGGGGTGGGGAATAGGAGTTGAGGGTGATTAGAAGGGGGTGACACCCAGAGGGGGTTACTTCATCTTCTCAAAAGAAGTGGGATGTAGAATGGAGGGAGGACTTGCATGAGGGGGTACTGGGATGAGAGGAAGGAACTGATATTGGGTTATAAAGTGAATAAATAAACTTTTAAAATAAAAAATAAAAGATTAATTAAAAACACATCAATATTTAAACTGATTTTATTAAAGAGTTAACAATGATATATACATGATCAAACAATTCATCATTAGCCATTAAGAAAATCTAGAATAAAGACAAAATTTTATATACACCTATGAAAATATCTGAAGTAATAATAATAGTAATAACAAACTTGATACACAAATTTGACAATACTAGGTGCTAATATTTTTGAGAAGCTACTACCATCTAATATCTTGATGGTAGAAAATGAAATTATGAATGAATTCTGGGATGCATGTTGTTTGTTTTTTATGAACTGCCATTTTCCATGAGAACTAGAATTTTTACTCTAAAAAATTTATCCTACACAAGTACCCTTTGAACTTTTTCTACTCCTGATGCATTTATGCCTAAGAACATTTAATCCAATCTCATGTGTGTAAGTATTTAAATATATAAAACAGATATACAAATCAAACATTTACTAATGTAAATTGTAAAGAAAGTTGTTTTAAAATAATTCATCATAATAGTACATTTTTGGTGTTTATTTAAGAGGAAAGATAGTTTACATGCTGATATGATGGATATGATGATTTCTTTTACACAAAGAATCTTAGCTGAATGCTTGATACTGTAAAGTGTTAAGCATCTAAAATAATTTTCAGAATGACCAACATTTTAGTTTGTAATTATCATTGCTAAGAATACTTTTTATAGAAATTCAGAGCATAGAATGAAGAAGCTTGTTTAGAGTCATTTTAGAAAATGTTGGAAATTGTCTTCTTACCTTAAATCAATGTTCAATTATTGATTGTGGTATTTGAATGAGAAATGTCGCTCTTAGGGTAGGATGTTTGAATGTGTGATCCCCAGAAGCTGGTGTTTTTGGTCTTTGGTGTTTTAGGAGATACAGCCTTGCTGGAGTAAGTATGTCACTGAGGGTGGTCTTTGAGAGTAGGAGTCTTCATGTCACTTCCAGTTCATTATGCTTTGTGTCAATGGTTAAGATGTGATCTCTCAGCTTCTCTGTCCTGCTGCCACGGCTTTCACTTGCTGCAATGCCTCTGCGTTACGATCGTGCTCATCTTTCTTATAATATGAGCAAAGTAAACTCTTCTATAAGTCCCTATGGTCATAGGGTTTTATTGCAGCAGAAGAAATTAATATAATTATTTTTTTAATGAAATACAGGTCAACAACTCAAATGGTGAGACTAGTTTTTTAAATCAAATATTCTAATGTTGTATAAAGAAACATATATTGATAGTTATATGCTGGTAAATAATGGTAGGAAAATGAAAATGTGTCTGTTTTCTACAATTAGACATATTTTTATAAGAACAAAAACGTTTTGTGTATATAGAAAAAGTAGCATAGTTTATAATATAGTAGTCTCAAATCTGAAGTAATACTCATTGGAGTTGTATGGCATGAAGTTATTCATGGTCAAATGTATGTATGTGTTCAAAACAAAGACTACATGAAGAAAGTTGCTTGACACAGCATAGCTCTGCCAGAAGAAAATCACATTTATTACTGTTTGGGTTTAAACTCATATTTGGTTGTTACACATTCAGAAACACTTTGCTCTTCCTAAATATGTCAGGGTCTCTACACTCGATTACATAAGCCAATATGGAACCATGACTCTTAATTTTAAAAGCTGGGCCCCAGAGAGATGAATAATTAAATTTACATAAAAACCTGAATGTAAATGCTTGCATCTTCTTTCTTTATCATCACACAGAGTCAGGAAAAACCTCAAATGGTTTTCATGATGAATGGTTTTACAAACTTTCCATATGTACAGAATAGAATGTTATCCAAGGATTAAAGGAGACACACTAATACACAGAACAGGAATCAATTCAATTCCAAAGGCTGTATGATGATTTACACTCAAAGAGAAGTGAAAGTTTAAGTCTGCATACAGTTGCATTTGGTTGACATTCTTATGACTGCAAAGGAAGGACAACTGATGACAAATCTGTGGTTATCAGAGCCTTCATATGAGAGAGGTTGCATTTGAAAAGTGTGAAGTGGCAGGGGTGGAGCATCCTTTGGGAGGGGGACTTGTGGTGGTTCTGTAAAGCACAGAAACATATGCTTCAAAGATCAATTTTATTTCATGTTACTTTAAAGAAACAAAACCATCCAATCTACATTTCCATAGAAGCCTACTTAAATGGTTCCATAAAATGAAAGGCAATTTCTTTTCAAAGAACACCAACCATCTCATATGTTTACTTGATGGTATATGATCCTCAAAATCCCATTAATGTATATTAATCTCATTGCTGATTGTGACAAATGGCTCTTATTATTTCTTTGGTAATGGCCTTCTTGGTGCCCTGAGTATAAAACTTCTTATTGTGCCTCAATGTCCTTATTTCTTTCTTCTTCTAACTCAATCAGCTCTTTATTAGATAAAGAGCCATTAGCCTCATTAGCCTCTCATTAGCCTCAGGGCCAATGAACTCTCAGAGGTGCCTTTCTTCAGTATCATTTCCTAGTTGTTTTCCAAGCACAAGTATAATATGGAAACAAACATTGATTATGAGAGATACTTGGGATTTTACTCCTTGCTGTATGGAAATATATAAGGCAGAACAATGTAGAGTGAGAGCCCACCATCCTCCTGAATTGATTGCCTATATGCCCATCAATGCAAAGTAACTTTAGTTAGCTGTTCTGGAGCTTCATCGGAAGAGGGAGAACTTCGTGTCTCACTCTGACATCCTTCTCATCTACCAGTGAGTTTTAGTGTAATTATTCAAACATTTCTCAAGCAAATTGTGGGTTAGGCTTTACCTATTAACAGTGGATAGTCATACAACTATTCTGGTTATTACTTTAATCTAGAGTTCAATAAGTTACATAAGCTGTTCATTAATAAAAACAGCCTTGAGGTTAATGAAGTGTGTTTATATGCACCATCATTAAAATGTCCATAGAGATGAAAATATCATCTGACGTGGCATTAGTGGTTGTTTAAATCGTGGAATACACATTATTTTAAATATGTTTAAAGATGATTTTTGTTAAAGATGTTTTGACAATACATAAGAATTCCTCTTAAGATGTGAAAAATAAGGCAAAATAAATTCCTTAAGAACTAACAGGATCAAAGATTTATGAAAGTGGGCTCTGCTTGTCCTGATTTTGCAAACAGTGTCTCATCCATGACGAGGTGATTGGCTGAACTTGGAGCTCCCTGAAGACAAATTTAGTTCTTATTACTCACACCTATCCTATCCGCAGATAATTCTTCAAGATACTACACATCAGGAACAATCTGCAAAGCAATAATCAACTTGGAATTATTTTTGGCAATGATGAGTGTGTTATAGTTGGAGAACCATCCACAAAAGTTTTACTCTTTTGTTTTAAAAAGAATTGTTATCTTTATTGGGAAACAGAATATTGCCCATGGATGATATTTTTCTTTCTTTTTTTAAAAAACATTTTTTTCAAATGATGGGATGTGATGAGAAATTCAATCCTTGAGGAAATGTGTGAGGATGTGGATGGTTGATGCCCATTTGTTTTCTGTCTGTCCCTCATCCATTCCCATTGCCGCGTGTTGGCTCTGAAACTAAAGGTGACCCTCCTCTCTCTGAACTCCATCAGTAATGACTCCAGTAACAATAACTGTCAGGGGCTGGAATAGTAAACATTTTCTAAAGGCAAATGGCTTCCAAATGTGGACTTTCGCTCTATGAGCACATCTCTCATGGGCCTGATAGAGAATGCTGTTGAAATGAATCAAAACTCTCAGCCCCAAGCTTAAGGACAGAGCCAGGCTACTGGAATGTGTGACTGCTACCCTGGCTCACCTGTGGTCTCTCTCCTCTGCCTATTCTCCGGTGGCCTAACTTGAACTGTGGATCTGAGAACTAAAAGTGAGACGCTACTAGCATGGTGTCATGATTCCTACAGAGATTGGTTATAAAGCCACTCTGTATTTAAGTGCAACTTTATCAACAGCTTGAAGGTAGATGGGTAGAAGGCAGTAACAGATCTGCTCCTGTGTTCTGGAATCTTATCTATAAGAAAATATTTTAGCTGTTTCAAGACTAAGTATCTCTTGTTCAGAGCAGTCAATAAATCTTTGGAGATGCACCCTTTAACTAACTAGATCTTGATCCAGAGTTGCCTAAACTGTCTGTTTACTTATTTATATGTTTCAGGAAACTCATAGTATTATAGAATATCTATAAAATGCAATACATTTTGATAAAATTAAGAGGTTTCTCTGTAAAAATTTCACAACTAAGTAAATAGTCAGGGAAAACGGAATAATGTACAGCTTCAAAACACACAATATAAATTCTGATGTCTATATTAGACAAAAGTCAGAAGAGCAATGACTATTTTGTTGCTTTGCCTCAGGGCTATTGAGTGACTTTTTATATTTTATACTGCTTATAAACTCTCAATTCATTGAGAATATTTTTATTATTAAAAGTCCCCTAAAGTACCTAAAATGTAATGTTATCTCTATATTTTGGAATTAGACTGTATCTTTATATCTTTTTATAGTGAGATTAGTTGATCCTTCAATGGTATGTTATTTTAAAAAATGTACATGATATCAGGATAAAAATGTTCACCCTTCCTTAATATTAAGATGGAAATGTTTTTTTCTGCATCTCAATGAAAGGGTAAAACAACTCATTTGCATCTTGTCATCATTTTAGAGTGCCCAGAGAGTACCTCCCTTTCAAATTCCTGCAGTGTATTCTGGGGTCTGTGTAAGCCAACATGTTCCAAAGATTTTGGAGTTCCTAGGGAATTTTCAAGTTGTTCCCTGCTGGCTAAAAGCTTTCTGTGTCAGTATAGGACCGGCTCTTGTTACAGAACCAGAGAAATTGTTTGTAAGATAAAATAATCTCTAGTTTCCAGCACAGCTTCTGGGCACCAGAGTGACTGAATGAAGTTTGGAAAACTCCCAGCTATTTGAAGGTGCTTGCAAGAATCAATGCAATACTGAACGATCTTGAGCCAGGGGGCTTAGTGTCCCAAACAAACAGCTTCCCCGAGGCCTGCAACAGCTGGCTGAGCTGTGTTAGACTAGGACAAGGAACATCACTGGACTTGAACCTCTGAGTAATTCACGGGGTTGCTGACACTTCTGCTGACTCGGCTAGCTTCATACAGTCTTCAAAGTACCCCCGCTGCATACATCCCTTTGAAGAGCCTACTTTACTAACAACCAAATATCAAAATTCTTGCTGTTTAATTGTTCACAGGAAGCCAAGGGTCTGATACATGAGAGCCCATCCATACATGTTTTTACTCTGTTACCTAAGAAACTGACTTCAAAACAGAAGTCCTCATAAATACTCTGGTGATGCATCAGCTTTTCTCCGGTGCTGCGCGACATTGTGTGTATTGTTTGGCAGCAGTTCATGGGGGGAAGATAAACTAGCAAATTCTGCCAGGATTCTATTACTCTTGACCCTGACCTTGACTGTAGGCTGTTTCCAGTTATACTTGTCTTAGGGAAAGACAGCACGTGTTCCATCCCGGTTCTCTTCTTATGTCTCCTGTGTCCACTGCCCAAGCACAAGCTGTGTTCTGCCACATATGATAGGACTGCACAAAATTGCATATACCAACTGTCAATCACCAATTGAGGAAGGACCCAGGAGACTCCTCCCTTCCAAGCCATTGGCTACTGATAGATGTGGAAGTAGAAGCGGCCATTGTCTGTAGTGTACTCACTGAGAAATCCACCAGAAAACCTTGGATCTTAGTGGATCACCCAACAAAACCAAAGCACAAGCATGGGAAAGGGAGTGTGAGGAGGAATTAATCTCCCATCTCTGAAAGAGAACTGAGAGTTGGTGGGAACCATACAGGGATCAGAATGCATTATCTAAATACATGAAAATTTCAAAGAAGGAATTCCTGTAAAAACTATTTTTAAAAGAGGAGAAACCTCGTCTGCTTCTCATACTTAGGTTTCTCATTTTAACACAGCAGAATAAATGAATCCGAAGAAGTCTTACTCGGTAGCAACAAAAATTCTATCTCAGTAAGGCTTACCTTTGCAAGAGTTGCTTGCTTGCTGTGATTTTTTTTCCTGAGAGTAGTTCCTCTATTCATAGTGACCTTCTGTGTAATATGATTTTTCTCAGCTTCTAGGGTGTATTCTAATTAGGACAGAGCAATGATACTAATTCAGAGCCACCCTCTCTACCGAATGAATTTGCACAGCTTCTCAAGTGTGTAGGCCTGCATAAGATTGGGCCTACTAACAGTCAATCAAGAACCTTAATAAGGCCTATGAGCCATATTTATGATAGCTAAACTACTGGCTACTGAAGAATCTAGGAGATGGACAGCCATTTTTTTTTTCAGTTGTGTACTTACAAGGCTCCATAAGAAAGGTCCAAACCTACGGGTAAACACAGGATCCCAGTTAAATTCAGTAATTCAGTGGTTAAAATCAAAACAAACAAACAAACAAAAACAAATAAGCAAACAAAGAGATACGAACTTCAGAGGTAGATAAGGGGGGTTGGAGTGGAAATAATTAAAATACATTAGACAAAGGACAAATTTAATTCAAAATTAAAATAATCCATTGTGGTAGGTATTGTACCAATTTTACTTATAAGAAAACAAAAGCTTTGTAAGTAAAAACAGTCTTCCTATGGACACTTAAATAGTAGCCAAAAAAGGCTTTCAGTACATTATTTCATTCAAAGCACAAGAGTCTCTGGCTTTGCTTCATTAGTTTTTGACATGACACTCAGAGAATTCTGAAGCAATGTTTTGTTTTTAAGATATATGCGTATACATGTATATGTGTAGGTGTTCAGATAGGCTAGGGGAGGACGCCAGACCCCCAGAGCAATGGTACAAGTAGTTGTGAGCCACTCAATATGGGTGTGGTGAGCTGAATTTGGGTCTTCTGCAAAGAGTTTCAAACATTCAACTGCTTAGCCATGTTTCCAGCCCTAAAACAGGAGGAAAATCGCTAAGCATAAATTATCTTCATATTATTGAATAGTCCATAAAATATGCAATTTAGAAATACTCTGTGTGTGTGTGTGTGTGTGTGTGTGTGTGTGTGTGTTTGTACAAACTGAGATGGCAAAGTATATACCAAAAGTAGTTAGCAATTATTTCAACTTACTTATGAGAACACATCACACACAGGGCCTCAGTTCTTCAAGTATACAGTATAAATTCAATCTGCATCTAAAAGATAGTGGTACTAGTAATTTTACTATGATATATACAAGTTCATTTATAGATGAAATAAAAATTTTTATGATCAAAGACAAAAATTATTATAATTTATTTCTTTAATCTCATGCTATGTTCTTTTTGGTTGTCATTCTGCGTCATGTACCTCAAGATCAGGGATCTGTTTTTTTCCTCTTGTCACTGTTTCCTTTTTCTATATTTAAATTCATATCACCATAGAATTATTAGTATGTGAAATGTGTTAAAATTTATAGTTATATAAATCTTCCCTCCAAACTAGTTGTCACACTTATTATCCCTGGTGAATAAATCTAATCTGATAATTAAGGGCATCTATAAAACACTAGCTCCTCACTTGGGAGCATGTATAGAAAATTTAATTCAGCAACATGGCTGATCTGGCTAGGGATCACATCCAAAAACCTTCTATGTTTGTGTGCACTATTTGGCCATTTGGCTGGAATGACACAACCTTAACTCTTCTGGCTGGAATACACACACACCCTTAGTTTGTAGATGGAAGCAGCTATGTTTCAAAGTGATGTCTACTTGAGAGGCAGGCTAAGTAACAAACAGAAAAAATATTTGATACAATGAGCCCAAGATAAGATATTCTCAACTCTCACAAGAATAGCACAGGAAAGAGAGGCAACTTAAGAAAGCACCTCAGATAGAGGGAGGGAGAGAGGGATAGAGAGAGAGAGAGAGAGAGAGAGAGAGAATATTTGATTTATTAAGTATAACGTTCATTACTTTTCTGGAGTTTTACAACAGATTATTATTGATAAATATGTATGTGTTTTATTTCATTGAATAAATTTTAGTATGTACTATCTTTATTATTACCAAATTTATACCTATTATAGACAGCATTGTCTGTCCAATATGCTAACCTTGTGATACTATATGTCATCCAGAGTTCACACCTGAGAACCACACAACTGAGTTATGAAAAATTCACAGACATATTTTAAATACTTCCAATTTTGTGTTAGGTTTTGTTCAGAGCTTTCTTCAACCAGGGATTGAATATGTCTGGAGACATTTTGCTTCCAGTACCTAGTATGACTGAAATAATACTGTATTAATTTTTAATTTTAAAAATTATTTAATTTTAATTATATTTGGCCATTTTCAAAGAGGAATATTTTAGACGCATAAGTTCTAAGTCTTGATACATCATGAATTTAAAAATTTTTTAGGATTGGGCCTGTCATAGACAAATATTACTTCCTTATCATTCTTCTATAATCCTTGATCCATGTACACTGGAGTCTAATTCAAAACAGAAGAAGCAAAAAGCTGGTTCTATTTAAGAACAGACATTTTGAGGATAGGCAGCATACCAAAAGTATTCACTACACAAAATTATAAGTCCAGCTTTTCCTTTCTTATCTAGTAAGTAAATCCAGTAGATTTTTGACAATGGCTGGTGCTGTAGAGCCACTTCAAGCAGCAAGTAGTGGCAGTACTAGCTAAATCTTGGAAAATCTTCTGATCCCCTGTTCTCTGAAATTGGCTAACCCAATTCATTTGTATGTCCCCAAAGACTTGTCAATGTAATACTTCAATAATTGTGGCATCCTTGCCCACAGTCAGAAGTCAGAGATTTCTTTTTAGACAGGATAGATTCCCAGAACCTGATAATTTATACTCATAGTTAAATTTCTTCATGTTTTCAAAAGACAAACTATAAATATTTGTGTATTTGTAAAGGAGTGCCATGTTTTAAGAGCAGCACGATCTACTGTGAGGAGTTAGACATGGCTTTTGAGGTCAGCAGCACTTTCAGTTTTATCTTAAATGGATTGGTACCACCTTCTGAACAGTAAGGGCATCTGCTAAAATCTCATTCCCTTGGTACTAAAAGGGGGGCTCCTATGAATCAAGATATTCCTATAAGTGTAAGGAAATGAAGAACTTCAAGAAAGCTGTAAAGGAAGTACTAGGTTCTCTCTTCATCCAACAAAGCACTTCTGTAATTCTTTATCTGTCATGTAGAAAGCATTGTGGAGTGGATAAGGATTATGGAAAGATACATAGTCAAAGAACCAGGGATTCCCTGTTCTTAAGAGAAATGTCATTGTTGGTAGAAAAAATATCAGTCAAGTGTATTTATCTTCCAACTAGTCTAAAAGAAAAGGAACTTCTATGACTACATCTTCAGTGTGCCTCTGTGTTCAATACGGAATCTATTAGGAGCGATAGCATTAAATAAAACATTAGAGCCGGGTGGTGGTTGTAGCTCACACCTTTAATCCCAGCACTCAGGAGGCAGAGGCCGAGGCCGAGGCCGAGGCAGAGGCAGAGGCAGAGGCAGAGGCAGAGGCAGAGGCAGAGGCAGGTGCATCTCTGTGAGTTTGAGGCCAGCCTGGTCTGCAGAGTGAGTTCCAGGACAGCCAAGGCTACACCGAAAAACAAAACAAAACAAAACAAAAAACCAGAGTCTGGGTCACACTTTGATTTTCAGTAAAGGAGTAATAAAGATTGGGAGATTCTCTTAATGCATAGATGCCAAGGCAGTCTATGTAACATATAAAAAATTAGTCCAAGTACACTTAGGACATTTTATAAATGATAGTGATTAGCCTGATTACTCATTAGAGAGTAATAAAACTATTTTATAAAGTGTACCAGGATTGACAACCAAATGAGAAAAACTTTAAGAATTGTTTTGTCTTTTTGGTTGTGAGTAGCTGAGCTATATTTCCAAATAAGGAAAACTTTAAGTAAATTTCTTACTCATTACTCACATCAATAAAATTTCAAGAAAGTCACCAAAAGTGAAACTGTAGTCAGCATGAAGTATCTCTTCAGGAAAAATCTAGTATAGTCAACACAACTCTAAATGTGGCACAGAATCCTACACTTGAATATAAAATTGATAAAATTGATGGCTTAAGCTACATAAAAACATGACTAAGACATCAAAAGACAAACAGAAAAATATGTACATAGCTAATAATCAAACACTGAGCCTATGGTACAAAAGTGAGCAGCCATTACAAAGTAAAGAAGCAAAGAATCCAGAAGAATAACTGAGATGAGGTATTAGCAGAAAGTTAGTAGATAGTACCTCATAGCTAGTAATTATCCGCAACTGACGTCACACATCTTAATATCAAAGCACATACAAATTATGGTCGAAAATTCGATATTGTGTGGATCTATGGATTTGGCAAAAATAATGAAATTGCTAACATCTGATGGCACTTGTATTTGTGACCAGGATGATCTTAATGTACATGATACTTTCCATAGTGAACTCATTCCCTGAGACTGTGGAGCTGCTTATTCTCTTGGGCATTGTGTCACAGTGGTGAGAAAAGTAGCTGGTAAGAATGGGATTTCGTGTTTATCCTAACTCCTTTGTCCTTTGTATTATTGTCACAGTAGAGGTTGAAAAAGAAAATGACGCTCCGAAGTTCCAAGTATGGTAGGGTTTTGGGTGTGACCCTGCTCTGCTTGCAGTGCTTTACTTTATATAAGAGCCAAGGTTGTCAGCACATTGCTACAAGCATTGCAGGTTGAGATAGCACGGCAATGATGGCAGTGAAAATAGTGATGGTGGACAGGAGAGGAGCTAGCTGGCTTTCTGAGAACTAACATGAAGGGATAGCTTAGTATCCTTGTGGCCGACTCAGGAACTGGCAATGATATCAGCAGCTTCTCACTTCAACCAATGCGTCTCCGATAACAGTCTCTGGAATTGCCCTGTTCTGCTGAAGTCTAAGTCTTTTCCTCCAAAAAATCCCTCTCTTCTAGGTGATATTCAAATCCTGATCAACCCTCCATAAACTTGATGAAGTGACTTTTCAGTACTAATTGAGTCTGGTAGATAAATAAGCAGACAGACAGATGTGAAGCATATACACAAACAAATTATGAAGTAAATGAATGGAAGTTAGCCATTATGAATCTCTCACTATAAATTTCTATGACTTGAAAAAAGCATGAATGAGCCATTGTTGATTACCTTTAAAGGAGTTACTAAATTGCAGGTTTGGGAAGATATTTCAATATTTACATATACTAAAACTTTGGTGGTTAATGAATGTGTAACTGGAAAACAACTGCATAATAAATAATAGTCTGAAACACACATAAATTATACTACTTTGCAATGGTGCTAGAAAGGTGTTCATTGCATACTTATTTCTTATAGAAATAATACATGCTGTAAACTTTGTTTTGTTTTTTATTTCATGGCACTATTCTATAATCTATGCAATTCTGAAAAAAAGTCTTTGCATCTGAGGGTTTATAAGATGTGTATTGATCACAGGAAGTTCATCATGAAAAATTAGATTTATGGATTTGCTCTCAGCCTAAAATAATGTGAACTAAGTATGATGGAGCTTTTTATTGTTATTATTAAATTTTATAGTAAGACCACAGTTTCCCCCCCTTCTCTACTCCCAGTCCTACTTCCCACCTTGCCTCTGACTGCCCCCCCACCCATTCCTCCTTAGTTTCTCTTCATGAAAGGGCAGGCCTCCCATGGATATCAACAAAAACATGGCATATCAAGTAGCATTGAGACTAGGCACATCTTCTCATATTATGGCTGAATAAGACAACCCAGTATGGAAAAAAAAAAAAAGTTCCAAAATCCAGCAAAATGGTCAGAGAGAGCTCCTGCTTTTCACTGTTTGGAATCCCATGAGAAAACCGAGCGATGCAACTATAACATATTCAGAGGGTCAGTTCTATATTTTCTTGTTTTTAATCAATGATGAGAGAATAAAGACTCCTCTTCCTCATGAAAATTATGTGCGAGGAAGTCCTGACATGTCTTATAATCATAATGGTTGTCATTTTGGGGGAGGTAGGCAAACAATATCCAAACTACTCAGATTCCTACAATTAGGTATCTTTTATTGAAGCACAAACAATGAAAATGATATATGTGATTATTTTTTTTTAATTCTTGTAAGCATGTAGTAAATAGTGCTATTAAAGATGTTAATGAATTGCCAGTAACAAATGACTTGGAGCATTAGGAATCTCTAGGGATCCTGTGGTGAGAGGCTATATGTTGAATGGGATAATGGTACCCACTTTATTATTCTGGATTCCCTCCCTTGAGAAATAGTATATTTCCCTATTATTTAAGATGATTAGAGGTGAAGTTTTCTTTAACTTGCAGCTGAAAGCAATTTAATTTATACACATTAGTATGTAACAGCGAATTTCAGTTTACCTTGTAGCCTGCTCGATGATAGACAGGGGCAAGAACTGTAATGTCAGTAAGTACTTATAGGCAGAAGTAAGTTTGCTTTCCTGAACTAATAGTTCTTCTGAAGAACGTTTAGAAGAGTGAATAGATAGTTTTTGGTTTTACTAAGACCCTGGGAGTTTGAACATTTTATCATTGGGAAAATCAAAATGAAAATTCCTTGAGCCCACTTAAGATAAACTGTTGGCATGTAGTTATTTAATCTCTAGCAATGAGGATAATATGGCTCCCCAAATTGCTTCTTGTTGACAGGGAGTGTCATGGTTTATGCACTGCTTGACAGTCCTTTAGAAATGTAAATATGAGGCAGACAATGTGTATCAAGATTAGGACATCCCCTTTAAGGCATCCTAGGTGACTAGAGTAAAGACAAGGGCAGGATTCTCTCAGCAGAGTTTGTAATGATCCATGTTATTGTGACATATGACAAATAGTTCCTTATGATCTGCCTCAGGGGCATGCTGAGAGGGCAATGTATTTTAGATACAAATATTTTTAAAAGATTTATTTAAGTAGTGATTGTACATAATCCTGTTTCAGTTTTACTAAAAGTTTTATGGATTTCATTTCATATACCAACATTTTATTGCAAAGAGAAGTGATGTTTCATTTCAATGCATAATACAGATAAAAATGCTATACTGATGGGAAAAGATGGCCACAGACTCCTCACTCTATCAGTCCTTCCATTCTCAGCCTTTCAATGGTACCTCAGTACCATTTTCCTAGGTAATAAAGACAAACTTAATACATTCATCCAGCGATGCGCCTATGGAATGCAAACAAAGCTTTGCCTTCGACTTGATTACAATATGAACACATTCGCTTATAAATAAAACAAGTACAAATAGTTTCAAGGGCATCATTAAAGCATAATGATATTGAGACTGAAAGTCTAACAATGTGTGCCACAAATGGCTCAGCCACACAGCCATCTATGTACTGTGACCTCTCCACCCTGAAGTTTGGATTTAAAGAGATTTTCCTTTAATTTTTGTTTTACCAATGCTAACGATTATGTTGCTTATCTGTGTTTTATGGATTGGATAATAAGCCTCTCCTCATAAAGACCTCATGCCATCCGTCTTTGTTTTTATCTACTGATATATTTGGGAGTTTCTGAAAGCTTAAAGGGATGAGCTGAAACTGTGAGGGTTGAGGAGACATGTGCCTTGCCCAGCCCCACCCTTTTTCCTGCTTCCTGCTCAATATGAGATGAGCAGCCTCTGCAATGCTTCTATCACCCCAGTGTTTTGCCTTTTCATGAGCCCAGAAGCAACAGAAACCAGGTCTATGAACTATATATAGCCTTTGAAAATGTGAGGTAAATATATTGTTTCTCTCTTAATTTGCTTTTTTTTTTTTTTCAGGAATTTGCCACAGTGATAGAAAGCCTGATAAATATGTTCTCTCAACAATCTACTTTCTTATTTATAAGCCAGGGACAGTAGCAAAGGTATTCATCTATTTATTATGCATTTTAGAGTGCCGTGTAACTTTGAGCACCATATTGAGTAACAGGTACGGTATGAGGTGCCTTATTGTACAGCAGTTCTTGAATATGGAATAATAGAACATGCAATGGTTAACTAATGGAATACTTACATCAGAAGTAGCTACCCAAAGGTAGCTGTTAAGTGCACATTGTTGGTAAAAATCAGAGCCTGTGTTTTGGCGTGAATGATTAGAGGCAGGACTCAAGAGGCCACATGGCAGCTAAGCTGATAGGCTCCCTGTGTCAGCCTCTGGTTTTTCAGATGTTCATCACATTATTCAACTCTGTGCTGAAACCTCTACAGAGCAAATCTGAGCAAAGAAAACGGGGAGAAGAGCACTCATGTTATTAAATATGTAAGACTTGCAAGACACAAATGTTATTTGAAAATATATAAAATGTGCAGTAAAATATGTAAAAATTAAGTTGCTAGAATTAGCATGCTAGTAAAGTTGCAGAACTGCTTAATAAGCCATATCTATTTCTCTCTATTTAAACCTAAACTTCATAATAGTCATCTGAAGATAGACGTTGGGAGTGATGGTCACTGGATCTCTTCGTGATTTTATTCAGTATATTCACAGACACAGGAAAATATGCTCAATATCATTAATCATTTAATTATGAAAATATTTAAAATTACCATCAGATACCTATTAGAATAAATAAAATGAAAAACACCTATAAACTAAAAACCAGGACTAGATATAGGTAAAGTCTCATATAGTGCAGGGTTGAATGTCAAATGGGAGCACTACACTGTAGAAAGTTTTGCTTAGTGTCTTAGAACATGCAATCATTACTGGCCTCAGTTTTTCTTGTCTTATGTGTTGATGAATATAGAAATGCATGTCTATAAATATCGTGCTTTAACTGGGGTTTTCATCTGATGAAATATTACCCACATTAAAGAAATAGACGGTTGATATATTTGATAGCATAGATGTCTCAAAAGACATGTGCTAACTGGAAAAGGACATGATAAGAATATGTATTGCATTATTTAAGAAATAAAAATTCTAAAAACTTATCTTACAATGTCAGAAACATGTGACCATTCCCCTGGGGACATAGAAAAGAATCAAGAAAGACAGGATCAACTGATTATGGGATACAGTGAGCAATCTACAGTTGGCAGATATGTTTGTCACCGGAAAGCAAGGAGGAATAGATAAAAGTATCAAAATGTATCAAATTATATCATTCATTTGTTCAGATTTTCCCTCAGCAAACCTGTTAGAACCATTTGAAGGTGTGATGTACCTTACCAGAAGGAAAACTAGACTGCTATGCAAACACTGGCGGTTTTCTCTAAGCTACTTCCCAGAACATCTGTCCAGATTAACAAGAGGTCGCATAAGGTCTTGGGAACTTTATGGAATACTAAGAAGGACTCCCCACTGAGGAATCTGAGTGACAAGACAATTACTGAAAGTAGCTGCTAACTCCCTGGGAAAGCAGGAAAGCATAGGTGCACCATGCCAAAGAATGGATTCAGCAGGATACGCAGTCAGGAACTGAGAGTTATTGACCTAGTCTCCCATTCACAAGAATTCACTACATGCTAGATAATGTCTCATAAATTCACACTGAAAATGGAAATTTCAGTGCTTCAATGCTTATGCTACCAAGTGAAACAGGCGCCCTCCCATACCAGGAAAACCAAACAAACCTAAAAGTGATTCCAGCACTATGTTTTTTAAAAATGACATTACATTTGGGTGCAGGAATGAATGAGTCTTCATCTCTGCAAAGAAATAGAGCTGTCAATACTAAGTCCACTCCATCTGAGAGCTTTCCTGAGGATGACATGGTAGTCATAAACATGTCCATTCCTTCCTCTTCTTTTACACTGTCCAAGTGAGGCATCTTTCCTCTGTAAGTACATCTTAATATGAGTTTAATAAAACCAAATTATTCTAAAATACTGGCAAGTTCACTATTCTAATGCTTCAGAATTCTACCTTATTGACAAATGGAGTCTTTTCAAGTGATTGAATTAAGATGTCATTACTGGAATAGACCTTTATCCAGAATGGCATACCTGCAGGAATAACACCATTCAGAGATGAAGGCAGAAACTTAGGAATTATAAAGGTATCCAGTAAATTCTTATTCCACTCTGTCTACCTCATTTTCCCAATTTGCCAAATGTTTCTGAATCTGTCTTGTGCTTTCTGAGCCTTTTAAGACTGAATCTTCACAGATCAATAGCAGTGCAAGGGAAGAGCTGTCCTTGATGGTCTTAAACACAGAGTTATTAAAAGAAGAGATAACAATGACTAAGAAATATCTAAAGATGTGTTTCATATCCTAAAAATTAGAGAAGTGCAATCAAAACCGCTCCAAAATTCCAGCTTGCCTCAGTCAAAATGGCTGATAATAATAATAATAATAATAATAATAATAATAATAATAATAACAACAACAACAACAAAACAAAAACAACCAACAACAAATCCTAGCCAAGATATGGGGAAAGGAGAACCTCTATTCACTGCATAATGGAATTTTATTCATCCATAAAGGAAAAGTGAGATTTGCAGGTTAAGTAGACAGAGCTAGATATAGTATACTCAGTGAGATATTCCAGAGCCATACACAAATGCTACCTACATCCTTTGCCTTCTTTATGGAAGGCAGCTCTCAATCTTTAGATGTAAGTGTGTCACCAAGAACAACCATGAAGAACAAAATAAGTGAAAATGGACCTTATGTGGGAAGAATGGGGGTTCTACAGAGGAGCTCAACAGGTGCTAATTTGGGTTCCTTACTGGGAAAAATTCCCAAGAAACATTTGCAATTGGTTCAGCATGGATGCTGATTCAGAGAAAAGGATTTCAACTGCAAAACCAAAGCATAATCTAAGACATTCAGAAGTAGGCAATATTAAGAAAAGCTATACATAAACTTAAACAACTTTCTCTTAAGTGTTTACTTTAACAGGCTAAGTAGCAGATGTGAACAAGGAAGAATGGATGGAGTGACCAGTTCATGCCATATGCCTTCTGTTCAGTGACTGGACAGTCTCATTGCTTTGGCCTCTGCCAGGACTCTGATGCTGCATCCTGGTCTTTACAGTCTTAACACAAGTGTGCAAGTCAACAAACAGCTTTGTAGCAATGCAGAGGTTAACTTTCTCAATGGTCTGACTGAGACGGGGTGTCCATCGTAAGGACAATCTTGGGAACTCACAGTCCACTGATTGGCATGAACACCGTCTTCTGCCTTAAAACAGTAAATAGTGCATTTGTAACTACATAATTGTCTATCTACATTGCATTTCTCTTTTGAATATTGCTGCGAGATGTAAAATGTCCATCATGGACTCATACATTGGAACACCTTGTCCTCAGCTGGTGTCAATGTTTAGAAAGGTCTTGGGACAATTAGGAAACGGAATCTCACTGGGAGAAGTAGGCCACTGTGGGTGGGCCTCGAGGCTTTTAGTCCTATCTCACTTCCTGTTCACCACTGATTCCCTAATACAGATGTAAGATGACCAAACAGCTTTCTGTTCCTTGTCACCAGGCCTTTACTATCTGCTTCTATGTCTTTTCTGCAACCATTGACTTTATCTTCTTGAAATCTAAGGTAAAACACATTCTTCCCTAAGTTACTTTTGTCAGAGTATTTTATCATAACAACAAGAAAAGACACTAAGACAAATTCATATCAGTTATAGTTAGTTCATTTGAATGAAATAGGCACATGCACACACACACACACACTCACACACACACACACACACCCCAGGTATAGTTCCTTTACATGTTTGTGAAGACCATGTTTATGAGCATAAGCCCATACCAGACAGGAAAGCTTACTGATAACTACTAAGCTGAGCAAGCAGGTTTTTATTTACCCCCATTATAATGTTGGATTTCAGCTACTGGGGAAAAATCAGCAAAATGTAATAGGACAATTAAGGGCAATTCCCTGTGCTGATGGGACTGAGGAACAAAATAAACATCAGGAGGATTCTAAAAATATATAGATACACTGCAGATACTAGTTCATGTGGATATATCAATATTATTCATTAAGTAACACAAATGTAACCTCAACAGTATACAATGTTATAATAGGGAACACTGAGCATACCTGTGCACTGTGTGTACTAAGTGATTAGTAATACATGTGTGTGTGCCTCTCTCTCTCTGTATCTGTGTGTGTGTGTGTGTGTGTGTCTGTGTGTGTGTGTCTGTGTGTGTGTGTGTGTGTGTGTGTGTGTGTGTGTAAAAACAAAGAAAAGGAGGGCATGACTTTGAAAGAGAGTGGTGAAACACACAAGAGACTTAGGAGGGAGGACATGGAAAATGGAAGGGGAAAATGACACAATTGTAATCTCAAAGCATTTACAGTGTATTTGATACAATGTAGGAGAATATATTCACTACAAAATTTCATTTTATATAGATAGATAACCCATGTGACCTTTCTGCCCAATCACCAAAGTTAGGGGAGTTGTGGATTCTGTTAAAAAATGTGGCAAAAAGAGATATTCTGGGTCTTACAAAACAATAACATTTGAAGTGACATAAGGCGGAACCAGGATATATCAGTGACCTCGATACAACTTGTTCTGGGATGCCAATGATACACAGTAAAACCAAAATACCGCAGTGATAAACTGATAACAAATCTGAGACACCAAACACTGGCTTGGGGAATGAGAATTGTTTTCCTCACAGGAAAGCTGCACACTTATCTTGAGGTTCTGAGATTCCTCTCTCACCTCCTTTTGTTTCCCTTACCCTCTGTTTGACCTCGGTTCACATCGATATTCCTTAAGCTTTGCTCTGATCCACACAACCTGCCTTGTCATCCCCAAGAAACCCACCATATAGAAATAGACCTTTGTAACATCGCTCTGCAAAGATCAATAGGGATGCTATCTTTTGAAAAAAATTACAAGTATGCCTTCCTAAAATGTTACTTTTCAATAGATGTAGTTTGAGACAGAATAGCAAACTTTGGCTGCCATAGGGCAAACTTGGTATGAGATGAAACAACTTAGAAGCCCCATAGTATCCATGTGGATATGACCAACCCCAGAAATCCATCTTCTGTCATGGCTTCTGTTTCCCATGGTCTCATGGGATGGAGATGTTTCTAGTCTAGCCTCTGAGATTGTAAGTGCCCATGGCCCTTTAAAAAACATTTTCTCCATATGATATTTAAAGCCTTCCAATTCTCCAAGGACTGTCCAAGGAGGGTTTTTCTTGTTTTTCCAAGCTGCCCTGCAGAACATATTATAATGTCCAGAAATGATGTTTAAAGTTTCAATAGCTTCTGGTTCTCTGGGCCACATCACCTTGCAGTTGCCCTCAAATTGTTTCTGAATCACGTTTCCTCTGGCACGAAGCAGAAGCCCTCGGTTCACATTACGCCTTACAATGCACAGTGCTCTCACCCGCTGCAGAGGAGCTCTTATGTCAGAATGAAAAATGATAAAGCATAAATGAAATCGCAACCACATGTGCTCGGCAGTGTGGCCCTGGTCGGAGTGGCTTTTCAAAGCAGAGAGTAAGCCATCTTTGCAGCTCTCTGCTAGAAGGAAGGCTCTGTGGTCAAGGTCCCAAATCTGGGGGAATCAGAGCATGAGGTTGGAAGCTTTGCTGATCAGATTCACACCAGAAATGATCTCTGTATGCATCTGGAAGTACAGTAAGGGGGGAAAGGAGGCTGGAGGGTCGACAGGACAGAGAGCCAAATTTAAGCCTCTGTGCCCAATTTAGTGTCAGATTGCCCGATCCTTTCTCATTCCTAGCCCGCTTTATCCTCAACCAGATTACCACACATCTTTTGACTGTGTCTTTATTATAGGCCTTATAGTCTTTAAATTCACTCCCCATCCTGTTGGTAAGTGTTAATTTGTTTAAATTCCTTCACGGTAAAGTAGCCAGATTTTTTAACACAACATCTAGTTTTCCTTGCAAGTGTATCTTCTAGCTCTGAGAAAATCACAAGATCCCTTTGCCTTACTGAACACTCACTCACAGTTCCCACTACATACATGCCATGCTCCTGGGAACCCACCCATACTCATATCTGTTCTTCAGCCTGTTCTGGCCTCATGTTGACTGACTAGAAATGTAATAATCCTTCTTCAGTGCTCAGGTGAGATGTTTTCACCTGTGACGCCTATCTGGTAATGATCCTAGGAAAATGAGTAGTGTCTCCCATAGACCTCTGGGTTTGCAATTGTTATATAGTTTTTAGAAGGTTATAGCATGGATTTTTCTTTACATATACTTGTTCTGCTTACCTAACACTCTAGGCAAACCAAGCACAGATCTTTTCTACACTTTGTCAAATGTGAGGATGACAGGGATCATTATACACTTCTATTCTGCCTATCCTGTCTTTTCTGACTTCTGAGTTCAGCAGTAGTTAGCCACTGTGGGAACTTATGTACCATTGTAATTAGCTAACATTAGAAATCTGGCTTTCCCAACTCCAACACCATACGTGAAATACATACAAGCATAGTTTTATGTATATACCTCTTCACATACTAGCTATGAAATACTTTCTACAAAAAGCTGAATGAACACATTCATGAATGAACAATAAAGACATGAATCAGTAAATCAAAGAACAGTGTCAGTAGAGCCTGTCATCTGTTCAGTGCTTCCATACCACATCCCACTCATACAGGAAGGATATTCTACCGACAAATGAGATAAACCAAGTTGATAAAGATAAGGAATATTAAAATTCACATATCATAATACAATGGATTAAAAATTGTTTTGTCCTAATTTCATTACGTGCGAGAAATACTGCCAAATGAATGTTACTGGAAAGCCAGTGGCAAGCCAGAGCCTTTTCTATGTCCAAAAAGTCTTGTTCTCTCCATGCATAAATGTTAGGCACCACCTTTCAGCAATGTTAATGCCCATCAGTTACATGGATGCTGAGCAGATAGATGCTACTGTAGAGAGGAACTGGCCTTCACTCTCAACGTTCCCAAGTGTGGTCTGTCCTCCTGGTGAGGTACATATATGGTACAATTCTGGAGTGTTGCTCTGACTTTCTGGTCTCTGCACAAAGAACTGAGAAGAAACACACAGGGTATATATACCCTGTAGAAGACATATATATATATATATATATATATATATATATATATATATATATATATATATATATATATATATATATATATTGTGGCAGAGCAGAGGCAACCACATTCTGAAGAGTGACAGCAGGAAACAGTCACTAGGACCATTGTTGAATGGAGTTTATTCTTAAGGGGCATTTTGTGGGCCATGACAAGAAAGATCATTATGTCTGTAATGTCACCACATTTCTAGTAGCCTTTATTTACTCCTTTCTTCCCATATTCCTTCCTTCCTTTTTTCCTTCCTCCTAAATCACCTAGAGCAGACAATGTTCCAAGGTGGTATTATCCTGCCCAGGTGATTGACAAGCCTAAAGAAATTGTCTCTTTCAGGAATAGACAACGTTAAATACTATTCTTTATTAAAAAGTGTCCAAGCAGGACAGTAAATTTAGACTGCTTAGATACTTATCTGTAGATTGAGGATGTTATTGGGGCCAGTGATTGACATGCAGCCGTTCTTGAACAATTATCAACATCGTGAAGTTTCTGTACTTGCCCTCAAGAGCTACTGATTATGAGATGGGGACAGGAGGTGGACTAGTGCCTATTCTTAATGGCTTCCAATCCATGTTTATGTCACGACCTAGCTAGTATGACAAAAGGCAAGATAAACATTTTTTCTAAGAATATGCTAGGGCAAAACCTTTCAAAGTTGGTGAGAAATGTCCCAGATGCTGAGCAAATTCACTCACATGGAAGACTCGAGTTTTCAAAACTTTTATTTTTTTCATAGGAAAGGTAGTTACACTGTATATCCTCTATGCAGCATGTAAACTGCTGGATGAAAGCAGGGAACAGTTTCTCATAACACTGTATTACATAACTTCTGACGCTGTGTTTTGTGAACCACCAGAATTGTTTAGGTGGCTGTGGATGAAAGCAAGTATTACATGAAAGTCTTCTTGAGGCATAACATGAAAGGGAAAACATTCAAACGTTAGGATTTTTCATAGAATGTATCAAGCACAGATGTCTTGTGAGAAATTATATTTTATAAATAATAAAATGATTTTTTAAAACCATATAAAATATATGATTTTTAAAGGACTTCTAAATTGTTAAGATAGATATTTATGAAGGTTTTAAGCCTATTTAACAAATGAATAAGTAGTATTTCTTTTGGTTAAGGGTTACCAGGAATAAATTTACTGAACCTCTGAAAGGCATCGTGGTTGAAGAGTTGGGACCTTTTGCACTAGGCAAAAATTGTTGATGTTCTTGAAAAGGGCATACAGGGAGGACACTCCAAATGCTATAAGATAATGCAGATAGCTTGGTAACATGGTTTCCCATTTGATATCACAACTTATAAATTACTCTTATAATTAAAATTGAATAAATAAGCCCAAATTGCCTGGTATATCTCCATTTAATTCTATATGTATATAAACTTTTATGCTCTGAGCACTGCAGGAGAACTATGCTCTGTTTTCCTCCACAGTCAGGACCTAAGGACTTAAAGTCAAACCCAACCCAAACTCAGGACTGATCCCTTCAGTTCTGCATCTCTATCACCTCATATATCCGTAAGCCATAGCCCAAATGCTTGGCATACTTGAGATACTTCTGCTTCAATCAAGCATAACTATTTACATAAAATATTTAGATATTACATTTCTAATGCTTTTAAGAGAACAGAAAAACATTCAGAGAAATATGCCTTTCTTAACCTTATTTGTTGAGAGAGAGGGGAGGGGGAGGGAGGGAGAGGGAGAGGGAGAGAGAGAGAGAGGGAGAAGGGGAGAGAAAAGCATGTTTTACATAAAGGGAAATGGCTCCAGGAAAACCTTGCTAAATATTTTAATGGTTTAAACATTCATTTTAGCAAGTTTTCTTTAATTTTCTTAACTTTGTTCCTTTTGAACTGGCTCAACCTTCATGTTTAATCCTCAGAGCTTTCAAGGAACAGCTCACAGAAAGTTATATACACAAATACAGAAAACATTTCAAATAAAGCGCAATGCATAAAACAGAGAGCAGGGAAACTTTGACAACAGCTGCTAGATTTAACACTAATAGTTTTGAAAGATTTTGGCTGAAGGTTAAGAGAATCTTAGGACAATAAGCAGGCTTTGTATATAATGTCAACAGTCCTATTGCAACATGTCTAGTTTTAATTCATTCCTTTTCATTTGTATAAGACAAATAATATAATTATGGACGTCTGGTTCATGACATTCAGTTTTTAAAAAAAAAAACTCCAAAATGAATCATGTTTTTAAGAAATAACAACCTTTAGCAACCTCTGGCCCATGTGTCTGGTAATAGCTAAGATTTGTTCTAAATGTGATAATATAGTTCAAGCCTTTATGTATTTATTTTATTCAAATGACAGTTGGGTGCATTGGTGCTTCTGCATATGTGCAAGAGGCTCAATTTTCCACTCAATTTGTTACTTCGCATAGGGTCATGTGACTGATACAATATAGATTGGGGATAGATGAGGTACACACAGAAATTTCCCACTTTCTGCCTTGTTTCAGCAAAGATTCTGAAACAAACCTAGTTAGATAAGAGAGAGGCTTATACATATGTGAACACAAAGCAGAAAAATATATGTAATTGTACACACAAACTTATAATGGATGCCCTTGGTCAGTGTTGGTCTAAATACCAGATCTAAAAACCTGGTTATCCCATGGTAAGGTAACCAAAACAAGTGCACTGCCAGGTTGGTACATGGAGAAAGATAAGGTTGGAGTGTGGCCTTTAAAAGGAAGAAGGATTCTACAACATAATAGATAAGATGCTCTTAAGAATGCATAGTAAACATGAGAGCAAAATATACAGTGACTGGTGGTGATACTGCTTTCCATGTGTTCTTGTTTTAAAGGGCAATAAGAATTTTTCTACATTCAGGTAGACAATGTAACTCTTTCAGTCCAGTGTTGACAGTTTGCCTTGCCATTCAGCAACACTCTTTAGAAGAAATTGCCATATTAAGACATTGACAGCATTAATCATTTTTCTGAATATACAACAGACTTTGCAATGGGTAGATCACTCATGTTTTATCACCCATTTAACCCCAATGTCCTCTGAATGGATCACTGTCATTTTGCACCTATGCCCACTGGATTAAAGATTTTCCCTAAGTAAGTGGCAAATAGAGAACTCACATTCAGAGCTTTCTCCTTTAAGATCAACAACAGTTTCCAATATTTAATTTTATCATTGCAAATGTTAGCCACTGGATAAAGAATATCAAATACATCATGTGATATTCTTTTTACACATGGAGATTCAAAAGCTTATCATGTAACTATTCTCTGGAGTTTTCTTAGATATGATCTAGAAGAACTCTGTTAACTTAACCTTGGAGAAAACTTCACTGTCATAGGAAACTGAGTTAATTGAGCATGCCTGGAACACATATACGTACAAAGGTCTACATGCACATACACATAGGCTCACGTGTCTACATTGACAGACACATAGGCATGCATGTTTACAAACATGTACACATAGGTATACATGTTCATATTATGTGAAAGCATCCATATAAAGATGTACCAGAGTAATATAAACTTTGATATCTCATTTAATATCAGCAGTAAATAGGGATATATTTTATATAATGGTCACTCGTTTACTGGTAAGTATTTTCATGTCCATAGACTACAGAATAGAAAGAAGGTCCAAAAGGCTCATCTCTTTTCTTCTAGCAGGCCTCTTGGGCATTTTGTTATATGTATAGGACTGTGTTTGGTTCAGGAAATAAAAAAGATTAAGTGCAATCAAGACCCTCTTGTACTGACAGTAGTGGGAAGGTCAGTGGTGAATTAGTGTCAATGAACACAGAGTATAATTCTTCCTAGGAGAAGCACCCATGCTAAGACACAAGGGAAAGGGTCAGTGGGTCACTTCAAATCTAGACTTCCTGCATTCCAGTTTTATAACTAGGTAAAAAAATAATAACATGACTTAGGGACATTGTTATAGAAATTGATACTCTGGGTTTTTTATTTCTCCAAAAACAGTGAAAGTGAAAATGTATCTATGATCTATACTAGAGATAAGTGCATATTCATTTTCTGTAGCATGAACTGACTTAGTCCTTACCATATGTCATTAGACTATAAGATTCATGAGGACAACAGTCATTTCCTTTATATCAAATTTAGAATTTTTGCATGATTTTGGTACCAAGAGTCAGTAAAAATGTATTGAATAAATGGAGATCATAATTAGAAAGTTAACACCAAAACACACTGTGCCATGGTTACACATCAGTCTGGGGCGACATGCCCTGCACATGCAGCTTCATGCACCAAACACACACCTATGGAGTTGTAGCCTTTCCCACTGCTAGGATTCTGTGGTCTCTGACACAATGGTCCCTTAATAACCTCCCTTATTATCCGAATTCCCAAATAGACAATCCCTACCCAGTCTTCATGTAGGTAACATGTCTCTGGGCTGTATGTTGTGTGGCATCATGACAGAAGAGCAACTGTCACCTTGGGACACAGTAAATTAACTGTTAAGTCCTGTTAGAAAATAAATATTGAACACACTTCCCTTGATGCCCCAGAGCAGCACAATGGAGAAAGTGCTTATAAGATGTTTCCTATAGCCTTCCCTTCCCCTAACATCTTGTGGTTCCATTGTATACACAGTGAGCTATATCAGAAAACAGGAGCTTCCCTGGTCCTTGAAGTTAAACAACACTCTGAAAACCCACAAGAAGACTAAAGTATTTTACCCTGAGATCCTCACCCTGTCAGTAGACTATAAGATTCGTGAGGACAGCAATCATTTCTTTTGTGTTAAATGTTTTATACATTTAATACAAGTACTAAAATGTTCAGAGAACCTATCCTGAGAGAGAGAGAGAGAGAGAGAGAGAGAGAGAGAGAGAGAGAGAGAGAGAGAAAGAGAGACTGCTCATCTCATGAAGCCATGAAGCACCATATTGGCTGAGGTGTAAGGGGCCAAATACTAAGAGATCCGGGATGAGAATGTAAGAGCTGTCAGGACTTTCCTGAGGTCAACAGAAAGAGCATAAGTCAAGAACAAAGTCTGTCTAAACCTTCTTTGGGCAGCTTCTGAACAATAAGTCAGGCAATTTTTTTCTCTAAATTGTCAAAGATATCCATTTCCCAACCCTCTTCCACCAAAAAGGCAGTAATTTACATTTCATGAAAGGTTCAAGGGCCTGTTATTTGAAGTTGGGTAGCAATGATTGGCAGAAGTCCTAGGTAACTCAGTGTTTTATAGAAGCATACATAGCCAGAAAAAAAAGTATAACTCATGGTGACTGTTTATTCTAAGGTTTTCTCAGGGATCAATACCGCACAAGGATACATTAATTTAGAGACAGTTGCTGTGTAATGTCAAAAGCTCCATCCTACAGCTGTTTCTCCTTGTCTTCTTACAGCCAGAGCTATTTACAAAGACTGAGGGGCATGTTGGATGTGAGAATCTCCAATGAATAGTAGAGGGAATATGGGGATCTTATATCAGTCAAAGATCTACACTTAGTTTCTATACTTTCACTTTTTCTGAGCCACATACTTAATTTTATCTTTTTTTCCCTCTTTACATATAGTCAAGTTTATAATACACTGTGTAAGTTTATCTATTATTATTATTGGTGTCTTCTATGGTTTGGGCATAGTTTTACCTAGGGAAGGTTTTGTGTGTTGGAGGCTTGGTCCCTAAGGCAGTGGTGGGACTTTAAGATATGGAAAATTTTTAGACAGAGAACATTGCCCCTGAGCAAGGATTAAGGGAGTTCCAATGAAATACATCAATGTTTCTACAGAAAAATTTGTTGTAATTACTGGACTCAGAATGCAGAAGGTCTCTTGATTCCTATCTTGCTCCTATGTAATTTTTTGCCCGTTTTCAGTAAAAGGGTCACACCAGAAAACAACCAATTAAAGCACCAAGCCCTTGAGTCTTTAACATTATGACCTAAATAAACCTTTTTATCTGCATATGCTCCTTGCCTCAGCTATTTCATTATAACAAAGAAAACCAGAGTAATCTAATTGCATGCTTACATTGAATTAAAAGCAGCTCAGACCAGAAGAAATACAACCAAAATACAGAGAAATATTTGACACAAAACTAAAAATCATATCCCAGTTTTTATGTAACCTTTTTTTTTGAATGTTAGGATAGAGTGATCATTTATTAAATGTAACCATTTAATATATGGGATTACAGTTCGGACGCAGATGGAAATAAGGACATGTCTGAATGAGAGAAACAGGATTCATGAACACTTGCACCTATTAAATAGAAGTAAGCCAAATATAACTGTAAAAGATTTTGGTGCATGTCAAATTGTACGTTTTTAGGTTCCAATGGACAAAATTCCTTGAGTGACTGGATTCTTCTAGTTTTCAAATTTTACCATATGCTGGCAATTATGTTCTTTGGAACGATTCAAATTTATGAAGAAACACTTGAACACCACTAGAAAACAATGTGTGAGAGCATGAAAACATTGTGGCAATTCACAGAGGTTCTAAAGGATTAAAATAGCTTGAAGACTGCTGTTGACACCGATTTCCTGTTGGAAGCCTGGCTTCATACATCTCCTTATGCAGTAAGCACATTTTCGTGTCTAAAATCCTGCTGAGGCCAGCATGGATACTCTGGATGGATCCTCCTTCCGCATGTTTTTACAGCAATGCTCTTTTCACACATGGTGATATGCTGGTCAGTCAAGTTTTAGAGTGATGTGACAAAATGTGGACCCAGATTCGTTTTAACACATGTTCATGGTAAGGATAGATGGAATCTCACAGATTCAAATCAAGAGTTGAAGTAACTGAAAACATCAGCTCTTCTAGGCTGATGGCCCTGTGTCTTCTTCCAGCATCATCTGTCCAGAGTCAGCTGTATCATTATCTAGGTCTCTGTTATATAAGGGTGTGAATACAGCTGTCACACATATGTAGTGGGTAAGGACTACTCTGCTAAGTGATCAAAAATT